>CM043319.1:69084389-70284389 GCA_023736055.1 Quercus glauca | reverse complement strand
AGGAGATCAGTCACTTTTCTATTTTATCTCAAATTACAGTGAAAATCACTCACACACAAATTTGATGAAAAATTTCAATATCATTTGAGTTGCTCAAACCTAGCAGTCTTTAGCTTAGCATCCCAAATTTCAATTGATCTTTGCTTATAAGGAGCACATAAATCATTCTGCCAAACTTAAACTACTAGTGTTTGCATAAATTGGGTGAGACATTCTGATCTATTAATATCAAGAATCATGGAAGGTTAATGCAGACATGTTGACATCCCAATCCCATATTTATTTGGGATTTGATTTGAAGAACATCAAACGCCAAAAAAAATTAAATAGAATAAATAAAAGACAAAAAGATCTGTTTCTTACAATAGAATTTGTTAAAAAAAACAATTGAAATTGGATTGGACATTTACACATGAATAATTATTTCATTACAGGAGCTATTATAGCGTATCAAACCAAACGTACCCTTAGTTGTTGTTGTCGTGTATACGCTTGCTTGGTCCAGACGGTGGAGTCTGTACCTCCCTGGAAAGAAGTAATCGTCCATATTTCCCGGCAAGTCCTGGAGCCTTATAAGGAAAGCCTAGTTTGGGTCTGCTGGGTTCTATGTCACATGGTAAAACATGGTGTGATTCTTTGTCCAACGAGTAGGCCACAACAACCACGTTTTCTTCAGGAAGCTCAAGCTCCAAAAGTGGTTCATTGGCAGCAACGTTCAGTGGCTTGTTCAAGGGCCTACCTAAAGAAGAGGATGGGAAAGATGTTATGAGAAACATGAAAAAGAAGACTCGTATTGGTGTAAGACAGCAAGGTTTTGCCATTTGAGAGAGATCTAGTTTGCAAGCTTTGGTGAAATACTTTGATTTGATGAATTGGGAGGAGAAGAATGAAAAAATAAAAAAAAATTTGTATTTGTGTTGTGTTTGAGATTTGCAATTTGCGAAGGTTTTTTTTTTTGGGGGGGGGGGGGGGGGGGTGGTGGTTTATAATGGATGAGAACTTGACTGGAAAATGCCATCACATAGATTTTCATATTCAAGCTGCGTGTTCAACATTTGTTTCTTCTTTCCATTATAATCAATTTGGTTATGCGTGTTGACTATCATTGTCATCACCTCCACCACCTTGTGAAGCAAGTACTAACAACCAAAGGCAACAGAATTTGAAATTTGCGAAGGTTTATTGACCGGGGGGGTGGGATTTTAGAATGGATGAGAACTTGACTGGAAAATCCCATCACATAGATTTTCATATTCAAGCTGCGTGTTCAACTTTTGTTTCTTCTTTCCATTATAATCAATTTGGTTATGTGTGTTGACTATCATTGTCATCACCTCCACCACCTTCACCTTGTGAAAGCAAGTACTAACAACCAAAGGCAACAGAATTTGAAAATAGAGGAGGAAGAAGCTAACAGCTAGTTAACGGCTATTTGACTATGATACGATATCGTTTTACTAGGACAAAACGGTGTCACTTAGTTTTAATGAGAAACGAGGTCGTTTTGGTTCAAGTCAGTCTTTCTCATTAGTCATCGTTCCAGAAAAGCTCTGCTTCTATCAAGGATTGGTTCTTCAGCTATGGCCTTTCAGTGAGCAGTTGAGCCATAACTGTCTTCCAGCTGTCACTCCTAATTTCACGGAGCATAATTTGGAATATGGTTGTCAATCTGTTATAACAGTTTTTGCTTCTAGAAGTTTCTTAGCATAGTGTAATTATGCTCTATAAAGAGATGTGGATTAATGTATTGTTAAGTGTGTGAAATAGAATACACTGAAGCATTTTCCAGAAACTGTTCTCTCTCTCTCTCTCTTATTGTTTGTTGTTTCTGCCCTTGTTGTACAATTTAGCAAGCTTCAATTTCTTTCACACCTAGCCTTGGTCGGGCGGCGCTATATTGTAGTCAGGGGGTTCAAATGAACCCCCTGACCTGAAATTTTATATATATATATATATAATATTAAAAAAAAAAATTTTGAACCCTTGCAATACAAATTTGCACACCCACACCTGAACCTGGCCTTTTTTTTCTTTTTTTTTTTTTAAGCCCAGCATAAACTTCGAAAAAAAAAATCCAATAGCAAATTTTTGTTCTTTAACCTTAGAAATAAAAAGCCCATAAATAAAAATTTGAAAAATCATAAAAAAAAAGGGACCAGTAAAACCTAAGATTTGTTGCTACATTACTTGCATAGACGTTGCCCCCAAAATCTCCCACGATTCTTCTTCACTATCCAAACCCAAAGGAAAAAGGCTGCTTCACACACAAAAAAAAATCTGCCCCTCTGTAGCCCCAAGAATCTACCGCGTTACCGCCGCCGGGGCTGTCCTTGATTTGCTGCTACAGCCGCTTGATCTGCCGCCGCTTGATCTGGTTTTTTAACTCTCTCTTTCTCTCTTTCTTTCACTGTTTATTGTGTTTTGATATACTCTTTCATTGAATCACTATGTGTGTGTGTGTGTGTGTGTGTGTGTGTGTGTGTGTGTGTTTGTTTTGGGGGTGGGGGCTGTGGCGCTGTGGGGTTATATTTTTTATGGTGTTTTGATTTTTTGTTGTTGAGTTTTTGAGTCTCTGAGTTTGCACTCTGATCGTGTGTGTGGGGGCCCGTGGGGCTGGTGTTTGTATTGCTAACTTATTAAAGAATTGCAATAGTGTGGGGCTGTGTCTCCGTGTGTCTCTAGTGTTACTGTGAATTATGTCTATGGGGCTTTGTATTGTAAACTTTTAAATTGAATTTTTGCGTCTCTATGTGTCTTTACTGTTACCGTATTTAAAGAATTGTAAACAAATTAAAGTATTGCGAAAAAATTACTTAACAACAATAATTAATATGTTTATTGTATTTGAAAAAAATATGTTAATGAACTTATAGTTTATTTTTTATTCTTTTGCTAGTACTATGAACTTAAGAAGATATTATTTACAAAAAATACATTTTCAGCCTCATGAACACAATTTTCCTCAAACGAAAATTGGAGGACTTATGTGTCGATTTAATCCTAAATGATTTAAAGAGTATGGAAGTTGGTTTGAATATAGTATTGAAAATGATGTTGCATATTGTTATGTATAGTATTGAAATTTATGTTTCTTATTGACCCCCCTAAACAAAAAATCCTGGAGCCGCCCCTACCTTGGACGCTAGGGTAAGGGATAACGTTTGAGGTTGATTCCCTGAGCATTTGCAATGCGCTCCAAGGAGTGGGTGACGTGTCTTCATCTGTGCAAAATATTGTCTTTGGAACGATCCACCTGGTACAAGATTTTAGAACTTTTGCTTTTTCCCATGCTAGGATATGTTTGAATACAGTTTATTTTGCTGAAATTAAAAACATATTACTGAAAGTATTGTAGATAAATGTAAAAGTTAGCTGAAATAGTATAATAGGGATCATAAATAGTACCAAAAAGTGCAATGGGGCCTATAAATAGTAGCAAAAATAAGTTGAGTAGTGAAATAATTTTTATTTTTCATTGGTTTCCAAACTGAGGCTAACTCTAAGTTACTAATATACCAATGAGAGACTGACACATGGATTAACAATGGTCAACAACAAACTAAACTAACTGTACAATCATTGTTATACAACATGTAGTTTAACAACCACTTGTACTAAACGACTGTAGCTTTTGGTTTTCTATTCTTCAGCTTTCTCTTATGTACTCTGCAGTTTAGCTTTCTTTTCTTTCTCTTCTTCTTTATTCTTCAGCTTCTTCTTCTTAACGCCACTTCTGTCTTCTTTATCTTTGTTAAACTTCTTCTTAGAACCTTTACACTCCCCCTCAAGATGAATAGGGGAATGAATATTAATTGTATTCATCTATAATAATAGTAGATGAAACTGATGTGCACTAAGTGCTTTGATAAGCAAGTTAACTAGTTGAGATTGAGTTCTGATATACAACAAACGAGCAAAAATGGCCAAATAACGTTATTTGGCGAAATATTTAGCAATTTATCATTGTTCGCAAACTATTTAGCACTCTATCATTGTTTTGTAATTGGAGTTCATCAAAAAATCGAGTTCCTTAAAAATGTGTCATGGTGACACCCACTAATCTGGCATTTTTTAATTAAAAAGTCTACATGGAACTCGTGTTTATAAAACTCGAGTTCCTTAAAAAATTTAACATAGAACTCAAGTTTTATAAACTCAAGTTCTGTAGTCAAGAATTCTGCACCAGGCAGCTTGCAACATGTGTTTTCTGCAGAATTGGTGTTTGGGATCCTTCCACTTGAAAGTGCCAAATCATGCGAAATTCATCTAGTGCCATCTCTAGTCCGTGTACACGTGACTCTAGTCTCTAGGGAATTGATTCCAATATGGGAGCTCCCAATGAATCTCTGGATTCAATTAAAGCAGGAAAATATGGGTACAAAAATTCTTAAACATCTATCAGACACAATATTATTGACAAAGCCTTCACGAAGATGGCAAAACGGTATGACGTTTGTGGATTACAAACGAATAACATGGAAAAAGTACCTATCAATATCTTCAACATAAATTGCATTCCAAAGCAGATAAGCGCATTTTAATGTCTATTGGGGAAAAGGAAACAAAGGTTTGCATTAATATCTAATGTTAAAGGTACAGTGATTTCATCTAATGTTAAATGTACTTTGCGCAATTTAACATGGAAATGTGTATTTTAATATATCTTGATCAAGTATGTAACATAATGCTTGCAATTGCTTATATCAATCTTTTTTTAGCCACTAATACAAATAGAATATGGTTATTATTATTATTATTTTTTTTGAGAAAGAGAACATGATAATTGATCAAATCAAATGTCTAGCTTATAAAGTAGAGCTTTAAGCCCTGAGTACATGGAACTCGAGTTTTAATCACGTGGACTGAAATATCATAGTAAAGTTTTTTTTTTTGGTTAAATGAATATCATAGTAATTAATCATTGATAATCGAGTCTCTCTACTTTTATATCCTGGGCTGCTTATTTTATTCCAAGAAGTGTTATATTGCCTACAGCCTAGAAAATTGGGCCTTTATTCATGGGTCTATCAATGTGGAACAAAGTTTCTCTTCAAACTCTTCAAACTTTTCATATATCACTTTTTTGGATATAAATTTTGAAAATCTAACCGTTGAATTTCATGCTTTTTATATTCTTAACATGTATATCAAATTTTATTCAAATCAAATGTTATTTACTAGGCGAAAAGCCACTTTTAGTCCCTATATTTTTAGGCGATTCCCATTTTAGTCCCTACATTTTATTTTTACTGTTTTTAGTTCATATCCTGAAAAACGCTTTCCGTTTTGGTCCATGTCGTTACATCAAAAACGGAGAAAGCTGACGTGGCAAACGGCAGGAATAAATAATACTAAATTAATGTCCACGTGGCCTAAATTAATAATAAATTTTTTTTTGGCATTAAAAAATGCCACGTCAGCATCTAAATTAAAAAAAATTAATTTAATTTTAACTAAATAAAAAAGAATTAAAAACTAAAAATTATATGAATTGAGATCTAAGTGTGTCTTGAATAAGAACAACAAGAACACAAACCCAGAAATTTAAAAAAAAAACTATAAACCCCTCTTCTACAAACTTCTTTACACACTCACACTATCTCTCTCTCTCTCTCTCTCTGCGTTTCTCAGAATTCTCACACTCTCTGTCTCTCATTTCTCGCATCGATCATCTCGTTTTTTCTCCCATGGCGGAGGGAGATAACCTCTTCGCCAGCCTCGCCAAAGCTCTCTTCGCTGGGTCGAAGCCTCTCTCCCCCGCAAGCTTCGCTCCGAGGACTCCATTAGACTGGCGCTCTAGAACTTCTATTTGATCCTCAAATGCGGCGTCGAGGCTTCGCCGGAAGATGGTGCTCGCTTAGGGCTTTAATCCTGGAACGACTCGCAGATTCAAGCCGTTGATTCAATTGCCTCTGCTTCTCGATCTCTCTCTGGTGAAATTTCGCTTTATCTTCCATTTCTTTTCTTAACAATTCAGTTTTGATAATAGGAAAGTACTTTTATTACTGTATTAGTCTGTATAGCAGTTTATGATTCAGGATGTGAGAGAATTACTTTTGGATGCTAATTAGAAACAAACTAGATTAGAAGCTTTTTTTTTTTTTTTTTTGATTTGATAAAGCCAAAAGTACTTCTCGTGTAAAGAAATTTTTGGGTTTGTGTTATTGGATTTGGATTTGTGTTCTTGTTGTTGTTGTTCAAGACACACTTAGATCTTAATTCATATGATTTTTAGTTTTTAATTTTTTTTATTTAGTTAAAATTAATAAATTAATTTTTTTAAAAAAATTTAGATGCTGATGTGGCATTTTTTAATGCCAAAATTTTTTTTAATTATAAATTTAGGCCACGTGGACATTAATTTAGTATTATTTATTCCTGCCGTTTGCCACGTCAGTTTTTTCTGTTTCTGATGTAACGGCAGAGACCAAAATAGGAAGCGTTTTTCAGGATAGGGACTAAAAGCGGTAAAAATAAAATGTAGGGACTAAAATGGGAATCGCCTGAAAATGTAGGGACTAAAAGTGGCTTTTTGCCTATTTACTATTCAATCAATAAACTTATTTTAACTTTCTCACAAAAAATAAACTTATTTTTTCTTTCTCACAAAAAATAAACTTATTTTTTATACACAATTTTAGATCACAAAAATTTGAAATTTTAACATTTGTTTGATGATATAACAATTGATCTTTGATCTTTTTGAAATTTTGCAAGCATGAAGGAAATAATAAGAACATGCAATCTAATGGTTAGATTTTCAAAATTCAAACTCAATATAAAAATATATGAGAAGTTTAAAGGGTTTCTCTTTAATCTAGTTTGTAAATAAACTTTATTCAGTGGGCTTTCATATTTGGACAGTTTGAACTTTGATTTGCTTTTTCCAACTTCGGATCTATTTGAGATCGGCTTATTTTACTGAAATTGAAAACTTTTTATTGAAAATACTATAGATAAAGGTAAAAGTTAATTGAAATAGTACAGTGGGACTCATAAATAGTACCAAAAAGTACAGTGAGACCCATGAATAGTAGCTAAAATAAGCTGACTTTTTAAGCTAGAGCTGAACGCACACTAAGATAATATTTTGAGGGATGGTGGAGTGGGGGAAAAAAAAAGAGTGTATATCAAATTTTACCGTCTATCACTTTGTCACCTTATTGTGAAAGTCAAGACCTTGCCCTTTAAGGTCAAAAATACCTTTGAGAAGTGTTGGAATAATGGTGGCTCTAAGAATTTTTTTGAGGGTGCATGGTCATTAACAAACTTAAATTATACAAAATCTAATAAAAATAGAACTTCATATAATGACAACGACAACAAAAAAAAAAAAAAAAAAAAAAAAAAAAAACCAGCACACACAAACACATAAAAGTCTTACAATTTCCTTCTATGAATTTTCTTATTTTGAAATTGTTACATAATTGTCTCATTATCAATGTTGCAAACTACATGTCTTTCAAAATTTTAGTTTAATAAAATTTTTCTTGGACTTTTTCTTTTTGTTTGTAAGGACCTGATATATTGTTAAAAGGCCCAAAGTTTAAGGACAAAGTTTGGCTACAAATTTAGTTGTAACCTAAGGCTACAACTCTCACTAAACAGATTAACATTGCTACATATTTTGAAAATCTAATAGTTGAATTGCATGTTCTCTTTATTCTTAAAACACATGTCAAATTTCATGCCAATCAGATGTTATTTGCTATTCAATCCATAAACTTATTTTTTATATATAATTTTAGACTACAAAAACTCGAAATTTAAACATTTGATTGATGATATAGATATTGATTTTTTATCTTCTTGAAATTTTGCAAGTATGGAGGATATACGAAGAAAATGTAATTAAATTGGTAGATTTGTCAAAATTCACATCCAATAAAAAAACACTAAATGTAGTTGTAGCCTTAGTTTACAACCAAGTTTGTTTATCAAAAGTTTAATTATGTTGGGCCTAAAAAAAATTTAGGGTAGTCACAAAGTTTTTTTATGGATAAAAAATCATAAATTTTTAAAATTTATACATAATAATAATAATAATAATAAAATTTTTTTTTTTCTTTTTCAGGTCAAGGTGGTCCAATAATCACCTTGGACTCTATGTGGAGCTGTCCCTGGACGTTAAGGACCTTAAGGTGGAACCATATCAAAAAGAAAGAAAGACATTTTGAAAAAAAAAAAATTTTGAGTCAAGATGTAAATTTTTTGACAATTTGCCTTAAATTTCTATTGAGACTTTGAAAGCTAAGTGGTTTTTTATTTTTTGAAGGGAAAATTAGTTTGCATATATATATAGTTTGTTTGGTGCCCAAAAAAGGACTAATCCTTGTATATAAAAAAATGCATTTTTTGTTAAATATTGAATAGAAATTAAATTCTTAGAAATTGACAGTATTGCGAAGAATTTGAAGGTTTTGGTTCAAGGGTCTTTCATAATGGGAAAAGAAAAAAATAATTGGAGAATTGAGAGTGAAACTAGGAAGAAAAAAAAAGAAAAAGATTTTTGCTGGGAAGGTAGCGCAAAGAAAGAAACAACAACATTTGGATTTTCCCTGCAATTTTTTTTTTTTTTTGGTTGTTGTTGTTGTTGTAAAGCATACAAATCAAGGAGAGTTCGTGAGGCTTTACTTGATATTGCAAAGTGAAGAAAAAGAGAAAGGTATTATTGTAATGTGAGCGCAATAAGAAGGAAATTAGTGTGTAAAAGCAAATAAAACAATGAGATTTTTTTTAGTCTTAACACATTCGCGGGAATGAAAAGTAGGATTTTCTTTAGGGAGAGGTCTTTTGAGTGCTACAACCATGGAGAGTTGTTGTATTCAAAGTGAGTGGAGATCTCAAATGAGTTCACACAAATTTCTAAAAAGTGATGTTATTATATTTGGTGTGGATCTAAAGTTAGGCATAAACATGAGAAGGAGATATTATAATTGATTTTTATAATAGTGAAAAGGGTTTTCCACATAAATCTCTATGCTCTTGTGTTTAATTATTACCATTTTGATCTCTATATTTTGGGGTCACCTTCAATTTGGTTCCTACTTTTTCCTAGTACTCAATTTGATCATTATTATTTTTAAGAGCAAAACTAGGACTACATAGATTTATACAACTTTTGCCATAACTCATCACTTGGCCGGTTATAAGTAGTAGAGATATGTTGGTGGGTCCACACCTCTACCACTTGTAACTCGCCATGTGACGAGGTATGGCAAAAGTTGTGCAAATTTATGTTATTTTTAATTTGTTGTTAAGTTAGTTTCTACGGTCAACTCACGTATGAAAAACGCTTAAGTAGCAAACCGTGCACCTTTTTACACACTTGAAACTTACATAACTAATAAAATAATAATTAAAAAAATTTAATAGATGTTAGAAAATGCCACCTCAGCATTTGAATAAAAATATTAGTCATTTTCCCTACTCCTCAGATTGGGTTTGGCTGAGCAACTCATTGTATTGCTGGTTCAGGTCATTGATCCTCACCCTCCTGTGAACCTCCACTAAGGGATGCATGGGTGTTATCACCTTGACCTGGTGGTGGGTTTTGTCTCAAGAAGTGATTGGCCACATACTCAACTGTGGGATGACGAAATGAAAAGGGCTTTCCCCATGTTGAGAAAATCACCACACAACCTTAATTAAGGTTTGTGCAGATCCTACAAAAACAGAACAAAATTAAATCGATCATCATGTAATTTTTCATCATATTTATCATTTTTGTTCCATACTGTGAGAGAAGAAAATGACTAAGAGATTTTGATTTTCTTGGTGTTTGGTTGCTAGGAAAGTGAGAGATAAGAAAATAAGATTTTTACTTTTTTATTCATTTTTGCTTCTTGGATTTCTATTAATTTAAATACTTATGCAGTATTTTTAATGTTTATTAAAAAAATTTTATCATTATTTTATTAGTCATGTAAGTTTAAAGTGCGCTAACTTGACATTAAGTTATAAAAATAATAGAGACCAAATTGATTGTTGAAAAATGTAGGAATCAAATTAAAAGTGGCCCTAAAATGTAGAGACCAAAATAATAATTTTGTTCAATATTAATACAATAAACTTAATCCTACTGATTTTATAAAGACCATACTAATACATTCACATGGATCTACCACTCATATCATTTTTATTAATACCAATTAAAATATGACACCAAAATTATAATTAAAAAAAATATATGAAAATTTTTATTACGTGTGCTAGACATATTGAATCACGAATTGAGAAGATGATGAGATGATAGGTTGGATGGACGGAGGTCATACAACATGATACATGGTAACAATACGTACATACGTAAACAATACAAACAGGGGTGGAGCAAAAAAAATTTGTTTTGAGGGCCATGGCTAAACTATCATACTAATTTGCAATGCAAGAAAAATGCTGAGTGCCACATACATACATATCTACACGCATTAGTTTAGTCGAATTAACCAATAATTTCCTATAATAACGTAAGATTTTTGTTAAAAACTGTTAATCAGTGTAATTCTTTTTTTTTTTTTTTTTGATAACCAATCAGTGTAATTCTTATTAGTATGCAAAACACTTACAAGACTGAATGACCAATTAGGCATCTTAAGTTCATTTTCCCCCTAAGTTTTTCCTATTCCTTTGAACTACCATAAGTCCATAACATTCATAAAAATTAAATACAAGTATAAAACAAAGCTAGACTAACATATAAAAGAAGACATAATACTAATAGATATCAGATATATCAAAATCTCACTATAAGCAATCATTAAATAAATAAAATTTAAAATAGCTAAATTAGACTACTAACCATGATGATTTGTTAATTGATTCAATAAATTAGAGGAAAAAATAAAATCATAAACCATAAATAAATAGAAATGAAAAAGTAGAAAAATAAGTTTTTACTTGGTGGAGGTGAGGACAATGATAGTCAAAACTCAACCAACTTTTGAACCCTTGATGGCAATGGAGTCAATTTTTTTTTTTTTTTTTTTGATGAGAAGACTAGAATTTTATTCAGAATTTGAACAGGAGAAAACATCATGAGCACACGGGTTCTCAATATGACTAGGACATTCCTTTAGCCATGCAACGTAGTTCTACACTAGTAGCATGTTGAGCCAACCAGTGAGCAGGACATGGGTTTGTTTGGACATCGCTTATTGTTGAAAATTAAAAACACTGTAACAAAATAATTTTTAAATGTGTGAATAGTACCGTGAGACCCAATTTTAAAGTTTTTTTGAAAAAAAGTACTTGCGGGTTTCGTGAATAGTGCACGGGACCCACTAATGGGAAACGCAAAACGCGCTTCCCAAACCCAGCCTTAGGGTGTGTTTGGATATTGTTTATTTTGCTGAAACTGAAAAATTATTGCTGAAAGTATAGTAGATAAAGGTAAAAGTTAGTTGAAATAGTACAGTAGAATGCCAAAAAGTGCAATGTGGCCCATGAATAGTAGCAAAAATAAGCTGAATAGTGAAATAATTTTCATTTTTCATCTCTACCCAAACGCGCACAAACAATCTGTCCAAAGTTCATCATTTCATCATAAACTTGTCCAACCTATTCACACATGACAAACTGTCCAAATTTTTTCATTTCATTCACCATGTAAAAATGTTTTGAAATTGCCTCAATAAGAGCTCAACTCTTGAAACACTATTATGTAGCATATAATATCATTAGTGTCACTGTGTGTGTTAGTGTCAATAACAATAGGCGTTAATGTATCCACTTAATAACGAATAACAGAACCAATTGTCGTTGTCCACAAATGCCAAAATAATAATATACAAATGAAATTAGTATTTAGGCAAAGGAATGCTAATTGCTTGTATCCCCAATGATAATCCCACCCATGAATAACTAAATAACTACCATTAGTAAAAAGTCCACTATTAATAGCATGTACAAATATAATTAGCATATAGGCAAAAGAATGCTAATTCCGTAAGTTCATTTGTCCAGTAAGTCTGTGCACTATGCATCATTCTAGAACTCCTATAAAATACAAAACAAAACAAAACAAACATGTGTTAATAACAATAAAACATTTATAATTAGCACAAACGAATGATAATGGTAAATATATTTACATAATACTAGCTACTAACTAACTCCAACCAAAGAGCAGCATATCACTCATCATCATCCAACACAATGGTGCTTGGATCCTCCTCCATAGGCATTAGGCAAATTGATGCAATTTCTACAATGCCATTAAAAAAAAGGCATAAATGTACTTTTGGTTCCTGCATTTTGGGTCAATTTCTATTTTGGTCACTACATTTTCATTTTACCGCTTTTAGTCCCTAAAATGAAAAATGTGTTTCATTTTGGTCCTTGCCGTTACTCACTTAATGAAAATTGCTGATGTGGCAAACGGAATGTTGATACAGTAAATAGTGACGTGGACATTAAAATAATATTAAAAAAATTTATTTGTTATTTAATAAATGCCACCTTAGATCCATGTCAGCTTAGAATTTTAAATTTTAATTGATCAATTTAAAAAAAAAAAAACAGAACTAAAAATAAAAAAACATATGAATTTAGATCTAAGTCTAACATCCTCTTCATCAAGAACACAGAAGAGCACCACCCAGAAAAAATCATACAAACCTAGAAAATCAAACACAAGAACACAAGAAAATCAAACTCAGAAAAATCATAAATTAATATTGTACAAAACAAAATCAATCCACATATATACATAAACCAAATTAAAAAAAAAAAAAAAAAAACTTGAATTTAGATCTGATAATTTGTTGGTTTCTCCCTCTTCATCTCTCTCTCTCAAACACAGAAAAGAAACAAAACAAATCTAAAGTTGGGCTTTGAATCTAACAGCAACCCATGAATACAACAATTACAACCAAATCTGAACAAGGTGAAAACCCAGATCAGCAAAATCATAACCCAAAATTACATAGACAAATTTCAGAACCCAAACCCAAAACTAAACCTAGTTTTTTTTCACCAATTATGTAGAGACAAAACTCAAAGACATTCAACAATTACACAAAGACAAAACTCAAACCTAGATTTTTTGGCCCTAAACACAAAACTCAACACATATTTTTTATGCTTTCTAAGAAACCAAACACAAAACTCAAAACTTAAATCCCAAATTGATGAACAAAACCCAAGATCCGAAACTACAAATAGCCACATATTTAGAGAGAGAGAGAGAGAGAGAGAGAGAGTTGGGTTTTTGGCCATGGGTTTAGAGAGAGAGAGAGAATTGGGTTTTCAGCCAAGGTTGAGAGAGAGAGGGTAGGGTTTTCGGTTTGAGAGAGTTAGGTTTTGGCTAAGGTAGAGAGAGAGAGAGAAAGCTGTGTTTTTGGCCATGAATATAGAGAGAGAGAGTTGGGATTTCGGCCATGGATTTAGAGAGAGAGAGAGCTCACCTTCCTCAGCTATGGTGTATCCCAAAAGGGTTTTCGTTGCTATGACCCCATCGCTCATCACCTTTGTGTCTTCCGTCATGTTGAGTTTTAGGAACATCGCTCTTTTACGAGTCTTTAGCAGTTTCCTACGCCCTCTTCCTCAAAATTTCCCATTTTTACTGATCTTTTCCTCCTTCTTTATCCTGAATTTGTGAAGGATTCTTCAACATTGGCTGCCTTTTGTTAGGGTACTTTTTTTACACCTAACTTTATTTGAGTACCACCTATTTATACCACTATCAGTTATTGGGTTTTCTTAAACATTTTTTGGCTCTATTATTATTGTGAGGGTAAGATTCCGAAATTGTTTATTGGGCCTTGGGCCCTATTTATGGATACGTCTAAGGAGCAATGAATAGTTAGAAGAGAACGAAATAATTCCGCCGAGTGGAAAGGAGTATAGTTTGAGGAGATTTTCCTTCTCGGACAGGATGAATTTTGCTCAAGCAAGTGCTCGGATGACCTAGACAGCTGGTCAGGAAGTCAGGATGATAAGGATGAACTTCAAGCACGTACAAAGGAGATGATAACAAGGAAATATCTCAATAAAAAGCTGCTACCACCGCATTGAATGCACTACACCAACTCCTCTGGCCGCATTTATGGAGAAGAGACCTCTGAATAGTACAACCTCTAGCTACTGCCGTGAACAGATAACAAAAGAAGATATTTGACGTGACATGCACTCAAGTGAGGATCTAGATAGGCAACAAGTGTAAGATTAGGATAGCTTGAAAGGGTCTATATAAATGTAAAAGATCTCCCATAATAGGGGATCGGGGGGGGAGAGGAAAAAAGAGAGAAGAGAGAATTACTGTAACTTATAGTGTTGTATAAAAGTGCATTACTACTGCATTCAGTTATATTCGGTTTCCTCGGACAACCCTTTTTGTTAAGCTTTATATGATGTTCGCTATTGAAATACTTCCTAGCCGTTAGTACCAGCCAACCAAACCTAGCTCTCTAGCCCACTCTCTACAAATTCATTATATTGGGCTCACTAAACCATCATCCGAACTAGCTCTTTGGCTTGGGCCAGTAAATTGTGACCCCTACAATTATGTTAATCACAAATATTTCATATCTCATTATCTAAATTGGGTCATGATATAAACTATCACAAAAGCCCAAAAAACTCATATTTTATCCAATTCTATTATCATTATTTAGCTAAGCCCAAAACTAGCCCTATAAACCCAATACACACATCTTATTCTATTTAAAGCCCAAGAATACTTATGCTTGGCAATATTTGAAGAGCCCATGATTCAAATCTATGACAAAACAAATTTATCAATGGAATTCAAATCCATGATCAAAGCCCATGGTTTGAACCGACGGTAATTTATTTATCCAAAGCCCAATTCACATTGGCAATATCAAAGCCCAATTCTCATTAACAACATCAAAACCCAATTCCTATTGGCAACATCAAAGCCCAATTCTCATTGGCAACATCAAAGCCCAATTCTCATCGGCAATATCAAAAGCCCAACTTACGTTGGCACTATTAAAAGCCCAAGCTAGCTACTCACTATTTATCGAAAGCCCAAGGTTATCAATACTTGGCAAAATACTATATCATAATTATTTTATTTAAAAGTCCAATAATGAACAATACTTTAGATCCTTAAATCTATTACTATAATATTACAAGCTCATGGAATTTATGAATTATCTACTCTAAAAACCCATGGCAATCATCTCATAAAAGCCCATGGAAAAACATGATTATTAGACTCATGACATTTATTTATTTCATATTATAAACTCATGTTCACTATCTATCTTACATCACAACATTCGCAATATTTATTACCAAAACTCATGGTAATTATTCATCCTACATTTCCATTATGATTATCTATAAAGAAACTCATGAGAACATCACATTATTCCATTATAGTGATTGTTACCATATTTATTTAAAAACTCATGGTAAATATTATTCTCAAGAAAAATATTGGAGGTCATTACTTAAAAAGCCCCAAAGAAAATATCACTTACAAAGAAATCCATAGCAAAAATTAGGAGAAACTATACAAGTTGTTATTTAAAGCCCATGGAAATTAATACCCAAAATCTATCATAAATATTTATTAAAACTCATGGATTCATTTTATTTTTACTAACAACTAAAGCCCATGAGGAGTAAAAAACTCATGGCAAAGCATGTCTTTAATGCCCATTTTGTAGGCCCAAGAATCTCATGGAGTAGGGAACAAGCCCAAGCAAAGAAAGGGCCATGTGGCCCAACTAAAGGTGCTGAAATGGAGCAAAGTTCCAGCCCAAAAAGGTTCTAGCAAGAGGCTTGAAAGTGGGCAACCAACCCTTGTTCATCCCTAACCAAAAAAGCAACTAGAGACCCCTACAAGAGAACTAAGCCTTTGAGGATAAACTAAGGGTTGTCCCATCAGTTTTTCTGCCACCTTCTACCTAACGTGAACAGTGCCCAAGGGCAGTCATATCAGCTGAAGTCTAAAAGATGATGGGACTCCATCATCTTCCTTAAGACTGCACTTCTAGCGAAAGGGGAGCTGAAACTAAAATATCCAAATTTCAACAAATTGATGCTATAAATGTTAAAAACGTTCAAGACGTGATTCATGTGCCAAGCCCATGAATCCTAAAGGGGAAAAATTGGGAACATGTGGTTTGGAGGGCATAAAGGGATCTCTAGCGGAACCTTCTGAATTGGGCTTAAACTTTGACACATGGCTTAGGGTGTTGAATCCTACTTCCTACGGTCCAAATCTCAGTTGCAACACTAGGATTCTTCTTTAATGCTTGCCTTAATCCCATTGGCTGAACACGATCTCAGCAATCTTATCATTTAATGCAAGATTACTCTAAATACTACCCATGTGTGACATTGCCCAAAGAAGCAAAACAGCCCCAAAAGCAAATATCCCATTTTTAGGCCAAATCCAGGTTATTAATTCAGCTATCAAGGCTCCCTTGAATCAAACCTACGTTTTTTGGATTCTTGTTAATTAATACTTCTCTAAACTCCATTATAAAAGTATAAGCATCTCAGCCCACAAACACACAGCTACCCTCTCGGAAACTCTTGGTTTGTTTACTACTTTGTTGGTGGTTTAGCTTTCTTCAAGCTCACCATTCATCATCTTTAGCCCGCACTCATCTAATCTCAAACGTTCTCTATCCCACTCACTCAAAACAGCCCACATTGCTTCATTCATGTCTTATGAACACACATACTCACCAAAATCTTAGTTTAATACTTGCTGCACTGAGCTGGGATCTCTCTCTCCCTTCATTCCATCCTATTCTTCCTCTTTTATTTGTAACTATAAAGCCTTTAATCCTTATTTAGTATTATTATGATGAAGGCTATAATGTTTTGGAAACTATGGAAGTTCTCCCTTACGTTGACTTAATAATAATAAGGAAAAAACATGATTTTTACTTTTATATATGTAACAATCGAACTTTTCCCTCACATTGATGTAATAATAGCTGAAAGTACAATGAACTCCCCTGACCGAGACATGCAAGGATCACCAGGAGTTAACACATTCCTAAACTTATTTAATCATTGACCATTGGACTGTTTAAATCTGTCTTTTCTGGACTAAGTGTAATTTTGCTCTTACCGCTAGAGATTTTATTTCACTTGAACTATCAGACCAGGACTATTAATGTACTAATTAAGTATTGTAACGTGTTTTTCATTGGGCTTTTGTTGCTGTTTTGTCATGTGCAGCCTTTGTTTCTTACTTGGATAGGCTTTGTCTTCACACCGAAAGTCTTTGGGCACCATCTCAAGAGCTTATAGTCAAGTTTCGGCTTGGCTTCCCAACATCTTAGATAGAGGCATCAATTTCCCCCTTGACACCTTTCTAGACGACTCATCTCCTATTTTATCCCCGGCATATGACCCGCCTGTCTTGGATCTTGTGGCACCACCGTCTCCTAGGTCTCTTGTTGGTCTTGACCTTTGTCGCTCCACTTAGATAAGCATTCCTCTTCCTTATTTCATTGATTATCACTACTCTTTTGCTCTTGCCACCCTCTATGAGCCTTACACCTATCGTGAGACCCATATTGACCCACTTTGGCAGCAAGCTATGTCTAAAGAACTAGATGCCCTTCACAAAAATCATACTTGAGATGTGATTGATTTGCCTCTTGAACAGTTTGTAGTAGGTTGTAGGTGAGTTTACAAGATCAAGACCAAGGCTGATGGATCTGTTGAACGACACAAGGCTCATTGCCAAAGGCTTTACTCAGGAATATGGCATTGATTATAAGGAAACATTTGTTCATGTTGCTCGCCTTACATCTGTCAAATGTCTCATTGCTGTGGCTGTCGTTCGCTGTTGGCCTCTTTATCAGATGGATGTAAAGAATGATTTCCTTAATGGAGACCTTCAAGAAGAAGTGTACCTGCAACCACCCCCTGGCTATACTCATTCAGGCTGTCAAGTTTGTCGCGTTTATCTTGCTCTTTATGGCCTCAAGCAGGCTCATCAGGCTTGGTTTGAAAAGTTTAGCTCAGTTGTTGCTTAGCAGGGTTTCACTTTAAGTCCTCATAACACTGCTCTCTTCATTTGAAGATCCTTTGCTGGTATCACTCTTATTCTTCTTTATGTTGGTGATATGATTATTACCGAAGATGATTATGCAGGTTTTCGCCCTCTTTAGCACTTCCTTAGTCAGCATGTTGAGATGAAAGATTTGGGCACTCTTAGCTATTTTCTTAGGCTTGAGGTTACCTAATCCTCTGATGGATAATATCTATCCCAAGCTAAATATACTTCAGACCTTCTTTCCAAGGCTGGTATCACAGACAATAAAACTATTTCCACTCCCTTGGAATACAATGCTAAGCTCACACCCTTGGATGGTGAACCTATATCAGATGCTACTTGTTATCGTTAGCTAGTTGGTAGTCTGATCTATCTCATTGTCACTCGCCCAAATATTTCACATGCTGTGAGTATGGTTAGTAAGTTCAGGGACGCCCCTCGTTCTATGCACTATGCTGCTATTCTTCAGATTCTCTAATACGTCAAGTTTACACTTTATCATAGTCTTCACTACTCCTCTCGGTCTTCTCTCAAGCTCCATGCTTATTCAGATACGGATTGGGCAGGTGATCCGACTGATCGATACTCCATCATAGGTTTTTGTTTACTGTTGGGTACTTCTCTTATCTCATGGCGTAGCAAGAGGCGGGATGTGGTTTCCTGTTCCAATACTAAGGCTGAGTATCGTGCTCTTACTGATACCACCTATAAGCTTGTCTAGCTTCGATGGCTCTTAGCTGATATGGATGCTTCATAGCCCACTGCCACTCCTCTTTATTGTGATAATCGTAGTGCTATCTACATTAGTCATAACAATGTCTTCCATGAACGCACTAAGCACATTGAGATCAACTGCCACATCACTCGACAGTATCTCAAGAAAGGCAATCTCCAGTTATTCTCCATCTCCTTTGCATACCAACCTTTTGATATCTTCACCAAAACTCACCTGCCTGGTCATCTTCGAGATCTAATATCCAAATTTCAGTTGGCTTCCTCCTTGCCACCTCGAGTTTGAGGGGGGATGTTAGTATATAGCTTAGTTTAGTCTAGTCCATCAGGCTTAGCCCTGTATATTGTACTTGTAGTACACTCATATTACTTGTACTTCACACATACTTAGCCTATATAAGGTTCTCTATTGTATAGGGTTATTTACACAGGATATACAGATTATTCAGTCTTTCTCTCTCTCACCTTATATTCTTAACAGATTCTTTCATTGAGTATAAGAAGTAACTTTTAACAAAATCCCATGAGATTTGATAAAGGCATTTTTGTCCTTAAAGAATATTTGACTTTCTCACCCGTCGGGATGGATGTACCCTTTGACAGGACCCATGGATCAAAGACCTATCTAGTAGTGCTCCATACGTGCTTACGAGTCCACCATCCTTTCTTTTAGGCCCCATCAGGTGCCCACATATGTAGCCAAAGAATGCCTTGGCATTACCCCATTCACACACTGACGGATAGCGAGGCATGCTGACAAGATGAAATTGGCCCACTCCCGACAAATGAAGAAGCATATCGACGGGTTGAAATGGCCCATGCCAACGGGTGAACCAGCCAGCCCCTCGAGCCATTGCGTGATTTCCATTCTTAAGTCTCTACATGGAAATAACTTGTACACCAAGTCCAAATAGTTTTATATGGAAAGAAAGGCCCTAAAATCTCGAGACCTGAAAGTCCCGTATCTTCCCTATAAGGGAAGATCCTATATTCAAGGGATTTGGGTTGGCTCAATACCCTTATATAAGCACTACACCTCCACTTCTTTGAGGTATGTGAAAAATCTGCTAGCTCTCACACTTTTGAGTTCTTGGAGATTCTTCTATCACTAACTTAGCTTTTAGAGGGTCTTTGGTCGGCATTCTACTAGTGCTCTGTAGGTTCTTTATTGATTTTTATTCTTTAGGAACTTTGCTTGGTGCGTGTGTAGACAATCAACTCATTGACAATTTTGTGTATCATTAGTTGGCGCCGTCTATAAGAAACGAGTAGTTAGCCATACCACCATTTCTAAGACAAAGAGTTGTATGGTCCAAACATGCTCGATGGCCACCATTAACTAGGAAATTGAGAACAACCCAAATGCCTTGGGGAGACAAGTTCAAATCCTCATTGCAGCGGTCGAATGACTCACCCAACGCAATCAAGAGTTGGACCAGTAGCTGAACCAAAGGAACGAACAACGTCCTGACAAATGCTGGAATGAACAGGAGCGCGACGAGAACAATGACAGCCACCCTCTAACGGGTGACCATCAGGAACAGAAGGATCAGGAAGAAAGCAATGTCCCCAGCAGGCGGGACCGACAGGAGGAAACTAACCATCCCTTTGAACTAGAAGGCAACTCGTTGCACATGGCACAGGACATATAAATGATGAAAGAAATGATGGATGAACGCCATGAGGGGCTGAATGTCCACTGATCTCTACGAGCTGGTCTATTGAATTGATTCACCTTTCACAATGCAAGTTACCTCCTTCCCCCTTCCAGCCAAGTTCCAAATGCCGCAGATGGAAGCGTACAATGGGTCAAAGGACCCACTCGACCACCCAGAATCATTCAAGACCCTTATGCATCTACAAGGAGTTCCAGACAAGATCATGTGCAGAGTCTTCTCCACCACACTCTAGAGATCAGCTAGAGTATGGTTCAGTAAGATAGCCCCTAACACCATCTCAACTTTCAAGGAGCTAAGTGGACACTTTGTCTCACACCTCATAGATCTTCGGCAAGCTTGTTGAACATTAAACAACGGAAGGATGAGAGTTTGAGGTCGTATTTGACCCGATTCAACAAAAAAGCCTTTTGATCAATGAAGCCGATAATAAAGTCCAGGTCATGGCCTTCACCAACGGACTTCAATTCGAAGACTTTCTCTTCTATTTTATTCTATACATAGCATAGCATAGTATAGAATAGAATAGAAGATATAAAAAGACAAATAGATAGATAGATAGAAATCTTCTTCATAAAAAAAATAGATTGATAGATAGATAGAAACCAAAATCAATGCAAAACAGGAAACAAACCAAAAAAAAACATCCCGATTATCTCTCATAGCCATAGGTAATGGCATGAATTCCCTCTCTTAAACCAAAATTGACATTTCCACTAGAACCACCATTGTCCAGTCCATTTTTATCTTCTGTAGTCCAAATGGATGACTACTTGGATCAATAGAGACTCCTCACTTCGATGACCCATGCGATCTCCGACCTATGTCCCCAATTTAACTAGGATGCTGTTGAAAAAAAAAAAAAAAAAAAGCAAAAGTGAAGGAGAAATACCGATTTAGTTTTTTTTTTTTTTTCTTATTTTAATTTTAACCCACCAATTTCTTTAATAAAATATGTTTGAAATCTTCTTCTTCTAATAAAAATTATATTAATTTTGTTATAAAAGTAATGGACAGAGTTCTATTTGTTATAAAAACCAATTTTTTTGTTATTTTTTTAGACCACTTGTTTCTTCTTTCTTAGTTTGTTTCAAATCAATGGACTTTGTGCTTAATATTTTTAATAAATTTGAAGAGGAATCATATTTTTATTTTTAGATTACAATTACTATTAAATGATGGGGGACCAGTAGAGCATATGTTTACTATAGCCATTAATTCTGATTTCTATCTATCTATCTTTTTCGTCTCTCATTATTTTATTTTATTTTATTTTTTTTAAGACGAATATTTCTATCTATTTATCTATCTATCTATTTGTCTTCTTCTATCTTCTATTCTATTCTATATATATCAGGAAAAAGTATTTTGTATCAAATGATAAGTACATACCTCTCTCTCTCTCTCTCTCTTTATATATATATATATACACACACACACACACACACACACATTCATATATTTTTCTAAATATGTACACTTTTCTTGATAATTGAATGATTTTACTTTATTTTTTGAAATAATTTTTTTTTTAAATTCAGTAGGAATTACATCTTAACTCATGTCTTTGAGACACTTACTAACAATGTATTTTTCAATAAATGATTCAATTTTACTTTGGCTAAATTATAAATTACAACTTTTAATTTTGACCAAAATTCAATTAAATCCTATAAATTTCAAGTTTATTCAATTAAGGCTTCCTTATCTTACTCACGCTCAATCCTCTAACTTTGACCACATAGGTATATTTTGTAGCTAGAGTGTGAGTGCGAGAAAGTTTGACCACATAAGTTTATTTTGTAGCTAAAATTTTTGGTTTTGGCATAAAAGTTCTCAATGTTCTCTTTTATGTGTGTAGCATCATATACAAATGCGAGCACATACAAAGCGAATTTTAAAAGTTATTTAATTTTTTTCATATGTTTAAAATTCAAATTTATGTTTATGTACATATTTATGTTAAAACATTTTTGATAAATTTCTAGAGGACAAATTACTTCCCCCTCTATGTTCGGGGTAATTCAAAGTTCCCTCCTTATCTTTGAAACTAACAAATTTCTCGTTCCAAGTGTCCAAAATGAGCAAATATCCAGTTCTATTACTGCCCTAATTAAGTCCAACGAAATCTTTTGAATCATGGAATCTCACAACTAAAAACTAAAATGTCAAAACTACCCCAAATAACCTAGCCCATGTAAATTAAACCCAAAAAACTTAACCCAACTTGTATATTTAACCTAAATTCATGAATATAATGTTGGTAACTACAAGGGAAATTCTCATCCCCTTTAAATTGTTGGTCTATGTTAGAGACCGTGAATTGAGTGTCTACAGTCTAGCTTATAATTTTAGTTGTAGAACATAAAACCGACGAAATTAAATAAAGCAGAAGAAGATTTGTGGAAAAAAATGTTTACGGCAAGTATGTCATAACAACGTTAATCAAGTCTAAACAATAAGATATTTCGACTAATTATAATATGAGAAATTGAACTCTTATTGAGATCAAAACCCAACAATTAGTGCTAACTTAACAACTTTAGGATTTCATTCCACTGTCAGAGACACATATTGCAATTGATTCCCAACAAACTCCATTACTTTCGAAGGAATTTTTATATTTTACTTTTTGGAGAAACAAGATGAAGTTGAAATTTTTATGTGCTATGTTTAATTCATTGGTTGGGTTAAATTTTTCAAAGTTTAATTTACTTGGAATTTGAGTATTTGCCCATTTGGAAAACATAGAATGGAAAATAGGTTGGTTTCAAAGATAAGGGAGGGAATCGTGAACTACCCTAAATATAGAGAGGGGAGGGGGATGTTATTTCCCCTAATGAATTTAACAAACATTTTCAACATAAATTTGTACTTAAACATAAACTTGAAGTATAAACATATGAAAGAAATTAGATCACTTTTAAAATTCATTCCATATGTGCTGATGTTTTTGTATGATGCTATATACATAAACAAGAACATTGAGAACTTTTATGCCAAAACCCAAATTTTAGCTATAAAATATGCTTATATGGTAAAACTTAGAGGACTTAAGTGAATGGTGTAGTCCTCTAACTTAAGTGTGAGAAAGAGATGAAGTTGTGCCTCTAAATTTTTTTTTCGATTATTTTAAAATTAAAAAAATCCAATTAATTATTAAAAAATATATTCCATATTTTTATATATATATAAAAAAAAAATACCATCTTAGCGTCACTCTTTATATGCTCTCTTCTAATAAAAGACGTCAACCAATGATTGTTATCTGTGTTCACCCTAGATTTTTCAGTAGAAAATGGCTTTGCCTTAGGCGTAACATCAGCCAATTGTGATGGATGAGGAATTCCAAAATCTCTAGATGGGTAATTTGCACAATTTGTGAGAATTTGTCATTACACCCGTAATATCAAATTCTAAATGTTATCCATCATTGGTTGTTATTGGATTCAATTTTGTTTGTATTTTCGACAACCGTTTCACTCTCTCAAGTATCAACACCTTTCATCCCTTAGATTTGTAATTTATTTCAATAACTAATTTAATTTTATCCTTTCACAAAGGTTCTCTCTCTCTCTCTCTCTCTCTCTCTCTCTCTCTCTCTCTCTCGCACAAAATTGGGTATTTTATTTCTTCATTTTACCTATTTTGACCATGAAGGTGTTGCGTTAGGACCAGCTTTGAGGTAACACATATCGCTACCACTGGGCCTTTTGGAGGTTGAAGCTAAAGCTATGGATGAAGCAGTCTCTTTATCTTGGGATATCGGAGTTAGGGATGTCATTTTTTATATAGACTCATGCATTGTCTCTGATGCTCTCACTGACTCTATCACCCCCCCCCCCCCCCCCCCTCTCAATTGTTATTGTTAACATCATCACATGCATTCACCACAAGCAACAAGATTTCAGAACAACCCAACTATTGCATGTGAGGCGACAAGGAAATAAACCAACACATATTTTGGCACAGCTTGACAAATGAATTAATAATTTTGTAATTTGGATTGAGGAAAAATCATCTATGATTGAGTCGTCTGTAATTTAGGATGCTTTGTATTTATCTTCTTCTTAATAAAGTTACCGTATTTTCCATAAAAAAAAAAAAAAAAAAAATTACAAGCATCACAACTGGCTGTTAAATGTTGAGTTTCATTAAGAATATATATATATATATATATATATATTTTAATTTTGTTCTAGAAATTAATTCTTAATAATTAATAGGATTTTCTTAAACTTAAAAAATTAGAAAAAGAAGGCAAAATTGGTGTCAAGTATCAACTATCAAATTATTCTCGCATAAAAAAAAAAAAAAAAATCAATTATCCGAGTGAAAGAATTTAGATTTGTTTGTGTTTGCCGGTCTAATAATGTGTGACCTCTTTTCTATGTTGTAAAATGAGAACTTTGGTGTCAAGAAATTAATGAGTCATGCTATACCTATTAAAAAAGTTTACATTCATTTAGAATTTTTTTTTCATATATATATATATATATATATAGTTATTAATCTTATGACTACTACTAAGAAGGTGTGATTACAACTAGGAACCACCTGCACAGATATGGGTACAGGTACGGGTACTGATATGATATGGTGTCATGACAATTTTTGAAAAAGTAAGATATGGATACGGCAATGATACCTATATTAGTTAATAATTAAATATATTTTTATATATTTTTATATAAGGTTAAATATTTATTTTTCATATAATATTATCCATATATCAATTTAAGAGAAATAATGAATATTTTATTTAATTAAAGTCTAAGAGTCTTAGTGCCGGTTTGGATAGCGTGGTTAGTTGAGGTGCGTTTTGTCCTGCACGTTTTCTCTTTTTTTCTTTTTTGGCCAGCTTTTGTTGACTTTTGGGGGACAAAATGTACTGTGCATGAACAGTGCAGCACTGTTCATGCACTGTTCATACATTAAAAAATATTAAAAATGGGACCCACAGTACTATTCATATATTTAAAAATTATTTTGCTACAGTATTTTCAGCAACAATCAGTTTTTAGCAACTTTCAGCAATTATAAACTCTATCCAAACGGACCCTTAATATATATATATATATATATATATATATATATATATATATATATATATCTATCTATCTATCTGTGTGTGTGTGTGTGTTTGATAGAGATCTAAAATATTACCTCCTTTAATAATTTAAGCTCATGTCCTAATTATATTTAAGCCCATGTGCCAAGTATATTAAAGCCCATTATGTGAGTGTCATTCTAATATGTGAATTGAAAAAGAAAAAAAGAAAAAAAGAAAAAGAAAAGACGCAAGAGTGAGGGAGGAGAAGTTAAAAAAAAAAAAAAAGAGATAATTTTTTGGAAAAAAAAAATGAGAGTGAAAGTTAAGAAAGATAAAGAAACATAGCGTAGGAGAATATGAAAATGGAGAATGGAGATGTAAGGTTGAAGGTTTTTTTTTTTTTTTCCACATCCCCCGGCCGTGTTTGATAATTAAAAAAAATTAGTTGGGACACACGTGCAACCATGTCCCATGCGTACCCCATATTTAGTACATATTTCCAACACAGGCGCGACATGCAAACTTTTGTGTCCATGCTTTTCACGATTAGGATAAATCACTTCTACATTAACTCACTATTCACTATCGATACTATTTGAATTAATATCAATTATAATGTTGTAAGATTTCAAGAAAACTTTATGTGGCCCACGTTTAAGTGATAAATGAAAATTCACGTCTTAAAGATTTTATTTGTGAAAAACGTTATGGTGAATTACAATTTCTAAGTAACTCTCATTTGATATAACTCCTTTGGTTAAAAAACACCTTGAAGTTACTAGTTTTAAACTCCTTGATGGAAGGAGGGTACGTTATGAAACAAATCTTAATTTAAAAGGGTCCCTAGTCTAGCTTCTATATATAGCCTGTCTCTATCAAAAGGAAATATGTAAAGTAAAAGTTATAGACTTGAAGACACCTTTTATAAACACTATTATCATATAATGAGTCTTCTTTTTCTCTAAACACTTAAACAACTATGGCTGAAAGTATGTTTATGTTGTTTTGTTTCCACTACACTCTGAATTTTGTCTTACAAATGCATCATTTCATCCGTTGTGAAAAAAAAAAAAATTTACAAATTTGTATTGAAGTTTTGGCCAACGTGGGACCTAAAGAAATTAAAGAGCAGAGTCGGCATGCATGGAAATGTTCGTAATTTTTATTCATATAAAAAAGTTAGTAATTTTTATTTTAATTTCATATACCAGTATTTATAAATTTTCTTTATATTTTTAGCTGAATTTATAAATTTTCTTTATACTTTTACAATTTAGCATTTTGTTGATTGTTGATGATGTTGACTTTGATTTACAATTTTAAATAATGTCATGATACGTGACTGCAAGAGGAGAGAACACCACAAGATAAGCCGTAAGAGTAACAAGGCTTTGCAACTTTGAGCCTGGGTCATGTTAGGTAAAGTGTCTGTGGTCTCATTCTAGATATATACAAAGTGTTTGTTTGGCTTGAGTTTATTTGTTAAGTTTTTATATTTTTATATATAATTTTTTAAAATCTTTTTTTTTTTTCACACTCTATCGAAGTATAAATATACTTTAAAACATTTTCAGCAAAAAAAATTTCGCAAGGCGCTAGATAAGTTGTTTTTCAATGGACAAAAGAGAGAACATAGTCAACATACCCTGTGATAGCATATTTCTTAATTCTTGTACAATCTCCAGGACTGCAGACTGCAGAGTACAGTGTGCAAAGTGCTGCTTCAGGTTATACCCTGTTATGGAGAATTATTTAGCCTTTGATGGTTCCAACTTTCCTAATAAATTCAAGGTTTTTCTAAGCCCATGTTTAGAATAGGCCTTCGCCTTAAATGTCCAAAAAAGAGCTCACTCACGCGGGCCGTGACATTTCAATGTCCAAGAAACAAAAAAGGGCTGTTTACACTGGACTCTTTTTTATTCGGAGTAGGGACTGAATCGTTTTTATTTATTTATTATTATTTTTTTTTATGTGCCTAAAGAATCAATTCACGTTAAGGGTTATAATCATAACTAGTCGCTAACCCGTGCGATGCACGGGATTGTTTTAAATTAAATATTAACATGTTTATGTTTAAACATTTCTCTAATTTCAATTATTGAAAGCTATATTGGCTCTAATATAATATGAAACATGTAATTATGATGAAACTATCAAAATATTACACATAAAATCATTAAAAATGAGATAAATGCAAATATTATGAAGTAATATATTACAATAATCGTAATGTGCTCTTACATTTGGTTTAATAAGTATTACAAAAGAACCAGTAAATAGAATAAATATACAATTGTGCTTACATCTTCAAGCTTTATCCAATGCTTTTCAAGAATCTATTTCCTCCCTTTTTTAGGCTCTTCTCTTTTCTCAACTTCTTCAAGCTACTTGATTTTTCGCCAAATTAGTATCAAGTATAACACCAAATTATACCAATTCATCAAAGATTTACAATGTAACACCAAACACTCTTAATGTCAATAAATTTCGTAATAACCCCACCCCAACTATTGAATTATTAAAAAAGTTCAATATGTCTATAATCTTCATGAAAATAAGTATTCCATTGGCTTTCATCATGAAATTCAGAAATAAATAACAAAATAGATTATTCACATACAAAAGAACTTCAACATATCCAAGTTATAAATAAAATACCAGTACAAATTGTGCTAAGGTGAAAAATGGTATTATCTGTTACCATAAATAAATACAACATGACCTGAGACCTCAAAAGCTTATGTGAAACACGTTTAAATTGTACTATATGGTTTTATTGGAACATTAAGAATACAAAAGCCACAAGTCTAGATATTTATGGCATTTGTTTCAAAGGTTTATGCCAAACCAAAACTAAAGGCATGCTTGAGGGCAGTTCACAAAGGCTTTGTGGCTTGGCAATGTTGTCAAAATTTGTGCAATCTTCCAAACAAAACAAAAAAAAAAAAAAGTCAAAATTTGTGTGGTCTTCCAAACTAAAAAATAACCCTAAATAAATAAGGATGCAGATAATATGTAAAAATATGGGTATTTAATAATGAAATTTAAAAGGGTCTGAGTTAAAAGGGAAAAAACCTTGGGGGTGCCTACTATATTTGCCATTTATTTTTAAAAAGTCACAAATTCTGGCCAATAACAAATAAAAGTAGAAAACTTCTAAAAAATTCATTCAAGCATTGCACAATGTAGGGATGTGTGATTAAATAATGCATATATATATATATATATATATATATATATATATATATATATTTGTATGTTTCAAGAAGTTGCAAGGGTACCAAAAAAAAGTAAAAAATAGTGATGCCAATATCACATTGCACAACTTATTATTGATAGAACTACCAATATAGCAAAATAAAACTCTGTTGCCCATAGTTTGGCTAGACACGCTATTAATATTCCAAATTTTTTAGTGTGGGTGGAGGACGTTCCACCACAAGTTTTTTCTGTATTTAAGGCTAATTAAGTTGATCTTTTTTAATAATATTATTTAGCTTCTTTCTCAAAAAAAAAGAAAAAAAGAAAAAAGAAAAACAGAACTGTGACACTAAATATGAAAACAAACATAACAAATACAGCAATTTATTTATGTGGTTATGCCCCCAACAACATAGGTTTTTGTTTTTACCTCAACATAACTAAACCACAAACCCAAAAATTAATCATTCATATTCTAGATCCCATCAAGTTTCCCATCATGGGCTAACCACAATTCAAAGAACACCAACTAAGAAGCTCTGCAACCATAAATTTATTGACCCGACTTTGATATGTATAGTTTACAGCTTTTGTCATGTTAGAGAATGAATAGAGCATCAAGCATAATTGCAATCGACCAATCAACAATTTTATCAACACAAATTAAGTTTGACTCCATGACATCTAAATTGTAATCAAATAGCACTAAGAAAAGAATTGCTCTAAGTCTCAAAACACTAACTAAATTCGAGAAAATATTATATACTAAAGAATTGAATACAAAATATTACCTTATGCAACATTAGTGACAAAAGCAAATTGAGAGAGGTGATGGATTTGGCTGAGATTAAAGAGAGAGGATAGGGTCTGAGTTTGAGCCCTGAGAAAATAAAAGACAAACAAATGAAACAAATCAAAGAGAGATTATAGGCACTGGTTAGCTACATCCTCTGATACTGAGGTGAAATTTCAAACATGATATAATACCTCTTTTAGGCATTTTGTCATATAGATGCGTGCCTGAGCATATAGGGTTCAATAATTCAAATAAATTACTAACTATAAGAGATATTATGAGGTAAAAAAAAAAAAAAAAACAATTTAACATATGGTAATCAAAATTTAACATACCTCCACTTTTTGAAATTCCAATAGAAGGTTTATCAGTTCCAAAACAATGCAAGAATTAGTGCTGGAATATGTAACGAACAAACTCATAGGATTTTCTTGTATTTAGCTTTGGACATGTAAATATGTAACGAACAACACTATGAAACCAAATAATATTGTACCTGGAAGGAGTAAATATCTAAACCTTTTTCCTTTCTGTTTTGCACAATTATTGCTGCTTCTCCTCCTCTAATGAAGTGGTCATGATGTGCACATTTACTGATAACCTCAAATCACAGTTGATAGCCAAGCCAATAATTTAAACAAATTACAAAGTATATTATTACAAACATGATACAATATCTCTTTTAGGCATTTTATCGAATAGCTGCCCCTACCCAAGCATAAAGTGTTCACATAATAATTCATATAAAATACAAACTATCTGACCTAAAATTTCAAAGTGCCAGAAGTTTAATTGTTAAAAGAGGGAAAATAAATAAATTTAACATACCTCCATGTTTAGAAATTCCAATAGAACGTTAGCAGTTCAGAAGCTAGTCTCCGTTGCAACAATGCAAGAATTAGCTTGAGTTCGTGTTTGAATTATTAAAATCGTATTGTTTAAATACAAACACAGAGGATCCATTTAAAAAACAAAAAATCAATTGAAAGATCTAAACTTATATGTATGTATATTATTACTCATACCTAAAGAGACAACAAAAACAGGGGTAGGTATATAAGAGGGAGAATCAGATCAAACATGTATTTCTATTTTTGCTTACTTTGAGATTGAATTCCAAGACTGAAACTTAAAATCCAGAATTCCAACAACAAAAACAGACAAAAACCTCTTTATCTAATAGATCAGAAAATAGAAAATCAAAATTTTTGTATATAAAATTAGAATTTTTGTTTTTTTATAGAGCAGGATTTTGATCACTTATCGTTGCTGGGAAGAGATTGTCTCAGATGGGAGTGGCGACCAAGGAGAAGGATTTGCGTCTAGGGTTTTCAGTTTTGGGTTTCCTGCGTATTCTCTTGCAGACTCCAATCGTGTTTCCAAGCTGAGTTTGTGTTTGTGTCTAACACATTTTTTTTTTTTTTTTTAAAGATAAGCATCCGGTCAGATGGGAGTGGAGACAGAGAAGAAGGATTTGGGTTTAGGGTTTTCAGTTTTGGGGTTTTGTACGCCTTTTTTTTTTTTTTTTTTGCTATTAATATTCCAATATAGCAAAATAGAACTCCAATTGTGTTTTCAACCCTAGAGTTTTTATTTCTCCAAAAAAAAAAAAACCCTAGATTTTTTAATTTTATTTTTTAAATTTATAAAAAAAATTATTTTTAAAATATTGTGCTGACGTGGAAAATTGTGGGAGCTTTAAAAGTTTCGGTTTTATATATATATATATATATATATATATATATATATAGATTAACTTCAATTTAGAAGCTTAGAATTAGGGCAATGTTCAAGAAGGGGCAGTGAATAAATTTGATTTGCTGCTAAAAAAGATCCTTTAGGATTTAGGCTTTTAACAGCACAATGGGATTTGATGGGTTTCGGCTGTAAAACAAAAGTAAGAAGCACCTACATGCTTAGGCTAAGCTTCTTGAAGTTGAAGGTTTTATTTGAGTGGAATTATGATGCTTTTGTTGAACAAATTATGAATTTTTTTGATATTTCCTTCTGTTGGGTGATTACTATGTTGCTCCTTTATAGTGGCAAAGACAAAATGGGATTTACAATATAGTGCTTAAACAACTCGGGCTCAAATTAAAATTAAAAAAAAAAAACTTGTTTATATTCATTTGTTTAGTAAACGAGTCAAATTAAGCTTAAGTTTAGACTCAACTATTAAATGAGTCAAGCTAAAAAATAATGATGTGTTCATGAACATGTGGCTTGGCTTAGGTGTTGTATCTAAGTTTTGGTTAAAATTTAAAAGGAGCACCGAGGAACAACACTTAAGTTATTATATTTAAATTTTGAGAAAAGTTAACGAATGTTGTAAGGGTATTAATTTAAGGAATATTTTTAGAAATTTTTTACATTTTCTATAAAAGTGATATTAAATTTTTTTTTTTAAATGTCTCATTAATAAATGGGACTAAGGGCATTCGTTAGCATAGCCCTTAATGTATTGTATTTAAATTTTGGAAAAAGTCAACGAATACTATAAGGGTATTGATTTGAGGAATATATTTTTATATTTTTTATATTTCTCATAAAAGTGATATTAAATTTTTTTTTAAAATGTCTTATTAATAAATTGGACTAAGGGTATTCGTTAACATATCCCTTAAATTTTAACTAAAATTACTAAATGCATGCTAATAGTGTTAAATAATGTGTCAAGGAAGAATTCTTATAATTTTGGTCCTTAGAGCAATCAATTCTTTAATTGGATTAGAAAAAGAAACTTTTAAGAAAATCCTATGAGATTCTTTACATACCTAATTAGGTACCCAATTGGATTATTAGTTTCTTACACGTTGTCATATGAGAAATTGAGAATCAGTCATTTCATGTACAAATTACAGAAACAATTGTTTAGATTGAATGAGTTAAATCATTCTGGCCTCAAGATATTCAAGTCTTTTTAAAATACATCTCCTCCCTTCCTCTCTTATGAATGCTTTACTAGTCGAATCTATTCCCTTTGGTTGAGTTATTTGCTTGTTTGAGTGTGGGGCCTAGTTGATTTGACAAGTGAATAGCTAAAACCGAATTATGCCAGATATTCCTTAGCCAATGGTTGTCTTGAACCCTTGGCTAAGGAAACTAATCAATAGGTACTTTATCCACAAAACAACAAGTCTGGATGATATCTTCTGAGATCTGAGAGTTGTAACTCCGAAAATATTTTTTGAACTACTAATCTCATAGTTATTAAGTTCCTCCTTTCACCAATAAAAATTGAATTCAAGATCCTTGCTTGTTCATATGTGATATATATTCTCTTTATCATTGATGAAAAAGAAGGTTGAACACTATGCACTAGAGTTGAGAGAAGTTCATGTTATGAGCTAAACCAAAAAGATTACAAAATATTTGTTGTTACGTACATATTTATATGAATGACATTTGTACATAGCTATATCATTCCCCTCCTCTCCTCTCCCATCCCATTCCTCCAATTTTCCTCATTCAAATAATAAGATTAATCTTTAAATACTTGATGTATTTTGAGTGGTGCATTAACAAAAAAATCGGCAAAAAAAAAAAAAAAAAAAAAAGTTGCATAAACTGTAATACAGGGGAAAGTGCATTGAAATTTGTGATTACAATGAGTGGTTGGAAAACTTGAGTGGTGCATTAACAAAAAGTTGGCAAAACAAAAAAAAAAAAGTTGCATAAACTGTAATACCGGGGAAAGTGCATTGGAATTTGTGATTGAAATGAGTGGCTGGAAAACTAAAGGGAAGGAAAGGTGGGGAAAAGAAATAGGAATTCGCTTTTGTCCAGTAGCCAGTGACCACAAGTTAGATTAGCAACATGTATTTAGAAACTAAATCTAAAGAAATATTAAGTAAAGAAGAAATTTCTTAGGTAGTTTAGGAGAAATGCTCTTTCTTTTGACATGAGGAGTGGATCCTATCATGAGATCCACTTCTCATATGAGAAAAATGAACATTATTCTTGAAGTATTTTTTGAGTAAAAAAGATTAACATTTGACTTTTATGAGTTGTAATTTTGAAAATATTTTTTGAATTTAAGATTTGTTTGTTAATATGAATGACATTGGTACATGGATATATCATTCCCCTCCTCTTCTCTCCCATTCCTCTAATTTTCCTCATTCAAGTTATAAGCTTCATCTTTACATGCTTGGTGTATTTTGAGTGGTGCATTAACAAAAAGTGGGCAAAATTAAAAGAAGTTGTAGAATCCTCAAATACAAGGGAAAGTGCATTGTGAATTTGTGACTGAAATGAGTGGTTGGAAAACTAAAGAGGAAGAAAAAGGTGGGGAAAAGAAATAATAAGCAATAAAAGGTGAGCAAAGAAGATTAAACTCTCTGAGGCAAAATTATTAGTCAGAAAAGAGCTTTTTGGAAAGATAAAGTAGAGAAAAGGAAGGTCACCACTCTCTGCAGGAAAAACTGCTTTGTTTGGTTGGGAGTTGGATTTTCTTTGTCTGACGTGGCCACTGCCCACAGCTTCATCTTTTCCATGTACACGTCCCTTACGCTGTAATACGCATCCGTCCCCATGCTAAGATACGCACTATACCAAAATAAATTATAACTAAAGAATAAAGATAGAATAAATTATTACAATATTTTTATAACAATTGAGCTGTCGTTACTTATAGTTAAAATAAAATAATAAAATATTATATTAAGACGTAATTAAAAATAAATTATGGTGAAAAATATTATAAAATTTTATTATGTAAACAAAATTTCTCAAATTTTAAATTGGTATGATTTTTTTAATTTTTTTTAAAGCATGATATAGAAAACAAGAAGTTGCCTTCTTCTAAAAAAAAAAAAAAAAAAATCCTAAAAGTAGCTTTATCTTGAAAAAATACGTTGTATCAACATCATTTGATATCAAATAGGCAAATACCTTCTCCCTTGTCTTAGCCCATAAGCAAAAAAAAAAAAAAAAAAAAAGAAAAAAAAAAAGAAAAGAAAGAAGTGGTAGTTCAAAAAAATCTCTAACTCATTTGGTTGCATATTCCGAAAGTTGTTCTTAGGGAATGATAGAAAGTCTTTGAAATATATTATTTTTTAATCCTTATCCTGATTTAATGAATGATAAAATGAAAAAAAAAAAAGAATATCTATATTATAATTTTTTTTATGTGTAATATTCCCAGAATATATGCAAGAGCACATTTTTTACTTGTTTTTTTTTTAAGTAGTGTTCTATTTCATTTTTTTTAAACTTAAAGAATAGAGAATAATTTTCCAAGCAAGGAAAACAAATTATGTAATTCGAATTCTTTATAATAATCTTTAAAATTGCTCTTCTAAAAACACAATCTAATATTTATTAAAGTCTTTGAAAAGGTTTCAAAGGCTAATCTTTAAGGTTTGAACATACATTTTCAAATATAACACACGCACACACTATCTTACAATTATGTACATTAGATCTTGATATTAATGATCCATCTTAATTTGATTGATGGACTTTTGATTTGAACAATTATTCAATAAATATTAAATTTGTCACCAATCAAACCTTCTCACTTGGTACTTGAACAATTATCCCCTAAACATTACTCCATATATGTGACCAATTAAACTTTTTATTAATGACAAAAGATAATAATAATATTTCAAAATTATTAATGTTTTGAAAATAAATATGCATACATTACTTGATTAAATTTTTAGATTGTAACAAAAATATTGATACAAAATTTTTATTTTTATTTTTTAGATATAATTTAGTGATTAAATATGAAAAGATTTGAATCTTGAACATTTTCATTAATATTATCTGAAATTACTAATCAAACTATAAAATTTTCCGTAAAAATATTAATGTTTTGATAATAATTTAATGTTTTCTTTATTGTCTTTTTTTTTCTTAAAAAATAAAAAACATTAAACATGTTTCTCCTTTGTGGTTGTTGCTCACGTGGTAGCATGTTGAAATAAGGTTTGGTTTTTGTCCTTTAGTCCTCGCACCCACCACCAAAAGAAAGCTTAACTGACAAGAAAATACATTAAAATGGTTTGGTGCTAAAAAATGCGCTTATTAACTCTATACTTTGGATGCTCACTCTTCTTGGGTCTCGAGCTTTCCTCTCTCTCTCTCTCTCTGTATTTGTAAAGCATGAACAAAAGTGGGGCACTCTGGAACTAGAAGGCTTGTTAGGCTTCTCTAGTTCTCTGCCGTCACGTGTTCAAACCCAACCCATAAGTCCATAACCATTGTTGTGGTAGTATTAAAATTAGTTGTATAGTTTTCAATCCAAAACATCTCTCTGTCTCTCACAGTTTCCATGTCAGGACCATTGTTTTCTTGTCTTTTTTTATCTTTTACTAAACTTACCAGAAAACCTGTTTGAGGCTGTACTTTGAGACCCAGCTGTTTTTATTTTTTTATTTTATTTTTAAAGGGTGATATTTCTATTATTATTGTTCTATTGCTGAGCTATGGAGATTTTTGGAACTGGGTAGATTTTGTTTTTAATGTTCTTTTTTGGGTCTCTTTTATTTAAGTCCTTGATGGGTCAGTAAAGGTAAGAGTAGCTGATTCAGGATTTGGTGTTGTGGGGATGATTATGAAGATCAATTTTGGCTGAGTATAGCTGGGAAAATCAGTGACACAACACAAGCGCAGCCATTTGGTGGTTATTCTTTCAGCTTTTGTGGGTATGTGACTTTTTTTGGAATATCTAAAAATGGCTATTCTTTCTCCTTTGAGCTTTGATTAACTTTTTGGCTTATTTATGAATGACGTTAACTAGGCATGTGGTGTGAGAACAGACAATTTAGGCTTAGGAAACCATCTCAACGTATTGAACTTGAAAAACAAGTGATAAAAAAAAAGATAACCCATCTGGATATTCTTGTTACAGAGTTGTGGATTAGTGAATTGTTGTAAAAAAGTTTTGAAACTGGGTACTTTTATTTTACCTTTATTATTTGGGATTTATTTTTTGGAGCAAAAAGTGTAAAGCATGTTGTGATAAAACTCTAGGGTTAATTTGGATGTGAAGTGATTTGGATTATCATCTTATAATATGATGACCGTTTGAACTGGGAAGGATCTGAAAGTTTATAGGCATTATGAATTTGCAAGGAAGTAATAGGCATTATGAATTTTCAATGATGTAGTCCTTGATGTAGTAATTATATTTTTTGCTCATAGAAGTAGACAAAATTGAACCTGCATTTGGCTTTATTCTTTCTGTTGTCTTTTTCAGTTAAGCTAGATGCCATAAACTTCTTTGCTGTTACACGTATTGAGCAAAATGGGATGTGTTGCATCGAGGATTGAGAAGGATGAGCGGGTGCAGATTTGCAGGGAGAGGAAGAAGCTAATGAAACAGTTGGTTGGGTTTAGGGGAGATTTTGTGGATGCCCAATTGGGTTATTTGAAAGCATTAAAGAATACAGGAGTAACTCTTCGGCAATTCACTGAGTCAGAGACATTAGAGCTCGAAAATATCCCTTTTGGCCTGCAATTGCCTCCCTCACCACCTCCACCATTGCCTCCTCCACCACCTCCTTTTAGCCCTGATTTGAGAAAGTTTGATGAAAATAATAGGAAGGAAGAAGTTCCCCAAAAAGAAAGCACAGAGATTGAAGAGTATGATCGTTGTACACCATCACCTCTTAGCCCGTGGGACATTTTGGACCCTTTTAGGTGTTCGTCACCACATCATCATTACAAGAATAGTGAATTGGTGGAACTAGTTGAGGACGAAAAGTGGGCAGAGACTGAGACAGAATTTGAAGAAGAAGATCAGAAAGAGGAAGCTGTTGCGAAAATTGTTGTACATCCACTTCCTGAGAAGCCTCAGCCTGTAGAAGTGGTTGATGATAATTCATCAACAATGAGCTGGTATAAGGAAACTGATGATGCATGGAGGAGCAACAAGACCTTGGAGGGTATTATGCGTGAGTTAGACGATTATTTCCTTAAAGCATCAGCTGGTGGAAAGGAAATAGCTGTTTTTATGGACATTAGTGGAGGGGATACATTTCTTTCATGGGGTCTCGAAGAAAACAAAAGTAAATTCTCTCTCTTTTCAAAAATCTAACATTTATCAGATACTTTACAATTTATCCTTTATATGCTTTCACTTGATACTTGATTGGTACATCTGAAGTGGAAGTTCCACTCGAGTAAATTGACTTTTTCCTAATTTTGTTCATGATGTTTGTTGTATTCTTATTATCATCAATGTTATTGTTCTTATTATATAAAAACTTTCTAATGTAGTGGCATTTCTGTAAAAGACTGTGCTTTATAATATTGTTCATGTTCTGATTATATGAAAACTTTCTGATGCAGTGACATCTCTGTAAAGAGCCCTGTGCTTTCTGTTGTTGTTTATGTAATATGTTCCAGCTTCTGGCCCTTGTGGTGGCTTTTTCATTCATTATTAGTAATCAGCATATGCTGCCTTCTGTGTTTAAATAGTTCAGGCAGTCAAGCCGTCATTACAGGCTGATATCTGAAAATAACATGCAAATTGTTGCCTCAATATCATTGGTGCATAATTCTGGACCTTTAAATGTTGTTGTTGAATCTTAGTCTGAATTGCTACATTGTCAAAGAAATTTATGTTGGGAAGACTTCAATTGAAGCTTTAATATAATATATAGAGACACCACTTAATCAAAAAGTTTAACCCTATGGGCTTGGCCCCAATTATGTTATATTAATTCCAGCTTCTCTTTTACTCTGCCTCTTTGGCTTACTTTGCTTCTTTGTGGGCCATGAACAAGTTCTACTAACTCCCTCTTGCCTATAGGCTTTTCCTTCTCTCGAGTGTCATCCATGGTCCTCTTGTATGTCATCCATAAGAACCACATGTTAACCTTGCACGCTCATCCATGGGAACCCTGTAAGTCCTCTTCCATGGGAACCTCCCACTGTGTCATTCTTCTTTGATCTAGCACCATTGGTAATACTATTTTGTTGGGTTGTTTTCCAAGATCATCTGTTTGGGTTTATGGGCTTGCATTGTACGATTAACACTTGTTTGGCTTCAAGGACATGCACTTTGTCCTTGCTCCAACTACCAAAGCAACCTGTCCTCGTTCAACTGCAAAAGAGACTTAGTAACTTTGCCACCTTACCCCACACCACCATGGGTTGTAATACCATTTGTTGACGAGATAATACTTTGGGGAGATTCCAATTGAGACCTTAATACAACAGGGATATCACCTAAACCAAAAGCTTAAGCCTATGGTTTAGGCTTATTTATGTTATATTAATTCCTCAGCACCTTTATTTTTATTTCATTTGGGATTTGAACTCACAGATGTATACCCAATTTTTTTTTTTTTTTTTTTTTATATGTGGATCATTCCTTTGGGGTATCAGATCCCAATGTGTAAATGAAATTAAGAGTTTTGGTATAATTCAGAAAATATTTGTAGTACTGAATACTGATGACTATTATTTTATTTCATTTGTTTTTGGACTGTTATGTCTTTGCTTTAGTGACTTTGGGAGGTCAATGTTTTGTGAATCTGATCTTTGGTAGCTCCTTGTTTATCACTGCATCCAAAAGTCATTAGAACCCCACTTGATTGGGGTAGCCCTGGAAAGTTTTTGTTGTAAACTGTTGTCATTCTGGTGTGTGATGCACCATTGTAACTTCAGCTTATAATATATATTTGGGTGAACGATACACCACCTAGTTGGTTCTTACTGAGGTATTGCAAGGAATTCCAACAGATTTGGCTGGGTTGAACATTAAGTATTATGAACATGCTGTCACTTCCAAGCCTTACTGTTAGTCAATAGTTTCAAGTATGTGCAGGACAACCTGGACCAATTAAAAAACATTTTCAATCCCATGCACTATTTTTTTTCCCACCAAAAGAATAATTTTTTACCACTTCTTAATAGAAAAGTCAGCCGCATGGGAAACTGACTAAAATTCTGTACATGTTAAATATATTCATACAGGAACACAATGAATTTGAAAGTGAATTCACTTATTATAACTTACATGTGGGTGGAGGAATCTCATACCTAACCTGTCAATGAGAAAGTGGAGTGATAGTTTGGTTCTGAAATAGGCTCCCTCATCTTTCTTTCATCCTTGTTTTACCATACCGAGAAGCATAACTCTGGGCTTGGTTCACTTTTATTTTTTATATATTACTTTGAGAGATGATCATGACTATTGTTCTTGTTTCTTTTTGGTTATGAGATTTAAACTTCTTGTCTATTGACTTGGCACCTAATATGATCATTTGTGAATAATTTTATCCTAGAAACCTTGTTCTGGTGTAATTGGTTTCTGTTCAAAATATCAATTTGGCTAAAATATCGTTTCTGTCCCTAAAGTTTGCTTCTTCTTCTTTTTTTTCCCTAAACTTTTTAAAAAGCGCCCCCCCCCCCCCCCCCCCCCCCCCCCCCAAAAAAAAACATATATTAGGAGTGAAAATAGGGACAAAAAAAGGAACTTTTTTCAATAGTTTAGGGATGAAAAAAATATATTTTTGAAGTTTAAGGACAGAAAGTGTAAATTTTTAATAGTTTAGGGACGAAAAAAAAGCATGTTAAAGTTTAGGGATGAAAAAAGGAATTTATGCAAACTTTAGGACAAAGTCAATATTTTAGCCAATCAATTTATTCCTGTGAGTCTGGCTATTGATGATTTTTGTTATCAAGTTCCTCTAGGAATTTATTATTACTGTATCATTTACAGGAAAGAATTCTGCAAAGGTCTTTAGTTCATTGTCATGGAATTGGTCATCCAAGTCTCTTCAGGTAACCAAAGAGGAGGATGAGCATTATGGCTCTAGTGAACCATGCAGGGTTGGAGCTCATTGCATCACACTTAAAAAGCTTTATGATGCAGAGCAGAGACTTTACAAGGAAATGAAGGTAAGATCATCGCTGGACGACAGAGCGCAACTAGTAAGAATGTGTAATGTTCTTTAGTGACATCTGGTGCATATGCCTAAAGGGCTCATATCTTCATTTGGTCTAGCCCATTGTTCTACTAATATCTGGAAACATTGCACTATGAGGTGGTGTGTTTTTGTTGTAACATTTAAGAGTGTTCTATGGAATTGTGGTATCCTGGCATGAGATGGCTTGGAAATTTGTCTTTTCTTAGGGTTTGTTTGGCTGTTAAAGTCTTACTTTTTTCTAGGCATAATTGTACTTTTACAAAGCTTTTTTTTTTTAACAAAAGAAGCCAATGAAAATAAGCTCATCCAAACACTCTCTTTCCTCTCTTTTGAAGGTAGTTTGACTCCTGAAACATATGGAAAATAATACTATGAGACAAATAAATTACGTATATTTACTTTCACATGAGCATGTCTGTTTCTCACAACTTCACAAAAGCATCTTTCTGTTCAACTTCATGCTTATGATATCAAAATATTATTGTACATGGTTCTTATACTTGCCTCTGATGGTTTTAATCATCACTTTTTGTAGGAGGAAGAAATTACTAAATTAGAGTATGCAAGGAAGTGTTCCTTACTGGAAAAACAAGATACTGAGAACAATGACTCGACCAAGACTGAGAAAACTCGATCAATTGTTGAGAGTTTGGAGGCTGACATAGTACGCTTGAAAGAATCAATTAGTAGTATTTGTTCTTCAATATTGGGGATCATAGATGAGGAGCTGTACCCTCAGCTGGTTGCATTGACTTCTGGGTAAGTGTTGTAGGCATCAATATCTTGATTATGAATAAAAAGCTGTACTCTTTATAAATGCATATGGTTCTATATCAATTTTAATTGGTTAATAGGATTATTAAAAGCTTCCAGAGATTTTCTCTCCAATACAAGAAATTGTATCACTTGCCAGATTATGTTCTCCAGCTTTCCATAATGAGAAAATGGCACTCGCTCAACTCAAATCTACTTGAATTTATCAAAGAATAGGTTGGCTATTGTATATGTTATGTAATGGATTACTCTAACGATAAAGGTGTGCAGTCATGATGATCATTATCATATATCCTTATTTAATTCTATCAATACTTCTGTTTTCCTGATTTTTTTACCCCATTTCTATGTGCAGTCTGTTGTTTGGGAAAATCTATAATTCGCTAGTTGATATGAACCAAATTTGGTGAATGACACCAATAGTAAGGTTGTATTACCCACCCCCTCTACATCCTTATTCCCCAAATATGGGTATAGCAGCTAGCATGGAAGTTCAAAAACTCGCTAAAAGAATCCATGGTTTAAGGAAATTGAAGTATTCTAAACTTGCTGGATATGTTTTGTTTTGGTGAATATACTTATACACTCCATATATAGAGCATTGTAATATTGATATCTTGATTTTGCCCCCAAAATTTATCTTCTATGCTTAAATCTTTTTGCAGGCTAATGCAGATGTGGAAAACAATGTATGAGGCTCATCAAGTTCAAAAGCAAATTTCTGTGCGGTTGAGTCATCTCCATGATAATCCAAGCACAGAGATCAGTACAGATTTCCGTCGCCGGGCAACGGCTCAGCTGGAAACTGAGGTTACCTACTGGTACAACAGCTTCTGCAAACTCACAAAGTCTCAAAGGGACTATGTAAGAACCCTCTCCAGGTGGATCCAACTCACCAACCACCTTGAAGATGATCATCAACATGGTGGTTACTCATCTGTAGTCCGCAGCCTATGCGAATCTTGGCAGCTTGTCGTTGACGGATTACCTGATAAGGTACTTCTATGAACCTTGCCTTGGATATTAGTAAGTTTACTGATAATATAAGATCTGAGCGATTAATATTAATATCTGGCAGTCATGTCAATCCTTAATACACAGGTATTACCCATGATTTGCTCAGTCATGGAGTTCCCATTTTGGAGACAACCAATTAGTACCTTGTAAGTTGTAACAGGTGTTTTGACAGTTACACTGGTCATGCAAATGAAACTGACAACCCTAGACATATTCTTTGTTATAAAGATAACATGTTTTCTTTGAACCAGCTTCCTTTCAAGTGTTTAACGCCCAAAGATTAATTTGGCCATTGTTGAGCTGGCAGTCTGATTAGTATGTTGAGGATTCCTAGCCGACTCTAATATTTTGAGACTAAGGTTTATTGTTGTTGAATTGGAGCTATCTTATATGGCTATCTTGTGGTATGTGCAGCATCTCTATATTTGCTGAACATAGGTAATACGGGGGCCTAAAATACTTATTGAAGTGGGAAAATTAGTAAGCTCTGATATGCCCAATTATAGGGTGAAGAGATAAAGTTATTTTCTTGATGCAGAAGCAAAAAGGTGAAGGGTTATTGTTTTAGGTTGTTGTGTTGGGTTGGATTGAGGTGAAAGATTAGGCAATCAACTTTAGGTGCTCCTCAACATTTGATGGATGCTGAATGATGCAACTTTGCTTTTGTCAGATTTAAAATCAGGAAGCGTTCAATTGAGTCTTTAATTTCTTTATAATTGTTTAAAATCTGGGTGATTTTGGGTTTCAACAGATGACCTAGCTGGTATGATAGATAATGATATGGTGATGCATCTATATCAAGGAAGTGGGATTTTTCTTATTGCCATAGAATTAGGGGTGGCAAATGGGCGGGTTAGGTTATAAATGGGTTGGGTGTGTAATTATCCATTTATCTATTTATAACCTGTTTATATATAAATTAATTATCTATTACCCGCCCAATCTATTTAATTAGTAACCCGCCCATTTAACCCAATATGACTCAAATAAATAAATAACTTCTTAAAAACTTTAAAAACAAAAATTGAAAAAGTTCAAAAATCACTTTTCCTGTTCTTTCCTTCCATTTTCCCCCTTCAGAAAATTCATTTCTCAACAACCAAACAAAGCCAAACAGAAAAAGAAAAAAAAAAAAAAAAACAGAAACAGACTTTTTTCTTCTGTGTGCTGCTTTGTCTCCTTCAACCTCACTCTTCCACTCCCCCCAAAACTCTGAAACTGAACAACTCCATCCCCATCCTCCACCTCCGCCACAATCGCGTTCCTTATTGCTGACAAATCGATCCGAAGCCGCGACCTTGGAGTCCACTTTTCCAGAACCTTCTTGCTGAAATCCGGCGACGAGTACACCCGCCGGAACTCTGAAAGCTTCGGCTGGAGCCTCTTCACGAAATGATCTCTGTCGGAGGTGATCGAATTGCTGACACAAAAAACAAAGTTGTAGCTGAGTTGAAGAAATTCTCAAGCTCACGGTCGAACGACGTCGCTAAGTTCTTGAATGTGTTGGCTTGGTGGCGCAGGAGTTGGATATCTGTGTCCGCCGAGTCACGAACCTCTCGCCAACCTTTGGATATGAAGGAGAACTTGCTCGAATTCGACGAAGAAGAAGACGACGTCGTTGCTTGATTCTCGTTGTCCATGGCTGACTCTCAAAAAGCTTGGGTTTCTCTTCATTCATTGAAAATTTCTAGGCTTGAAAGAATTGATCTCTCTCTCTCTTTCTCTCTCTGAGAAAATGTTTAGAAATCTAGAAGTTAAAAGGGTTTGGGAAAGTGTTTGGTTACTGTGAAAATTTGTTTATTTAAGTTTTAGATTTTAGAAGGGTTTAGTTGGTATTAGTGAGTTTATTTAATTTTAAAATTTAGATAGGTTTAGTGGGTATTTGTAGATTTATCCATTTAAACCTATCTAATTAAATAACCAAATGGGTCCTTATCCATTTAACCCAAATACTCAAATGGGTTGGATTAAGACTTATCCAAATAAAGTGGGTAATGGGCGGGTTCATAAATATGGATAAAAATTACCACCCCTACATAGAATGTCACTATTTTTTTTATTTTATATAATTTTATTTTTGGGGTCATTTTTTTTAGAAAATAACAATAGCATAAGAAGTATAATTTTAGTAATCAACTCTGTTTCCTTGTTGTGTACAGTTTTATGTATTTAAGTCTTGTTAGGGTGTGGAGGTGTTTGGGGTGATCCCTGACTTTAATGTTGACAAGGCACCTAGCCCGGATGGCTTTTCAATGGCATTCTTCTAGTCTTGTTGGGGTGTTTTGAAAACAGAAATTATGGCTGTATTCCACAATTTCCATACTCAAGCGGTGTTTGAGAAGAGTCTTAATGCTTTGTTCCTCGCTCTCATTCCCAAGAAAGTGGAGGCTGTGGAGGTCAAGGACTTTCGGCCTATTAGCTTAGTTGGTGGGATTTATAAGATTATTTCTAAGGTATTGGCTAATCAGCTTCGTAGGGTGGCGCATGAGATTGTTTCGGATTCACAAAATGCTTTTGTGAAGGGTAGACAGATTTTGGATTCCGTCTTGATTGCTTCTGAATGTATTGATAGTAGATTGAAGTCAGGAGTTCCAGGTGTGTTGTGTAAGTTGGATGTGGAGAAGGCATATGATCATGTGAGTTGGGATTTTTTAATGTATATGCTTCAGCGTTGTAGTTTCTCAGAGAAATGGAGAAAATGGATAAGGTTTTGCATTTCAATTGTAAAGTTCTCCATCCTGATCAATGGTAGCCCATCAAATTTCTTTGGAAGTTCTAGGGGGCTTCGGCAAGGGGGTCCTTTATCTCCTTTGTTGTTTGATATTGTGATGGAGGTATTAAGTCGTATGTTGGATGTGGCTGCCTCCGTTGGGCAATTATCAGGCTTTTCTGCGGGTAGTACGGCTGGTCCATCAGTGATGGTGTCTCACCTTTTATTTGCAAATGACACTCTGATTTTTTGTGATGCTGAACCTTCTCAGATTGCTAATTTGAGGGCGATTCTTGCTAGATTTGAGGAGATGTCAGGGCTTCATATTAATTTGGGGAAATCTGAACTAGTACCTGTTGGTGAGGTACACAATTTGGAGGATTTGGTGGGTCTATTGGGGTGTGGGCAGTCTTCTTTGCCCTTGAAATACTTGGGCCTTCCATTAGGCGCAAAATTTAAGGATTTATCTGTTTGGAATCCTATTCTAGAGAGAATGGAGAGGAGATTAGTAGGTTGGAAAAGAATGTATCTATCTAAAAGGGGTAAGGTGACACTCATTAAAAGCTCACTCTCATTTTTACCTACATACTTTCTTTCCCTTTTTCCTTTACCTGATAAGGTGGCAAAGCGTATGGAGAAATTGCAGAGAGATTTTCTATGGAATGGGATTGGTGGTGAACCTAAAATACATTTAGTTAATTGGGCTGAGGTATGTAGGCCTTTGCAGGTTGGGGGGTTGGGTATAAGACGGTTGGAGAATTTTAATTCTGCTTTGCTAGGTACATGGTTATGGAGGTATGGCATGGAGACTGAGACTTTATGGAGGAGGGTTATAAAGGCAAAATATGGGAACATTTAGGGTGGTTGGTGTACGAAAAAGGTGACAAGTCCTTATGGGGTCAGCTTGTGGAGATATATTAGAAGCGGCTGATTCAACTTCTCTAAGTTTCTGGTTTATGATGTGGGGGATGGTACTAGAGTGAAATTTTGGAAGCATGTGTGATGTGGAGAGTACTTTCCAAGAGGCCTTTCCAGAGCTTTATTGTCTTAGTAGGTCAAAGGATTCCTCGGTGGCTGAAGTTATGGGTTGGTCTGCTGGGAGGTTTCACTGGAATGTGCAATTTCATTGTCCACCACAAGATTGGGAAGGAGAAGCTTTTGACCGGTTTATGGGGTTGGTCTATTCTTCGACAGTGCGAGGGTTTGGTCCAGACAAGGTTTGTTGGAAACCGGCAAGGAATAGAGGTTTTGAGGTTAGAGGTCATTATAGCTCATTCTACCCTCCTACTTTTGTTTTCTTTCCATGGCGAATGATTTGGTAATCGAAGGTTCCTCAAAGGGTGGCTTTCTTTTCTTGGTCTGCTTCCTTAGGAAAGATCTTAACAACAGATAACCTTCGTAAAAGAAGAGTAATAGTGCTTGACTGGTGTTATATGTGTAAGAGATGTGGGGAGTCGGTGGATCATCTTCTTCTTCATTGCTCCATAGCTTGGGAGTTGTGGTCCTTGGTTTTCTGCTTGTTTGGTATTCAATGGGTTATGCCTCGCACTGTTCTTGAGTTGTTTGAGGCTTGGCAAGGAAAGTTTGCGCGACATCGTCACATTGATGTTTGGAGATTAGTGCCTCATTGCTTGATTTGGTGCATTTGGCGCTTTTGGCGTGAAAGGAATGCTAGAAGCTTTGAGGGTTGTGAACGACCTTTGCTGGAGATTAAGTCTTTTTTCTTACACACTCTCTTTGAATGGAGTGTGGTTTTTTCTCATTTTTCTTGTTCTTCTTTTTCTTTTTTTCTTGACCGTTGTTCTTTTGTTTTCTGATTTGTACCTCCATAGTACATCCTCAATGTACTCGGTTTGGCAATCTTTTTATTATTAATAATATTCTTACGTTATTTATCCAAAAAAAAAAAAAAGTATTTAAGTCTTGTTAGATTAGCAATTCAATATGGTTTTGGGTCAGTCTGAAGCATCTTGATTTTGAATTATTGAAGGGCCTAATTATTAGGATCTTACAAGCTGAAGCTTAAAAAGTGTATAGGTGGATTTAGTTGCCTAATCTTCTAGTACAGAAATACATGGAAAATGTTCTAGAAACGGCCTACATTTTGGGTACATGAGATTCTGTATACCTAAATAATCTCTTAGCTTTAAAATTGTTATATATCATTATACTTATAAAAATAAATTAAATGATTATTACTCTAATCTGTATGAATTCTTGGCCACTGCAATTCCTTTTAATTGAAATGAGTCTGATGGGGATGCTAGAGATGAATGATTCGTGTAATAATTCACATTGCAAAAAGGTCATGGAAAGTCTAGATTATCTCCTCCAATGTTCTCTCACATGGAAATAATTATATTTGATCCTGTGTTATAGGTAACCTCAGAGGCCATTAAAAGCCTTTTGTCTGCCATCCGCAATGTAATCCTGCAGCAGGCAGAGGAAAACAACCTGCAGAAGAAATCCAATAAATTTGAGAAAAGGTTGCAAAAGGAGTCAGACAATCTAGCAGAGATTGAGAAGAAACTTGAGGTTACAGAAGATACACTCTCTGAATTGAGCCCTAAGCATCCTATATCACAGAAGCGTGCCAAAATTGAAGCTCTAAAGAACCAAGTGGACGATGAGAAGGCCAAATATCTGAATGCAGTCCAGGTTACAAGGGACATGACATTGAATAACTTGAAAGCAAGCCTCCCCAAACTATTCCAGGCATTAATGGAATTCTCAAGTGCTTCTGCTCAGGCTATTGAGGCTGTTCACAACCATGTCAAACCGGAAGTTAGCTGTGACGATGCACCACAAAACTCAACAAATTGAATACCTTTCAGATTATAAGATGAAGTGAAAATCTGGTAGCCCCTGTTTCAGGACCATTAGGCCAATATATAGGGACCTGGTGTAAATTCATTGTCTTGAGGTTTTGATGAAATTACAGTGGAATTCTATTTCTTTTTATAGCAACGGATATAATTGTTTTGTGCTTGATTATTGATAAAGTTTTATATGCACCCAATGAGCATTGAATCCACGACCTTAACCCTCACCTAGAACTTGTAGGGTCATATATAACTGCTTTGTTGATAATACTAGAAAAATATGATGGTATTTTGCCATTGTAATGATTTATTGTGCGCGAGGAATGACATAATTGCAAATGCAAGAGGGTACTCACTTTAGATCGTATCGTTTTGGAACATTTGAAAACACGCAAGTATTGTATGTATGGCATGGGACTAAAAGGTCTGCGAGCTCCTTTTTTAGAGAGAGAGAGAGAGTACCCTTCTCACCATTAAAGTGCCTCTATAGATTTAGATCCAATGCCTTTACCCGCTCCATTTGTTCTCTCTCTCTCTCTGTCAGCCATACACACGTGCCATTTTCATGTTCAAAAAATAAGACTCTCCAACTCTAGCTCTATTTTGTTCAATTCATCATCTAGCAATTGCCTGTTTTTTCTTTCGTTCTTTTTATGGAAAATGCACATGGGATTAGAAAGTGAATCTTATAAATTGAATATTTCAAAAATGAATCTACAAGAATCAAAGAATAATTGGAGTCAAATTACTACCGCATACACTTGGTGCAATAGTCATTCTATAAATATAAGTGCTTGTGGAGTGTGGGGGGTAAGGACTAAAGTTCAAGTCTTTAGGAGGGAGCTTCACACACATATACACTTAGAGTAGACTAGAGTATAATTTTTATCTTGTATAAAAAAAAAATTTAGTCAAATTTATTTATTATTATTATTTTTCTTAAAGAGATTCATTGTTAAAAAACAGATTTTATACAAGCATCTATACCTATATAATATCTAAAGGCTAAAACGTAGTATATTATTCCGGTCCATTTTAGTCCACATGGTCCACTTCAATGGTAAAATCTATTAGTAAATAATTAAATAATTGTTGCTATACGCTCTTTTCTTAGCCACATTAGCATAGTATTTCAGTCTATTTTAGTCCACTTGGTCCACTTCAACGATAAAATCTATTAGTAAATGGAGTAATTAAATAAGTTAATTTAATTATTTTTTCCAAATCTATAAAGACATGAAGTCATTTAAGCTTATATATATATATATATATATATATATATTCTTTTTACTATTAAAATATTAAATGAAAATTTTCATAAGATGGCATCTTTTAAATAATGCATCTTATGTATGTGAAGTAATTGTCTAACAATTAAGGAGATTAATATAAAACAACAACAAAAATCGAAGTTACGGAAGAGAAAAATTGAGAGAGGAAGTCTAAGATATGTGCAGTGTTAGCTAAAAGAGTGAAGGAAAAAATAAAAGATATCTACAAGACTACAACTAAGTTTTTGTATTTATCTAAACAAATTGATAGAGATGTATAGAAAAATTTGATAGAAACAATTATGATTTTGTGTCTATCTAAAGCACTACTGTAGTTTGGTGCAATTTGGTGTGCCACTTGCTAAGTTGCTAGCCCTTCACAATAGACTAGTGTAGATAAGTTTCACCTAATTATAATTTTTTTTAGTTGTAGGGCTATAAATTACATACAGAATAAAACACTAATGATAGTAGTATGGATAAGTCTTATCTAAAAACCGTGTATTGGAAAAAAATAATAAAAACGCTAATGATAATTTTTTTTATTTATAAAAAAGGCTGAAGCTTATCTTGTTGAATAAATAAAAATGGTTAATAATTCTTAAACGGAAAAACCAAATTGGGATGTGAACAAAAAGAAGAAGTTTACTTAAAATCAAATAAGAAAACACTTTGATTTATCTCCAAAAAAAAGAAGAACAAGAAGATAATATGAACAAATTGTAGATTACATGTTTTGTTAAAACACTAAAATAAAGCAGTAGAAGAAAAGTTGATAAGAATAAATAAATAATTTTTATTTTTAGTTGGTGTAGTAATTTTTAGATAAAAACAATAAGTATTTGTTTTTCAATAAAGTAACAATAAGAGCTCTTAAAAAATTTATTCTTTCTCTTTTTCCCTTTTGTTATTATTAATTATTTTTTTTCTTTTTTGGGGGCTAAGTGTTGGGATTTCATATATATTATTAGATAAAGGACAAAGTTTAGCTACAAAATTAATTGTATCTTTAGGCTAAAACTTACTTAATATCTTTTTATTGGAGGTGAATTTTGACAAATTCACCATTAGATTACATTTTCTTCTTATATCCTCCATGCTTGCAAAATTTCAAGAAAATTAAAGATCAATAGCTATGTCATCAATAAATTTTTTAAATTGCAAGTTTTTGTAATTTAAAATTATGCACAAAATATAAGCTTATAGATCATATAGTAAATGATATCTGATTGACACAAAATTTAACATGTGTATTAAGGGCGTAAAGAACATGCAATTCAACGGTTAGATTTTCAAAATATTTATTTTACTAAGTGAGTTTGTAGATTTAAGTTACAACCAATTTTGTAGCTAAACTTTGTCCTTAGGTAAATTTATGTCTCTCACACAACTCACGGGGTTAAGTTCTTTACACTTTCCCCCTCCCTCCTCCCCTTTCTCCTATGTTTTCTGTCTATAGTATCTCAAAAAAAAAAAAAAAAAAAAAATTTCTTGACACTTTGACCAGACTACTCGTTTAGAATGACCAAGCTTCCATATCATCATTATTTGATGATATACCATTTCAACCCTTTACCCATCATTCTTTTTCTACAACGGTTCAACATGAATGATAAAACTTGTGGGTCGGAAAAAAATCTTAAAAAATGAGCTTAGAAGCTGTGGTTGTACCAAGTGATTGTATTAAATTGCAGAAAATTTATTAAAATATTTATGAAAAAAAAAAATTAAATTTAGTTGGTTAGTGGCATACATCTACAATACAGACCTAATCAGTTAGTTTGAATAACAAAAACTGAATTAACGTTTAATCATTTTTCATCTATATCCTTTCTAATTTAACGTCTCATGGATAATAAATCTTGTGTAATAATTGTTTTTATTAATGAAAAAATTAAAACAAAAAGAAACATCACCCAAGAGTTTGTTTCGTGAATCCAGTTTTTTTTATTAGTTGATGTATAGATAAATATAAATTATAGATTACCATCTACGCTAATTATAAGGAATTTCTATTTTATTATAACTCATTCAAATTGATTTGATCTCAAAATAATAATAATAACTAACCTTTGAGCATGTGCGTGAGAGACTCTTCTATTTTTTGAGTAAAAATTAATAATTTGCATTTATTATAATTTGAAAGTTTATTAGAAGTAGAAGACATTTCAACGTAGAAGTAGGAATTTATTATTTAAAAGAAGCAATAACTAACTTTCTTTTTTTAATTTACTATTTTAACCCCATTTTTAAGTTGTTGATTAATTAATTTATGAGTATTTTTGACAGGAAAAAAGGTAATAACTAACTTTTTGAATCCTCTTAATATATACAGATAATAACAAAAAAAGAATTTAGACTGTACATAACTCTTCCTAACCATGAAGGTTTTGTTTTGTTGTTAAGATGGTTTTCTTTTCTTAACTTTGGTGAGATAGGACTTGTTGGCCTTACAACAACATGTTGTCAGAGAAAAAGTAGTGTTGAAGTAAAATTAATTAAAGTTGATGTTTATTTGGAAAACAATTGTTCAATGTAAATACTAAATATAGAGATAGGTTCGTGCCAGGAAGAAAAATTGATATTAATAAAATCAATACTAGAATCGAAAACAAAAAACTTTCTATGACGGTTATTAAACAATCTAATTGCCTTGCACTCAAATTTGAGACAATTTTTCTTTAACATGATAATATGTTTTATATGTTGTAATCATTTTGTCATACACGGCTCTGTCGGTCTCACTTTTATTTATCGGGTCTTTTATTCTTATCAGTTATCCATAACTGTCAGTCTCACTTTTAGTTATCTATAAAACGCCTATCAGCGCTTTAAAGTTTTCTTTTTAATCCTGTTTGCATGGTTACAATTCTTTTTTTTTTTTTTTTTTTAAATCTTAATTAGTATAGTGGAATTGGATCCATGCACATTTCCAGATGTTTTTTTTTTTTAATTTAATTTTTTTATATAAAAAAGTGAAGAGAAAAAAATAGTTTGATATGACCAAAAAGGTTGCATGTTTTGTTAAATCACTTGAAGAATTTGATAAGAACATATAAACGGTTGTTCTTTCTATCTAAAAAATAATTGTAATTTGGTGAAGTCACTTAGTGTAACTACGGATTCTAAATCTAACTTTTATTATATATATATATATATATATACACACGATTCTCCTTTACATAAATTTTATAAAAATAGAAAATATTTTTAAATAACACATTCACTATTTAAACCTACAAATTTTAGTTTATATTCCTATAAAATAATTATATTATAGTTTTCCAAGCATTAATAAATGTTATGCTAGAGCTTTTAGAATCTCTCTCTCTCTCTCTCTCTCTCTTTATATATATACATATATATATATAAATTTTGCATCATGTGTCCCATTTAATTTTTAATTTTGTGCCAAGTAAATTATTGAGTGCAAAAATCTAGAAGTTTAAATCCAATTAGATTCTAAATTGGATTTCAATCGAAGTTCAATTTTCTGCCACATGTCTATTTATTTATTTATTTATTTTTAAATTTTTTTGTGGCAAGTGAATTATTAGATTAAAAAACCTAAGAGTTTAAATCCATTTAAATTCTAAATTATACACACACACACACACACTAGCCTCTAAACATGCGTGTTAGGCGTGCTCAGAGGCTTTTCTCTTTTTTTTTTGGGAAAAGTTAATAATTAGCATTAAAAAAAACATGTGTGTAAGGGAGCAAACCAGCTAAGCCCTATAAGAATAGGTTGTTTGAATATAACGTTCCCATAAAATTAATTTGTTAGAGAAAGGGTTTGCAAGGTCAACCTTGGTTTGCTTGTATAGTTTAGCGGTTGAATTAATGGAGGAAAAACATCAAGTGATTCTTAAAAAGAGTCTAAATTTGGGATTAACATTGCCTCGGGTAAGGCTAAGGAGGAATTGTTTATATAATATTCAGTCTCAGTTACAGGATAATGTTGCACAGAGTATGTTTTTCTTTTCTCTTTTTCTTTCCCCCCTTCTGGAAAGGTTGTCACGACCTAAACCTGTACTTCAAAATTTAGAGCATGACTGGCATGTTAATATCAAGTTTACCTCAATACTAACACAAAACAACTTAAGCTAAAGGTGCTTATCAAAATTGTTTCTTGTGTTCCTTTTTATTTTCTTGCATAAAAGCCATAATATGCAAAATTGATAAAAACCTTGAAATTTCATTTCATTTCGAACTTTGCAAGATTATAACTTGGCTGAAACTTAAAATATTCGTGTAATTATTACATGACTAAAAGTTTAGCAAAAATTTTATTTACGAACCTAACCCCAAAGACATAAAACTGGGGTTTGGAACAAACTAAGGTTCTAAATTACATCTGTGCTCAAAAAGATCAAGCATATCTTGATTCCTCTTATACAACAAAAGAGTTAAACTACTATACAACAAAAACTATACATTCTAACAAGCAAGAATCATAGATTTCTTGCCACCTCTAATACTCTCGCTACTTCCAGGAAAGAACCTGTGCACTAAAATATAATAGAGTGAGTTGCGAAGCCCAGTAAGGTTTTAAGCTCCATAAGCATTTAATAATAATGCACGTAAATCAAATATTTTATGGATATGCCAGCTTTGATAAATAGTCTCCATACTATTCTTAAAATAACTTATGAACTTTTAGATGAACATACATAATTTTCCTTTCATATAATAATAAAATGACATAATAAAGAACTTAAACATAATTCAGTAACCATATCTTTAAATAGACTATAAAATATTTTATCATAAACTTTCCATCACACTTATAACACATTCAACATACTTTTCTTATAATTTCCAAATAGCTTAATAGCTCATTTATGACACATATTAGTCAATCCAATTGTAAGTTTGTCACAATTTTGGGAGGCTTCCAACACATAGTACTAGACATTCAGCATTCCCCACAATGCTAGGAAATCTCAGGATCATATTAGAAAGTATCACCCCTTTTGGTGTGATCATAACATCAACCATTGGGATTAGTTGGCATCCTCCACAAGTTGGCCATTCCCAACGAGGGCGAGTACAGTAGAGTCCTCACCACTTATAATGGTCAATCAAAGTCTCTATGGAAAAGCTAGTACTATAACCCCTACTGGCTGAGTTCAGATCATAACAATAGAATAACCCGAAAACTATATTTTTCTGATAATTATGCTTTTACATAAATACTTCATAATAGTAGCATATCTACTTCATTCTTAAATATTATGTTCGTGATATAAGTAATAGCATCAATATGCTAAAATTATCATATATATAAGATTCAATAAGTCACAAACATATATCTTTACTTAAATCATGCTTATGTGTAATATCTCTAATTAAAAGGTTTTGATGCATAATAATTTTCTAAACAGTCCTTATACTTATCAAAAGCACATATCACACATCTCTTACCTGAAAATAGAGATTTGAATAAGAGGAGCTCAAGTGCCCATGTTCTTGTTTTTGTCACCCACAACTGAAGCTGAAACTTTAGTAAGAGTTTGATTTCTTCTTAGAGAGGGATATCTATAGTTTTGGTGAGAGAGGGAGGGCTGTTTGTGTGTGAGATGTTCCTGCCGTGTAAGAACAAAGGAAGATGTACAGAGAAACCAAAGAATGAATTCAATGCAGCAAAGAAGAAATAAGGAGGAGAATTTGGGTGGGGCACGTGTATTCCTAAGGGAAAAAGGGTTGATGACTCACCCTTTTAACTTTTCAAAATTTACTTATCACCCTCCATAGTTTTTTATTCTAGAAAGGCCCAAATAAAAAAAATAACATTACAAATAAACTCTTACCTTTATAAAACTTCTTTCTAAATTATTAAAAACAGAGTCTAATCTTTTGTAACATCAAAATATCAAAACTTTATGCACTTAAAGTAATTAAGATAATAACAAGCATATAAACCTATAAAATTAATTATGCAATTAGGCTGGGATGTTACAGGGGTTTCCTTTCTTTATATAGCTAACTGAATTGCAACTTGGCCCTCCACTTGTACAGTCATGAACCTCATTTGGATGCTTGTCCAATCAAGGTTTTATTGGAGGTGGTAGAATGTGTTGCAAGCTGTGAAGGCACTATTCAGGGGTCATTCCTCCATTAATGTGGTCAGCTAAGTTGGTGCAGTGTATTGAATACAGAGGTGATGGTTACTTTATTTGGATATTTCCTTTCTTCTTTGCTTGCACATCTCTATCGTCTTCTTCGGTATTTTGTTTTCTAGTGCAAGTGGCTTGCCTTATGCCTCCCGAGGAGTGCTCGCTCCTCGGCCTGACCGTCTAGCGATCGGCCTTTTCATCCTTTATTCTCGGGTTCTCATTGAAGTGTTGGTTCAGGACTAATGTGGGGATGAGCTCTTCTACCTCCTCGGATTGGGCCCACAGGCTATATTCTATACTCGAATCTTACCCCTCCCATAATGTGTTTGAAAGTGGTGTAGTGATATAGAGAAAAGTTTGAGTGGGAAAAATAAGATGAATCTAAGGGGAAAGAATGCTAAATTTTAGGAGTTCTCTTAGTTTCTTATTTTTTTAATTTTGTAAATTGAGGGTGTTTTATATTTATTGGGATGAAAAAAAAAAATAAAAAGACTAAATTTTAGGGAATAAAAAGATGAATGTATAGGAAAAAAATCCTAAATATTAAGAGTTCTCTTTTTGAATTCAAAATGAAATTTGTTATTTGATATTTATGACCCAATTTTTAAGAGAAATTACCTTTTATTAATAAGAGTATTTTTGAATCATATAAAAGTCCAGTTCAAAGAAGGGAATCCTCTAATATATATATATATATATATATATATATGGGTTGGGTTCAAATTACATCTGGTGTAACTTTAAACAATGTTACACAACTCAATGTTTTTTAATTGAATGCAAATTTTGACAAATCTACCGTTAGATTCCATTATTTTCATATATTCTTAATGCTTGCAAAATTTCACGGTGATCAAAGATCAATAGTCATGTCATCAATCAATTTTTTAAATTCAAGTTTTTGTAGTTTAAAATAATGCATAAAAGATGAGTTTATGGATCAAATGGTAAATAATATCTAATTGACATGGAAATTGACATGATTGTTAAGAACGTATAGAATATGTAATTCAATGGTGAGATTTTTAAAATACAAATTCTATAATAAGTTATTGGGTAGTGTAACATTGCTTAGACTTACACTAGGCGTAACTTGAACCAAACTCTCTCTCTCTCTCTCTCTCTCTATATATATATATATAATGAAAAACCATTACACATTTTAAAAATATATGGTTTAAAAAAAAATTAAAGCTAATACTATATATAATTTGAATTTCTAAAAAAAAAGTATAATTGTGATTGTTTTTAATTGTACCTGTGGATATATACAGGACTACACACTAGTATTATTAATATTCATAAACCCACTTAATGCGACTAGTAATATTGGTTTGCCCTTGTTTCTGTTCCATTTGGTTTGCTAATTAACAAGGCAAAAACAAGAACAAGAAAAATTCTAATTTATACAGCAAAATATTGATTGGGGGTAAGGGGGTTCATATAATTTTTAATCACTAGGAGAACGATTATCTATATGGACCCCCTTAACCCCAATCAATAGCTTGGGATTGCTGTTTTGTTCCTTTAGTACTTACTATTTCTTCTCACTGCTATTGGAACTATGATTTTGATCCATGCTTCGGTACCATGACTGACTTTTTACTTTGTATTCTCCTTTCAGGTAAACAAGATCAGGGGTGGTATGATGGAGATTGGGAGAAATGTTTAGATCAAACGTATCAAATCCAGCAATAGAAAGTAAATGCGCGTGACTGTAGATAATTATGTGAAAAAAGTGGGAAAAAAAATTAGTCCTCCCAATCTAAGGTCAGTGCCACTACTTTTTCTCCACCACACTTAATTCCACATCAAAGTCGTGACAACAAAATTTATCCCTATAATTCATCAATTGACGATAATGCAAAACTTGGTAGAATTTGTCAAATAAATGGCCCAAATTAGTCTAACTTGATGTGAGCCTGTTCTTGTGGGATGCAATGCTATTTGTAGTAAACAAACAGTGCTATTGTGTCAAACTTGGGAATGCAGGGGGTGTGACGTTGCCTCTATATAAGTTAGTTACGTTAGAAGAGAGACCACAAAGCAATTTAGTAATAGTCTTTGGGATTCATTTTCATTTTTCCAACACATATTCTTATTCCATCGACCATGGGAAGTTCCTCAGTACTCCCACCGGAAGCAAGAAGGTAAAAAAAATTTAGCTATCTTACCTCTATTATGTTTAATTTGTTAAAGAACAATATTCTATGAAAAGAGTCCTTTATCTCTGACTAAAAAATTTTTGTATGAGTTATGGTAGTTATAATACAAATTTTACTACATAATCTTTATAAACTAATGTGCTGTATCCAAATTGCTGACTAATAAAATTGAGGGATAATATCATGTAAAAATATGACAGGCTAGAAGGAAAAGTGGCACTAATTACTGGTGGGGCTAGTGGCATTGGTGCGTCCACTGCAAGACTATTCTTCAAACATGGAGCTAAAGTTGTAATTGCAGACTTGCAAGATGAAATGGGTCACTCTTTGTGCAAAGAACTAAATCCTGAATGCACAACCTTCGTACATTGTGATGTCACCAAGGAAACTGATGTGGAAAATGCTGTTAATTGTGCTGTTTCCACGTACGGTAAATTAGACATTATGTACAACAATGCTGGTATAATTGGGGTAAAAAAAACCAGCATTCTTGACAACACCCAAGATGATTTTGAGCAAGTGATTAAAGTCAACTTGTTAGGTCCTTTCCTTGGTACCAAACATGCAGCCCGTGTGATGATCCCGGCTCGCAAAGGCTGCATAATCAATACTGCTAGCATATGCTCAGTCATAGGAGGGGCTTTATCGCATGGCTACACAAGTGCAAAACATGGTGTGTATGGATTAGTAAAAAATACAGCAGTGGAACTTGGAAAATATGGCATTCGTGTGAATTGTGTGTCACCCTATGTGGTTCCTACACCAGCGGCATGGGATATCTTTGAACCAGATGCAAATGGAGTTCCTCCTACTATTTATTCCAACCTCAAGGGTAAGAGTATCACGCCAGAGGATATTGCTGATGCTGCACTCTTTCTTGCAAGTGATGACTCAAAATATGTGAGTGGACATAATCTTCTCGTAGACGGAGGCTATACCGTTTTGAATACAGGCTTTTGTATGTATCCACAATGAAGAATAAAATGGGAAGTCTAAATGCACTTAAAATTAATGTTTGTGAGGCTATGTAAAATTTTCCATGAATTATTTGGTGCTGGTGGAAAGACTTTAAATAAAACTAGTCTCTTCACATGCGGGTGTTTAGAGACTCATCCTTTTTTTTTTTTTTTTTTTTAATATAAAAACTCATATGTACTTCTCTATTTTTATCTTTTCAGTGGATGATTCTAAAGGTGTTACCTAATTGTTTAAGTTTATGTGAAGATGTCTGTCACGTAACCAAGAAAATCGAATTCCCATCGCCTTTGGCAATGAAAATATAGCAAAGTGAGATGACTTCCCAATGAAGCGTTGAATTTGCAAATGACATTATGACTTCTGACTGGGGAATTCATTTTCAACTCCTATCATTGTGGTTAAACAACAAATTGCAAATAAGAGTATCATTGCGTTAACTATGAATAAAAAAATGATGGTTTGAATCCCAGAAAGTTGCTAAATACATAATTGTGGATTCTTCTAGAAAGTATTTAGGGAATTTTAACTTAATTTTGAGTAGAAGTATGATATGGTGTAATCAATAAAAATTTATAGGCCTATAACATTAAATCAATAGATAGAATTCAATAGGAGTGGATTTATTGTTTTAAATGTAATCAATCTAAATTGAAAATGAATATTACAATTAACCTAGTGATTGATTATGTTTTATATAAATACATAAATATCATGAGAAAACAAGTCAGGCTTATTTCGTACAAAAATATTATACCTTCAAGTTAAGTTTTTTTGCGCAAAATAAGAGGTGGAATTATTAATGCAAAAACAAGCTTGGTACAAGTTCTGTTGCTGAAAAAATCTTGGGGATAGCTTTCGTGTTAAAACAAGTCAGACTTATTTTATATAAGATAAATTGCAAATTACACATCTAAAGTTCAGGGTTACTTGGATTTTATACTTTGAAGTTTCAAAATCTGGAATTTACCCTATGAAGTTTGGGAATATTTGGATTTTACACTTTAACATTTCCAAATTTGGAATTACCACCTAAAGTTTAGGGTGTTTGGATTTTACACTCCCAAATTTTGAAACTTTAGGGTGTAAAATCTAAACATTTCCAAACTTTATGGAGTAAAATTCAAACACCCCTAAAATTTAGAGGTTAAAATCCAAATTCTGAAACATTAGGGTGTAAAATTCAAATATCCCAAATTTAGATGGGCAATTTGCAATTTACTATTTTATATATATTGCAATATATATGTTGTTGGAGCATTTTAATATTAAATAATTAAAATGAATAAATGTTACAACATAAATGTAAAGATATAGGAGTGTATATAGAACATTAGGAGTTAATGAAAATGTTTAATCCCACATTGAAAAGGAGAGAGACTATTTTATTCTTTTTAATTATGATGATTAATGGGCTAATATGAATTGTCTTAAATATTAGGCTAGATACATGCATAAGGGAGATGTGAAGGGTGGAGGTATAAAAAATGAACCTCTTTAAAGAGAGCGAGTGCCGCGTGTTATTTCCATTATCATTGTGTTTGCACCAACATATGTTAATCTCATTTTATAAGTGGAAGACTGAAGAATAAACTCAATAAAGAAGACTATTTCTTAATATTTTGCTCAAGCAAAGTGATTATTTGAGGAAAATTATAGGCGAGGAGAAGCAAACATTTTGTATTAGTTTCTATCAGATTTTTCGAATAGTTTGCTGAAATGAAAAGCAATTTGCTCGAGTGAAATGCAATTCACTCAAGTGAGATCATCGACAAACTTCAAAAATACGTAGAGGCTGGTAATCAATATATATATAAGTAGAGACTTCATGCGGGAGTTCATAAGATTCTACTATGTGGCACTCTAATTTTTCATTTAGCTTTTTTTTTTACCTCTTTTCATTAAGTTTTTTTTATTATCATCCAAAAGTTCACATTAACTTACTTTTACTGTTAACTTATTAATCTCTCATTAATTGCCTAACCTTACACCATACATTTCTCTTTTCTTCATGTCTTTTAGCATATCCACTGTTTTAGTATTAAAAATCAAAGCAAAAAAATAATATTTAAAGACTAATAGTAATAATTAACCAGATAAGGCCCTAGGGAGAGATAAAAAAATATTGTGGATTGTTAAATGAAATACATTATTTCACTATTACCAAAATAAAAGACCTAAGATTAAGGCTTTAGGAAGAGATTGAGAGACACAAAAATGTTGTGAATTGTTAAATAAAACGCACTATTTCACTATTATCAAAATAAAAGAATTGAGATTGATAGAGCATTTTTAAGAGAGAGGAAGGAGAATCTGAGGGGTTTGCCACCTTGGTCGTACTGGCCTCCCACCACCATCAAGCCGGCAAAATCCCTACAGGTATTTTTTTTTTCTTTTTTTCTTTTTAAATTAAAGGCTTAAATATGATATAGGATGGATAATTTGGTTGAATAGTTTTTGTTATAGGTATGCAAGTAGAGAGAATATTTAGTGTGCAATGTAAAGTCATATTCTATCATCGTTTTAAATCATCTATAAGACACATGTATACATACTTGCTTACACTATGTCTTAATGTTGTACTATCGATAATTGGAAGATGGTGAGAGAATTAGGATACTTTCATTTCATGGTATGCAATCTGTGAACACAACACAAATTAGTTGATTTTGCATGATCCTGCTAATCTTTTGCATTTATTTTTGGCTTTATGAATTTTCTAAAAAAAAATTAATATTACCTTGAGAATGCTACAAATGTGCAATGAAACTATTAAACTAATTTTTAATATCTCAAAATATATATATTTTTTTACTCTAATTTAGTTTATTTTTTCTTGATAATATATATAAAATATTCTCCAAAACCATCTTACATAAAATATCATAATATTATCCGTGTATTACATGGGTAACTTACTAGTTGTTTTAAATGTCCCTTGATAAAATTTATCCATTTTTGTAACTTCAAATCAAGTGCCAAATGATCATTTTATTTAGAGTCTTGGTACAAGCATCAACAATTCACCAAAAATTTCACTGTCTCAAACATTCAATCGTCTTGGGCTCATCATAGTACAAAAACAAAAGAGCCTATGAAAATTTTGGTGAAATCTTCAGTGTATTTATACCCTCCATTTCATTACTCACTAACGCAAGGCATATTCTACACCATTACATTCCCTATTGACCTACTTGAAAGATATCATGCCAGTTTCATCTATTACAATTATAAACAATGGTATGGTTTGTGTTTATCAATGATGGTAGAGAATGAAATTCTTCAATATACAGCTTCTAATCTACACTTGTGAATATTATTTGCAAAATAAAAAAATAAAAAAATAAAAATAAATTTCTTATCTAAAAAAAGTTTCAAAAATTTTCTCGTTAATGCCAAATATTTAAAATTTTAAATTAAACAAAAGGGAATCTATATTTCTTTTCTCTTCTTAATTAAGGCTTGCAGTTGGTATGCACTTCCATTCCTTTACTACACATTCAAAACAATGGGAAGATAGATCTAATAGCTCCTATTTTCTTTCAATTTCATGGTTCCTAAGACGATTCCACCCACTTGTTATAAGAATTCATGCCTTTATTGTTTTTACTTATTTCTTCTTAGTAGTTATTTCGAACCTAATGGCAATTTTATCTAACAATAACATTCAATGGCTGAACCTGGTTCGGGTGCAACACAACAGTGTTGATAGTTGCTCAACTTTCATATTCCCTTTGACAACTCGAAGCTCCTCAATTAATCTAAATAATAATAACTCTAAATTATACTTAAACAATAAGAGTGAAATATAATAATTAAATAATAACAAATCCACCTTATATTTGTAGGGAAAATTTTTGGCTTACCTCAAATCCCAAATCTTTCCTATGCTATTCTCAGAACCTGCATACATCCTACTTCCATCACATTGAAACCCCATTGCCATCATATTATTAGTATGTTAATCATAGCTCATCACCTGCCAAGCCATTAGAGATAAGTGTCCACATCAACCTTTGGAAAAAAATTATGTAAAAAGACTGTTAAAAAAGTGTAAGGCTAAACTATTTTGTTTTTTTCTTTGATAAGTAAAAGTAAGACTTCTTGTGGGAGTGACATACTGGTTGAGTATTGTTTGATTTAACATCAAACAATTGAATATGCGGATTTTCAGTTGTAGCTAGGTAATGTGTATCTTGGGTTATCTCAAGCAGATTAACATGTTGTGCACATTAGGCATATCAAATCCAACATGAAAAATTTAAAAGCATCAAGCGTTACAAAATTTACAATATATGAAATAGAAAAAAGAAAAGTATGATGGCCCAGAAAGTGTAGGGAAAGAAGAGAGATAATTGAGTTTTACTTTGTTTTATTATTTGGACATGTCACAGAATAAGTGGCCTAAAATATGACACAACATATGCCAAAAAAGAATTTTTTTTTAATTTTTTAAAAATATTATATATTTCTTATTGTAATACAAAATTTAAGAATAAATATAAAAAAGCTGTTCAACTTATGGTAACAAATAAAATTGCAAAATAAAAGGAAAAAAGATGTAAATTACTTCTCTTGTCAAACATATGGTCCCAATTCAAATACTACTAACAAAATATAATAGAGGGCATTATTAATAATAAAAATGAGAGATTTTACATTTTGGTGGGAACCATTGCCAGTGAGAATGGAAATGCTACTCCGTGTACAGCTCTCATCAAGAATGAAATCCACGTAAAGAACAAATATCTTAATATAAAAGGAAATCTCATTATTAATTTATTATTAACACCTCACCCCCCCCCCCCCCCCCCACCACACACACAAAGGAAATTAATAAAAAGTTTTTAAGATTTTTTTTTTTTTTTTAAATTTAATGCCATATTACATACCTTGCTCTTAATGATATCTTCATGGTGGCAATAGCAGCGTCAAACAGACCAAATGTAAACCACATCTCAATGAGCATTAAAATTTAGATTTTTTTTTTTTTGAAAAACCACCCCAGTAAGAGGGGGGAGGAAAGTATTATTAAGGAAGTTCAGAAAGATAAATAGATGCAATGTCAAGCGGAACATCCTCCATCCAGACATGAAAGGGGGAAAAATTACAAGATAATCTAGCTAGTTTATGGGCTACCCTATTCCTTGCCTACGAGTATGGCAAAAGGATAAGTTATGAAAGGATGAGGAGGAAAGCTTGATGTCCCTGATGACGTGCCCAAAACTTGAAGATGCGAAACATCCACTATTTATGGCTTTGATTATTATTTCTGAATCACCTTCAACTATCACTTGCTCGAGATTTAGTTCCCTTGCAAAACATATGGCACTGCGTGTTGCCAACACTTCCACCATCTCCACTGAGGTAGGCAATGGAATAGTTTGTGTGAAGGCAGCCATTACAAAACCTTTGTCGTTTCTAACAATAGCTCCCAGACTTGCTAAATTATTTGCTTTAAAGGTTGCACCGTCAAAGTTGATCTTCAACAAGCCTGCTGGAGGAGGAAGCCATTTGGACTCTTAAGCTGCAGACAGGGTTGTTTGAGGAGATGATGATGCTCGTTGGAATTCCTATAGGTTGTCCACATCCATGGAATTAATCTTCCCCAATGGAATCACTGCCTCACCTACATGAATCTGGTTTTTGCGGGACCAAATCAACGAAGCAGTCGTAGCAAATAGCTCAGTGAGGTTGCTTTTTTCCTAGCAGAGTTGGATGACATCCAAGAAGGATCTGCAATTCTTAGAGTCATCGATTGGCCAAGCAAAATGGACCTCCCAACTTGACGCTAATGCAGGACAGGACCAGAGAGCATGGTGGGATGTTTCTTGGTCTAGGTTGTAGTTAAGGCAGGCATCATCATTTAAGATCTTCCTTTTCATTAGATTTGCTCTCAAAGGCAGAGAATCCAGTCATGCTTTCCAAATTAGAGTTTTCACTCTATTCAGGATCTGTAAGCTCCAAATACCCTTCCATACTCTTTTAGTTGGAGACAAATCTGAGGATGTCGGGGTATCTTTCATCTCTTCCTCCATAAGCAGTCTATAACCCGATCTAATAGAGTAAACACCATTTGGATTATTAGGTCAAATCAGCTTGTCTTCACAATCTCCAAGGCTAAGTGGTATCGATTTGATCAAGGCAGCTTCATGGGGCAAGAAAATATTATCTATCACTTTATCAATCCTGTAGCGCCTCTCTCTATCAATTAAGATTGAGACCTGTGCTTCACTACCAAAAAAGGCCCAAGGAGACACCACTATCTTATTATGGGGATCCAGGAGCCAGTTCTTGTGGTAAATCCGAATCGAAGAGCCATTACCCACCCTCCATTGCATCTCCTTACAAATCACATCCCTGCCCTTTAGGATACTTTTCCAGGAAAATGAACCATTTCCTCCCTTAGCATCAAGAATGGATACCTTGGGGAAAATTTTAGCTTTGAAGAACCTGTGAAAGAGTGAGGTCTTGTTGTCCAGCAATCGCCAGACCTGTTTAGCTAACATGACATCATTACATTTTTGAAGACCTTTGAAACCCATACCTCCCAAGTTTTTTGGCTGACATAGAGAGCTTCATTTGGTCCAGTGAATCGTCCTTTGATTTCTCTATGTCCCCACAAGAATTTCCTAATCAAGGCCTTAATGTCATTACAAAGAGTGATCGGGAGTTTGAAGTAGCTCATTGCATAGGTTGAAATTGCCTGGATGACTGCTTTAAGGAGAACTTCACGTCCCACTTGGGAAAGTAGTTGTTCCTTCCAACCTTGGAGTTTTGCCAAAATCCTTTCCTTGATGTAAAGCAAGCTTGCTTTCTTATTTTTTCTCACAAGAGATGGAAGGCCAAGATACTTCTCATATTACTTGATCTCTTGCACACCTAGGGAATCTTTGATTTGATCTAAGATGTTTGGTGGAGTGGATTTGCTAAAAAAAATAGATCAGTTTTGTTCCAGTTCAGCTGTTGGCCGAATGCCTTCTCATAGCTACACATAGGGCTGTCCAAGGACCTAGGCCAACCGATCCGCCCGATTGTACCCGTCCGACCTAAAGGCCCACAGGCGGCTCCGAATGTAGACAGTGGTCAATCACGGGTCCAGCTTAAAAATAATCGAATATTCGATTTGGGTTTTGGATTATACAATATTTCAACCGAATTAACCGACCCGACCGAATTACTAAAACAATAATGTCTGGCTACCCAACCATGTCATGCCTTAACTTTTCGGTAATTGGAAAGTAGTCAGAATTTTTTGACACAAGTTCCCACTTCCTAAATCAACCGTTTAAATCAAAAGCAATATTCAAGATCCACGGTCACAAATTATGTTTCAATGCTTTAGAGTTTAGACTACTTTTTCTATAACATGACAGCTCTAGCCTCTAGTCACAATCTCATATCAGAATGGCACAATTACCCAAATTTCAAATCAGCCTTTAAAACTTAAAATTAAAATCAAGAACTAAAATCCCATGGTCACCATTATAATTACAAAACACTTTTTTGATCTAATATGATATCACAATTCCAAATCCCACAGCCACAATCTAATCCCATGGTCACAAGAACTCTCTGTCTCTTTAACCTCTTCAGCTTACCCTTTAGTTCAATCTCACTTTCTCAAAGACTAGGGCTGTTTGGTACATAATTTTAAACACATGTTTTCAGATTTTAAACAACATTACACGCATTTCTACACACTTTTTCACCCACATGTATTTTCAAAAAAACTGAAAGCTGATGTTTAAACATACGTACCAAACGGGCCCACTCTCAGACCCTTAGTTCTCTCTTTGCCTTTCTCTACACCAAACCATAGCAGCTTACTACTCACTACAAACCTTAGCCATCGCCCCTCTCTACCTACGATTGATATGGATTTAAGGTTGAAGAAATCAACTTGGGTTGTTCTTGATTTTCCTCCCCACTCAGTTATGCCTTCAAAGCCTAGCTGTTGCCATTATCTCCTCCTCAATCTGGTGTTGTCTCCTCCTCACCAACTCAGTTCTCACTCCAAATTTTCTTTGGGTAAATAATATCGGTTTCTCATCTCTCTTTTTGTATGTCTTATTGATTTAATTTGTTATGGAAATCAATTGTTAAAATAAAATAAATACAAAGATTTATTATTTGAGACCTTAACTGACTAACCAACAACTCCGACCCTCCGAACCGATGACCTTAAATATTGGGTCCAACCCGAATATTCGGTCAAATACGAGTCCAAAACTCAATCACTTGATCAAATCAGGTCGAGTTCGGATTAGACCCAAAACCGATCTGAACCGACCCGTGGACAGCTAACCGTAGAAATGCACTCCATGATGAGGGAAACCCATCTTACATCAAAGCTCATTCACTTCATTATAGTCTCTAAATATACCCATTCAACACGGTCATAGGCCTTGCTTACGTCTAGTTTCAGAGCCATGTATCCGGACTTACCATGCTGGTGATGCTTCATGTAGTGAAGAGTTTTAAAAGCCATAAGGATGTTATCTATGATGAATCTCCTTACTTGAAAAGCACTTTGGTTTTCTGATACAACCGTCGGAAGGACAGCTCTAAGTCTATTAGCTAGTACTTTTGACATAAGCTTATATATCACATTACACAGGCTAATAGGCCTATATTCAATGATATTTTCAGGAGATTTTACCTTCGGGATCAAAGATATTGGTGTGATTTATTTCTTTAGGGTGTGTTTGGTTGGAGGTGAAATATAGAGGATGGAAAAAAAATAAAAATAAAAAAAATAAAAAAAAAAAGGAGAGAAAATTGTTGGGAGAGGTGTTTGGTTAGAAGGGAGAGGGGGAGGGAACTTTGGTGGGGCCAAGGAGTTTTCTCTCCTAGCCCACCAAAACACTATCTCCCCAAATTGGGGAGAAAATGAAAGAGAAAATTGTGCAAAACTTTTTGGACAAAAAGGCCCCTTTGTTTCCTATTCCTTAAAAAATAAAAAAAAAATAAAAAAAAAATCTAATTGGATGTGGGTGTGGCCTTTGTTTAATTGTTTCTAATTGCAATACTGCTACCTTTTTTCTTTTTCTTTTTATCTCCAATTCGTTTTTTTTTTTTTTAACAAGGCATTTTTTTTTGGTGTGGTTGTTTTGCTTTTTTGTTTTTTAACTGGGCATGATTGGTTTTTTTGGTTGGTTGAGTTTTTTTATTTTTTTATTTTTTTTTATTGTTTGTTTTTTTAACAAGATAATTTTTTTAATAAGGCATATGAGTCAATTTATATAAATTACATATTCTATTCTCTCACTTTTTTTTCTCAGTAAAACAAAAAAGTTTTTAATTCTTCCACTTTTCCACTCTCCGAACCAAACACAAATGAGAGAAAATAAAATTTTTTCTATCCTCCCACTTTTCTATCCACTCTTCATTTTCTATCCTCCCACTTTTCCATCCTCCCAACCAAAAGCACCCTTAGGGACTTTACAATTATTCAAGCAGCCAAGAACAACTGAGTAGACATCCTCACCAATCAGAGACCAGAAAGATTGATAAAAAAAAGGGGGGGATACAGTCCGAGCTTGGGGCTGTGATGGGTTCCATTTGCTTAAGGGCAAATTCAACTTCATCCTTTAAGAAAGGCTTGAGTAGTTGTGCATTCATTTCCTCTGTAATAGTGGGTTTGACTGCCTACATGACTTTAGAAAATTTTGTGGGATGAGATGAGGTAAACAGGGAGTGGTAATAATCATAGGCTGTGTCTTTAATCTGACTATCTTCAATGCACCAAGCATTGGAGGAGTTTCTTAACCCTGAGATCCTATTCCTTCGAAACCTATGTGAGGCTTTGCTGTGAAAATAGCTTGTATTACGGTCACCACACTTCAGGAAAGAGGCTCTCGAACGTTGCTACCACATCTGACTCTCTTTAACCAGAAGATCATTAACTTCTGCCCTCAATGATTTAACCACTTTGTAATCCACTTCCCCTTTGGCTGCCGCTATCTCGGCTTTCGAAAGCATTTTCCCTTTAATCTCAATTTGCTTCTTGATACATTTGAATGATTGATGACTCCAATATGAGAGCTTTTTCCCATAGATTTTTATTCTCCTTGCGATCAGCGCCATGGTAGCATTCTAAGAGGTTGTCCCCCAAGCAACGTTAACAGTATCATTGCATCCTCCGTCATAAAGCCACATTTGCTCAAATTTGAATGGGCGGTTTAGACAAGGAGCTATCCCCTCCGGTTTAATTAGGATGGCTTTATGTTCTGAGGAATGAGTAGGAAGGTGTTGAACCTTTGTGCTCGGGTTGAGGGAGAACCATCCATTGGTAGCAACTGCCCTGTCAAGCCGTTCAAGTACCAACCCACTAGAACCCTTACCCCTCCATGTGAATTTCCCCCCCACATATCCTAGGTCCATGAAGCAGCACTCATCTAGAACATCCTGAAAAGCCTTCATCAAAATCTTCTGTCTAGGACCGAGGCCAAGCTTTTCATACGACCAAAGGATTTCATTAAAATCCTTACACACAACCATAAGAGAGAGTATCGACGGTGAAGATCACGTAGCAAAGACCAAGTTTCGTGCTTCCTGGCCGAGTTGGCAAAACCATAAATGCCTGTAAACTGCCATTGCTTATTCAAGGCTTCTCCGACGATGGCATCGATATAGTTTGGGGAGGAAGAGACCACATCTATGTGTAAGGACTTCTTCCAAAGTAGAGCTAAACAATTAGCCTTACTTGCGCTGGGACCAATCCAACAATGATCGAATTTCAGTTCATCACATAATCGTCGTAGCCTAGCTTCACCTGCTCATGTCTTAGCTAAAAACAGGGCAACGAGATCTTGTGGCTAAGTGACTACCTCGAGCTCTCGGACTGTGTGCTGGTTTCCAAGCCCACGCATGTTCCAGCATAGCCAATTCATTATTCTCGATAGGGCTGAAGATCAGTAGCCGTCGCTGGGGGAAGATTTTCATCAGGGTTAGCACAATTAAGGATTCTGCGCTTAGTGGGAATGTAACTATCCAGAGGAGTAGGGGAAATGCATTTGCCTAGGGATACATCAAGTATCTAATTGTCAATGAGGTGGGAAGGCCTTTGGATGCGAACCCATTTACCATCAAAATAGGCTTGAGTTTGCACTAAGTCCAAGTCCATGTTTGATAAGTCACGAAGGGGAATGGGCTTAATGGGCTAATTATTGGAACTCTCATTGACTGGGCCTGGTTGATGAGCTGGCTGAGGTTTGTTGACCAGATTTATGGCGGTAAATGAGTCTTTCAAACTCAAAGAAGGTGCTGCCACCCTGTCAAAACGGTGAATATCTCGATTAATATCTTGAATTAATTGATCAAAGTCAACGGGGTTTGAAGATTTCAGAGGGGAATCCGCCTTTGAGATCTCTACTATCTTTGGGCAAATAAAATCCGAACCGTTAGAATTTTCATTACCCTGATTCTTGCTAATCACATTAACTGCCCTCGGTGGAAAGGAGGTGGGTTCTGGGGTGCACTATTGACCCACCATCGGTGGCTGAGAAAGTGAGTTGGCTGTGGATTAGGTAGGGTTGCCCGTCCTTTTCTTTGCAAAGAAACTATGGATTGAGACTACCTTTTTCCTTGAAGCGGTGAAGGGGAGGGGGGGGGGGGGGTGCCCTAAGCCAAGGCCTAAACTGTTGGTCTTCGAGTTTGAAGGTGCCTTCACTTTCAATCTAGGTCTTGCAATCTTTGTCATCGTGAATGAGGCAACCACACCAGTAGCATAGGTTGGGGAGATGTTCATATTTGAAGGAGACCTAGTGCTATTTGCCATCTTCTAGAGTGATGAGCCTTCCTCAACACAAAGGCTGAGAAATATCAACCGAAACTCTCACTCTAATGAAGCTGCCTCCATCACAGTTCAAAACTTCATTGGGGTGGAGTATCGTTACTGTTGATTCACATATTTTTTCTGCAACCTCCGTGTTTCTGAAATGCAGCGGGATGTCGTAGACTTGAACCCAAAAAGAGACCTTAGTTAGATCTGATGCCTTCAAAGAGGCATCCTTGTCGTAGCGAGATAGGACCATTAGGTGTTTGTCGAAACTCCATGGCTCTGATGAAAGAATTCAATCAACATCTGTATTGTTATCAAAAGAGAAAAGGATAAAATGATCTCCAATGTTTTTGACCTTGAAACCCAATTTGGATCTCCAGAGGGGAGTGAAGGTGGTGGCAATGGCATCGATTTTTAGAGGACGTTTGGTTAGAAATCTTGAAGCAATAGCATGCTCAGTAATGGCTTGCTCTCTCTTCAAACATAGACCAAGGCCCTCTTTTTCCAAGAGAGATAAGGAACTCCAGTTGGTATCCTTTTATCCTACAATTTCTTAGCAATTGAACAAAAAAGGGAAGTTTCACCTTGATTAAAAATAGTAACTGAAAATATTGGAATTAAATCGCATCGAGCTAGAGAAGCAATTACAAAATAGCAATAAAGCTATTGACAAAGGACTCAAAACTTGTTTTACAATTTTACCCTATCTAAAATTCTATGCTTACACTATATTTATCTTTGAAAGAAATTGAAGATATCCATTATCCATCCCGTCTATAAATCATATACTTACTATGTATTAAAAGTTGAGTTTAAAAGTTATGGTTGTACTAAGTGACTATACCAAATTGCAAAAGTTTTTTTAAGATGAAATTAAGAGTTATTTTCTTAAAGACTTATATCAATTTGGTCACATCTATACCTTTCAGCTCTTATCTATAAATAAGGTTATGTTTAATAAGTGTAGAATTCCATCTTTGAGTTTGACCAGATATTAGCATTTGTTGTTTACAATATAAACATGACATTTGTTTCTAAAGGCAATTTGTGATATTAAGATGACCGGATATTAATATTTTATCAAATCACAAATAAAGGCAACAGAGGTCAGTGATTCTCAATTTTCTTTTCTTTTTTTGATAGCAGCTTTTCCTTTTTTATTAATTGTCAGTGCTATAGAAATAGTGTTGTGTTTAATTATCGAATAAGTTCTCAAAGGATTGATGTAAAAAATGTTTCATTCGATTTCTTCTATGTTGTTTTAGATTTAATTTTAGTTTTGTCATAGGAGACACTTAATATGTCTTTTTTTTTTCTTTTTTTTTTGAGAATCAAAACACTTAATATGTGTGTGTATGAATGATGTCAAGAAAAAATTACATATTCAAAGCAATAGTGAGGAAAATTTTAAATGGTATTACTTAAACAAATTATACATTATATAATATGACAAAACCATACGAGAATTTAACTAGTATATTATAAAAGTTGGATCCTACAATTGGTAAATGCATAGAACGACAACAAGTAGCACAACTTTCTACCTATTTAGAATGATGTGGGCTAATAGTATCACATAGTAAGTAGCAATTTGTCCTAATATTTTGTATTTAGTACTCTTAAATGTAATGGTGCATGTATATATTATTTACTAATCATTTTGTTTTATTTTTCTATTAAATATCATTTGACCATTTGATATATATATATATATATATATATATATATATAAACCTCTTATATTTGAAGCCCCCATAAACATTACATAAGTTAAAAAAAATACACTTTTTATAATTATCTAATTGTATATAGTAATTAAAAGGAAAAAAAATTAATTACTTTTACATCTAAAAGTTAAGTTGTTTATATAACAACTATTGTTGTCTACTTTGGTCCAATATTTGACTAATTAGGCCTTAAATTGATTCTTTTTTAGACCATCTAGTTCAATTTTGGTTCAAAATTCTTTTTTTTTTTTTTTTCTGGTAAAAAATATAGAAAAATTAGATATTAAAATTAGAGATATGGGTCCTAAAAAAAATATAAATGATAAATATCTAAAAGATAATCTTAAAATTCAAGTTTTAATAATATAGGCCTTATATTTAAATTTTGGAAAGAAAGGAAAATGTTACCATTCTAAAGTTATATAATAATTTAAACTTATTGTAACATGTTACATATTTTCCATGAAATGCAAATGTAATTTTTTTTTTTTAATATTCTTAGATCTATTAAAATTAGAAAATTGATTATGGTATATTTTTTTTAAAAATCATTTTTAATAATATCTTCTCCATTTATATAAAACAATATTATAATTATGTAATTTAAATATATTTACTAAATTAAAATTATATTTTTTTTTAATTCAAAATATATTTTATGTTCCATTACATAAACTTTATAAAAATAGAAAATACTTTAAATAACAATTAGGTAATTAAGCCACTGAGGCTCTACAAAGACACTAGACTAAAGGAATATAAACAGACCAACAAAACACTAACAGACCCTTGTTTAGTTCGGTTACAATCAACAAACAAACAAAAACCAAAAAAAAAAAATGCTAATTGGTTCTTGTCAAACATGAAGTACAGGGATTTTCCACACTTATTTCTTGAAAAGAAACAAATTTGTCAGCCTTAAAGCCCATAGAGTCCCAGAAGAAGCATTGAAACAAAAACGTGGGAAACTCCTTTCTCTGCCAAAAGACCAGCTCACCCATTAGAGTCAACATATGCATTTTTGCATGAACGAAACTTTTTGGCTAGCTATAAATAATAACAGGAACTAAACAATAATAAAAGATCAACGTGACTATAAGAAAGTAAATGATGATGATGCAAGGCTCACAAATGCTATAAAATTGAATGAATAGAAAAATTACAAAATATCCATTTGCAATCACAAGTTTCAATTGCTAGAGTGACTTTACTCTTTTATTTTCCCTGGATGTCATCATTAGGATTTAAACTCAATCACTTCCCAGTTTTCATTTACAACATTACCTTCTAATTTTCATTTACAACATTGCCTTCTAAACTGGGAGGTATTGTCTATCTAAGGCTGAGGCAGATTACCATCATCATGGGGCACCATATCTCCATTAGGTTGAAAGCCATTCCAAGTTCCTATATTCTGGATTGGGAATGCTCCATAATCAACTCCATTGGGCTCAAAAGTTGGAACCTCATATCTGTAAGGGTGCAACCATATGTAGCACCCCCATAAAATGGTGCACCAAAATAATCCCATGAAGCACCCCCGTAAGACAATGCACATATAGGAGAATAAAAATCAAAATAAGGAGTATAATGAGGCACATAACCAAGGCTACCAGAACTTAAGACTGTGTTGTTCCAATGATAAGAGAATATCTGACTATGATTCATGTCCTTCGGTTCAGCCCTCTTAACCTCCACAAGCTTATTTTTCAGTTCATATAAACTTTTCTGCAACAGATTATTCACGACATCCTCTGAATCAAAAATAACAAATCCAAAGCCCTAGGTCTGTGGGTTTCTTTGTCATGTATCACCACAGCATCAATAATCGTGCCAAAACTCCCAAAGTAGCTCTTGAATTCTTCCTCTGTCAGATCAAGTGGAAGACCTCCTACAAAAATCTTCTTATTACTACTAGTACTAGTTACATTATTGTGCTCTTCAGAGTGGATAGTCTGATTTTGGTTCCTCTTATTACCTCTGGGTTTTGCTGGTTTCACATCTACCTATACAATTAGATTGGCATACATATATTCTCAATGAAACAAAAGTCAAAAAGAAAATCACTAATAATAAAAAGAAAAAATTAAGAGATTAGTGCAGAAAGAAACAAAAACAAGATATAATATATTTTACCATTTTACAACACTAAACAAGAAAAATCAAACGTTAATATAGGAGGAATTCATAGAATTACAATACACAGACAAGTTTTTATTTCAAGATTCTCAAAATGTTGTTTGAAAATAAATTTGCTTCTATTTGTAGAAGGCTAGGAAGCTTGGACATGGCAAAATTGCCAATATACTGGTGTCGGATACGTATCCAATATACTAACACATATCTGACACGAGAAGTATGCCAAAAAAAAAAAATTTAATTCAGTTTTTCTATTTTGATGTTGAATGTTATTTATTTGAACTCTTTTTATGGGTGTCTTAGTTTATTTGAATTCTTTTGTTCGTACTTTAAACAATATTTTATTGTCTTTAAGTTAATATTATATATATATATATATATATATATATATATATATATATATTCTTTTTTTTTTTTTTGAGAAACCACACTATCAAGCCTGGGCTATTATTCAAATGAAAGGAATACATCAATGAACATCAAAAGAAACTAATGGGGCAATGTCCTCTGGTAAAAATTCTAACCAGACCTGGGTACCCCGAATAATTTTAGCTTTTTTGGCTAAAGAATCAGCCACAACATTACACTTTCTAGGCACATGAGTGAATAGAGAAAACTGAAAAGATTCTGCTAGCATACGAATGTCATCTATAATGTGACCAAACACTGAAGAGTCCGAATTTCCTTCCGAAATGGCTTGAATTACCGTTGCTGAGTCTCCTTCAAAGATAACCTCCACAAGACCAATCTCCATGGCAAACTGCACTGCTCGTCGGCACGCAAGTGCTTCCAACTCTACCACCGTCTAAGCAAGTGGGACTGTCATGGATAATGCTCCAATAGCCTCACCACGCCAGTCCCTGATCACCACGCCTAGGCCTGCCAAGTTGTCTGATTTGAAAACCGCTGCATCAAAGTTGGCTTTGAAGGTGTGTGCTTCTGGTGGACACCATTGCTGGGTCGAAAATGGTTCTTGAATGACTGGGGATGGGTCTTGAGCATCGAGGAACTCTTGGAGTAAGCTTCCAGCTGTTGGGAAAATTCTATTCAGGGGTTGCACGGGTAGACCAAGCCTGGAGGCGTTGCGTCGATTCCACAAAAGCCAAGCAGTGATGATGAATATTTCCTTCCTATAGTCTTCGCTGAACTGCATGAATGTTTCCAAAAGATCTTGAAATCTGGCTGTTTAAGCATTGACCGCTTGATGAGCCCAGGATAGGTTATTCCAAACTTCTTCAAGCTTCGGGCAAGACCACAAAGCATGTAAAGTATCTTCTGGATTGGTCTGACACGCTTCACATGTATTCGATGAAGTTATGCTCCGGTGTTGCAAGTTGATCATTGTTGGCAGTGACTCCAAACAGGCCCTCCATGCAAAGTGCCTTATTTTGTTAGGAACTCGTAACTGCCAGAGATTTCTCCAGAAACATTTTTGGCGCACCAAAGATGAAGAATCTGCATTATTAGTTGAATCACAAGATACTAACATCTTATATGCACTCTTAGTTGTGAACATACCAGAGGGGGTAAGTCCCCAAATCACACGATCAGGTGGGAGTCTAATGCTCAGTGGGATGCCGCAAATGATTGCTGCTTCGTGTGGCAGAAATAGTTGCTGCACTTCAGACGACTTCCACTCCCCCGTTTCGGTATTAATGAGAGAGTTCACTCTAGCTCCGGGTTCCAAGGTAGAGATAGGAGAAATAACAGTTCTACTAGTGGACACCGGCAGCCACCTATCCTCCTTGATTCTCACTGAAGAGCCATTACCTATCCTCCATACCATCCCTTTTCTAATGACATCTCTTGCCCCCAAAATGCTCTTCCATGCATACGAACCACTAGTAGAATCTTTGGCTTCAAGAATCGAGCAATCAGGAAAAAATCGAGCTTTGAATACTCTATGACAAAGGGAATCCAGATTGTGAATCATGCGCCAAACTTGTTTAGCCAACAAGGAATCATTAAACTTCTCAATGTCTTTGAAACCCATGCCTCCTTTCTCCTTCCCCTCGCACATTTTCTCCCATTTCACCCAATGAACCTTCCTTGTGTCTCCCTTGTAACCCCACCAAAACTTCCTAATAAGGGATTCCAACTCCTTCACCAACCCCTTAGAAAGTTTGAAACAACTCATAGTATAGGTAGGAATAGCCTGAATAACAGATTTTATTAAGACTTCCCTACCTGCCTGTGAGAGGAGTTTCTCTTTCCACCCTTGTAATTTTCTCCACACCCTTTCCTTTATATAGACAAAACTTTGTTTTTTTGCTCGACCCACTAAAGCTGGTAAGCCCAAATACTTTTCATACTGGCGAACAGCTGGCACTCCTAGAATATGTTGAATTCGGGTTTGCAAATGTTGTTGGGTATTGGTGCTGAAAAAAATGTTGGTCTTGTCCCTGTTTATTTTTTGGCCTGAACCTCTCTCATATACTGAAAGTAAATCCATAATTTTCATACATTCTTCTTCCTTTGCCCGGCAGAAGAGTATACTATCATCAGCAAAGAATAAATGAGAAACTCTTGGGCCATTTCTACATATGGACACCCCTCGGATATCACCATTTGATTCTGCCTTTTTCAGTAAACCCTGTAGTCCCATTGCACAAAGAAGAAATAAATAAGGCGACAGTGGGTCACCTTGTCTAAGTCCTCTTGATGGTTTTATATTACCCACCGGTAAGCCATTCAGCAGCACAGCATAAGACACTGAAGTCAAACAGGACATTATCAAACTCACCAGTTTTTCAGAGAAACCTAGTTTTCTCATTACTTTCTCCAGAAATACCCATTCCACTCGATCATAAGCCTTACTCATGTCAAGTTTTAAAGCCATAAACCCCTGTTTACCTTTTGTTTTTCTTTTAAGGTAGTGCAATGTTTCAAACGCCACCAGTACATTATCAGTAATCAGTCTACCAGACAGAAAAGCACTCTGTGATTCAAAGACAACATGGGATAAAACCTGTTTCAACCGATTAACTAAAACCTTAGCAATCAACTTGTAAATGACATTGCATAGGCTAATTGGTCTGAAATCTGAGACTCTTTTTGGGTTCTTAATTTTCGGGATAAGATGGATAAAAGTGGGGTTAAGCGAATCATGCACAACACCTGAATTCAAAGTATTAAGCACAGTAGTAGTCACATCCTCCCCTACAATATGCCAATAAGTTTTAAAAAAAATAGGGGACATACCATCAGGGCCAGGAGCAGTGAGAGGAGCCATTTGTTTGAGGGCTTGTTCAACTTCAGCCGCCTTATAATCCTGATCAAGTGCAACATTCATCTCTGCTGTAACTGTGGGCTCCATACCATCCAAAATCTCATCAAACCCAGCTGGGTTAGAGGTGGTAAACATCTCACTGAAATAGGACTCCACTTGCTTACCCATTTCGGCCTCATCATCAATCCATGTCCCATCTTCATTTTCCAAACCCAAGATATAGTTCCGTTTATTCCTCTGACTAGCTCTACAATGGAAATACCTTGAGTTTTGATCACCCTCTTTTAGCCAAGTCGTGCGTGACCGCTGTTTCCACATAATTTCCTCCTTCCTCAAAAGTTGTTCAATGTCCTTTCTAAGCTGAGACACACGGTTTGGGTGTAGTAAATATCCACCTGATTCTTCTTCAGACTTCAACTCCTTACGTTTCCTATCAAGAGTGGTGCGGACCTGTCCAAAAGTGCTGCGATTCTAAGCTTTTAAATTCTCTTGGCACGACAAGATTTTTGTATTGAACCCCACCGCCCATGTTTCCTCTCTGCCTCCTTCCCAAGAATCCCGTATCACATCTTCACAAGAGTCATCTTTGATCCACATGGCTTCGAATCGAAACGGACGACCCTTTCTATAAAATCTCTTGAACTCAGAATCCGTACAAAGAAGAATAGGCTTATGGTCGGAATGGAATGCATCAAGGTGGTGAATACGAGTAGTTGGAAACTTCAACATCCACTCAACAGTGGCTACACCCCTATCCAGTCGAATCCACACATTGTGTGCCCCAGGTCTCCTGTTGCACCAAGTAAAAGGAAAACCACTAAACCCCAAGTCTTTTAAACCACCATAATCAAGAGCATCTCTAAAAGCCTGCATTTGTCTTTCCGGTCTATCCAACCATCCTTGTTTTTCCTCAGCCAACAATATTTCATTGAAGTCACCTATGCAAACCCAAGGAAGAGTCAGTCGACGACTCAGAGTTCGAATCAAAGACCAGGAGTTTTCCCGGTTGGCAGTGTCAGGATCTCCATAGAAACCCGTAAACCGCCAAGCGTCATCAACTCCATGGTCAACAATAGCATCAATATGATGCTCAGAATAAGACTGAACATCCACATCAAAATCTGCTTTCCACAGTAAGGCTAAACCTCCACCAATATTAATCCGTGGAACCACAAATATATTCGTAAGCTGCATCTTTCTTCCAATTCTTTCAATGGTAGCCTTCTCAACTTTTGTTTCCATCAAGAAGACCATTTTGGGATCTTTGTTGCTCACCAAAGCAACGAGTTCATCTTCTGTCTGTGGGTTCCCAAGCCCACGACAGTTCCAGCTAAGGCAACTCATTGGGCTGGGTGGGACTGGTAACCAGTCACCACCTGAACATTTTCCTTATCAACCATACTGTCTTCCAACTTGCGTGATTTTTTGAAACCTTAATGATCATCTATATCCACCACAGGACGTTTGGCAGCCAAACTTTGCAAGGGTACCACTTCACTGTTCTGATTGATGTTGCGGGCTAACTTCTTAAAAGTTTTAAGGGATTTTTGTTGAGGTGGTGGACATCCCCTATTAGTACAATCACGTAGTGGAGATTGCAAAGTGCCCAACGTTGCATGGCTTGTAGTAACTTCCACCAACCCAGGACTATTCTTTGACTTCTCACATCCTAAGGACCCCACCACTGTTGCATCTTTGTCCACACTTAGGCCTTGAATGCTATGTGCTAGCTGTTCTGTACTTCCACCCACCAATCCATTTGTTGCAACCCATGCATCCTTTAAAGCACCACTCTTCCCACAATTCAGAAAAGTCGACTCTAAGTCCACCATAACCACCTCTTGTAGTTTACTAGTCCCTGACCCAACATCAGGACCGGAGACCATACCTGATGGTTCATTGGTAGTGGTTGCTGTCGTTGATGGACCTCCCCTACTGCCCGGTTTCCTCCACCATGGAGCATGAGTCCGAGCACACCCTGCTATCACCGCCACTGTTTTTCTGGTCTGTCGAACTGATTCAGCTCGCATCCATTCACCGAATTGTTGATCATCTTTCTTCATCCTTCCCTTCCCACGGAGCCATAGTTCACAGTCTCTTTCGCCATGGGATAAACGCCCACACCAGTAGTAAAAGTTAGGAAGGCGTTCGTACCTGAGACCCACCAATCCTATTTGTTTTCCGTCAGACCATAGTTTTCGGCATCTCGGTAGAGGCTTTGAGATGTCAATGGATATGCGAACCCTTAGAGATTCTCCTCCCTCTCCATCATCTTCCAGATCCGCTACTTCAATCACCTTACCAATAGAGTTACCCACAGCTTCCCCTGTGGCTTGGTTAAGGCTTTTTACAGGGACATTATGAAACTGAACCCAAAACGTGACTCTAGAGAAATCAAGTAAAGGGATATCTTCCACCGCTGCAACTCGCTGAAACACAACTATGTGTTTGTCAAAAGTCCATGGTTCAAGTTCAAGGACTCGTTCAAGATCAAGGACATCCGTAAATTCAAACAGCAAAATATTATCTCCAATATCTCGGATTTTGAGCTCTCCAATGGGTTTCCACAGAGGTTTAAAGGTACGGGCTACGGATTCAACATTCAACGTCCGTTTCGTGAAGAAACGACCAGCCAACCTGTAAATCTGTTCTTCCGTCGGTTTTGGAACCTCTGCCCCTTGTTCCTCCTCATCATCCAACGTGAAACGAGACCACAGATTCTCTAATCCAGCCATGATAGCGAACCCAAACGAGACAGCACGCAACTATAAGAGGCACTACACCCACCCACGAGGATGGAAACACTCTGACCTACCAGACTTGAGAAGACTGGAGGGTACAAGAAACCTAAACCTAGGAAAGGGACGAAATTCTACTGGCGGCGTGGGAAAACCCTAGCAGCCAGAGAAACGTGTGGAGTTTTTGTAGGGGCCTTTTTGTTGTGCATTGGGCTGGGCTGCCTCTCGCGGTAGTAGGCCCGAGTATTCTGAGTAAGGGAGTTGAGACCGGTCCAACTGCAACTCAATTTGGTCCGGCTTATGCACAAATGTTGAGTCCAAGTCCAAGAGAAGACGCAGCAAAGTGGGTTTATCCTCTGTTTCTGCCGCAGAAGACTTTTCTCCTGTTTCTGCCGCTGCCTGTTTCTGCTGCAAGATTGATGTTTCTGCCGCAAAAGGAACTTTTCTCCAATTTCTGCCATAGGTCCGACTTTTATACTATGCAGCAAAATTGTCTGCCGCGTAGTAAGACTGTCTGCTGTGCAATGAAACTTTTTGCTGTGCTTTAAAAGTTTCCTGCTGTAAAGCCTTCTGCTGTGCAATAGAGCTGTCTGCCGTGTGAATGACTACTCTTTATTTTTTGCTGCAGAAATACTTTTCCACTTCCTGCACATAAACGAACCGTATTTTCTCTCTTTGTTTTACCACTTTCTTTCTTCCTCTGTTTTTCACTCTTTCCCCTGTTTTTTCCTCTTCCTCTGCCGTCCTCTGCTGTCCCTCTTTTTCTACCATGGTTACCTCCCTTTTATAGTGAACTAATTCAATGGGATTTCTCCCTTTTACTCCTAGGGCTTCACCAACTGTTTTTGGTTTGTTGTGGGCATCCTTTCAAGATTACCCATCCACCCATTGGTTGCCCCTGTCATTGCTCAGAATAGGTCAGCTACACCATTACTTATTCCACGACAAAATTCCATTTTGTTTGTTCCTGTTGTATACCTCTACCTCTCTACCTAGCTCTATGGCATGCATCAGTGGTCTTAACCATCTATTACTTCTTTTGGGTAAGATACCATCCCAGTAAGGTATATATCCCAAAAGAAGTTATGGCAGGAAAACAAATATAGACCCCCTTTTCCCCCCACCACCAAACCACGCCCTCTGAATCTCTTTGACCGTGGGCCCACCTCCCTTGTATTAGCTGGGTACAGGTTGGTAGTGCCCTGGCCCTTCTGTGCTTGCTCCACTGTCTTTTGTTTTTGTCTCCCACGCCATTCCTGCCGTAGCAGATTAGTTCTGTTTTGTCTGCTGCGTGTTTTTGTCTTATTTCTTTATGCGTTTCCTGCTGCATTTGTCATTTCCTTTAGTTTGACTCTCTCTTCACGCAATTCCTGCTTCTAACACTTCCTGTCGTTCCTTGTTTCTTTTCATCATGCTTCATCATATCAGTTTTCATGCCTATTTTCTTATACAAAAGGATTTGGGCCTTTGTGGGCCAAATAATGTTGACTGGATCAAAAGGGCATTGGGCCCAATTTATTTTCATCTGCTGAAGCCATCCTGCCAGAGAACTGTATTCTGCGGCAGATCTGTATTCTGCTGAAGAACTGTATTTTACGGCAGATCTGTATTCTGCGGCAGACTTGTATTTTGCAGCAGATTTGTATTTTGCAGTAGATGGCTTTCACTTGCACTTCTTTCTTTGCTCTTCGGTCTTCTTGGTGGGTCTTTGGGCCTTGCTTCTTATTAGCCTTTCTTCCTTATGGGCCTTTGGGTACAGATTTGCAAAAATGAGCATTAACAGTGATTAATATTGATAAGCATGTTTCATGCCTACTAAAAAAATGCATATATCATTCATTTTTTTTTTTACATTCTTGATTGTGTATTACTAATTTTTTTCCCATTTTTGTTGGAGTTTCAATTGTTGCATGATATAGTGTTTCAATTGCTTCTCACATTAAAAAAAATATTGTTTCTCGTATAAATCTTTAAAAAATGATATTAAAATTTCATTATGCTATAGCAAAATAAATATATTTATTCTAACACACACACACACACACACACACACATATATATATATCACATGTGACTAAAAGAAATTAGGAAGTTTGTGTTAATTGTTTTCTAAGCAACTAAATATAAGTAAGAATGTCATATTCCAAATTTATTATTATTATTCCAACTAAAAATTATCTCTTATATAGAATTTATAAAAATAATCATATAAATTCATTTAATATAAATAATTAATGCACAACTATAGATAATTAATATATGCATTTACTCTAATGGTTAATTCAATGAACTAATATTTTGATATAAATGCAAACTTTGTTGATTTAAAAGCCTAAATAAAGAAAACTTCAAGGAATGTGTCACATGATAGAATCTCATACTTTCCCATACAAGGTCTCTGCTTTTATAATATATATATATATATATATATATATATATATATATATATATATATATATATTAATTTATATAATAATGTCATTTTTATATTGCACAAATTATGATAAAATTGCACTATAATATTAGGTACAACAAACACACACACACATATATATGCACAAGAAAACTCTAAATTCTAAACATTAAAAAAGTCTAGAATTAGAGTTAAAATAGAGACACTCACAAGAAATTAATATGAATTTAACAACAAAGGGAGGTAGGCCAAGTCAAGTGGATTTCACATCACCTTTTTTACATTACCCTTTTTATATTCAATTAATTCTCTGTCTCTATTCTTTGTGGAGTAATGTTCATGACCGTGGTTTTGAATGTTCAAATTTTGTTCTCATGGCTATTTGTAGATCTACAGCCATTGGAATTATATATATACAAATCCAAGACTATTTGGTAATCCCACAAACTCATTTATTTAGAAAATAAAAAAGTAAAATAAAAACATTTACCCCCATTTAAATTTTTTTTTTTGCTAACTCAAGTCATTTACCGGATAGAGATAAATTAAATCGAGAGAAGCATTCACTGCAAGGAACATCTGAGACGATCAAGTTTGGATAATTGGTGTCATTTACGTGAATTCAAGAAATTGCAAAATTGATAAAGAAAAAGTTAATAGTAATGACTAATTAGATCAAAGAGCTTTCATGTTAGTATTTCTGGAAGGAAAAAAAAAAAAACCCGAGCACTAGAAAAATCAGTGCTAGTAACTTACTTTTATATATATATATATATATATATATATATAGACACACACACAAAATAACAGATCTTTTAAAAGACTAATAAGATTTTTGATAAAATTCGTGTATTAATTCGTATGGAAGTTCTAACACTACGTAAATTGTGTCTAACCATATTTAATTATTGATATTAAGAGTAGGGGCGGTATTACATATGGTCTAGGAGGTTCAAATGAACCCGTGACCTTGCAAAAAAAATTTATATATGAATTTTTTTTTATATAGATTAAAATTAATCTATTAGTTTTCTTGTTTTTTATTTTTTTTTTCTTTGGGTTTTGCGTTTATGAATTATCAACTACAAAAAAAAAAAAAAAAAAAAAAAAAAAAAAATCAATTCTAACAAATGAAGAAAAAAATTTTAATGACACACAATCAAGAATGTAAATATATATATATATATATATATATATTTGCGTTTTTGTTTTATATTTGTATTATTGAGCATGTGTGAAACATGCTTATATATATAAACCATTATATCATATAATTTTTAAATTTGTAAACATATATAATATGATCAAATCACTACACTAGTTTTATTTTTTTGAATAAAATACTATTTTAATTCCTAAACTTTAATAAAAGTTTGTTTTTGGTCCCTAAACTTCAAAAAGTTTTTTTTTCATCTCTAAACTTTGTAAAGAGTTTTTTCAAAAGTTTAGAGACCACAATAGGTTATAGGGATGAAAAAAAGAACTTTTTTTTTCAATAGTTTAGGGATGAAAAATAAACTATTAGCAAAATTTAAGGACATAAATAAAATATTGTTAATAGTTTAGGGATGAAATATGAACTTTTCAATAGTTTAAAAATTAAAAATGATCTTCTTAAAGTTTAGGAATGAAAAACAAATTTTTAATAAAATTTAAGGACCAAAATAGTTTGTTATATATATATATTTTTTTTTCTATTTTATTGATAAAGAACACTACAGATTACAATTTTTACAGAAAATTTATTAAAATATTAAAAAAACTAATAATAAATATACCGCACATCATGGTACTTTGACTAGTGATAAGAAAGTAGCTTTAGATATTCTATTTACCTTCAAATTCGACATTCCATTAAAACATTCTGACTTAATTGGAAATAATTGACCTAACGAGTATCCTTGCTCAAATTTGGTTTGTTACTATTCCAAGCCGTTACATGGAGGCCTTATAAATCAAATGATATAATTGTACCTTAATTATTTGAGTGTGACCACCGCATATCTTTGGTGCGATGGTCACTTCACAAGTATAAGTACTTATAGGGTGTGAGGGGTAAGAGCGGGAGTTCAAGTCTCCAATAAGAAGTTTCACACATAAAAAAAGAAAAAAAAAAAAAATATATATATATATATATATATGAGTATGGTATGTGAGTTAAATTTTTTTTTTTTAATATTAGAATACTAAGTATTTTAACACACACACAAGAAGAGGAGAAAATATCTTAAAGAAACTGACAGTGGTGTATATCCAAAAGGACCGTGTGTGAGTTAAATTGAGTCAAGTTAATGTGTGTGTCTATTCTTGAGTAGATGAGGTTCTTTCAAGTGTGAATTTGATACAAGAAATGTAGATTTCCTTTCAATTAGGTTTGGTTTAGATGTAAAAATATTTTTCTCCTTAAGTCTGAATCTTTTTTTTTTTCCCTTCACGAACCCATACCTTCATGTCTTCAGTAGACTTGTCAAAAAACGCAGTGTGCATTTGAATACGAAAAAGTATCAAGTTCAATCCAAACTCAATCACGTCCTTGATGTTACGATGAAAAATTAGGATTTTTGAAGATTTCAATGAGCGCAAATGCAGAGAGCGTATTGTGATTGTTTGAGAGTGAATGAATTGTGAATAATATATCTTCATCTTCTCACTTTCAAGTCACACATTGAGTTAACAAATGAACTGATTGCTACATTTTTAAATATAATGTGAGTTGATGAGAAAAGGATTTGCAACATATTTAAATTGAATGCTAATTACTGTTATTTTGAATGCTTTACACAGAAATGCCTTACTTGTCTCCCAAGAAATCCCATCCCCAAACATCATTCCATTCTCCAATTCCATGGCCTAGAAAGAAAAATCCAGCTTAAGAAAATTCAACTAACAATGAAAGAAAACATAATTAAGGAAGAACTAACATAAGGTGTGTGTGGAATAAGGAAATTACAAGTCGTGCTAGAAACACATAAATTGGCACAATTTTATGTCACAACTCACCACATAGCGAGTCATGACTGGTAAAAGTGTTCCCATATGGCCTACCATCACTCACCACGTGATGAATTGTAGCAAAAAATTATACCAACTTACGTATTTCTAGCATTACTCAGAAATTTGTATATTACTATCACATTAGCGTTACCATTTCTCACCATTGGGCTTTTTGGTAAGCCAAGTGCAAGTCTGCCATTACTCAATCCCTTTACCACGATTTCTACCCGTTAGAAAGTACTTGGTTCAAAGTGGTGGGGTTTTTTTTTTTTTTTTTTTTTTGAGGGATTCCTACTCTAATGGTTTTAATATCAGTTTTTGTAAGATGAATAAATTACCAACTCTGCGAGGAAATCCTTCTTATTATAAAAACATGAATATGAGAGCATGACTGGACCAAGACGGAGAAAAAACAATAAATATTGAGAGTTTGGAGGCTGACATGGTAGCTTGGAAAAAGCTGTACCCTCGCAGCCTCGCTGGTTGCATTGACTTAAGGATCTGCGTACAAGCCAAAGGCTTTGTAACTAAATTAGCACCTCCTCATGTACAAAGTGTTTGGGGGGGGGGTTTAGGAGGAAAAGAATTCAAGCTGCGAGATTAGCAGTATGTTGTAATTATCTCTTAAAAAAAAAAAAAAAAAAAAAAAAAAAAGAGCTGTATTCTACGTAAATAAGTGGTTCTATATCAATTTTAGACAATCTCTCTGATACAAGAAACTATATCATTTGTTCTTCTGCTTTCCAAATGAGAAAATGACACCACCCTAAACTCAAGTATGCTTGAATATATCAAAAAATAGTTTGGCTATCATATATGTCATATGATGGATTACTCTAATAACGATGATGAGTTGTCATGATGATCATTATCACATCTCTTTAACATAGAAGAATCTCTTTTCGGAAGACAAATGAGTCTCCCCATCTTTTGTTCCGTTTTCAAGTCCCTGAACTTATGAAGTATCATTTATGTAGTATACCAATTCGCAACATATTGCCTAGCCTTGTTTTATTAACATAATGACAATGGACCCTTATTTATTCCCGTGCTACTGAATCGGCTGCTTTATTTTTGGTACCAACAATTAAGAGTTGCTTTTTCTTGCTGCATTAAAGACTAAATCACGAGTTTCTGATAAAAAGGGGGCAGTGGCATCCCCTTAACTCAAATCTGCTTGAATATATCAAAGAATAGTTTGGCTATCATATGTCATGTAATGAATTACTCTAATAAAGATGATGAGTTGTCATGACAATTTTTATCATATATATCTTCTTTTTTTTTTTTTTGTGTGGAAAATATTTGAGATTTCATTAAACAGATAACTATCAGTTACATAGTTCTCTCTTTTCTAAAGCTACCACTCAAGAATTTAGGTTCATCTTCAATTTACACAAGATCACAGCTTAATTCATTAAACAGATTACTATCAGTTACATAATTCTCTGTTTTCTAAAGCTACCATTCAAAAATTTAGGTTCATCTTCAATTCATACAAGATCACAGCTTAATTTTTTACATAACTCTCCTAGTTTAATAAGTGTTTCTATTTTGTTTTACCCCTTTTCTATGTGAAGTCTGGTGTTTGGGGAAACCAATAATTCGCCAGTTGATATGAACCAAGTTCGGTGAATACCACCCGTAGTAAGGTTTTATTATCCACCCCCTCCGCACCCATATTCCCCAAAGATGGGGTGTATAGCAGGGAAGTTCAAAACTCACTAAAAGATTCCATGGTTTAAGACTTTTTAAGGAAATTGAAGCATTCTAAGCTTGCTGGATATGATTTCTTTCTTTACATTCCCCAGACGTGATTATATTTCAATAGGTCTGAAGTATTCCCCGGCCAGTGGGTGGACTTCGGGTAAATATATTGTACACTCCATATTTAAAGAGTGTTGTGATACTGATATCTTGAGAGCTCGGTACAGATTAACGTTGAGGCAACAACTCAGCTGAAACTGAGGTTACTCTGGTACAACAGCTTTTGCAAACTCATAAGAACCATCCAACTCTCCGACCATCTTGAAGATGACCATACCATTTTGGTTACTCATCTGTCGCCGGCAGCCTATGTGTGCTTGGCAGTTTGCCAAGATTACCGAAAGGCTGCTTCTGTGAATCTTACCTTAAATATAAGCTAAATTCAAATATTATTTGATTGATATTGAAAAACTGCAACAGCTAACGAAATCTATATAACCAAACTTTTATAACAAAAACAATACCTTAGTCGAAAAACTTGGGGTCAGATATGGATCATCAACAGATCAATTGTGATTAGCCACATATATCATTCTACAGAAATGATTATAAGTTCTAGTTGTCTATATTACTGATTCCTACTCTCAATCAACAAGATATTGTAAGTTTCAAGGTGTTGTCATTGACATTTCAACATGGTCCCAATCTAAAGCTTTGCCCTAGAAATCATATTCTGACTGTTGACGCCTGTCCTGAGCTAACTTGCTCATTGCAACAAGACCTGCAACAAAAGGCTAATATCAGATAAAAGCAAATGGGAACATAATTATTCTTCAACTATTAAAGTTTTCTAATCAATTCCTAAACATTGTAGCACAGTAAAAAACAAAGGGAAAACTAAATTTTAATAATATATTCTTGATAAATGGGCAAATTCTATTCATTAAGATGACTGTCATGAAGGTGTGTTTCATTTATCATTGAACATCATAGAGCGTTCCCTATGTAGAAGGAAGAAGAGAATCTATAAACATAGGAAGGGAACCGCTAGATGTGAGTTCCCAAACCCAAGACCAATCAAACAAAGAGCCCATAAATGAAGCAAGAAGTTGAGTCCCAAAACTCTACTCATCCTCAGAAGTGCAAATATTACACTCCCTCCAAATGATTCACATCAAACAAGACTGTGCCAATTCCAAATGTCAGAGTACTTCCCAAACCAATTCCTCCATCCAAACAACAACTCTATCACTGTTCTTGGTAAATCCCAAGAAACTCTAAACGACAACAAAAGAGGAACCTCTAAGCATAATATAGTAAGAATGGATATCAAAGTCCCACTCTTATTCAATATGCACCTCACATGGTCCCCACTCACAGATTAAGGAGTATTAGACTCCTGAAGTTGAAGAAACTCCAGAACTGGTTTCTCCTCCTAATCACTAAAATCATGAAGGAACCTCACATCCACCCCTTGCCACACCAGAAAATATAAATGATATTATCTAAACTTAAGTGCTAAAAAAATGTTTTCAACTATAGTGAATACAAAGGCAGGCAGACAGACTTAAAATATCTTAGCAAAACAATTACATTGACAAATGTGTTTAACTTCATATGGTTAAGCATTGATTGTACTTGCAGACAAGCAAATGTAACAAGACATAAAAGGTTAAGAATATAGAATTTCCAGCATTCCAGGTTAGTAATGAAGAAAGAAATAATCCAATGAGCCATTACTATATACAAATTCTGAAACATGAAGGCTTCCATGGGAGTAAGCATATATTTACAAATAAAAAAGGAACTTGCGTACACTGAGAAGTTATTAAAACTGACCTTCAATCTTTTTGTAGAGAGAAGACCACCATATATCTGAAGAAACCTTGTATTGATGTAGTGTCTCATCTATAATTTGATCATGCTTCCCCTCCAAAACTCCCTGCAGTGTTATAATAGCATCCTTTGTGTTCTTGAGGATATTGTTGTTGTCGTCAATGTGTGACCTCTGATGCTCATCTTGGGAAGAAGTGAACATTACACTTGATTCATTTGATAACTTTGGATTCTTCTTCTTTGATGTATAAAGGCCGCCATTCCTACAAGTTGGCATATTTTCATAAATGATTATCAATAATGTTATTATCTTTAGCTGCACATCAGATAAGCCCTTCCAAGTGCATGTGTAGGGCAAAGATTAAAGGGAATTAAAAAAAAATGATAATTGGGCTCCATTAGAGGTGTCACACTACAAAGGATAACATATATGATTTAAAAGGCCATGGGTTCACTTTTTGATAAGATGCAGCATCTTAGTATATTGTAAATGCTTGGGAACTTAGAGAGAGCTGGAATAATACAATTCTTGCAAAACTTACAAATCAGAGTGGCTTGGGGTACAAGGTATATTTGAACTTAGGATCTTCAAATTTTTTAAACACCATAATGAGGAAATTAGGAGAGGACAATATGTTTAAGAGTTAATGGATGACAGGGGCTTCACATAAGCAAGAAAAATTAAGAAGGCAACCACACTCTCTACAGGAATATATATATATATATATATATATATATAGATACATAAGCCTTTAGAAATGCTCGATATAATGTCTAGTCATAAGCCTTGTAAGATAAATTATGTAGATATATTTGAACTTAGGATCTTCAAAATTTTTAACACTGTAATGAGGAAATTGAGAGAGGATGATATGTTAAGGAGTTATTGGATGACGGGCTTCAAGTAAACTAGAACAATTAAGAAGGCAACCACACCCTCTACAGGAATATATAAATACACACACACATAAGCCTTTAGAAATGCTCAGTATAATGTCTAGTCATAAGCTTTGTAAGATAAATTAGGTAGATATATGAAATAAGTATTTTATTGTTGTTAATGCTAGACACAGCCACTATTTGTTTGTTTGGGCAGTAAACAACATAAAAGCAATGTCTATTTCCCACACTCACTTTCACACATAGTATACACACTAACCATTTTTGCACTGAAATTGTGACTTGAATTCACAATTTCCAACTAAAATTGTGACTTGAAGTCATGATTTTAGTTCAAAAAACTGTATGCTATATAAATTTCCCAGAATATAAGAAACAAAATTATTACTTGGCATGATAATGGCAAGTGCAAAGAGAAATAGAGAGAAAGCACAGGAACCTTACAGCAACAAGCTATCCAAGAGGGTAAAGTAGCTCGGCACAGAATACTTATGGTAGGACAGAATGGAAATATTCAACTTATTGTGACCCTCACCATCCTCATCACATGTTGGAGAAATGTCGAGTATGAGACAATTAACATAACTACTAGTTTTGCCATGTTCATAGTTGAGAGTGGTCAACAGAAAACAGAACTTGTGATCACCTAAATGGTGCAAACCTCCAGGAGGGTATTTAGCAGTGACACCATTGTCAAGCTCAACCATTCGGTCGATATCGAAACTGCCCTTGAAATACACATCACCAGAATCACTACCATCATCCATACGGTAAGCATGTACACAACAACCATCTAGATTCTCAAAGGAATCCCAAACGAGAGAAACCCAGAAGAGAGTATTGCCAACAGTTGTAGCTCTAGGATGAACCCCATTAGAGAATATTTCAAAGGGATAAGCACTCCTGCGCGCTGTCCAAGCTTTAGATTTCACATCATAAGTCTGAAACGCATATGGGTACCTAAGATCACTCAAAAAAATCACTTTTTTTGGTTCAACAACTCCGTATATCATCTCATGCTCACTGATTTCAGTTGGAGGGTTTGGCAATGAAGTCCATTTCTTCGTGTTTGGGTCAAAAACCTCCATCCACCCAGAGCCATGTAGCGGAGAGGCCGTTTCGAAACCGCCCAAAACATACAACTTGCCATCGAGAACGACAGTGTGAGGGCAATATCTAGGAGAAGCCATGGGAGGAACAAACTTCCAACCATCGGCAACACAGTTCACGTCCAGAGTTGACACTTCCTTGTGTGGTATAAGACAGTCAAAGTCAATGGAGGACCGCACGTTGCCAAAAGAATACAGATGGGTCCTTGCCAGAACTGCACTGTGCTTGTTTTCGTAAAGATGGTCAGCCACAGAAATGGGGTTGAGGCGTCCAGGGTGGTGAACGCCCTTTGCCTTTTTGGGCTTTGATGAAGTGAAGTAAGAAACGAAGTCCGGTTCTGGGTCTGGTTCTGGTTCTGGTTCTGGGTCTGGGTTTGAGTCTGGGTATGGGACCTTGATGACGTACCACTGTGTTTCTACGCCTGGTCTTCGGTCTAGAAATTGACTTGAAAATGTCGAGTCCGAGCCATAGCCACTGAAAACGAGCTCAAACCCATCGTTTGATTTTGGCCTCCACATCGCCGACCTTGAACTTTTAGCCTTCCCCTTCTCCATAGCGTAGCAACTTTTGTTTTGAGTTTTTTTGAAGTGAGAAAATACAAGGAAATATGGAGGGGAGGGTTAGGGTTTTTATAGGTGAAAAAAAATGGGATTTGGGCTTCTATAACGGGCTCTTTGGCTAGTATTATTTATGATTATTGATTGGGCTCTCCATGGACCCATTCAAAAAGGTAACAAATTGTTCTTTGTTTTATAGAAATGGGTTCCTTTGCTATGTTCTTATAGGCTAGTATTATTTATGTTCAATGGTTGGGCTCTAGATCCACTTGATGGATCAATTCAAAAGGGTAACAAGTTGTTCTTTATTTATAGGGTAAAATAAAGTTAACAATCCTAAAATTTGAGTTAATGTTGACAGTTATTGCCACGAAGGAGAGATTTGAATTCATATATATATATATATATATATTAGAGAGTATTAATATATGGCATCCACTCTTGATGATAACTTTTATTATTAGACCAAAACATCAATTGATTTATGGTATAGGCGAAGATGAGCCCCAGATTTCTTATTCAATCATAAAAAATTTTACCAATTGAGTTAACTGGAACTTACTTAAATTTAAATATCTTAGAAACACTAGGAGGTATCAATCAGTTAAATTACAAACCTATTGACATCTTGAACAAGTTTAATGGAAAGCTTTTTGTATATCATATCCATAGTTAGTAATGGTATTGTGGTCATAGTTATTAACATACAGGATGGAAAGATACAAATAAAGTCTTTATTTTGTTTTAATTTTTTTTTTTTTATAATAGAATTAAGTCTTAGTATTATTACAATCTCAAAAAAAAGTCCTAGTACTATTTTACTAGTAATATAATTTGCATTTAACTAGAGTTCTGCTACACCATGATCTGAGTATAGTTTTCTCTCAAAAAAAAAAAAAAAAAAACTAGATATCTGCTTTTATTGAGTTTTGTTTGAATTGGTATACAAATTATATTCTTTTTTTTTTTTTTTAATGAACCAAAAAAAGGGGTGCAACACAAGGAATTCTCAGGAGGTCACCCATACAGATTACATATTAAATTATTTGTTGGGTTATACTTTTAATAAACGTGATGCATTCTCTCATGTTGCCAAGAAGTTGTAATGGGTTACATAGTAATTTATAATGTGTATCCACCCTAAATTATAGAAGTATTTATAATGTGTATTCTAAACTTTAAATACTATCCTCATTTTAGAATAATTTGCAATATATATAAGTAAGAGTCCAAAATAATGGGTACATAGTTTAGGTTGTACATTTGCAAATGTGCTCATAGTGTGCAAATGAAGGGAAATGTTTTTTTTTTTTTTTTTTTTTTTTTTTTTTTGAGAAAAAAGTTACAACTTACAATTAATATTGTGCTTATTCATTTTTTTTTTTTTCTTTCTCTAAATGATACTGTTATTTATGGAGGGTGGGTGTGTATTAATTACATTATAGATATAGGGTTTTAGTACTGGGAGGGGGAGGAGAAATAATGCCTCTTTCAGTTTGTCTCAAAATTTGGTTTCTTGTCATCCTCATCGCCACAGATAATATAAAGTTTCTTGTTTCATCCTTAGAGAGCCTTAGCATTTCCTCTGATTGTAGTACAAATCTTACCCGGTCAATAATGAAATCAAAATTCATTTCAAAAACTTACCCAAATAATTTTTGCAATTAGGCATTCTATAAATAAATTCTCAAGGGTTTCTTCCTTGACATCAGAAAATATACGCAATTTTTTCTCAAAATTGATTAATTTTCCTATCACTACCTTAGTTGGGAAGGTTTGCCTAGCAACCTTCCATAAAAGCAGTTGAAGTCTCTCTTTAATCTTTAGTTTCCAAAGTTGTTTGCATTTCTTGCCTTCAAGAGGACTACTCCTTTAAGAGGACTATTCCTATTTCCCCATTTCCTATTCTCCAACATACACCTTTTTCCCATAGGTTTTTTGATGCAATGGTTGCTCGACTAAGATCAAGGAATTCGAGGGGGCCTCCTTCCTAAGGGATGAGGGGTTAGGTGAGGACTGCGATGATGTTCCGAGCTGTTTTCCCTTCCTTTGAGGTACTTTCTTGAAAGTAATTAGGATCTGTTGAGAGTGGTGGACTTATTCGCGATTGTAATGGAAGGTGAATCAAGGACTACTCATAATCAGTGGGTATGTTCTTGCGACTTTGTAGAGATCTAGACCTGCATTCTTGGTAAACAATTGGGGGGGAGGGGCAGGGGGGGCTAGGGTCGGGTCGGGTCGGCTAGTCTATCCAAAAAATAAGGTGAATGTACATTTGCTTAACTGTTTTACACCGTTGAGCTTGCACAGAGCCTTTTATTATATCTTAATGAAAATCTGAATGTTGTGAATGATAGATAAGAGCTACCTCCCTGTTGGTATTGGTTGGTGTCCTCCCTGTTTGGAGATTGCTCTTGTTAAGGAATTTGTTCTTTTGTAGTTTATCTGTATGTGTTAATAAAATTTTTCTATTAAAAAAAAAAAGAAAAAAAGAAAGATAGGAGCTACCTTGTCAGCTTCATTAAGATTGTCTCACCCATTATTTTTCTCTTTGGTAATTATACTCCATCCTAGTTTGGTAGTAAGTGTAGTATTCAAATTGTAAATCTTTCTCAACCCCATACTTTGTTGGGCTTTGTGGAGCCTAGTTTATTTTTGGCCCGTTTTGTAGCCATTGTAATCATGTGCGTAGGATATAAAAGCCACTTTTGTGATTAGGGTTTGTTACTGTTGTTGTGTTTTAGAGAGAGAAACACTGTAACTGCTGCACTTTGTATTTTCCCTGATAATAGTGAAATCCCTGCAACTCCGTAGACGTAGACAAATTGTCGAACCACGTAAATACTGTCTTGTGCGTGTGATTGTTTTTCTTTGGCGTGTGTTTTCTCTATTTTTTGTTTCTCATAGGTTGGGATTTCGGGTTGAATTCCCTACAACTGGTACCAAAGCATAGGGTTAGGTTTGAGTGGGAGCAATGGCAGAGGAAGCAGGAAAGACGTCTAGAATAGAAAAGTTTGATGGCATAGACTTCGCGTATTGGAGGATGCAAATTGAAGATTATCTTTATGGGAGGAAATTGCACCTGCCTCTTTTGGGGACAAAACCTGAGGCGATGAAGGCTGAGGAATGGGCTCTTCTTGACAGACAGGTATTGGGAGTTATCAGGTTAACTCTGTCTAGGTCTGTTGCACACAATGTTGTGAAGGAGAGACCACAGCAGATCTGACGAAGGCTTTGTCTGGAATGTATGAAAAGCCGTCAACAAACAACAAGGTGCATCTAATGAAGAAATTGTTCAATCTGAAGATGGCAGAGAACGCATCAGTAGCACAACATCTGAACGAATTTAACACTATCACAAATCAATTATCATCTGTAGAAATTGATTTTGATGATGAGATTCATGCACTGATCGTTTTGGCTTCTTTGCCAAACAGTTGGGAGGCAATGAGGATGACAGTGAGCAATTCTACAGGAAAGGAAAAGTTCAAGTACAATAATATATGAGATTTAATTCTTGCTGAGGAGATTCGTAGAAGTGATGCAGGTGCAACCTCAGGATCTGGTTTTGTCCTAAACCTTGAGACAAGAGGCAGAGGTAATAACAGGAATTCAAATCGGGGCAGATCAAAATCCAGAAATTCTAATCGGAATAGAAGTAAATCTAGATCAGGCCAACAAGTACAATGTTGGAATTGGTTGAAAACAGGTCACTTTAGGAACCAATGCAAAAGTCCTAAGAAGAATAATGAAGATGATTCTGCTAATGCTGTAACAGAAGAGGTACAGGAGGCATTGCTTCTTGCAGTAGACAGTCCACTTGATGATTGGATTTTGAATTCAGGAGTTTCGTTTCATACCACTCCACACCGAGAAATCATACAAAATTATGTTGCAGGTGATTTTGGTAAGGTGTATTTGGCTGATTGTTCAGTTTTGGATGTTGTAAGTATGGGAGATGTCCGGATATTATTGCCCAATGGGTCTGTTTGGTTACTGGAGAAGGTTCGACACATTCCTGACCTGAGGAGGAATCTGATTTCTGTTGGACAACTTGATGATGAAGGACATGCAATATTATTTGTTGGTGGTACTTGGAAGGTTACAAAGGGAGTTGGTGTATTGGCTCGTGGAAAGAAGACTGGTACTCTATATATGACCTCAAGTCCAAGAGACACAATTGCAGTTACTGACGCAAGTACTGATACAAGCCTATGGCACCGCAGGCTTGGTCACATGAGTGAGAAAGGGATGAAGATGCTGTTGTCAAGAGGAAAGCTACCAGAATTAAAGTCCATTGATTTTGACATGTGTGAAAGCTGCATCTTAGGAAAGTAGAAAAATGTGAGCTTCTTGAAAATGGGCAAGACACCGAAGGCTGAAAAATTGGAGTTAGTACACATTGATTTGTGGGGGCCTTCTCCGGTTGCATCCCTTGGAGGTTCAAGGTACTACATTACCTTTATTGATGACTCAAGCAGAAAGGTATGGGTTTATTTTCTGAAAAATAAATCTGATATATTTGAAACTTTTAAGAAGTGGAAGGCCATGGTTGAGACAGAAACAGGTTTGAAAATAAAATGTTTGAGGTCAGATAATGGAGGAGAGTACATAGATGGAGGGTTCAGTGAGTATTGTGCTGCACAAGGAATTAGGATGGAGAAGACTATTCCCGGAACACCATAGTAGAATGGTGTGGCTGAGTGCATGAACAGAACACTCAATGAGCGTGCTAGGAGTATGAGGTTACATGCTGGACTACCAAAAACTTTTTGAGCTGATGCTGTTAGCACTACAGCTTACCTGATAAACCGAGGGCCATCAGTTCCCATAGAGTTCAGACTTCCTGAGGAGGTTTAGAGCGGTAAAAAGGTAAAGTTTTCACACTTAAAAGTTTTTGGTTGTGTTTCTTATGTTCATATTGATTCTGATGCTTATAGTAAACTTGATGCAAAGTCTAAAATATGTTTTTTCATTGGCTATGGTGATGAGAAATTTGGCTATAGGTTTTGGGATGAACAAAACAGGAAAATCATCAAAAGTAGAAATGTGATATTTAATGAACAAGTTATGTACAAGAACAAGTTAACTGTAGTGTCAGATGTTACAGAGATAGATCAAAAGAAATCTGAGTTTGTCAACTTAGATGAATTGACTGAACGTATTGTCCAGAAAAGGGGTGAAGAAGATAAGGAGAATGTAGATTCACAAGTAGATCAGAGTACACCTGTAGCTGAAATCCGTAGATCTTCCAGAAATATTAGACTTCCACAACGTTATTCACCCACCCTAAATTATCTCCTGTTGACTGATGGTGGTGAGCTAGAGTGTTATAAAGAAGCCTTACAAGATGAGAATTCAAGTAAGTGGGAGCTAGCCATGAAGGATGAGATGGATTCCTTGTTGGGGAATCAGACATGGGAACTGACTGAATTGACAGTAAGAAAAAAGGCTTTGCACAACAAGTGGGTATACAGAATAAAGAATGAGCATGATGGTAGCAAACGTTACAAGGCCAGATTAGTTGTTAAAGGGTTCCAGCAGAAGGAGGGTATTGACTACACAGAGATATTTTCTCCAGTTGTGGAGATGTCAACAATTATACTAGTGTTAGGAATGGTGGCTGCTGAAAATTTACATCTTGAGCAGTTAGATGTGAAGACGGCATTCCTTCATGGTGATTTTGGAGGAAGACCTTTACATAATTCAGCCAAAAGGGTTCATTGTTCAGGGATAAGAGAATCTAGTTTGCAAACTGAGAAAGAGCTTGTATGGCCTAAAACAATAGTGGTACAAGAAATTTGACAGTTTTATGCATAAAATTAGGTTCAAGAGATGTGAAGCTGATCATTGTTGCTATGTCAAATTCTTTGACAATTCTTATATCATTTTACTGTTGTATGTGGATGATATGCTCATTGCATGGTCTAACATTGAGGAGATTAATAATCTGAAGAAGCAATTGTCAAAACAGTTTGCAATGAAGGATTTGGGAGCTGCAAAGCAAATCCTTGGTATGAGAATCATTAGAGACAAGGCTAATGGTACATTGAAGCTTTCACAGTCAGAGTATGTGAAAAAGGTTCTCAGCAGGTTCAACATGAATTGAGCTAAACCAGTAAGCACACCTTTGAGTAGTCATTTCAAACTGAGCAAGGAACAGTCACCTAAGACAGAAGAAAAAAGGGACCATATGAGCAAGGTGCCCTATGCCTCAGCTATTGGCAGTTTGATGTATGCTATGGTGTGTACTAGGCCAGATATTGCACATGCAGTGAGAGTTGTGAGCAAATTCATAAGTAGGCCTGGAAAGCAGCATTGGGAGGCAGTCAAGTGGATTCTGAGATATCTGAAGGGTTCATCAGATACATGTCTTTACTTCACAGGTGCAAGTTTGAAACTGCAGGGTTATGTAGATGCTGATTTTGCTGGTGATATTGATAGTAGAAAGAGTACAACTGGGTTTGTTTTTACTCTGGGTGATACAGCTATATCATGGGCTTCAAATCTACAAAAGATTGTTACTTTGTCAACTACAGAAGCTGAGTATGTTGTAGCAACTGAAACTGGAAAAGAGATGATTTGGCTATATAGTTTCTTAGATGAATTGCGTAAAAAGCAGGAGATGGGCATTCTACATAGTGACAGTCATAGTGCAATTTTTCTTGCTAAAAATTCGGCTTTTCATTCAAAGTCAAAACATATACAGACAAAATACCACTTTATCCGGTACCTTGTTGAAGATAAATTGGTAATACTTGAGAAGATCTGTGGATCTAAGAACCTAGCAGACATGTTGACTAAGGGTGTCACTATTGAGAAATTGAAGCTGTGTGTAGTTTCAATTGGTCTTCTAGCTTGAGGACAGGAGGATGAATTGCAAGGATGAGGGATTGTTTTTGGAGGATAGCGGCTGATGTTGGTAATTGAACTAGTCTCCAAGTGGGAGATTTGTTAGGCTTTGTGGAGCCTAATTTATTTTTGACCTGTTTTGTAACCCATTGTAATCATGTGCGCAGGATATAAAAAGCCACTTTTGTGATTAGGGTTTGTTACTATTGTTGTGTTTTAGAGAGAGAAACACTGTAACTGCCGCACTTTGTATTTTCCCTAATAATAGTAAAATCCCTGCAACTCCGTGGATGTAGGCAAATTGCCGAACCACGTAAATACTGTCTTATGCCTGTGATTGTTTTTCTTTGGCGTGTGTTTTCTCTATTTTTTGTTTCTCACAGGTTGGGATTTCGGGTTGAATTCCCTTCATAGCTCCTAGTCTTCTACACTACTCTTCTGTCTAAAAATGTCTCCTAGTTTGGCGGTAAGGTACATTGGTCTTTCATCTTCTATTTTACTCCACCAAAAGTCCCTTAAAAGTGATGACATGGCCTAGGTAGGAGGTTTGAACTTCGAAGTGTTGGACTTGGACCCCTCGAGTGTTGTGGGTAACCGGTAACTTCACCTTGTAGGTTGGCTGACTATTTGGGCAAGGTGGACTGTTGTCTGTTTGGGTGTTTTAGACTGTTTAGATGTTGTCAGCTTTGATGAAACTGTCAACATACATACGACATATGGGTCGAGAATGTGGGATTCTTCTTGAGCTTTCTAAACGAGCTTTCTTCGTCAATCAGACAATTGATTCTTCGGCTTTGAGTGTTAGCATAGTTTCACAATAATTTCTTTTAATTTCTTTTAGCCCAGGTGGGTTGGTTAAGTGGTTGGACACTTGGTCTCAAAGTGCTTGTCCCAAGTTCGATTGGGTGTGTTCTCCAGTTCGAGTCCGGATACCTACACTTTGAAAAAACTCCCTAGGCCAATGATTTTGAGAATACACAATGGGAACCCAAAAAAAAAAAAAAAAAAACCAATAATTTCTTTTTCCATAAAATCTTTAGATGGCATGTTTGAGAGAAAAGCAATGATCGGTAGAGTAGCTGGGGCCCTAGTGATAGGCGAACTTTTGACTGATGTCGAACCCCTTTTGGCAATAAGTTTGGGATTGTTTGTGGATCAAGAGGGCGGAGGAGACCTCTTTCTTGGAGCTTCTCAAACACTTTGCTCAACAACAAATACAAGTCATTTATTCTATCCATGACACCATAGCTCAAGGATTACACTTTGGTTGGTAATTCCTGAATAAAATTCTCATATACCACTATTAAAAAAAAGATTTTTTTTTACCCAAAGCAATTTAGGTAGTGGAATAAACAAATAGATTCAATAAGTATATTATGAATTTCACGCACAAACCTATATTTAAATGTTGGGCTATGCAGAGTTTAGTTGTGTTTAATCCAAATTATGACCCAATCAAATATAAGTGTTACAGTTTTTAATAGAAGATTTTCTAAAGTTTAGTCTATGGAGAGAAAACTTGGGCCGATAGATACAAGATATAAATACCGTGGCTTTAGATTAGGGTTTGAGGTGTTGTTTTGAGGGAGAAAAACTGTACTATCGTGCTTTTTATTTTTTTTTTCTCTGAAAATAGTAAAATCATTACAATTCTGTGAACGTTAGCAAATTGTCAAATCACGTAAATATTATCTTGTATAATTATTTTCTTTGACGCATATTTTTTTCTCTATTTTTGCATCTCACATATCTATGAATTTCGTAAATATTTCCTACATTAACCACATATATCAAATACCAAATTTAAAGCAATACTAATAAAGTAGTAAAAGCACACAAGAAAAAGTGAACTCGCTTATGAGAAAATGAGACTCATTCAATCAAAAGAGCACCTCGCTTAAGCAAAACTGACAACTAACCCAAGACTTCGCCTACTCCTCACTTGAGGTTCACATGAACGAGGTTGCCTAGATATATTTTCTAGTTCTTTTTAACTAGGTTTTGTGTAGTCTTTTCTAAATTTTAATCATGCACCTATATAAAGCTATTGCCAAATGTTTTGTACCTCCTATTGAGCATAATTACTAAATCTTAGTTGTGTTACCCTCTCTGCTTTTAGTCTCAAAGTGAGTGTATGAGTGATAGTAACCACAAAGTTCATTTTCACTGAGGTTTTCTATTGTCAAAGCTTTGAGGCGGTTCATTGGAGCCAAAGATTTTGGTTGATATGGACAAGAAGTTCATGAAAGAAGTTTGTTAAGATTCTTGAGGTTCTGGAGGTTATAAGCAAGTCATTTGCAGATTCTGTAATAGAGAGTTTAGCTTTTTGTAAGTAGACTGTTGTAACTATTTTTCCTAAGTAAATTATCGATATGAATTTTTGAGTGATTTTTCTATTGAAACAAGACGTGTTTGTGGCTAGCTGGATCCGAGTCCTATATTAGGCATCCAGGTGTTTGCAGCAATCCATGCCACAACATAACATTAGGCACACAACAACATAACATCAATCAATCAATCAATATGTATAAAAGTAGAGGCCTCATATGAGAGAGCATGAAGTTCTGTCAAGTGGCTCATTGTATAAAATTCTTTTGATTTAGACTTCTCCCTCATCTAATTTAGTATTTATGTCAAACTATTAAGTAATTGTAGATGCATTTATTTCAATGTATTAATAAAATTCAAAAAAATCGTATATATTTATAACTTTAAATGCTTTGTATTGATATGGATGGATCTAAAAAATCATGAGAAAAATAAGAACTAAGAAAACTTTTCAATTTTCAACATTAGACTAACTTCAATGCAAAATTGCAAGAGTCGGATTCAATAAATTAGATAATATGATATGATTATTTGTCTTCATATTTGTCCAATAAAAATCCTCATTTGTCCACATTTGTCCAATATAATTTCTCTCATAATATCTTTGGTTCCCTTTCTGAGAGGTATGTTAATTTCCAAAATATTTAAGATGAACATAATAATAATATTATGTTCATCTTAAATATTTTGTTTAGATTTTATGTATACATTTTTACTGATGTAGCATTGTAATGTGTTTAGATTAGTTTATTCATATTGTTTGTCAATTTAGATTTTTTATTTTTCATATGATGCATATATATAGTTGGTAGGGATTTGTAGTATTTTTGGTGTTTTGGCTACTTTTAGGGAGGTTAAATCGTGATATTATTATGTCACTATGACATTATTGTTTGTGTTGTCGTATCATGAAATTATAGTAGTTTTTATAGCTAACTAATTAAAATATCATTCTTTCAATTTTCATCCTATTATAATTACGATCTTAAAAATCAAACTTTTCTTCAATTAAAATGTTAATGTGCCTTAATTTTATCTATTGTGTCAATTCTGAAACTAAAGAAAAGTTATTTTGAATGACATAAAAATTATAGGTGTTGAAATAGTGGAGATAGAGACTTTAGTGGTATAGGAAATGTAGAAATTAATAACATAAAATCTAGTAGGGGTGGCAAATAGGTGGGTTTTTTTTTTTTTTTTTTTTAATTTCAAACAAAGAAACGAGAAAAGAGAGAAAACAAAGTCCACAACACAGCTGCACACAGCAGAAATACAGAGACAGCAACATGCTGAAACATGGAAAAAACATTAAGTCTTATCCAGCTGAAGAAGGTGTTGCACCATAGGTGGAGAAACTCCTTTCCAGACCTGGTTAGTGCCGCTGCGTTTTGCAAACTGTGCAAGCTCGTGAGCAACCTTGTTGCAGTCCCTTCTCAGGTGGTTAATCTGCCAAACTGAAAATGACCTTAAGTTTTCACTGATCCCTTGAATTAAATGGCCAAGGCATCCCTCCTTGTCATCTGCTGCCAAGCTTTGAGCCACTGTGAGTGCGTCAGTCTCTAACAATATCTGTTGCAGCCCCATCTCTTTTGCTAATAATACACCTTTCTCAACGGCAATAGTTTCTGTCTCTAAACTCGTGTAATGGCCTGGAAGGGACCAACACATAGCTGCAATGGACTCACATCTGCTATCTCTAATGATCACACCTATACTTGAGGTCCTGCTATCTTCTGATGTAGCACCATCCACATTAATTTTATACATCCCCACAGGAGGAGCTTTCCACTTTGAATCTGCACAAGCTGTTCCCCCAATGCAAAAATTGGAAGCCTCCTTATAGTCTTGAATAAGTCTTCTAGCAAAACTCCAAACTTGATCAGGGGTCTGAAAATCTGTTTCAAACACTTTTAGATTCCTGCTACACCAAAGGGACCAAGCAGTTACAAAGAAAAGCTCAAGATCTTGTAAAGTGCCAGCTGCCATAAATTTTAGTGCTATATCTACAAAATCCAAATAGTTTGATTTAAGGTTCACTGGACAATCTTTCCACTTGTCCCATACTTGCCTGGCTGGATCACAATAGACTAAAGAGTGTAATATGGTTTCAACCCCATTATCACAAATGGGACATATAACACTTGTATTAATACCTCTTTTGTACAGATTCAACTTTGTTGGGAGAGCATTCATACACGCTTTCCACGCAAAAATACGAATCTTTGCTGGAACTTTTAAGTGCCACAATTTCCTCCACAATGGAGTTCTTGGATCCCCATTAGAGCACTCAGCAACCTCATCAGAATCAACTACTTTGAGAGCAATGTAATACCACTTTTCACAGAAAACTCACCCTTTTTATTGCCTATCCAAATAATTTTATCTTCAGGCAGATTGTGACTCAAAGGGATATTCAGAATTGTATTGCATTCAAAGGGGAGAAAAAGAGACCTGACTAAATCAGCTTTCCACCTTCTGCTCTCCGAGTCTATAAGAGTTGAGACCATTGGGAAATCACAAAGGATGCGAGGTGGGGAGATTACCTTGTAGGTTGAGGGAGTGGGCAGCCACTTGTCTTCCCATATGTGGATTACTTTTCCATTACCAACCCTCCATCTAGTTCCTCTTTTAATAACCTCCAAACTGTTGAAGATACTTCTCCAAGCATACGAAGGGTTACTCCCTAGCTGCGAATTGAGAATATCACCATGGGGAAAGTATTTTGCCTTATATAAGCGAGCCACTAGAGAATGAGGATTGGAAAGCAACCTCCACCCTTGTTTAGCTAGCATAGCTAAGTTAAAAGCTTGCAAGTTTCTGAACCCCATTCCACCTCTTAGCTTGGACTTGCACATAGTCTTCCAATTAACCCAAGCTATTTTTGACTCCTTTTTCCTTTGTCCCCACCGAAATCTTCGCATCATACCTTCAATCTCATCACAAAGTCCCTTTGGAAGCTGGAAGCAGCTCATTGTATATGTCGGGATGGCTTGGGCGACGGCTTTTATTAGGACTTCCTTTTCCCCACCAGAAAGGAGCTTCTCCTTCCAGCCAGACAATTTTTTCCCCACCTTCTCTTTTACTTCTGCAAAAATTTCCTTTTTTGACTTGCCGATGATTGATGGGAGGCCCAAGTACTTGCTATGTCTCTGGTCTTGCATAGGCCCCAGGATTTCTAGTACTTCATTTTTCAACCCATTGGGAGCATTGTGACTAAAGAAAACTGAGGACTTGTTTGCATTGATCTTTTGCCCCGATGCCGCCTCATAGAGCTCAAGAATTTCAGTGAGTTTTTGACATTCCTGCCTACTGGCTTTACAGAATAGCAGGCTATCATCAGCAAAGAATAAGTGGGTGATCGTGGGGCATCCTCTACATATAGATATTCCACTAAGCATTTTATTCCTGGCTGCATCACTTATAAGAGATGAGAAACCATCAGCACAAAGGAGAAAAAGATAAGGTGATAAAGGGTCGCCTTGACGAAACCCCTTGAGGGAATTATGCTTCCATATGCCACTCCATTCACAAGCACAGAATAAGAAACAGTAGAAATGCATTGCATAATGATATTGATCCATTTTTCATGAAAGCCCATACGTTCCATAAGTTTTTCAATAAAGCTCCATTCAACCCTATCATAGGCTTTGCTCATATCAAGCTTAATAGCCATAAAACTATCCTTCCCATCCCTTTTGTGATCAAGGTAATGCATAAGTTCAAAAGCAACTAATACATTGTCTGTAATAAGGCGCTCATAAAGGAATGCACTTTGGTTTTCAGAGATGATTTGAGGAAGAATAGCTTTGAGGCGATTAGCTAGAATTTTTGAAATTAGTTTGTAGGTGACATTACACAAGCTTATAGGCCTAAATTCTGTCCTTTTAGAAGGGCTGTTTGTTTTTGGAATAAGGGCTATGTTGGTTCTATTTATTTCAACCATGAACATGTTTGAATTTAAAACATTAAGAACCATGCATGTGATATCATTCCCAACTATATCCCAGTACTTCTGAAAGAAAATAGCAGACATACCATCCGGGCCTGGAGCTTTTGTGGGGTGCATTTGTTGAAGAGCTGTCATCACTTCCTCCCTTGTGAACTCCTTAATCAGACTCTGGTTCATCTCATCTGTAACTCTGGTGGGAATTGTATTTGTAACCTCTGAGATGCGGCTAGGAAAAGAAGTAGAAAACAACATCTCAAAATAAGATACTGCAACAGCCGCTATGCTTTCAGAACTGTCGCACCAATTTCCATTCTCATCCATTAACCCAGTAATTGTGTTTTTCTTCCTCCTTTCAGATGCTTTGGAGTGAAAATATTTTGTATTCCGGTCTCCCAAGCCCAACCACTGAACTCTTGATCTTTGCTGCCACATAATCTCCTCACTCTCTAGTAACTCATTTATCTCTTTCCGAAGGACGTTGATTTCTCTACCCAAACTCCCATTTCTATCTCTTTGGACCAAGTTACTCAGGGTCCTCCTTTTTTCTTGGATCTTCTTTGGGACCTTTCCAAAAACATGCAAATTCCACCTGGATAGCTCCATAGCACATTGCTTAAGACTTAAGGCCATATCACTTGGGGAATTTGTGCTTATATTCTTGCTCCACGTTTCCTCAATTATTTTCCTACAATCCCCCCTTTTAGTCCACATTGCTTCAAAGTGAAAACGACGCTTTCTTGGGGGTTGAGGATGATAAGAATCAGACACCAAAAGAGCACAATGGTCTGATGTAGAATCTACAATGTGGTATACACAGGCTTCCTTAAAATGCTCGATCCACTCCGAGGTAGCAAAAGCCCGATCCAACCTGATATACATTCTATTCTCTCCTTCTTGCATATTACACCACGTATAATCCGGACCATTATAACCCAAGTCCTTGAAGCCACAAGAATTAACAACCTCTCGGAATTCATCCATCTGTCTCTGAGATCTTTGCATTCCTCCCATTTTTTCATTCATAGACAAAATCTCATTGAAGTCCCCCAAACATATCCAAGGCAGTTGGAACTTCCTATTTAACGCTTTTAATTGGTCCCATGATTCTTTTCTCTTATGGGCTTCCGGGTGTCCATAGAAGCCTGTGATTCTCCATTTGAGTCCTGAGTCAGCTTCTATAACAATTGCATCAATGAAATTTCCCGCATACCCCATGATTTCCAGATTAATGTTTTCTTTCCACAGCATTGCCAAACCTCCACTTTTATCTGATTTAGGGACAACCAAACCATAGACAAACCCCACTTTCCTCTTTGTTCTTTCCATTGCTCTCTTCTTAAGTTTTGTCTCTGATAAAAAGACAAAATTGGGATCCCACCGCCGCACAATCTCATGCAGAGCATTGACTGACCGGGGATTTCCAAGTCCCCGGCAGTTCCATCCTAGAGCTCTCATGATGAAAGCAAGCAGCCCAACTCTTCTATTACAGCAGCCCAAAACATAGCCAGACCACTTGAAAACTAGAAACCCATAAGCATAAAACACGGAAGCCAAAAGACAGAAATTTACCTTGCAAAACTCTATGGCCACCGGACTGAAAGCAAACGCCCAAAGAAAAAGACACAGATAGCACCACCTCCAAATCATCAATTACACCCACTTTGGGGTAGAAGAAACTCACACCGGCCAAGAAAGAGCCCCACTCACGAGGCAAAGAAAGCCCACAATGGAGGAGGAAACCCACTACTAGGTTGAGCACCCAGGCGGCGCGTGACCTGGTGAAAGGGGAATTCCAAAACCCCAAAGAGGCAGAGACAGCCACACCTCTGAGCGTAGCTCACAAATGCAGCAGGAAATACTCAAGCGTACAATAGCAGGGAGCTGTCTATCGTGCGCCAAGAGAGACTACTCCTACGAGGGAGAGAGACAAAAATGCCACGCAAATAGGTGGGTTGGGTCATAAATGGGTTAGGTGTGTAATTATCCATTTATCCATTTATGACCCGTTTATATATAAATTAATTATCCATTAACCGCCCAACCCATTTAATTAATAACCCGCCCATTTAACCTAATATGACCCAAATAAATAAATAACTTGTTACTAGATTTTTCCATTAAATTAGCAACTACAAAATTTCTCATAAACCAAACAAGACCCTTGAAAATTAGATTAAAATCTTTTAGCATTATAATAAGATCAACCACTTCATTTTCATTTATTTTCCCAAACTTTCTCACAAACCAAACAGAACTTCTCCTCACCCAGACCAACTTCACCGCCGCTACGTCATCCTGCGAAGAAATTTCGAATCATAGAAATAGAAACGCGACTCCTCTATGCTTCCACTACTCCCAACTCGAGCGAGCCAATCGAATCGAGAGCAATATCGGCAGGACCATGTACTGAGTGATCCACAAGCCCACTAGCAGAGTCTTCACCCTCTAGGTCATATGCGGGAACCACGAAGACTCGATCCGCCGCCAGATCCTCACCAAAATCGAGATTCTCTGCCAGATCCTCATCGTCCATAGCGACATCAAGCCGTCGAACCTCTTGCTCAACACGAGGAACTAAGTCAAGATCGCCGACTTCAGGGTCTCGAGAATCTTGGCGCAGACCATGGACCCATAAAACTCCTCAGTGGGCACCATCGCTTACATGAGTCTCGAGAGGATCAACACCGATTTGAACGATGGGCAGTACAATGTGTACGCTGGGGATATATGGAGTTGTGCCATTGCTTGACAATTGACATGGTGAATTATGATCGATGGCAGCCTGCCATTGGGTTTGGGATTTCTGTTCTGTTAAAGTGTTTGGTTACTGAGAAAATCTAAGGGAGAGTGAGACTTAGGGCTGAATGTTTGGGCTTAGAAATCTAGGGGTTGTATTGTTTATTTAGTTTTAAATTTTAGAAGGGTTTAATGGATATTAGTGGGTTTATTTAATTTTAAATTTTAGAGGGGTTTAGTGGGTATTAATGGATTTATCCATTTAAACCCATCTAATTAAATAACCAAATGGATTTTTATCCATTTAACCCAAATACTCATAAGCACACGTACCCCCTCTCTTTCCCAAACTCCTAACCTTACTACTACACCTCAGCAACTCAAAAAGCCAACTTCACCATCCCACCAAACTTCCAACAATACCTCTGTTTCTCCCTCGGCAAACAGAGCACCTAACAACACACCTTCCTTGGCCACATGGAAACGCATCCCAAGAACTGTGACACAAGAAGCTCTGATTAAGACTGAACCACTGGGGCAGAAACGAGCGGCACCTCATCATGTAGATCAGTCTGAGTTACCAAGTAAGAAATATATGGTTTCTCAAATTGATAATGAAAACATCTTGATATTGGCGGAGGCTGAGTCCCAGCCCTGCCAGGAGCAATGAGTCTACTAGTTTGGAACTGTCGTGGGCTTGAGAACCTACGTACAGAAGATCAGCTTGCAGAATTGGTGTGGGCAAAAAATCCCTCTGTTGGATTTTTTAGCCGAAATATGGACAGATAAAGATAGCTAGTTCAAATTCAAAGACAGATAGAGTTCAAGAATATGCTTGAAGTTCCACGGAGAAATAAGGCAAAAGGATTGGTGATTTTTTGGAAGGAAGATTTTGACTTATCTATAGGGACTTTCTCTCCAAACCATATTAACTGCATGATTAATAAGGGTAAAGACAATGAGTGGAGATTTACAGCCTTCTACGGGGAACTAGATACGAGGTTTAGGTATGAATCATGGGCAAAACTTCGTACTTTAAAATCTCGTAGCAGTTCTCCGTGGATTTGTGCAGGTGATTTTAACAAAATTACAAGACAATTTGAGAAGCTAGGAGGATGGAGCAGACCACATAATCAAATGCAACCCTTTCGAGATGTACTTGATGAATGCGGGTTCATGGATATGGGTTTTGTAGGTGCACCTTTTACATGGCACAAGCACTTTGTAGACTATACAGTTTAGGAGAGACTAGATCGAGCGATAGCAACCAATGACTGGTTTTCAATGTTCCCGGGGACTAAAATTCACCATTTGGATGTCACTACTTCGGACCATAAGGCTTTGTGGATTGTACCTAAGAAGATGGAGTGTGGGTTTCAGAAGCCCTTTCGGTTTGAACAAATGTGGATAATGGACAAAGGGTGCACAAATACTATAGAAACAGTTTGGAGAAAAAATTTGAATGAGCCGTGGGATACAAAAATTGTCACAAAGATTGATCAATGTGGTCAGGCACTTACACGTTGGAGCAGACAAGCCTTTGGGAATGTGAAACGTGAGATTGAAAGAAAAAGGAAAGAATTATCTAAGGCTAAGAAAAGAGCAATCGGTGGAGGGAACCCAAGACATATGATAACTTTGCAAGAGGAAATAAACTTGCTGCTTGATAAAGAAGCCACTATGTGGCGGCAACGATCCAGAATTTTGTGGTTAAAAGATGGTGACAAAAACACAAGGTTTTTTCATAGTAAGGCTTCCCAAAGACGATGAAGAAATTCTATCAATAGACTCCATGATGCTGGTGGAAATTGGTGCACAAATCAGCAGCAAATCAATGACACTATTGTGGATTTCTACACGGATTTGTTCACCTCAAACAGACCCGACCACTTGGATAAAGTTATTGATGTTATTCCTAAGGTAGTCACTGCCAAGATGAATGCAAATTTAACTAGTGAATTTACAGCTTTGGAGGTGGAGGTAGCTTTGAAACAAATGGCTCCCTTAAAAGCCCTCGGCCCCGACGATGGTATGCCCCCTTTATTTTATCAAAGCTATTGGTCTTTACTTGGTAATGATGTTACACAATCTCTCTTGCACTTTTTAAATTTGGGTTCTTTACCTGCTGCCCTTGGGCATTCTTTTGTTACTTTAATCCCTAAAGTGAAAAATCTGGAATCAGTGTCACAATTTAGGCCAATCAGTCTGAGCAATGTTTTGTACAAGGTGTTCTCTAAAGTCTTGGCTAATAGGCTGAAAAAAATAATGCCACAGCTTATTTCAGAGCATCAAAGTGCTTTCCTCTCTGATCGTTTGATTACTGATAATATCATGGTAGCCTTTGAAACTTTGCACTACATGAGAAATCATTGTGCAGGTAAGACAGGGTACATTGCTCTAAAGCTTGACATGAGTAAAACCTATGATAGTGTTGAGTGAGAGTTTATGGAGAAAGTGATGAGAAAGATGGGGTTTACTGATCGTTGGGTGGACCTAATGATGGAATGTATTACTTCAGCCTCATACTCTATTTTAATTAATGGTGAACCTCATGGAGATATCAAGGCAAGTAGAGGTCTAAGACAAGGCGACCCTCTTTCCCCATACCTTTTCCTTATGTGTACTGAGGGGCTTCATGGTCTTATAAAGAAGGCAGCAAGTAATAGGGACAATAAGGGTGTTTCTATATGTCGAAATGGGCCCAAACTAACACATCTTCTCTTTGCAGACGATAGCTTAGTTTTTTGCAGGGCCAAGGAAGATGAATGCTTAAAGTTGCTTGAGATTTTGGCGACCTATGAGAGAGCCTCGGCGCAGCAACTTAATAGGGCCAAAACAACACTGTTTTTCAGTAAATCAACCTCATTTGATGTGCAAGAGGTAATCAAAGAGGCTCTTGGGGTACAGGTGGTTCAGCAATATGAAAAGTATTTAGGTCTGCCTTCCTTGGTGGGTAGAAATAAAAAGAAGAGTTTTGCCCATCTAAAGCAAAGAATTTGGAAAAAATTGCAAGGGTGGGAAGCTAAACTACTATCACAGGCAGGTAGAGAAATTCTAATCAAAGCAGTTATACAAGCACTCCCTACCTATACGATGTCTTGCTTCAAGCTACCAATCACTCTTTGTCATGAGATTGAGACTTTGACTCGAAAATTTTTTTGGGGGCAACGTGGAGATGCTGGGAAGATACATTGGGTAAAGTGGCAAGAGTTGTGTAAACCAAAATCACAAGGTGGTATGGGCTTTAAAGACCTTTCCCGGTTTAATGATGCTCTCTGGCTAAGCACACTTGGCGACTCCTTCATGACCATCACTCCTTATTTTATCGGGTCTTCAAGGCAAAATTCTTCCCGGATTGTAGTATTATGGAAGCAAAGGAATCAAGTAACGCTTCGTTTGCATGGAAGAGTATCCTTAGGGGTCGAGACGTAATTAAAAGAAGGGCTATCTGGCAGATTGGGAATGGTAATTCGGTTCATATATGGGGTGATAGGTGGCTGCCAAGGGTGTCTAATAATAAAATCATCTCCCCTCCTATTGTAACTGATAGCACTGCCATGGTTAGCTCCTTGATTGATCAGACCAACCGGGTGTGGAGGGAGGAACTCATTGACTGCTATTTCTTTGAGTGGGAAGCCAATATCATTAAAAACATACCTCTTTGCCGATCTATTCAAGAGGATGTCTTAATATGGCCTTTTAGCCCGGATGGAGAGTACACAGTTCAGACGGGTTATAAATTCCTACAAAATCAGTACAGGGATAGTGAACCTGGATCCTCTGATGATACCATGCTACAGCCACTATGGAAGAAGATTTGGGGTTTAAAAATTCTTGGGAAGGTCAAGAATTTGGTTTGGCGTGCCTGCAAGAATGCGCTGCCCACCAAAAAGAATTTGCTTAAACGCCAAGTGGTTACTAATGATGTGTGTGAGCTATGTACCCTGCACACTGAAGACTCAGTTCATGCCTTATATCACTGCCCAAAATTGGAGAAAATTTGGCAGAGTACCCCTCTATGGAGTCACGACACCATCAGGCAATGCAGCAGTTTTTTGGATATAATGCTTGTTGTTTGTGCAGATAACAGGGACCCTGGAGCTTTTCTCATCATACGGGTTATAAATTCCTACAAAATCAGTACAGGGCTAGTGAACCTGGATCCTCTGATGATACCATGCTACAGCCACTATGAAAGAAGATTTGGGGTTTAAAAATTCCTAGAAAGGTCAAGAATTTGGTTTGGCGTGCGTGCAAGAATGCGCTACCCACCAAAAAGAATTTGCTTAAACGCCAAGTGGTTACTAGTGATGTGTGTGAGCTATGTACCCTGCACACTGAAGACTCAGCTCATGCCTTATATCACTGCCCAAAATTGGAGAAAATTTGGCAGAGTACCCCTCTATGGAGTCACGACACCATCAGGCAATGCAGCAGTTTTTTGGATATAATGTTTGTTGTTTGTGCAGATAACAGGGACCCGGAGCTTTTCTCATTAATGGCGTGGACTTTGTGGAATAGAAGAAACAATATCAAACTGGGAAAACCTTTTATCCCGCTGGAACAGGTGTTGGATAGAGCTCGTGACCTCAAATTGGGCTGCTTACCTGATCCATCATCAGCATTAGCAGCACCGAAACAGCCAGTAGCAGCATGGACACCTCCACCCTTACACAGCTACAAGGTTAACTTCGACAGCGCACTCTTCGAACGTGAAAACAGAGCTGGTCTGGGAACAGTCATACGAAACCATGAAGGATTAGTGATGGCCTCGTTATCTGAAGTCGTTCTGCTGCCATCCACAGTCATAGAAGTAGAAACTTTGGCAGCACGCCGAGCTGTGGAGTTTGCACTAGAACTAGGATTTGAGAACATTGTCCTCGAAGGAGACTCCGAAGTCTTAATCAAGCTTCTGAATAGTTGCAGCAGATCATTGGCGCCCTTTGGCCACATACTCAGTGATATCACTTTTCTTGCTTCGTGTTTCACTTGTTTTAGAGCTACACACGTCATACGACATTGTAATAAGGTTGCACACTCACTAGCTAGAAGAACAATCTCATACTCTCCTTTATCCGTTTGGATGGAAGATGTTCTACCAGAACTTGTATCTGTCTTTCAAGCTGATCTGAATAGCCTTTCATTATAATACATTTTGATTGGTTTCTCAAAACAAAACAAAAAATGGGTTGGGTTAAGACTTATCCAAATAAGGTAGGTAATGGGCGGGTTCATGGATATGGATAAAAATTGCCACCCCTAAAATCTATATATAAAGTATAAATCATACAAGAAAAACACTTAGGAACCAACAAGTTTGTTGGTGATAATTTTAACTGTGAGTCTATGACTAACCATAATAGTATTCATGAAATCAGTAGATTATAAATAATTTTTTATAAAATTTATTAAAATGCACTGCGCATCATGCGGGATATTGGCTAGTTATAATAAAAGTAAAAATAGAACAATATCCAATTATATGTCAACAATATGAACGATTGACTAAATTATAAAAGAAACACTAACACCAACTAAATTTCAGGAAAAAAATATAAAATAAAAGATCTGAACAGAAAACAAAACCTGACACAAGAACAATAATAGGCTTTAATTCACTCTACCGTGAGTTATAATGACACAAAAAAAAAAAAAAACGTGATACGGGATGATGGGCAAAATATAAAACATTAAAATATATATATATATATATATATATATATATGTGTGTGTGTATATATATATATGGTGATGTGGAAAATTGTGAGGTTTCCAAAGCTAATGTGGCAAAATTTTGGAAGGTCAACATAAAAATTATATGATTTGGTTTTTTCTATACTATCTATAATAGGATTCCTATCTTTGAACTAGACTTAATTTTATGTGGTTTAAAAATACCTCCATTAATGAATGGTAACTTCTCTTAAAAATAGGGTCACAAATGTCAAATAACAAATTTCATTTTGAATTCAAAAAGAGAACTCCTAAATTTTAGGATTTTTTTTTCCCTTCAGGTTCATCTTTTTATTCCCTAAAATTTAGCATTTTTTATTCGAATAAAAGTAAAACACCCTCAATTTAAAAAATAAAAAACTAAGAGAACTCCTAAAATTTAGCATTCTTTTCTCTCACGTTCATTTTATTTTTTCTACTTAAACTTTTCTTTGTATCACTACACCACTTTCAAACACAGGTTCAAAAAAGAAAGGATAAACTACATATTTGATACCTATCTTTTATACCACATTTAAATTTGGTCCTTAACCTTTCAATTGTGTCATTTTGGTCCCTAATCTTTTAGTGTCATATTAATTTAGTCATTACCGTTATATTTTAGATAAAAATTGCTGACATAGCAAATGGTAAAAATAAAATTTTAGTTTATTGTTACATCAATGGAAGCTAATTTTTTATTTTGGACATTAGACACATTATCAATTTCCATTCAAAAGATAATGGTAAGGACTAAATTGACATAGTATTAAGAAATTAGGAATCAAATTGACACAATTGAAAGGTTAGGGATCAAATTGAAATATGGTGAATAGGATAAGGACCAAATATGTAGTTTACCTAAAAAGAAATTACAGTTACTTATCTCTAAAGTTTATATTTTTTATTTTTTGAAAAATAAAAAATGTATATTTCTAAATTATAATAAATACAAATTATTAACATTTACTAAAAAAAAAGAAGAATCTCTAAGCATGCGCAACGCTTGTGCTTAGAGGCTAGTATTATATATAGATTTGTTAGGAATGTATTTATTTAATTGTACAGATTCTTTCACTAGAGTATAACTCAACCAGCAATGCTAATTAATAATTGATGGAGTTGGGTTTTGGCTCAAATCTTTTATGGAGATAATAGATACGGTTTTTGAAAAGATGAATAGTGCAAAAGAAGAGGTAAATTTTTTTTTTTTAATCTTTTATATATGCTTATCATTATTTCTTATTTACAATTTATACATGCAATTTGAGTTAAAGTTAATTAACATCTGTCAATTCTTTTATTGTTATTACTTTTTATTTTGATAATTTATTTTTCATTATATTAAATAATTAGATGTTTATACATGATATCTTTATGTTCCCAAAAAAAAAGAGATATTGAATCATTTCCTTATAGAAAATTGTTAATACTATTTTTGGTCCACACGTTTGTGGAGAATGATGTACGAGTTTATTTATATGAATGTATTTATATTTTTACGCACATATATACATAGATAAACATATTTCTATACTTATATTTATGTTTTTAATGTATATTGCATGTGTAGTAAGTCCTCATAATAATATAAATCATACATTACCTTTTAGATTTGATTTTTCTAAAACATGTGTAACAAAAGGTTCTCACATATAAAATAGATAAATAAATAAATATATGCATACTCAATTTAATGAAAAATATCAGCTATCCTTGGATTTCATGTCATATCACATGAACTACCAACAAACGATGAATGTAGAATGGTTCCATGCTTGTCAGTTCCAATAATAAGATGAAATAATTGCACCTTAAATAAAATTTGATATAATCTTATTTAACAGTGAAAATTTGGAAAAATCATTTGAATTGAAAATCATAATCATACATTACATCTTGAACAATACTTATATCGCGGCTAAATGACTTCTTTATTAAAATATCTCTTCCACTTAAATTACTGGTTTCATTGCATCAAAAATATTAGATTGCAACTAAATGTTATTGTATTGAATATTCTAGATATGTTTTATTATATTTTACTATTATGTTTACACATATGTATATTTTTTATATTACACAAAATTTGCAATGATATTAAATTCTCCAATATCCAGTAGTGAAGCTAGACTATTTTCTTAAGAGGGACCAATGTGTAAAAATTAATACATAATTTTTATTTTTCGTAGAAATTGCAAGGAGGAGGGTTTTTTTTTTTTTTTTCAAAAGCCAAGGGGATGGCCCCTCCTCTGCCCCCTTCTCTCCGCCACTGCCAGTGCCAATATCATTTCATATACAAGTATTATTAATAAGAGCTAAAGGTTTTCAAATTACACAAATAATTGCTTAAACCTCAATATTGTAAGATACAATTAAAAAAACTAAAATAATAATCCAGAAGTCAATAAAACAAAATAAAAATAAAATAACCTAAAAATTATTTAATAAAAAATGGAAACATAAATAATACTAAGAACCGATTTTCTAAAGACAACTTATGACCATAATGACATAAATTTTTAAGTTGTTGTTATTCACAACAAGAATCATATTTGCCTTAAGGTCAATGGCGTTCAAACTGATCTTAGCTTTCAAACATTTTGCTTATAATTGTTAGAACAATGGAGATGGGGCATGAGGGCTAGATACTGGTGATAGTTCTTATTTGCCTTAAGGTCAATGGCGCTAATGGTTATCTCAGCTCTGGAATATTTTGCTTATAATTATTAGAACAATGGAGATGGGGCATGAGGGTAAATTACCTGTGATAGATGAAGTTGGATTTTGGCTCAAATCTTTTATGGAGAAGTTGGAAACAATTTTTGAAAAAATGAATGGTACAAAAGAAGAGGTTACTTTTTTTAAATCTTCTATATGCTTTTATTTCTTTTATTGTTATCATTACCTTTTATTTAAACATGCAATTTGAGTTAAAATTAATTAACAAATTTTAATTAGGTTATTGCTATTAATTTTTTATTTTGAGATTTTATTTTTTATTATATTAAAGAATTATATATTTAAACTCAATATCCTAATGTTCCACAAAAAAAAAAAAAAGAGATATTGAATTCTTTCTTTTTAAAAATTTTTAATAAATTTTTTGGTCCGCAAGTTCATGGAAAATGATGTTTGTGTTTATGTATATAAATGTATTAATGTTTTTCACACAAAAAAAATGTGTATTGTTATGTTTATGTTCCTAATTTAAATTTGCATGTTTAGTAAAATATCATAATAATATAAATCATAAATTAACTTTTAAATTTGATTTTTCTAAAACATGTGTAGCAAAAGGTTCTTGCATATATATATATATATATATATATATATATATAGTGTCAACAACAACCACTAAAAGAAAAGTGATAATAAAGATGACTTACACAATTAATTTATAAAAAGATGGGTAAACATTCCACAATGGGAGATCTAAACAGAAAATTGAAAGATAAGAAGAACCAAAAAAGTCTTTTATAGATATTGAAACAGGATTTCCGATGTTTAAAGGCTAAAAACTCTTAGACATCTTGTTCTATTACAGCTTTCTCTCTCTTATTCTTCTTTAAGCTTACTCACCAAACTTTTCTCAATCCTCTCTCTTGTTGCACCTCTCCTCCTTTTATAGTCATTTTTCCCTACCCTCTCTCCCTACCTAACTTGTACCCAGCTGGATTTGGGAAATACTTGTCTCATCACCCCTCTATTCTGCCACTCTTTGATCATGAAATAGGACTTTTAAGGTTATTTCCACTGTTTAGGCTAGTTAATTAGCATTTAATGTGGCAGAGATCAGGTGTAGAGTTTAATTAATGTGGAGGTGATTGTTTTAGTGGTGTTTATCCCTTCTTTACGCTTCCCACGGTGAGTTTAATGGAAGGTGGCACCTCGGTTCAAAGGGGAATTGGTTACCTATGGTTCTTTCGTCATCTATCATAGGGAGGGCTTAGTTCATCACCTCGGCAACCGACCTTGATTTTTGTAATCAATTAGGGCCTTTGTGGAAATGATCCCGGGAGGTTCCCTTCTATCTATCAGATCACTTCATCCTTATCCGTGTCTTTGGGCTGGGCCTACCCTTCCAAAAATGATCTTTTTGGGCTTTTGGCTCTTGTCTCGGGCTCGTATTCATCCCCCCACAATCTCTTCTTCATGAATGATGAAGTGGAGATCGTTGCTTGAGGTAAGGGGGTAATGGTTAACTGTCATTGATGGGAGATGGTTCAGTTAGGCAATAAATGCTCCAGATGTGTCCGAATTCCTAGTGTCTTGATGGGTGGCACATGTACAATCAAACAGTGAGATTGGGACCTAGGGAAATGGGGAAGGCGTGGGAAACCAAGAGACTCCCTTTTGCTGTTTCTTGCTCCTCTTTCTCCTATATAAAGGGGGAACCCAAGACAATTTCTGGGTTCTCATTTCTTTGCAAAAAAATTTTGTTTCCCTTCTTTCCTTCTTCAAGAACAAAAGCTTTTTTGCTTTTCTCCAAGCCAATTGAGGTGCTCTGTCGCATACTTTTTTATTAGTAAGTCTTCTTCAATCTTTTCATTTCTTTTTTCTTTGTTCTACTATTCATTGAGTTTATTTGAGTAGGAATAATGGGTAGATTTAGATCTATGGTTGATACACCTAAGAGACTAGCAGAGTTTAGAAAGGTATACAGGATTCCTGAGGATGTGGGGGTGAGCTATTGTCCTGAATCTGAGGTGGCTTTTGTAAGGGGTGAAGGAAGGGTTGTTATCCCTTTGGTGACATTTGTAGAGGGGGGAGTTAAATTTTCCATGAGCGATCTTTTGAGAAATCTTTTGAGGCATTTTAAAGTTTTCCCAAACCAATAGGCCCCCAATACCTTTAGGGTAGTTAGTAGTGTGGCCGAGCTCAATAGGAGACTCGGGCTCCACCTTACCGAGCATGACATCAACTATGTTTATAGCTTTCAAGATAACAAAACATCGGGGTTCTATTTTAAGACCTGGCATGGGGTGGTGAGGCTCATATCCTGTCTCCCAGACTTTGATAAAGAAACAAAGGGAGATTACCTATTGATCACAGGGGATTGGTACCGCGACAGACTCTCGTGCCCTTTCTTTATTGAGGGGAGGGTTAGGGTTTTATAAGGAAAAAAAAAAAGGAATTGGACCTTTAATAATGGGCTCTTTTGCTATGTTCTTCTAGGCTACTATTATTTATGATCATTGATTGGGCTCTAGATTCACTTGATGGATCCATTCAAAAGGGTAACAAATTGTTCTTTATTTATAGAAATAGGTTCCGTTGCTATGTTCTTATAGGCTAGTATAATTTATGGTCAATGATTGGGCTTTAGATCCACTTGATAGATCAATTCAAAAGGGTAACAAGTTGTTCTTAATTTATTTATAGGGTAAAATAAAGTTAACAATCTTGAAATTTGAGCTAATGTTGATAGTTATTGCGACGAAGGATGGATTCAAATTTAGATTTTTTTTTTAAGCGAATTTCAACCTATAGTGTCCGCTCTTGATAATAACTCTTATCATTAGAACAAGACACCAATCGATTTATAGTGTAGACGGAGATTGAACCCCAAATCTCTTATTTAACCATCAAAGACTTTATCAGTTGAGCTAATTAGAACCCACTTGAATTTAAATATATTAGAAACACTAGGAGGTGTTAACCAGTAAAATTACAAACCTATTGGCACCTAGAACAAGTTTAATGGAAAGATTTTTGTATATCATACCCATAGTTAGTAATGGCATCATGGTCATAGTTTAATGAAAATCCAACTGTTGTGAATAATTGATAAGAGCTACCTTGTCAACTTCATCAAGATTGTTTCACCCTAGTGGCAGAGCCACTTGAGGATCAAGGTGCCACAAAATTTTTGAAAATTTTTTTTTTGAAATATCCTAAATAATTTGAAATTTTTAAAATAATCTTATCATCCCCCCCCCCCCTCCATACCTGATAATATACATATATATTTAAGAAAGTCTGAAAATGAACATAATTTTCATTTAAATAAAATACAATCCATAAATACATATGTCAACAAATTATAATAATTAAACATTCAGCATCTTTAAAATAAACACACAGGTATTTTAACAATTACCTCAACAAATAAAAGGGAAAAAAATTTTAATTTTCATCCCAACACACCTAGGACTTACTTGTACACAACAGTAGAAAAATTGAAAAGTCAAAAACTTTGTTGATGTGCCACACCACCAAGACCCCCACACAGTTGCAGAAACATTTTACCTCACACAGGTGACTCTCTCTCTCTCTCTCTCTCTCTCTCTCTCTCTCTCTCTCTCTGCTGGCAACTTGGTGTTTGCCTTCTTCTTCTTCTTCTTCTTCTTCTTCTTGTTTTTCCTTTTTTTTTTTTCATTTCAGTTCTTTCTTTTTTTCTCCCTCCCATTGCTGCTATACTTTGTTTAAAAGTAAAAGTTATGTACTATGTGACTAAACTAGACAAGAAAGAGTGAAAGATTGATGCTTTCGTGCAGTGGGCCCCTCATTCCCTGACTATGCAATGCTCTATGCTCCTAACTGGCTGGCTGACCCCTTGTTTTTAACTCTTTCCCAAGTACTTTAAATCTGCTTTGTTTTGATTTTTGTACTTTACTTTTCATTACTTTCTTTATTATATTCCTTTTAATTCTAATTAAATACATTTGTTTATAACACATATTGAGTTATGAAGTATTGTACATTACTATTTTACATTTCATACACACACACAAAAAAAAAAATTATATATAGCCCCCTAAAGATATATTCCTGACTCTGCCACTGTTTTACCCATAAACTCCGTCCTAGTTTGGCAGTAACTAGTAAGTGTAGTATTTATATTTTTCTTATTTTTAAACCCCAGACCTCCTACACTCTTCTGTCTAAAAATGTCTTTTCAAGATTTGGGCTATGTTTGGTTGGGTGGATTTTGAGAAAGAATGGAAAAAAGATGTGTGGAAAATAGAAGAGAAAATGAGTGGGAAGGGTGTTTGGTTGGAAGGGAGAGGGGGAGAGAAAAATGGTGGGGCCAAACAATTTTCTCTCTAAGCCCACCAAAACTCAATCTCCCAAAAATGGGGAGAAAATAAAAATTTTATGCAAAATTTTGGACTAAAAAATGCCACTTATCCAACGTTTCCGTTATTTGCTTCTTTATTTTTTCTTTTTTTAGCTTCATTTGCTTCTTTTAATTTATAGTTTTTTAATGCCAGTTTTTTGTTTTGTAGTTTTAGGTGCTACTTGTTTCTTTTTTTTCTTTTTCTTTTTTGGGCCCATTTTTGATCTTTTGCTTTTTTAAGTGATATTGGTTTTTCTTTGCATAAGTTTTGGGTTTTTTTTTTTTTTTTTTTTTTTTTTTGTAGAAAACAATTTTGGGTTTCTGAATTTCTTGTGCTCTTTTTAAAATTAAAAAAATAAATAAATGAAGTGCCAATTCATATTTTTTTTAATAAAAAAATAAAATAGTGTTATTTTTTTATGACTTTATCTAATAGGGACATGATTGAAAGTTTATACAATTACATTTTCTATCCTCCCATTTTACTTCTCAACCAAATAAAAAAGTTTTCTATCCTTCTACTTTTCTACTCCTCTAACCAAACACAAATAAGAGAAAATAAAATCTCTTCTATCCTCCTACTTTTCCATCCTCTCCTCATTTTCTATACTTCTACTTTTTCATTTTCTCAACCAAACAGACCCTTATACTATATTTGGAATTTGGAAGGAGAGGAGAGTAGAGGGGAGTAGAGAGGAAGAGAGTAGTGGGGAATGGTTATCCCCATTAAGGTCAACCTTAATGGATGATAATTGCATCATTAGTGGGTCATCAAAGAAAGATGAGTAACCGCACAACTCATTCAATAACGACCATCAAAGGTCTTAAACTCTCCCACCAAGACAAAGAACATTACGATTAGGGTAATAATCACCCTCATTTATGTCCAACAGCTACCTAAGTCACCTATAAAAGGGACAATCTATCCATTTGCTAAGGTATGTCAAAAACAACTACAAAATGCTATCTATAGTAGAATAGATATGGGCTGATATTAACTTAAGCATCGAAGGCTCCCCCATCGGGCACAATCTAGTGGTCTCTTCGATCAACTCTCTTTATCTTGCAGGTCCTACAAGATCGTCTAAAGCTCCGGATTGGACGAGTGATCCAACTGACAATTTTGGCATCATCATATGATAATCATTACTCAAGATGTAATACATTACCATATGAATTCCATGTGGCCTTTACACGTACGCCCAGCTCATGGAAGCCTAAAGTGAAGGCTTTGCATGGATAAGTGGGTTAGTACCTTGGGACTTTGCATGATATAGCTATAAAGAAGTTTACCAAAGAGTAAATCACAGACGAGCTTTTGGTTCCTTCTCTCACTAATGAGTCATTAGGAACTCTAAATAATAATGGAGTAATGCTACATACATAAACTATTTTATAATATTTTTACAAACTACTGATATGGTTTTAGCATTTTCCAAATAGTTATTATAAGTAAAAATGTGATGTTAGTGATGAGCCCATATTAGAACTAGTAAGAATTTGCCACATCAGCAATTTGTAAAATTGTTGTAAAATAGTTAGTGTCTAGAGCATTAATCATAATAATGTCTTCCTAGAAGCTGTAATTAATAAGGTAGCACTGAAAATTACTTCCAAATTGAAGTTCTTCTTTTTTTCCTGTATCCCTCAGCTTCTGAATTTTCATTGCTTAGAAGGAAAAGGAAGTAAAAGAAATCAGTGGTGACCTCTGGTCAGGATTATGTCATGTAGTAAATCACTCTAGCATGGATGGAAGTACTCCTTTTTGTTTTCGATATCAATATAGTAAAGTACTAGTTATGAGTCATGAGAAATTGAGAAATAAACAAATGGCTATAAAATAAAAATAAAATTAGTTGGATAAATTATGTGGATGAAAAACCTTTACGTTTAAATTGCCATATTTGGAATTCTTTAAAGCTCATTTACATTTTTTTTTAAAGAAGAAAAAGCTCATTTACTTAATCAATAAGAGTGGATTTGGTTGTTATTAATATTTTAAAAAAACAAAAGTTGTTGTTATTAAGAAAAGCTAGTATATGAGAAAAGCTAGAACGGGCTTGGATCTAATGCTCTTGTGCACTGGACTTGTTGAGATATTGGTATGTGTCAATTATTTGACATATATCTATATTTTAACGGGTCTAATGCATGGTAGTATTCGACCCAACTCTTGCTCTTACTGTTCAAATATTAAAATTTTCCAATCATATTAGAATTCTTATAGAAATGTCAAGTAAAGTAACTAGAGGAAAACTATTTTAATAATATATTCTAGATAATTGGGTAAATTATATTCATTAAGATGATTGTAAAGATGATATGCTTCTGTAAACATTGAACATCACAGAGGGTTCCCAACATGATGGAGAAATAGATAAATAAAACTAGAATTAATAAGATTAACTAAACTTAATAGTTAAAAAAAATGTTTTAACAATTGTGAATGCAAAGGAATATAGACTTAATTATCTTATCTTACCAAAACAGTAAATGAAAATGAAGGAGAGAGGCTTTTGAACTCAGAAGTGAAGAATCGAAAGAGGAAAAGAGTAGAATAGTTTTTAAAATTAATATAAAACTTTAAAAAATATCGTCATGTGGAAAATTATGAGGCTCCAAAGCTAATGTGACAAACTTTTGTGAAGTCTAACAAAAAATTAAATTATTCAGATTTATATTATATATAAATTTGTTACGAATGTATTTATTTAATTGTTAAAAGTTCTTCACTAGAGTATAATTCAACCAACAATGCTGATTGATAATTGATGGAGCTGGGTTTTGGCATAAATCTTTTATGGAGATGATGGAAATGATTTTTGAGAAATTGAATGGTACGTACAAAAGAAGGGATAATTTTTTTTTTTAATCTTTTATTTGCTTTTTCTATCTTTTATTGTTATCATTATCTTTTATTTACAAGTTATACATACAATTAGAGTTAAAATTAATTTACAACCGTCAATTCTTTTATTGTTATTATTTTTTATTTTTTTATAATTTATTTTTAATTATATTAAATAATTAGATATTTATACTTGATATCTTAATGTTCCATCAAAAAAGAGATACTGAACCATTTTTTTAGGTATTGGTAATACTTTTTTTGGCCCACACATTTGTGAAGAATGATGTTTGTATTGACATATATGAATGTATTTTTGTTTTTCACACATATAAACATGGATAAATATATTTGCATACTTATGTTTATTTTTCTAATGTATATTGCATGTGTAGTAAATTCTAATTATAATATAAATCATACATTAACTTTTAGACTTGATTTTTCTAAAACATGTGTAACAAAAGGTTCTCACATATGAAAATAATAAATACATAAAACTTTAAATAAATATATTGTCGACTTAATGATTAATATCAATTACCCTTGAAGTTCACTTCGTTATAAAGAATAAATCTTGAAATCATTGAACCATATTGTGTGAACGCAAATGAGATGAAGGAAAAATAGTTCTATTTTTGTCATTTTTTATTATAATATAAAATAATGTGTACCTTATATAAATTTGATATAATTTTATTTAACAGTGATAATTCGGAAAAAATCATTTAAATCAACAAAAAAAATTTATAATTGTATATTACATCTTAAACAATACCTATATCATAGCTAAATGTCTCTACTAAAATATCTCTTCCACTTAAATGTTTGGCATCATTGACTCAAATAATTAGATAGCAGCTAAATGTTATTGTAATGAATATTCTAAATATGTTTAGTTTTATGTTTACACATATATATTTTTATTACAAATTTTTTTGCAACGATATTAAATACTCCAATATTATTTCATTTATATGTATTATTAATTAGAGTTATAGGTTTACAAAAATAATTTCTTAAACCTTAATATCACAAGATATAATAAAAAAACTAAAATAATAATCCATAAGACAATAAAACAAAATTACAATAAAATAACCTAAATAGACAACTTATGACCCATAATGGCATAAAAGTAAATCTATATCCCATTCTTCAGGTATAGTTTTGTTTTGTTCAAAGATTATCAAGTGACTTTTATTTAGTTATTATTTACAAGGTGAATTGTTGTGTTAAATATCAATCTTTATTTGTTCCAGTACCCAGCCACCACTAAAGTCAGACAAAGTGTACAAGAGACACTAGATTAAGATGAATGCCATTCATGTTACCTTAAAAAAAAGTACTAATTAATGCAAAATAGGTATGTGAAGAAGGAAGAGAAAAAGAAGGTGAAGGAGTAAGAGGATGATGATGAGGCGTACCTACATCCAATCCCTAGATCAAAGAACCCATTGTGAAAATTATACGAAATTGATATCCAGATTAAGATGCTGAAAAATCCCATTTTTTTTCTTTGACTAAAAGTTTTTTTTTTTTTTTTTTTTGAGGAAATAACAAAAAATAAATAACAATATATAAAAAAAAATTTATCATAACAACCTAACAATTTAGTTTGGTTTAATACCAAAATTTGGATTGGTCACAACAACAACAACAACAAAAACTATACATATTACTAATTAAACCAATAGATGATAGCCATGTGAGTAAATAATTAGATATTTGTACTTGATATCTGAAAGTTCCAGAAAAATTGATACTGAACCATTTATTTTTAGATATTGGTAATACTTTTTTTGGTCCACATTTGTGGAGAATGATGTCTATGTTGATGGATATGAATGTATTATATTTCACACACATATAAACATGGATAAACATATTTGTATACTTATGTTTTTTTTTTCTAATGTATATTGCATGTGTAGTAAATCCTCATTATAATATAAATTATATATCAACTTTTAGACTTGATTTTTCTAAAAAAATGTCTAACAAAAGGTTCTCACATATGAAAAATAATAAATACATAAATATTTAAATAAATATACAGTCAATTTAATGAAAAATATCAATAACCCTCGAAGTTCATGTCATTGTAAAGAATAAATCTTGAAATCATGGAATCATATCAAATGAACTTCCTCTAAATGAGATGAAGGTAAAATGGTTCTATTTTTGTCAATTCTCATAATAATATGAAATAATGTGCATAACAAAATGGTCTCACATATGAAGTAAGTAAATATATATATATATATATAGACACAAAATTAAGATGTTATAAATTAATTCTTTTCCTAATTTAATTTAAATACTATGGACTAATAAATTTAATAGTCAATACTTCTAAAATGATTGGAGTATTTGCTTGTGTGTGTTGATGGATTAGTGGGTTATGGTTTAAGATGATTGGTGAATTTATGATTTTTAAATCTTTTTAAAGAATGTTTTTATTGGGAACAATGACGACTTAATTTAGGGTTGAAATTTACAATGACTCAAGAAAAAGTACTGGCCACATTCACGGAATAACAACAGAAATTAACCATAGGGGGTGAAGTGCTAACAAAACCAAACTTCAGATTATAAAATCAAGTTTAAAAAATTTTGGAGTGTAAAATTCAGTCAACTCCAAACTTCAAGAGTATAATTTGCAATTTACCCTAGATTTAAAGTTAAAATTGAAAATAGTTTTTGATTCAAGATTAAAATAATTAATTTAATTAATTTTTAAAAAAAAAAACTAGAATTTTAGATTTTTATTTTTATTTTTTTGTTGTTTTATTTATATTTATTTAAATGTTAACGCAGTATTTTTAAAAATAAAATAAATTATTATTATTATTATTTTACTAGCGACGTTAGCATCTAACATGCCAACAATGCATTTTATCTGCCACGTAAACAATTTTTGTTAGTAAGATGACAATAGATACCAAAATGAAAATGGTTTTCAATTTTCAGAGACTAAAATAGGTGAGTCTAAAAAGTAGAAACCAAAACTGGAATCAGCCCAAAATATAGAGACCAAAAGTGAAATTTCGCCTACTTAAAACACATAATATTAGGTTGATAAAATCGTTATTTTTAAAGCACAATCAAACATTTATACAAATCTTTAATCTTAAATTCTCATAAGTCATAATGTTACTAAGACTCTTTTACCAGTAAATATATATATCACGTTAAATCAAATCAAATATCACACATAAAGACCAATAATGTTACTAATTACATATTTCATCTAGGAGTCTTTGTTAGTTTTACATCCTTTTCATTTGAAATTGTTGGTTGGATTAGATTCTGAATTTCATCCAAGAATTGGGGATTACTAGATTTAAAAAGATTTTCAAAATAAGTGAAAGCAATCTCAATCTCTTGCCTGCAATCCAGCTTCCAGGCCTCTTTTTTCAAAAAGCCTATGGCATTTCTCCTTCTAGCAATTGTGGTAAGGTGGAAGAATCTTGTATTGAGATATGGGGGAGGTGAGCCACTTGATTCTAAACTTTTGCCTCTCAACTCCCACGTGATTCTTCTCTTCTTTGTAATTCTTGTTATTCTCTTTCAAACTCCACCCCCTCTCTTCTTCTATCACCAAAATCCTACTTTTGCAGTGCACCTATCAACTCCTTTAGTATTTGTTTTTTGGATTGAGTGAAAGACATTTTGTCTAGATTCTTTGACTTCGTTTGTCAAAATAAATTGGAGGGAGCCCTAGATCTTCATTTTCCAAAGACCCTTTGAATTACAATTGAGCTTCTACTGTCCCTTAACCAAGTTTTCTAAATAAGACTTAGCTATTTTCTCAAAGTACACTCCAAAAATAAGATCCAGCTATTTTCTGTTCCTCTATCTCGGATCTTTACCCCACCTTTGCCTCAGTGCTGGTCTCAATAATTTAGCTTGGGTTGTGTTTAGACTCTCTGAGAGCCAGCCCAATCTGATTCTTTCGGCCCGGTTTTAGTTTGAAATCCAGTACCCATTCTGCCTAAAGCTTCTTCCTTCAACCCATGGTTTTTCTTTTGAATTTCATTCGGAAAAAAAAAAAAAAAACCCTATATTTATATCCGAAAATAAATTCGTACAGATATCAGTTTCTCTTTTTTTTTTTTCAAATTAAAAAATAAATAATAGCACACATACATAATTAAAGTTTTTATTTTTAGTTGTACGTAGGTCTTGAGAATGATGACCACGGCATGTAATTGCCATCTTGCGACAACCAAATTTTATCAAACTAATTAATGACACGTTTGATACGATGTAATAGAATCTATAACAACATTCATATCAGGTTCAATGAAATATTTGCCAAATTTAATCTAAAATTTTCACTTTTATTAATTTTACAAATATACAGCTATAAAGTCTTAATATTTGATTCTCTATTCTATTTAAATATTACTTTTTATAAAAATAAATAAATAAATGTTTTTTTCCCTCTTTCCTACCATTACACCTACACCATTGGCCCATCACAGACTCACCTTCAACACCACTACCATCTTCACCACCATGTAAGAGCAACCACGTCAGCTTGTGCATAAGATTCTGTCTATTTTACACTTAAAACCTACTTTTTTTTTATTTTATACTATCTTTTTTACAAAACATTCACATCAGTTTATCTATTTTACACGTTTATTCAATAAAATATTAATTCTTTTACAATTTTTAATTACTCTCCCTCGCCGCCCCTCTCTCTCACAGACCCAAACTCTCTCATAGACCCAACACGCAAAGGAAAGTAGCAGCTGTTTTCGTCAGCATGCGAGCTCCATTGTTTTCGTCGGCGTCTGGTTCCGGCGGTCCGATGATGGCTTCGCTTCTTGGATTGCTTCTTGGTCCGGTGATGGCTTCGCTTCTTGGTCCGGTGATGGCTTCGCTTCGCATTGAAGATCCAGGTCCTTCAAGCCTTTTTTGGTTGTTAATTTTCTTTATTTCTTGTTTGGTTGGTGAGAAAGTGGTGGAAAAGAGTAGAAATAGAAGGAAAGATGATCGGCAACCAAAGATTTGTTGATTTTCTTTGTGTTTGGTTAATTTTCTTTATTTCTTGTTTTAACTGTGTTTTTCTAGGCAACCAAACAAATCCTATGTAATACTAATTTCTTGTTCTACTTGATTTTGGAAGAAATTTTTTGATGTGGTGTTCTCTGTTGATGCATGGTGTGGCATTCTCTGATGATCGGTGGCAATGAGAGTGAGGTGAGAGTGAGAGCAACTAAAGAGACAGAGAAAAGGGGAGAGAAAAAAATAATAATAAAATAATAAGTACAAGCGCTACAATGGCCGTGCATATATGCACGGTCATTGTAGCAATTGTGCATAAATGCACAATTATGCACAGACTGGTGTGGGTGGTTTTTTGCTTAAATTGTGTAAAATTAGCTACTTTTTCCATTTGCACAATTATGCCCAAGCTGATGTGGTTGCTCTAAGTATGTGTAACTCAACCACACCACCACTGCCATGAAGCTTCCATTGTCCACCATGGTTCACAAATTAAGCCAATAATCTCCACAGCCGCATTGCTCTTCGTTCGGACTTATTCTGGATTGATTTTGTTTTATCTAGATCTAGAAGGGTTCCCAACATAAAGGAGAAAAATGTAAATAAAAAATGAATTAATAAGATTAACTAAACTTAAGAGTTCCCCTCAAAAAAAAAACTAAACTTAAAGAGTTAATAAATAAATGTTTTAACAACTGTGAATACAAGGGCAGGCAGACTTAATTACGATATCTTACCAAAGCGGTTACATCAACAATTGTGTTTAAGTTCACATGGTTAAGCATTGATTGAACTTGCAGATAAACAAATATAACAAGACATAAAGGGTGAGAATATAGAATTTTGTGGTTAAGTAATGAAGAAAGAAATAAACAAATGAGCCATTCCTAGAAGCACCACCATATACAAATTCAGAAACATGCAAGTTTCCATTGGAGTAAGCATATATTTACATAAAATGTCTCCAGATGGTATTTTGTATGCTGAGAAGCTATTAAAACTGACCTTCAATGATTTTGTAGAGAGAGGGCCATCAACTATTTGTAAAAATGGGTCCTGATTTAGTGTTTATTTATAATTTAGTCATGCTTCCCCTCCAAAACTCCCTGCATTGTTATAATTGCACCCTTTGTTTTCTGGAGGATATTATATTGTCTTCAATGTGTGACCTCTGAAGGTCATCTTGGGAAAAAGTGAGGCCAACGGCTAGGCAAACTGGGCAGCAGTAGCATAGTGGGAAGAAGCCAGCCGTCTCCATTGGCCATCGAGCTGCTTGGTTTCTTCGCTGCTAGACAGGTTTTCTTTACCTCCACGTACTAAGCTACATAAATACTGAGCATTTGTAGGTCCTGTACTTTGGACTATCCTAGAGAATGCACTTTCTTCATTTAATAGAAGTTCCGCTGGTGTATCATATTCTAAAACCTGAAATCAATGGTGCAAAGTCTAATCTGATATCAGAAATAAATGAAAGATCAATATTTAAGTTATCATGAAATTTGCTAGTTGATTCTTGAGTTAGGAACACTTATGCAAGAATAGCATTAATGAGGGTATACCTGACAGCACGAGAATTCGATCCGAGTCAATGATTGTATTTAGTCTGAGCAATAAGAGCACTGTGCAGGATTTAAATTCTTCACGAATGGTTTTTTGGATAAGTGCTTCGGTCCTGGCATCAACAGCTGGAGTAGCTTCATCAAGAACAAGAATATTTGATCTTTGCGACATTGCTCTAGCTAGACTTAACAGCTGCCTCTGTCCAACACTGAAATTCTCTCCTCCCTCTGAGACCTTGACACAACTCAAGTGAAAGTACTTTCTGGCTAACATTGGTTGAAGCAAAATGGCAACTAAAAATGACCCCTTGCCTTCAACTAAATTTATGACCTTATGCATTTTCTTTATACCTTTTCAAAAATGAAATTGTAGTCTAGGTATTAAATTGATCTAACAAAAAATTTTCAATTTTATTTCTATATATATAAATTGGTTTATAATGTTTTTATATGATGCACATGTAAAACTAGTTTCAATTGTATATTATATATAGATTTGTTATGAATGAATTTACTTAATTGCTACAAGTTCTTTCACTAGAATATCATTCAACGAACAATACTGATTAATAATTGATGGAGTTAGGTTTTGGCTCAAATCTTTTATGGAGATGGTGGAGACAGTTTTTAAAAGATGAATGGTGTAAAAGTTTTGGCTCAAATCTTTTATGGAGATGATGGAGGTGGTTTTTTAAAAGATGAATGGTGTAAAAGAAGAGGTGATTTTTTTTTAAATATTTTATATTTTTTCTTTCTCTTACTGTTATCATTATTTTTTTATTTATAAGTTATACGTGCAATTTGAGTTAAAGTTAATCAAGAATGGTCAATTCTTTTATTGTTATTACTTTTTATTTTGATATTTTATTTTTCCTTATATTAAAGAATTAGATATTTATACCTCATATATTAATTTTCCAAAAAAAAAAAAAGATATTAAATCCTTCAATTTTAGAAATAGTTAACACTTTTTTTGGTCCACACTTTTCTGGAGAATGATGTTTATGTTTGCGTTTGTGTATATGAATGTATTTATGTTTTTCACATGGATATTCATTCACAGATAAACTTGCGTATACTCGTTATTATAATGAATAAATCTTGAAATCTTTGAAACATATCATATAAACTTCCTACATAAGATGACATAATTTGTACCTTAATTAGAATCTGATATAAATTTATTTAACTGTGAATATTTGGAAAATTCATTTGAATTGAAAATCACAATTGTACATTACATCTTGAACAATGCCTATATCGTAGCAAATGTCTCTACTAAAATATCTATTCACTTAAATGCGTGACTTCTTTGCCTCAAATCATTAGATCACAACTAAATGTTATTATAACGAATATCCTTCATATGTTTTATTATCTGTTTATTGTTATATTTACATACTCCAAATTCTTCATATTCATGTATTATTACAAGAGTAAAAGTTTTAAAAATCGCACACGCAACCAACAAAACCAAATGATACTCATAACCAACAGTAAAAAGACAATTTCTGACCCATAGTGACATAAGTTCCAAACCTTTGGACTTTTGAGTATTTAAATTTAAGTAAACAACCCTTTGACTACAAACGAATGTGAGGTCCTTAAACAAAATTTAAATGTCTTTGATTTCTAAATCTCGAGTTAATCAAAATCCTCAAAAGAAGCTAAACCTCCTATTATTTTTAATAATTAATTTATATTAATTATTTTTCAATATTGGTTGCCCGGAGGGTCAACAAAGAGGTTTATCCTCTTAAATTCAAGCTCTTTAAGAAGGGGAATTAAGAAGCTTGTTTCAGAATGAGGTAAGCCGTTGCCCTGAGAGTTTGAATGAAACTCGGTCGTAAGAATATAGTATGAGAATATGCAGAATTTACGACTTTGGCAGTTTTTTTTTTTGCTAACTGAATCACATTTTTCTTTTATTGTACACTCCTTATTTTCTAACAGGAAGTAGAAGAGAGATGGACAATAATAGGATAACCTTCAAATTCGAACTCCATCATTTTAGTTATATTATCTATAAAAAAAATGTTTTCTATGTATATTAAAATGTTAATCATTAAGCTAAAATTAATTTTTTGCACACAAAAAAATTCTAAAAATGGTTATAGACATATAAATCCGAGAGATATTATAAGGAAAAAAAAACAAAATTAACATATTTATAAACATATAAACAATGATAATTATTTTTTGTTTCTTATACCTTACTTCCTTTAACTTGTTGGGTTCCTCCTTATAGGCTGAAGTTAATTTGGAAAAAAAAAAAACTATATATATGCAATAGAACTATTTCTTTGCTTTTCTCCTTTCAATTACTATCTAAAAAAAAAAAAAAAAAATTAAATAGCTATAGTTAAACCCCAATCTTCATGAACTTGTTTCTCAGTGATCATCGACCCTCTACTCACTTCTTTCAATAAACTTACTGACTCTGATTCTCACCATGATTCAACAGAAACTTTATTGGGAAAAAAAGTTATAACCTAAAAAAATTTACTATACTATATTAAAATATTAATAATTTAGGTAACTTGGGGGAATGACAAAGAGAGATATTGGGGTTTGGGGGATTAAGTGATAAATGAGAGAGAGAGAGAGAGAGAGAGAGAGCAGAGCACCTGAACTTAGAATGATAATTGATGGGGTTGGATTTAGGCTAAAATATTTTATGGAGATGATGGAAATGGTTTTAGAAATGATGAATGGTGCAAAAATATACATATACATAAACATACGTGCATATGTATGTTTATGTTCTTAGTTCATATTGCATGTGTAGTAAAAGACGAAATTATAAATCAACTTCTAGATTCTATTTTTTAGAACATGTGTAACAAAAGGTTTTCTCATATTAAAAATTATATATATATATATATATATATATATGGACTAGTCAGGGACTGAGCCAAGAGTCGAATCTTGGGGGGGCAAGCTTTTTTTTTTTTTTTAATAATAAAATATAGAAATTCTACTCTAACCTAATTTAAGTATATATATGTATGAAGCTCCCTCCTAAATACTTGAACTCCGGCCCTTGTCTCCCACACCTCACAAGCACTTGTATTTATAGAGTAACCACCATACTAAGGGTGTGTAATAATGGAGGGAAAAGGGGTAGCTTAATGTAAGTTCATTCACTTTCATTATATTCATTAAGCTATAGTGAAGTATTACCAATTTCATTGAAGTAAAATCATTATTTATTTATTTATTTATTTTTAAGATGCTTCGTTATTTTCATGTCCTACAAATATACTTTACTAGAAATTAATCCCTAACCAAAAAAGACCAAATAAATATGCCCCACGAACCAAAACAAAAAATGTAAATAAAGTTTAAAGTAAACAAATACTTAAAAAAAGAAAAGTTAACAAACAAAAAATAGTGTCAAGTAAAAAAAAAAAAACATGTTATTTACAGTTAGTGGGTTACAGCCATTACCCATTATCTTGGTTTTAGAAATTTTTTTTTTTTTTTTTTTTTTATACAACCTTTTCAAAGCTTTTCACGTGCTATCTCAGTTATAAATCAAATCACAATTAAAAAAATTTCTTCTTTCTTATTTGAACCTACTTAGAAGTCTAAAAATCAAATCAAATCACAATTAAACCATCTTTTGTTGTGTCCTTTACTCCCCTAACTGTAAGATCTAAGAAGTTCACCCTTGTTGAAATAGTAAATTGACAAAAATAATAAATTCTTACTTCTGTGTTGAAATGTCTTCTTAATTCTAATAAATTCCTACTTCTACGTTGATATAAATTCTTACTTCTACTCAATAGCTAAAAAAACTCCTCATTCTTACTTCTACGTCAATATAAATTTCTACTTCTATTCAATAGCTTTAAAAACTCCCCACGTATTTACCTTCCCCACATTTTCTGAATAGAATTTCTCATAAAAAAGAAATGTGTAAAGAAAAGTGATAATTGATTATCCTAACAAATTTTTATCAAGCCTTAAACGTGTAGGTGTAAGGAATTTTTAAGGTTTTACTTATCTAAAATTTTAAAATTTAGTTAAGGAGTAACCGAGTAAGAGAGATTTCTAAACAATTTTAAAAGTTTTATTTTATTAAAAAAATAAAAGAAAAGATAAGGATTAGAAGTTGAGTATTTTAAATTTTAAATAGTTAATGGATGTCTTTCCTATGCGCAAAATAAAAAAACAAACTAACTTTCATATTTATCTTAATCTATCAAAAAAATTAGTGTTTGCTATTTATTCATAGAATATTTAAAGTCCATCTATTACTTCCTTCTTCTTTTTTTCAAATTGTTGCAAATCCGTGTAATATTCTATTATGTACCATCAGATTTTGATAAAGTACTACAAAATACTTATCAGATTTTCATTATACCCTAGGTTTTTTTATGCGATTTGAAAATATAATAATCTTAAATTATAATAGATTTAATTTATTAAAATTTACTCAAAAATTAGAAGAGCTCTTGAGCACACACGTGAGCGCATGCTCAGAGGCTAGTATCGTTTATGTGGCAACAAATAAAATCTTGTCACTAAGTACATGGGTCCAATTGGGCAGGTTAAGGAAAAAAATTTTAACCAAACCGTCATTGATGGGTTGGATACATTCCAAATTGTCACCAACCCAGCAACTTCCAAAACCAATGGTTTGATTGAAAATTTGAACGGTTTTGACCTGACTGATTGAGCAGGTTTGCTTTAGTTGTGTTGTATACAAAACTTTAAATTATTTTACTATTTATCATTATGTATGCTTGCGAATATGTTGGCAAAACATAATTCATTTTTCCTATTAATATGTGTAAATTATAGAGTTAAAAAAGGGGAATAAAATAGAATAAAAAAACTTAAATTTGATATGGGATATATTTACTAACGGAATGTGTATATATGCAAGTTGGTTGGGGTCTTAGCGGTTTTTAAAAGGCTCAATCCGCCCGCCACCAGCCTAACCCATCACTCTAACAGTTAAACTCACCCAACCCGTTTGGTAATCAATATCATATCTTTGTGGGTTGGTGCAGGGCAGAGTGGATTGGACAGATTGAGCGGGCTGATGCATAGGCAGATGTCACATCAATTTGTAAATTTTTTTTATAGTAACTCTAAACAAAAACAAAATTGACATGGGGGACTGGAGTTTTGGAATGGTTTCTGATTTTTGATAAATATTTCACTAGAAGAGCCTCTTGTAGGAAAATGAAACAAATCGAAACTTGCCAAAAGTGTACTTTAAATCAATCATTTATTACCTTTGCATGAAAAACTTAGAAGCTACATTAAAATATTATTGGATTGATAATGAAACATTGCACCAGCTAACAACATCTGTATAACCAAAAGTTTGCAACAATAACGAGGCCTTAATCCCAAAAGCTGGGTTTGGATATTGATCATCAACACATCAACACATTAATTGGGATCAGCCACATATTATTCTACATAAATGATTATAAGATATAGCTGTCTATACTCTATATTACTGATTCCTCTTCTCAATCAACAAGACATTGTAAGTACCAAGTTGTTGTCATTGTTCCAACATCTCAACATGGTCCCAATCTAAAGATCTACCCTCAAAATCATACTCTAATTGTTGATGCTGGTCGTGAGCTAACCTGCTCATCACAGCAAGACCTGCAACAAAAAAAGCTAATATTAGAGAAAAGCATATGGGAACATATTTATTCTTCAACTATCAAAGTTTTCCAATCAATTAAGAATTCCAATAGAAATGTCTTCTAGAGTAAAAAAACAAAAGGAAACTAAGTTTTAATAATATATTCTCCGTATTTGGGAAAATTCAATTCATCAAGATCATAGAGGGTTCCCAAAATAATGGAGAGGAAAAAAAAAGATATCTAAACTTAAGAGCTAAAATATGTTTCAACTATTGTGAATACAGAGGCACACAGACTTAATTAATACATCTTACCAAAACAGTTACATTAACAATTGAGTTTGAGTTCATATGGTTAAGCATTGATTGAACTTGCAGATAAGCAAATATAACAACACATAAATGCTGAGAATATAATAATTTCTGGTTGAGTAATGAAGAAGAAAAAAAACAAATGAGCCATTACTAGAAGCACCATGTACAAATTCTGAAACATGAAAAGCTTCCATGAGAGTAAGCATTTATTTACATAAAAGCCCGCAGATGGAACTTGTGTATGCTGAGATATTAAAACTGACCTTCAATGATTTTGTAGAGAGAAGACCACCATCTATCCGTAGAAACCTGGTATTGATTTAGTGTCTCATCTATAACTTGGTCATGCTTCCCCTCCAAAACTCCCTGCAGTGTTATAACTGCATCCTTTGTTTTCTTGAGTATATTGTTGTTGTCTTCAATGTGTAACCTCTGAAGGTCATCTTGGGAAGAAGTGAGGCTAACAGCTAGGGCAAACTGGGCAGCAGCAGCCCAGTGGGACAAAGGCAGCCTTCTCCTTTGGCCATCTAACTGCTTGGTTTCTTCTTGACTGGACTGGTTTTCTTTACCTCTGAATACTAAGCTACGTAAATACTGAGCATTTGTAGGCCCTGTACTTTGGATCATCCTAGAGAATGCACTTCCTTCATTTGATAGAAGTTCCTCTGGAGTATCGTATTCTAAAACCTGAAATCAACAGTACAAAGTCTTAACTGAGACCAAAAACAAATGAAAGATCAATATTTACATCAGCATGAAATTTGCCAGCTGATTGTTGTGTTTGGCTGCTCAATCTTGTTTTATGGATCCTATAAATTGCAGGGTTAATATTCTACAAACCCAAATATTCCTATCAAGTAGGAACCCTTTTGCAAGAATAGCCTTATTAATGAGGGCATACCTGACCAGCATCAAGTACAAGAATTCGATCAGAGTCAATGATTGTATTTAGCCTGTGAGCAATAATGAGCATTGTGCAGGATTTAAATTCTTCACGAATAGTTTTCTGGATAAGCGCATCAGTCCTAACATCAACAGCTGCAGTTGCTTCATCAAGAACAAGAATTTTTGATCTTCGCAACAATGCTCTAGCAAGACTTAACAGCTGCCTCTGTCCAACACTGAAATTTTCTCCTCCCTCTGAGACCTTGACGCAACTCAAGTGAAAGTACTTTCTTGTTAGCATTGGTAATACTTCTTTTATTTCAAAGTACTATAGTTGAAGCAAAATGGTAACTTAAAAAAAGACCTCTTTCCTCCAACTAAATTTCTCACCGTATGCATTTTCTTTATACCTTTTCAGAATGAAATTGGAGTCAAGGACGAATAAACAAAAATTTAACTAGACACTTCAGGCACCACTTTTCTTTATCGATTTTATTTCTTTAAAATATTTTTATATGATGCACATGTAAAATGGTTTCTGATATGAATTTATTATTCTTTTCTTATCATATAGAAAGGTAAGAAAAGACAAGTCAGTCAATGATTGGAATCTTTACTGTAATGAGGTAGCTTGTTAAACTCAGGATTTCCACTGGTCATTTGCCAGTAGTTTTTATCCCCAAACTTAGAGCTTGTGTAAAAGACACCAATCTATCTTCTTCAAAATTCTGTGATTCATCCAGCCTACAAAGACTACAATCTGACCTTGATTTCTCACCCTAAGAACCCTAGAATCCCTAGAATAGAAACATAGCACAATGCACCTATTATTAGCCTCCAAATCCACAGCCATATCTGCTACAATTCATGAACTACTGTTAACAGCCATGAACCAGATCTGATTTTGTCCTTTCCTTGTCTTTTTTTGAACTACCTTATGACTCCATAAATAAACCTCATTCCAACCTATTTTTCCAGCCTTTTTCACCACAAACCCTTGCCTACACAATCCTAATTTCCCACAAATAACTGCTGCCAAGGAAAATTCCAGCAACCAAAAATTCTAATGTCATACAATTTAGCCCTACCATTGTTTGTTCTATATTACAAACTGTTGGTAGTGACAGGTAACATATCAAGGGCTTTATAAGAAGTTTACAAGCACAATAACTTGGAGTGCAATCAATGACCCACATTTAGGATGTATACTAGTACAAAACAAATCCATTTTTAGGTTCTTAACCCTAGAAACCTTGATCATTAAAATTAAGTAAGGATAGTTGGATACCTCAGCATCCAGACCGAAACAATTCTTCCTGATGACATCCTTTAGATTTGCCCTTTCTAAGGCCTCCCAAAGGTCAGCATCATTGTGCTCACTGAAAGGATCAATATTGAAACGGACAGTTCCTATAAAAAATAAGATGCCCATTATAATGATGTATTTCAAATTTGGAAGTTTTGTGACCACGTATTTTTTAAAATCAGACGCATAAAATTTCATATAAACAAAAGTTTGTTTCCTAATTCAGCCAACTTGTGTAAACAGTTTGGCTGTTTGCAACATGCATATGCTGAATACAGTTGGAGCACTACTAAGTACAAAAAATCAAAACATAACAACCCAAGAACAAGAGAAAGAAGCATATACATAGAACTATATGCATCTATACATACAAAGGCAAATGCACCAACACATGGAAAAGACACACTAACTCACTTCATATGTCATTAAGAGGAAAGCAATCAAATATGCACCATATGATAACCACTCAGTTAGCACATAAATGTTTCTGAAACATATACCACATATACATTTGTATGGTCATAAATAATAAAAATAATAATTACAGAAATAGGAAATATAATCATTTCAAACCATTTAAAAAGCAATATAAGGCCGCCTAAGTATGCATACCTGAGAAAAGAACTGGAGATTGTGGTATGATACTAAGAACTTTCCGCAAATCTGTTAGTCCTAACTTACCAATATCACAATCATCAATCAATATTCGTCCTCTTTCTATTTCTACTATCCGAAATAATGCATTAAGCATGCTAGACTTCCCTGCACCAGTTCTTCCAACTATCCCTAGCTTCTCACTTGGAGGAACTGTAAAGGACAATCCATGCAAGACAGGAGGAAGTTCAGGCCTATAACGCATGACAACATCCTCAAACACAATTGATCCAGATGAAGGCCAGCCAGGTGGGGGACGGTTGCTTTCAATGATAGCTGGAGCCTCAGAAGGCAAATCTACATATGTGCCAACACGCTCAACAGAATTTAAACAATTTTCAGCCCTACTTGCTTGCCTCAGAACACCACTTAATAGACTTGTTATATTTAAAGAATAACTGAGAAGTAGACCCATTTTAGATGCAAAAGCTACCCGGTTTTCCTCTCTTGCATTCTGCAAGACAGCAAAAGTTGCTGTCAACCAAATCATGACACCTCCTAATGTTTCCAACCTTATGGTGAGCCAACGATTTGAACTAATATTCACGAGAGTGAATCTGATATTATTGTCCATAGACTTCCCATTAATGTTGGCCATCCGATCATATGCCTTATATGCACGAATGGACGACAAACCATTTAACGCTTCTCCAAATTGTGCATAAACAGGAGATCTGGTAATGGAATCCAAGCGTTTCACTTCACGGGATGTGCTCTGTAATAAAACATATACAATAAAAATAAATGAAGTGGAATAGGAATATGGTGAGGTGAGGTGAAATTATTAGAAACATAGAATATATATTTTGCTTGCTAACAGTTAAATATTAATTTACTAGTATGAAGACAAGTTTTGTACCCAGGCTTGCACTTTCATGCCAATAAAGCTCTTCTTCTGAGACTAGGTGCTAACACATTTTTTTCCTCCAATTTTTTTGTCAGAAACAATTTCACAGGATAAAGGGAAACAAATTTACTCAACCTAGGTTATAATGTAAATAGATGGTTTCTTTCCTTCTTCTGGTACATGCTTACAACAGGGTAGATTGGGTTTACATAGTCCTTGTTGTATGGATAATTTAATTTAGGAAACCCTTAAAATGCACTAAAATGAGAAAATGAATATTTCCATGACAATACACTAAAATGAGAAAATGAATATTTCCATGACAATACCCTAAGTGGCTGATACCTCGTGATAGAATCTCTCAGCATTAATTCTCAGAAAATCAGAATCTCATGTCCAAACAATGTCAAACATGTGAAAGAGCAAAAGACAAAATCAAAATGGTATACTGAACCTACCTGATAATATAGATAGGCTGCATAAAACAAGATCAGAAGTGGCATTACGGACCATAGTGATATTGTGCTTACAGCGCCAATCAGAACAAAAGTTGAAAGAAGCTGCCACACTTGGCCGAGAAACATATTTATAAAACTGGCTACATTGCGATCTATATCACCTAGATCCTTTGCAAACCTATTGATTATCCTTCCAGTTGGATTAGTGTTGAAGAATATCATTGGAGCTCTTAGAATAGAATGTAGCATGGCATCATGCAATCTTTTGGCACCACGAAGACTTGAAATGATCAGCCAATAGGAGTTTGCAAGTGTCACAGCAACCTGAATCAGTAAAGGATGAATAAGCCTTTATAATATATACCACTCACAGATGTTTTAATATTTTTCTTCTGGTTCATTTTATACTTTTTAATTCATTCTAAAATATAGAACAAAGAGAAAAGGGAAAAGATAATGTAGTTCTTTCGTCCTCCTAAACATCTAATATGTTTTCTGCCACTATATTGGGTTTAGTCATATGATTTTCATGGTACTTATTTCATACTGGTATTTCTTTTACTTATCAAGACTAATATATTTTCATTGAAAGAACTTCAGATCCTTGGAGTAGTTGAAAAACAGACAGTAGGATCAAGACAGGCAAAAGGATAATTTACTTGCCAAAAAAAGAAAAAAAAAAGAACATTTTCCAATTATTTAGTAACTGCAGACACACCTGGCCAAATGAAAGAAGGGCATAAATAAGAATGTAGTAGCCAGGTCTGTAACTCTCAGAAGTACTTTGATCTGTCCAAAAACTTAACCATGTGCTACTTAAAATTCGAAGAACTTCCGTTAATAGATAGCACATAAAGAGTATCATAACAACACAAAGGCCTCCTAGTGCAGTTTTGTACCTGCAGATAGGACCAAGGCAAACATATCACATAAAATGACTGCCAAAAGAGGGAAAAAAGTCATAAAATGACAGATTAGTTTATATAAACAGTCACTCTGGGAAAAGACACTCGTGATGATTGGTTAGTGGCTGTAATCAGAAAAAGTACATCCATGGCCCTTTTAGGTAACCCAGAAAAGAGATTGGTCTAATAATGGCAGAATGGTTCGTATTATGCATCCAATCACAACCCAACTCCATAACTTATACCATAGCAACTTGGGTTTGGCCACATGAATTGTTTTCCAACATTCTTCTCTATCTGGAGCTGCATAACTGAAATTTCTAGCTCATGCTTTCTAGCTACTGCTGATCCAAAAAAAGAAAAGGCACTAATTTTTTTTTTTAAGTTGGCTACCTCATTAACTTGTTTAAATATATTTGTTTTCATACAAGAATTGACCATACGTCCTAGGAAATGAGTTCAATGTGAGATACCATTTTCTGCTTCGGACTTAAAAAAAACATAGAAGCTGATTGGAATTGGCTTTGGAAGGCTCCAGGGGAGAATTAAAATCCCAAAATTAGCATACAACTGCTACACGTTGCATAATAGAAGTAACATGTATTTATTCTGCAGGAGACAGATAAAAATTTCTCCTCTCCTACTTCTCGCCATCCTATTCATTCTGTTTCTTTTCTTTTTTATGATTCTTTTATGTATACATATGTACATACATCTATGTATCAATATGTATACATAAATATATACATACACGCGTATGTGCACACATAATTCTTTGCCGCCTTCATTACTGGACCCAAATGCCCCACTTGTAAGCCAGGTATCTGTCACTAAACTATGTAATAATTTAGAAAATTTCTGGTGTATGTCTAGCATGTATTGAACATGCTGGAGCCTTTTTTGTGTCTACACTGATATTACTATTCTGCAAAATATTTCCAATTAGATTAAAGAGAAAGGGTTTCTGAACAATGTTCTAGGTCTGATATATACAGGTAAATACCAAAGGTTGTATGTAACATTATTACAAAAATTAACCAGAGCATAGAATTGTTTTATCTGTTACTTGGATTATTATTTCTAGGAAAATTCAGGATCAGCATTACAGATTTGGGTTTACTCCAAGAAACATGAAATGTTTTTGTTTACACTCATGTAGTATTTACCTTGTGTTCAATACTGACATAGCTTTTACCATAAGTGTATGTTCTACATTGAACGAAATGTAATATTTAAAACATTGAGTCACATCAAGGTCCAAATTAGACTAGAAATGGCTTCACTGCCATATCTGGATTATATTAGGGTGCTCTAGAGTTCATAATTTAGAAAATGTAAGGTGCAGAAAAAGGGATTTATAAATTAGTTTTGTGCTAAGTTTTGTTTGTTGTTGTAGCAGAAAGACCCAACAAAAAAATTGATGATCTTCCATAATTTTGGAAATTATCAAAGTATTAAAACTATACTACCTCATCAAAACGTTCCAGCTAACAACACCTGTTTCTCGTTCTTCTTGCTTGATAAGCACGGATTTCCCTCCTTTCCCTTTCCTTTTAAGGCTTGCATCTTTTGGAAAATCATTTTCTGGCCCATTGACAGTAGGTTTAGTGCTTTTCTGATCATAGGTTTTGTTGTCTTCCTTTTCATCCTCTTGTTCTTCCATTTTACCAGCATTTTCCATTAGTTTCTGGAATAAAACACCATTTTTTGATAGCTCCTCAAAGGTTCCGTCCTCTTTGATCATGCCTTCAGAGACCAGGATAATCCTATCCACTTGAGGCAGAAAATGTAGCTGGTTTGTGACAAGAACCCGGGTTTTCCCTCGCAACTCTTCCTTTAAGCAGCCATTAAAAACCTGGAAACTACTATGGCTTGAAATAATACAATATGGCTTCAAGAGCATATCACTTTTAAAGATTTTGGTGGAAAAGATATTAATTTTCAAAATTTAAAAGAACAAGAAAAAAATAAGACTGCATAAGAAACAAAAAAGTAGAGAAGCAGATTGAGAAGCTCTTCAGTTCTCTGCTTAGCCTTTCAAATGTATACTGATTTGGGTATTGACTCCTAGGCTTTATCCTTCTTCTCGTCTTTCTTTTTACTCTAAATAACCCTAAGTGTTGATTCCTAGGTTTTTCTTCTTCTTCTTTTTTTCTTTTTTTTCTATTTGTTTCAACGATAATGTTTTCTATATAATGAGTTATTTTCCAAAAAATATTTTCTATAAAACTATCTCATTTTCTTATGTTTGGTAGTAACCTTAAATGAGTTGAACAATGATCTCTTAACTTTCCTTATTTATTTTGCTGTGAGATAGAGTTGCTTTACAAAAAAATTTAGTGGAAAATAATCTCTAAAAATAAGTCATAATTTTTTTGTTGACCGAAAATAGTTTTTCATTGATTCATTTTTTTCTGATGCTATGAACACTGGAAAACACGGAAAACTATCTTTACACAAGGTTTTTTATCGAAACAAATGGAGTGTATTGTTTCCCGCAAATCCCTTGGAGAATTTGGTGTTGCATCAGATTTTTTTTTGCACTTAAGAAACAGGGAAATTGGATTGACTTCAAGTATTTCAGAACTTTATTACTTTCAAAATTAATGGTGTATCTTTATCTCAAGGAATTATAATTATGGCAATATACTAAGTAGGAATACAAGTAAATTTAAGGTGATCTTATACCACTTAACAAAATATACTACCTGTCGAGCAACATGAGCATCAAGAGCACTTAAAGGGTCATCAAATATATATACATCGGAATTGGAATATACAGCCCTAGCCATGGAAACTCTCTGCTTTTGCCCACCACTAATATTCACCCCCCTTTCACCAATCTCTGTGAGATCATGGCCCTAAGAGAAAATATAACAGAAAGATATAATTTCATTAATAGGACTTTTTTTTTACACTTTTTTGGGTTTATTAATAAGAAGTAAATGTAAATGTAAAGATATGACTCTTTAAATTCACTTAACTGGAAGTAAGTCGAGATCATGCTGCATTGCAGTTACATCAATAGCTTTCCAGTATCGTGTGGGTTCAAATTTTGAGCCAAATAATATATTTTCGCGTACCTGAAAGAATGAATTTGAAAGTCAAGAGGGTGCATGGTAGTAAGAGATAACTGCGAGTAAAACACAAGGAGACTTTCAAAGCAGTAAGTAGATAGGACATGTAATATCAATAAGAATATAAGCAAGCTACAACTCACTGTAGCATTGAAAATCCATGAAATTTGAGGTACATAGGCGACAGTTCCTCTGATAATAACACTTGAATCTCCCACAGGTGGCAGCTCCCCTAGCATTGCCGATATTAGTGATGTCTTACCTTCTCCGGTGGCACCAACAACTGCAACTAAACTGCCAACTGGTATGTCCAAATTGATATTTGATAATGTGGCATTATCTGCCTGTATAGAATAGGAATGTTAAGAATGCTAATACAAATAGGAAAGAAGCACATTTGAGAGTCAACAAAGTCTAACATTATCACAAAAATGAGAAAAAGTAATGGCAATTGGCAAGGGGTATTTTGGTCTTGGTATAGAGATAACACCTTATAGAGACTCAAATTGAGTAGTTAGTATATATGGACAACACTTAACACACAAAGCTAAAGCCTATGAGCTTGGGCCAAACTATGTTATATTAACCACTCGCTCCTCATTATTAAATGTATGGCCAACCATCTCCCCCTCACAAGTGAGTCATTACCTCTCTGTGGGCCACAAACAATTTCTACTAGCTCCCCCTTATCTATGGTCAAACCAATGTATTCTTTTCTACCATCCTATTCTATCCAAAGTTATACTTTCTATTACCTCTCTAATTGACATGTCATTTATTATTATTTCTACTAATGTTATTTTAGGTCTTCTTCTACCTTTGTTTGTTCCCTCGCCTTAAATGAACTCATTGCTTTTCACTGGTGCATTAATGCTCTCATCTACACAAGACCACACACCATTTCAAGTGACTCTTCCTCATCTTTTCATCAATATGTGCCAACCCTATCTTTAATTGAATTTCCTCATTTCAAAGCCTATCTTTCCTTGTGTTTAACTTATCCAGCCTAACATTATCATTTTAGCTACATTAATTTTATGAACATGTTGCTTCTTAACAGCCCAACATTTAATACCATAGAGCATAGCAAATTTTATAGCATTCTTAAAAAAATTTCCCCCTTAACTATAGGTATTCTATAATCACATAATACTCTTGATGCACTTCTCAACTTCATCTACCCTACTATTATCTTATGATTCACTTCCTCTTCTAGCCATGCATCTTGTTTACCTCTTGTTTGACATGATTTTCCATATCGAGTACTGAAACCCTAGTAGAAATGTGGTCCAAAGGAATGAACATATTTTTATATAAACCATAAAAAGAAAATCTGACATGATTACTAAAAGTACGAGGTGTTTCACTTAAAAAATAAATACTACTAAAAGTTGACCTTTGAATCCCATGAAAAGTACCCATCCTTGATAGAAATAGCTGGAAGCCCAGGTTCAAGAGGTAGATTTGGTTGTAGAACTCTCTCCTTAGCTAATAATAGTTCCTCCAAGCGTTGTAATGACACTTTAGCATTTACAACCTGTCAAAATAGAATAGCATGAGTAATTCAAAGAATAACTGCTGATATATTGGTCATGAAAAAATACAATTTTTGCTTATAACTTTGTATCAAGGCAAAGGTCAAAATGCACACTGAAACAGGAAAGGCTAGCATAACCAATGTATTTGCAGAACTATATCAATGGGATTTAATCCCAAAAGGCAGACTATATAATTGAAGCATAGAATTTTACACAATATGCTATATTAGTTGTCTCGGAGGATGCGTGTTACATACAAAAGGTACAGATACAATAGACAGACCTGACTTAATAAGTTGGGAAGCATGTTCAGAGGAAATCGCAGCACTGAAAACAAAGAAAGCGATGTAAATGCCCGTGCTGGGGTCAAATTCCCACCAAGCAAAGTGAACAAACCAAAAGAGGTCACTGTTACGACAACTGGGATGCTGTTCAGTATAAAGCTGTTAAACTGCAAAGAGGGCATTAAGCTGGTCAGAAGAACATAAAAGCTAAGAATGAAGACATACAGAACACAAAATGCAAGCTCATTTATACAGATTATGAGATGTCATGTTGTATCAAATGCAATTTACTATTAGAACTATGGTTAAATGATTAAATTCACCACTTCCTAATAACTTAAGCTTTTGGGAAAATTAGTAATTTAACACGGTATCAAAGCAAGAGATACTAAGCTCGATCCTTGTCCTTATTGTACCTCCCATTTAAAATGTTAAAAATCTCAAGTGTTGGGCCCCAGTTTTTAAGGGGGAGTTTAGACCCCGCACGTGAGGAGGACTGTTAAAACTATGATTAAATACATTATTTCCTAATAATTTAAGCTTTTGAGACAATCGGTAATTTAATGTTTACAATTCACCATATAAAGGAATTGATGCATATGCTGTTGCTGGTCTCATATTGCCTCATCGTTGGTTTTAAATTGATCATAGATCATGAATTTAGTCATTATAAGTCAACTATGGGTAACATTTATTGTACCAATCAAGATCACTATGTAAATGTTACATTTGAGAGAACCAGATCATGTTAACATATGCATCATAATTTTTTCTCAACAACAATAAAGTTCCGGTGTTCCAAAATAATATATCTTCCCAGTACTTTATATATCTGCATATGCAATCTATCAGGTGGCCCTAAGTACAAAAGCCTTGAAAAACAACAATTGGTAAGCATTTAACCATAACAACCAATTTCACTGCACTCTAATCTCACTCTGACATTGGCTGAGGGGTGCAATATTTTTGCTGATCATCATGCTACTGTGGAAGCATAGTTAGTAGCCAGACCAAATAATCAATTTTCTCTACAGCAATCATACTTGCAGTATGCAGTCAGCCAAATTTGGTTTCTATGTAACTCAAGCAGTAGTGCTAAATACACTACATGTCAACAGTGATGATGAGGAATTTAAAAAAGCAAATAGTAACATCATCATGCTTTCGACATTCTTGAACTAGATAGGAGCAAGAAGAAATTTTCCAAGATTATGTTTTGAGCCATACAGCTGATAGTAATTGTGCTTTGCGGAACCATGACAGCTCATCATTCCTTATGCTTTGAACTTTAGATAGGAAGCTTGTCTCCCAAGCATAACATCTGGAACACATTTCAGCATATTATCAAAACAAACAGTGTCATGCACGGAACAACATAAACTTTCTTAAATTAACCATACTTCACAGTGTCCATGGCCGCCAAAATTTCATTCATGAGGCCAACTCTCTTGTCAGTCCACTGCAGTGCTTCCTTGGTCAGTTTCCGCATTTTGCTAAGCACAACAGTCTGTTCTCACAAGTTAATCACGAAACATGAGCTTTCATCAGAGACATTGTATGGAATAAGGAAAACTCAAACTAATTACAGTTCAGGTAGAAATTAACAAACTCAAGTTCTATTGTCTATATAAACCATAATAATTTTTGCAAAATTGTTAAATTACTGATTTTCCCAAAAGCTTAAGCTTTTGAGCAGAATCAGTAATTTAACATGGTATCAGAATAAGAGGTCCTAAGTTCAATCTCAATCTCCTCCACTCTACCTCCCATTTAAAATCTCACATGTTAGGTCTCACCTATTAAAAAAAGAGTAAAACTTAAGTACAGTACTTAGGTGTTGTTCCTTAAGTTCCTCTTTTAAGATTTTGTCATGTTGATTTTTTCTCATGAAATAGAAGTGTATTTTTTAGTTAAGTAGCCACATGGCTGAATCTTAAAAAAGGAACCTAAAGAACAGCACCTAAGGTACTGTATCTAAATTTTATCCTTAAAAAAATAGTTTCGGCCCACACATGAGAGGGAGGCGTTAGAATTGTGTGGTTAAATGATTAGATTTACCGTATCCCAATAACTTAAGCTTTTGGAAGAATCAATAATTTAACAATTTAAAACAATAATGTAAGACTTTATAGGCAGTTAATATGAAAACAGTTTGTAACCAATCAAACTTAGCATAAACTAAAACCCCTCTCAAAGTAGGCCCCCTGAGTAACTATCAATCCAAATACAGGCCTCACATGTTGCATGGCAGAAGAAATTACCATGTTAGGCAGTGGGCCAATAATCTGTATCAAGCTTAGTACAAATTTAGAGTAATTAAGTTATAAGAATTTCTAAATTTTTATAAAGATCATATAAATAGAAAAATCAATTATTATCACAAATCTAAGTGAGAAATATAATCTACAAATATAAGGTTTAAAAGTACTAAATCATCATTGTTATCAAACCCAGAATGTTTTTGCAGTACGCTAGAAAACTAGATGTGACATTACAGATAGAAAATCAAATTGTATTATATGATTAATGCAGCAAGCACTAAAGGTGTAGGTGCCATTATGAAACCTGTCCTTGACAGATCAAGAGTTAGTCAGAGAATAATTTGATAAAATTAATGTCTACTGTCAAAGAAATAAAAGAGTCCAAGAGACAGAGTCAATGTCCTAAGACATCTTATTTGTTGTTGTTGGTAAAAGTCATATAAAACTGTACTAATTCTGTGTTATTTCTGAGTACCTAAAAACTGGACTTAAAATTTCAGAGCTGTTCTTCAGTCTGCTTAAGGATCTCAAAGGGCTTTTGTTGAAGATTAAGTCTGGTTTGTTTTCTTTTCTCAGAGGCTGAGGACTGGTTCCTTTTTGAGTGTCTATTTAGTGCCAATATATGAACCTCTTTTCATTGTTCTCTCAATTTTTCTACCAACACATTAACTTTCTTTTGTCACTGTTGTTGAGTTCGTTGGGTTTTCAGATAAAAACATCACATTAATAGCTTTAGGATTAGGGATGCATCAGTGGCACCAAATAGTTTGGTAAATTTGAGCTAGGGTCAGATTATGGAATTTGAAATTATAAATAAAGAATATTTGCACAAAATTACTACTAGGAAAACAAAAAAGAAAAAAAAAAAAAAAGATCATCACAAAATTGGAAAAATAGTAAAGATCCATGCAATCAACCCATTTTATCAAAATAGGATAGAAAATAATGTCTGCTGACCTGTATAGGGACCATGAGAACTAGCAATAATGATCCCAGAAGTGAAGCTACACCTAGTTGCTGGTAAAGAAGTACCATAGCTATGACAATACGAAATGGAGCTGACCATAATCCATGAAGTTGTTGACATATTTGCTGAACAATATAAGGAACATATTAATTCAGTCATGCCCCTTCCCCAAAATAATTATAATATGGTCAAATTTTTTCCAGCATGCATATTCACTGAGTTAGAGGATACCTGAACTGCATTAGCATCAGTCGTCACCATATTGGTTATCTTTCCAGAGGAAAAATTCTTGCGACCCTCATGTGTTAGTCTTAAAGACTTGCGGAAAATTGCAGCCACCTATAATTAGAAATAGTCACTTCTTCAACCGAAACTTGAGTTGCATGGCTAGACCCAACCAAATAGGCATTTTAAGGCTGAAAGTGTACAGAAACAAAAGCGCCATATACAATAAGATTTCTAACACAGAAAAAACTTTACCAAAGTTGACCTCAGCCGAAAACCAACACGCATAACATTCTGAAAATACTGAGATTCGCATAGCACGCCAAGTGACTGAAATAAATAAACAATTAGTCAATCTTCTTTTAATCTAAATATAGACCAATTACAAAACAATGCTCCTAAGTCAACTACTAGTATCTTTTCTCAGAGGTAAGCAAAAGTTCTTTCTACTGGCATTTGACCCCAAAAAAAAAAAAAAATTTAAATGCAGTTGTCTTCTCACCAAGCCATAATTTGATGACTGCAAGTATAAAAATCAATGAATAATAGACACTTCATTCAATGAGTAATTAAATTTTTAACCAACCAGAAAGCAACATGCTTCACTATAATTATTGAAGTAAATCTACCATATAAAAAAAAGAACCATACTTAATTATTATACATTGTCAATGAAGTACAGCCATGCTATTGATTTACAAGAAAATTTTCCACATGGAAAGATTTCACAGAAAATCCCTGCAACACCCCCTACCTCCAGAAATTCTCATAATATGTTGAAGATGAACCATGAATGCAACTTAAAGAAACAATCCCAAAATGTAATCCAACAATGTCCATTACGTATTCAAGGTACACTTCTTCACATAAACATATCTTTAACCTGCAAGTTACACACTCTCGCAGTGGGTTATGAACCCACAACCTCACCCTTCACCTTACTCTTACAAATGGAGTTGCCATTTGAGCTAGACCTCATCCACTACCCTTCATGTAATACATTTAAAATCATTCTCATGAGTTCCTTTCACTTAAATATATGTCTCCCCTTCTGACTAATGTTGCTGATCAGCTATAATTTTCCACAAAAAACTAGTCACAAGAGCAACTTTTCAAATATCAATATTGATAGTATGAGTAGAATTCATACCACCCCAGCGAAAATTGAGAAGGCATAGATGTAACCAATCCAAGCTGGATCCCCTCGTTGCATGGACTGCAGGTAGTAACAAGAAAGTTATGAACTTTTATGGCCCAAAACCTCAGAACAAGGTTCATCTTATAGCTAAACTGTAACAGAACTGAGAATGCAGAATAATCTCAAACTAAGGTAGTTTTATTCATGTCCAATCTTTCTCATCATCACAGAAAATAATGTCAAGAATGAATTGATCTTAGCAACCAAAAATGGTATATACTTCAACTTGATAATTCTTTGGATATAAGGATTTTGCAGGGTGCAAGTGTTATGGGCTAATAGACTTTTGTTTTTTATGTTTCTCAAACCATAACTTTTCATTTCCTTCCTTTGCATGGTCTGCATTGTTTTATTTTATTTTTCATAATTCAATAGTTGGGGGAAGGGGGATTTGAACCCAGGAGGTGCCAGTTAAGCTACAAGACTCTTGACATCTGCATTATTTATAGACCATCTTTCTAACAACCATTTCAAAATTACACACTTGACTTAAATTTCTTAGGAAATGAAGCTCCTAATTTTTATTCCCCTTTAAAAATTGTTAGAACTATGTGATTAAATGATTATGTTTACCATATTCCAATAGTTTATGTTTTAACATGATATCAGAGCTAATATTCAACATGGTATCAAAACAAGAGGTCCTAAGTTCGATCCTTGTCTCCTCCACTCACCTCTCATTTAAAATCCTACAAGTTGGGCCTCACCTATTAAAATGATTAAATTTACCATATCCCAATAGTTTAAGCTTTTGGGAATGATAATTTAACAGAAATGATGACCATTCTTGCTTCCAACTTCTATATTATTTACTAGATCATAAAAATTTCCATATTCATTATGAAACTAAGGCTCATAAACTGAGGTTGTAAGCTTGTCCAATCATAAGACCTATGAGGTCTTAAATTTGATCTAGTAAACATGGATCAGTGTTCAATGCTTCAGATTTCAACAAACACAGCCTTTTTATATGAGAATTAATTAAATTTATATAGAAGACAGACACCCTTTTTAGGCGGTAAATAATTTGAAATAACATTATTTATCAATTAAGTTGCAAGAAAGTAACAGACCTGTAAGAGTTGGTTCAATAGAACTGGCCCCACAAATTGAGAAAGATCATTGCCAATCTACAAAATGTTCAATGAAAAATTAATTAGCTCCCAAAATTTCGTCAAATACAGAATTATGTTTCACTTTTAATATTGTTCCCATTAAATCTTTCTTGTTGCATTCAAAAGGAAACTTTAAATTTTATATAATCTACAAAATAAGATAAGAGCCAGATCTCCATGTATCAAGATCAATGCATGAGAATTTATTGAAATTATTTGATTTAGTGAAATTCTATTTGATATACAAAATTTAAGATCCAGTATCCGTTCATGAGTAAACTTTAGAACAGATGCCTATGCATAAGCATCTATAGAGAAGTCCTTGTTTAGTAATATCTAATTTACATCTGTCAATGCACACCAATATCCATTCAATTATTTCAGTTTATGAATTATATATCATACAAAATTATTTAACAGATTAAGGCATTATTCAAATTAGTTGTGACCTTCAAATGTTGAAAGATAAAAAGATGATTTTTTGCAACAAAACAGTAGATTGCATACACACAATTTCAAGAGATATTGTATGCAGATAATGAATGAATTGGTGAGCAACAATGCCATCCTGAACAATCTTTGACAAAATGGAAAAGGAAAGGGGGAGAGGGGGACAAAGGGAATGAGATCATTACCTTGAAGAAGCCACCCCGCCAAAACCTACATAAAACATTTAAAATCCAATCACATATCAGAAAGCTTAGAGTGTCATCAAAATCTAGAAAAAAAAAAATATATATATATATATATATATATGTCATACCTTCCACCAAGGCTATTATTCAATGCTCTTAAAAGCCACGGTTTTGACTTTTGAGATTCTTCAATCCAACATATCTGGAACCTGCAAAATCAACACTGTCAAACATGTTTCACAATGGTTATGAATTTGTTAAGAGGCACATGAAATAATGGCAACATGATGCTAACTTTCTACTAAGTGTCTCAGTCCGATCCCATGTGTCCAACTTCCAGATATCTTTTTCAGTGATAGGTTTTCTATAACCCTGCTGCATGAGTGGAGTGATCCATCCAAAATATATTCCTACAGAAAATTAACCAAAGGTAAGCAAGTCAAGGTAATTGGAGGTCCGATCTTCCATCATGGTAAAAGTGATGAAAGTACAAAGAAAACCCTTTCTTCCATCCTAAGACATCTCTATCGCCTCCTACCCCACCACCACCACCCCCCCCCCCCCCCCCTCCCAAAAATAAGAACCAACAAATTTAGAAGAACCTGGAAAATGCTTATATTGCCTTTTTCACAACATTATTTTCATTTACCAAGAAAACACGAGAAACGACTAGATAGGTGTAAAGACACAACAACTAGGGTCATAAATGGGTTTGCTCTTTTTTTCTCTGTTCTGGTGCATCAAATAGAACACATAGAGATTAAAGTCCTGCACCGACACAACTACCAAGTGCATACCACGTTTTAGTCTATTATGTGTATTGCTTTAATTGCTCCCTCCTCAACAAAAAGCCAATAACTCAAGAAGTGAAGAACCAGTAGGATATCCTATAACTCCTGGCATTAAGGACCGTTTAGTTTTAGGAAGTACTCACTGGAAAATATATTGACATGCCTCTCAGGACAAATTTGCTCTTCTCCAGGAATAGCTTCATATTCACAGTTGTCAAGAGGCTCAGCATGCATCATATTGTAACCCGGATAAGGATCCAGATTAGGAACATAAACAACAAGAAGAATTCCAAACAACACCTGTATCAGAACAATAGATACAAGTAAGAAATGTATTGACATGCTTTGGAATTATAAAGAAAAGCCAAGATTCAAAATATCTACCGAAGGTAATTGTTTTGTACCATGGAAAAATGTAAAGTGACTATCAGTGACAAAGATAGGATCTCTTAATCCAAATGTTGGCCCAGTTTGCATTAGTTCTCAAGAAGTTGTTGTGATGGCCTACTAAGTACAAAGTTGGAACTAATCCAGGTCTACAGGCCTGTCAGAATTGTTAGTATTGGTGTGTATGTGAGCTCCCACTTTGTTATTGCTTCAACTTTTGAGATAGCTGGTTTCTAACATTAAACCAAATCTAGATTGTCATTGAGGCCCTTGGTTCAAGTCCTTGTGAACCCCATCCCATTAAGTTCTTCTATTAATTAACACATGCAAGGCTCACTGTTTGTTTTGTTATTGGGCAGCCCTGATGGAGAGGGGGATGGTGTATATCACGCCTGATAAACATTGTTGATCTTAGCTTGCAAGACAAATAATTTCTGATAAAAACGGCTTAAGAGTGGGTTCAGATATGCAGGGGCCAATTTCCTAATATCTTATCCCTTTCGGGATACAGTTTCTAATCAGAATTTTAAAGACAAGGTTCAGAAATGCAGGCCAGCTTGCCTTAAGGACCCAGACTAGAACTTCCAATCTTATTAGCACTATCCTATAGATGTAAAAAGATGCCAAAATCCACGTGTCCAATGCCTTCCTTCAGGAACCAGAAAGACTACCTAAATGGCCACACTAATATTTTTCTCACAAATTCATTTTAAAAAGTGGAGCATAGTAAGGAATGATACAACTTTGATGCACTTGTTACGAATTCATGCTTACACTTTCCATTATAAATCTATAATATCATCATCCATTTTATGCTCATATTTAGATTAAGATATGTAGTTGCTTCCTTTATATTTCTTTAGTCCCAGGCCCATGTCCCTGAAGCCTTCCAAGCATTGAAAAGTGACTATTAACTGCTTGACAAAGAGCCTAAGATCTGTACAAAGCTTCTACAGCCAATTCTTAGCCTTCATCCACAGACCATTTATAATTATGACTGGGTAAACAGCACATATGAAAACTAACATAAGAAGAGGTTATAGACCTACAACCATTAGAGGCAGTAAAAGAGAAGGAACAAACCTGGCAGCAAACTGTACTTAAGTACAAATACAGAGTAGATCTGCATGATTAAAATAGAATTGTAAGTATGCATTGGCATCCAGCATGAATAAAGTTATCCCACTCCAGAAAACAGTGCCACCAATAAGACATGTATCCTATATGCAATAGCCATAATGATTACTTAAGTGGAACCCGCTAGCATTCTTGTTGGGGTGCAAACTGAAACTTGTTATTTTTGTAGTAATGATAGGTGATAAAGGTGCAGAATTAAAATCATAATGTTTGTGTGTGTGTGTGTGTGTTTATATTTAATTAGCTCTTAAAAAATAACTTATGTTATTTAAAGTTTCTAGCGAATTAACATTGACCACTGATATAAACATGAGGAAGTAGCCAAATTGATGGTCAGGGGCTAAGCATGATATTCAACTATAATTGTTACTATTGTTTTTTTTTTAATTCTTGTCCCTGTAAGTAAATATTTCAAGGGTATATATGCATGAATATTATTCCAGATTTTTGATTTACAATGAGAAATCCCAGATTATCCCTGCTCTGTTAGTACAAATCCTGACTCTTACATTTTTTGAATTATTCTGGACAGCTTTAACACAATAACCATCCATTTTTCAGACAAGCATTACTTCTCTTACTTTAAAATCAATCTTGGATTTTCCATAGATAGATTATTCGCAGCTGATTTCAAATAATTCCTCAATATCAAATCGTCAAGAGGGTCACGTACATGCAACTTTCTCAAGACACTTGAGAAACCTCCCCCCCATGCCCCCCCCCCCCCCCCCCCTCAAAAAAAAAAAGAAAGAAAAGGAAAAGGGAACTAGCATTTCTTTAATAAACCAGAGGCCGCTCCGAATTTTCTATGTGAGGATTGCACTAAATGAATGAAAGAAAAACCAACCTACTGTAGTATCTGCTCACTGAAAGAATAAGATTGAGCAGCACAGCATCCCCTACCAAAACATAAATGACTGCAAACCGTACAAACCACCGAAATTGCCGAATGTAAATTTTAGTTTCCAGGCCAATCATTATCAGCATGGAGCACCAAGCAACTGCCTCAATGATCAAAGAAATTATCTACAAGAGGAAAAGAAAAATCACTTTGCAAATTCAAGTCGACTTAACATGTTACTATCATAATATTACAATTGCCTCCAGCCGGAATTAGAGATAAAAATTATCAAACTAACATTTTACAGGTTAAACATTTCGCAATGAATTGAAGCTAAAAGATATCAAATTTCAAATATGTTTGATTTTGCATAACATGCTAAGATTTGAAAGTGCCATGTTATGAGGAAGATAGCATGCAACATTATTAAGACAATATGAAAACTCACCTCAAAAGGAGCAAAACCAGTCTGTCCATCCAGGTTAAAGATTGAAAGCCCCATCATCAACCTTAATAAAGGTCCAGCAGTGCAATAACCAGCCAACAATCCCAACATGTAATTGTAATAATTTGATCTCAAATGATACCAAATGGCTTTGGAATTGTTCTTTATCAGCCATATCCGATAAGAGCACAGGCCAAGGAGAACCAAGTGAGAAATGGAGATCACTAGAGAGTCAATTGCACAAGGTGTGTATGAGCCAAAAGCACTATCTACTGCTTTGGTCCATAACCCATTTGCCACAGGCTGACAATACCAAATTAACGGCTCAAAATCCATATTCAGTCCCTATTTCACAAATCTTCAATTGCAAGGCCACATTACAAACTCATTTTCTTTTGCAAGAAACAACTATAGGGTGTTTGATAGAGTTTTGTGCTAACTCAATTCCCTGCAACAATAGAAAACCATACTCATGTTCAAACCGGAAAGAAGTAATACAGCACCAAATATTTTAAGTTTGAACCCATCAATACAAGAAAGAAAAGAAACCCGTCTCTATTCTGCAAATGCTAATTTAAATTCTATCAAGGAACAGACAACAGAGAAAAAAAGTGAAAGAAAATCCAATCATCTTCCATTTAATGCTGACAAGAAGACAGAGGACAAGAAATGAATACAGAAACCTGATTCATATGTTTTCTTAGGTTTATGCAATGTAGTTCCAGTTTTTACATAAACCAGTACTGAAAAGAAAAAACAAGAACAAGAAAGCCATAACTGACAATAAGAGCATTACCTCCAAAGATTGAGTTATTGTCACTTCACTACAGGAATGGATCAAACAGAATCAAACATACGCAAGAGATTCTATAAGCGACTTTATGGCATGCATAATTGATTATATATAATCTTAGTTTGAACGTGCAAGAAAGTTAAACCTCATCGGTAGCAAACGCTATAGATTAAAATTACCTCTAAAGAAATGTTAAACCTCCAAAAAAAAAATAAATGAAAAATCTTATTTCATGTTAGCTATTGCATACTCGGTACATACTCTTTTTTAAAATCATGTTTTAAAAACACGATTTCACACCATGTGCCAGTGTATACGGTGAGTGTCCAATAGTAAGTGATTATCGTTACTTAAAAATAAATAAAAGGTCTTCTTAAGTATCTCAAGGCTACATGTCGAGCAAATAATAAATATTTATTTAATTATGTGTTGTAATACACACTTTTCAAGAAAGAAAATGTGTCAATAATTTATTGGTTTACCTACATAAAATTATCATATTTATACGCCTTTTATATTATATTTGTAGTTTGGTACACAATTTCACTTTATTTAAAGAAAAAAATTTTAATAAAAAAATTGACAAAAAACCATAAATAAATAAGGAACCTCTAATTCTTTTTTTTTTAGAAACTTCTATTAAACACATTCTTACACAACCTTGAAATGCATTAAAATTTTGACTTCAAGATGATACTATTTACACCCCCCCCCCCCCCCCCCCCCCAAAAAAAAAACAAAAAAAAAAGTAAGGAATATACGATTTGAGTACATTTCAAAGTGTGTACACAGTACAGCATAATAAACATTGTCCACTCAATAATGATAGTAGTAATAGATGACAAACAAGAAAGCAAGCAAAGCAGAAAATGGCAGTGTCAATGAGGCACATAAGTACAAATGCAAACGTCAGGGCTTACGAAGGCATTTGTATTTTGTAAAGTAGGAAAAGGACTGGGTAAAGAAAACAATCACTACTACATGATTGTAAACAAGACAACACTGTTTACCAAAAAAAAAAAGGCAACACTGATATCTGCATTTTTGGCTCTATAAACACATCACCAACAACCATGCCCACTGAAAAATAACCATTTTTTAATAAATAAACTCACCCACTGCCAGCAACCTTAATTATATTAGTTACTCTCGAATCTCCAGATTTTAAAGTATCTATCTGGACTGAGTTTTTATACTATCTAGGGAAACTTTATTCATACATTAATATCCCAAGAGTTAGATTAGAGCTTATTGAGAGGATTATACTTACAACAAATTGAAGTAACTATTTTGTATGCTTCTCAATTAAAATTTAAAGCCCTGACTGACCATATAAAAAGTTATATATTTTTATATAGGAGAAAGTTATGTATCTCCAATCATTTGAAAGGAGTTTAGCTTTTCTAATCTACCTAGTGGACTGGAGGAGAGGAATCTGTGCATTTTGAAATGGAATCGTTTCGGTTGTGGACAACTAAATCAGCCCAAAAGAAACTCCCAAATCCAAATCAGCCCAAAAGTAGTGCATTAATTATTTGAGTTTTAATATCATAATCACGATCAATTTTACACTCATTTTTATCACCATCTCTTTTTTTGAGAGTTTTAATTTATGGCGTTCACTCCTGATAATAGAACTAAAATACCAATCGGTTTTTTGTGTAGATAAAGATTGATTTCCAGATCTCTTATTTAACCATTAGAATCTTTACAAGTTGAACTAACTGAAACCCACTTTGCACAACCATCTTACGTAACAATTATGATTGACTGTCCATACTTTTTACATGGACTTGCTACAATTTTTTCACCACTCACACTCAATTACATCAAATCGTTGTAAAATTGGTTGTGGTACTACCATTTTTGTAAATGCTGGATTAGACTAGTTCACGGTCATGCATGTGGATGGGGTTTTGGAATTGTTTTCGTTTTTGGGTGTGAAAGAGATCGTGCAGCAGCGAGTATATAAGGCTGAATGTGGGCCGTTTTGTCGGATTTGGAAACAAGTGTTTTTTTTTTTGGATCAATTCTTTTGTTGAGAATCTTTTTAGGGTGGATTTTGGTTCACGTGTAACGTGTTTTAGATTTTTAGTATATTTCCAAAAAAAAAAAAAAAAAAAAAAACCAAAAAAAAAAAAAAAGAAGAAGAAGAAGAGATGACTGTCGGGTTTTCATCATAATAAATGATAAAATATTATACAAAACTTAGTTTATGGTTTATTACCAGCATTATGTAATTCTTTCTAATATTTTTTAATAAATAAAATATTGCGTTATGGGTCACAGGCTCACAGTAGATTTTGCGGTGGCTAATGCGGCTTAATAATGCTAGTACCATAATTTATTGCACAATTTTTATCACAATTTGTCAAGTGGCAAGTTATGAGTGGTGAAAAAAAGTGGTAAGTCTATGTGAGTCCACAACTCCACTACTCCCAGCGCACCACGTGGCATATTACGGCAAAAATTATACAATAAATTATGGTCTTAACATTACTATTATGGCAGCTACACCTAATTGCTAAACAAAGTGTGATTAATTAGAAGGACAATAATGATATCTCTTTTTTACATTCATTTTCATGTTTTTAGACTAGTGTTTTTTGCTAAATGTAAAACAAATATAAGAAAATATTTTTCCTTAATGAAAACAAAAGAGAAGGGATATAGTAGAAAGGAAATGAGAGAGATTCTTTATTTGATCTAACATTAAAGGGAAGGGAAGTAGACTAAGAAAGGATTGTGTGATGAGCGAGATGAATGGGATTTCAATCCTAGCCCTCCCCCACACCCCGACCCCCCCCAAAAAAAAGGGTGGAAAATAGAGGAAGAGATGAGTTTTAAGTAAAGTGCCACATCAATTATCTAATAGCATTCCATTTGCTTCAGCATATATCTCAAAAGTTAAAACCAGTTTATCAAAAAAAAAAAAAACATATCTTAAAACCAACGACAAACTAGAGGCTATAAATATGAGCTTTTTTTTTTTTTTTTTTGAGAAAATATATATACGAGAACCTTGTTGTAAAAAAGTGGATATAACCTTTCAATAGCAAAATTACTGATTGTATCTTTTGGCAATAATAAAAGAAAGTGGATGACCAATTAAATATAAAAGTTATACATACAGTTACTATTTTAGTTTTATTTGTTATATCTACTACGTCCCTTTTTATTTTATAACAATTCTGTCTTTATGTAACTCATTTTTTATGTTTTCCTTCTTTTTCTTTCACATTCCAAATAACTAACCTAAAAGCACTATTTTTCTTTCTCAAAAAAAAAAAAAAAGCACTATTTTTCCTTTCTTTTCCTGCCTATATATCCAAAGATTCCATCCATATATATATATATATATATATATATATATATAAGCTGGGCTTAGACGACATGGTTGCACCAAGTAGCAGCACCAAATTGTAGAAATTTTCTTAAATTTTTAGATTTTAAGAAAAATTATATATAAGTTTTCTTCAACTATAATTTCTAAGAGGATATAATTTTTCTTCAACTATAATTTCGAAGTTGATAAAAATCTTAGGTTATGTTTGGTAACAGTTTTTGTTTCCTATTTTCAAAAACTTGTTTTTGGGAATATAAATAAATATAAAAAAAAAAAACAATTTTCTTGTATTTTTGAAATAAAAAACATGTTTGATTAGTTGAAATTAAAAAATAGTTTTTTTAAGAAAAAAAAACTAAAATATGTTATTATTAGGATTTGAACTCTAATGCTAACTCATTAAATGAGGCAAATTCATTAAATTAAATGTGTATTTTCATTGACTTTTGAAAATTATAAATTGAAAACAGTCTTTTGTATGTTTTCAGTTTCCTTCACAAATTGAGTTTTGAAAACAATTTTTGTTTTCTGTTCATTTTAGGTTGCCAAACAAGTTTTTTTGTCTCAAAAATAGAAAATTATTTTTGGAAACAGAAAATAATGGAAACAAATAGTTACCAAACATACCCTTAATTTGATTAAAGCTGAATTACACTTGCTATATTTCTAAGTGGATAAAAATTTAAATTTGATTAAAAGAAGGAAGGATAAAGTTCTATTCAATTAATATGGCCTCACGTAGTGTTTAGAATTTTAAAACAAATTGGACTAATCTTAATTATGTGAATAGTACCATCATGTAATCAAATTTCACATGGCATCAATATTATCAATTTTGCTAGAATAAAATAAATTACCGTGACAAGGACATGGTATTGTATTGGCTTAGGAGTGGGTATTAGCGCAACATGGTGTTTAGAATTTTAGTTTATAAAATTCTATTCAATTAATATTAGTTTTAGACTTTTTGTTCATATAAAATTCTTCAATGTGGAGTGTGTGTCTATATATATATATATATCAAATAATTCATAATTGATGATGTCAAAAAAATCACCAGTAAGCCACACGATACTCGCACACTCAAAATAACACCTGCACAACAAAAAGAGAAGACCTGACAGAGAGCACCGATGTGGTGCCGACCAAATACCCTCCGAAGGTCAAGTTAGGGCTTTTTACAAATCTAGAGTACTAGAAAGGGGTAAATGATACGTACCTTGATTTGTGAGGGTATTAGGGCTTTTATAGTAGTAAAATGTTGACATCTCTTCCTTAGTGTAGAAGTCTTTTCCTTATAGAAATCCTCTTGAACAATCCCAAACGTGATAAACAAGACACTTCCTTATAGAGAAGATTTTCATTAATGCGTGTATCTTCCGGAATCCTCTTTGTGCTAGGATTCTATTTACCTTGGAATTCTATGGTGGCTAAGTGTGTGTCGCAAGTATTCCCCATCTAGGGTTTCTGGGTGCCACGTAGGTTCTTGATCCGTTCCTGTTGCATCCATTCATGCAGGATCCGTCCATCACAGACCTTACACGCGTTGGGCCCGTCCTCTATCGGCCCACGGATGTAAAACCATCAGGCCCATTTCATGGAGATCCGTCAACCTAGATTTTTACCCTCTTCAATTGCCCCCTCACCCTATGGGTCCGTCACTTTTGAGCAGAAGGACCCGTGGGGTGACGGTTCAAGGTTCAGGAGGTGATGATCCATAGGCCTGGGGGTCAACGGTTTCAATACAGATTCTGTGAACTGTGCCCACCCCTGACAGGTTGTCTGGAAATCATTTATGACGCATGGCACGTGTTGCTCTTCCATTGGTTATTGTCTCAGATCGATGCGTCGCTTCGTCTTCCGTGCACTTCCTCTATAAATATCACACTCTTCTTTTCTCATTTCTCAACTTTCCGCTAAAACACATAGTTAGAGCACTTCCGTCATCCTTGTTAGAGAATACTCCGTCCAGTTGTTGTGTCCGTCATCAACGCCCTTCTTCCGTTCACTCACTAACTTGGTAAGTACTCTCTTTTTCACAAGTCTTTTTTACCTTCAGATATACTCTTTTATTTTCCTAGACTTTATACCCTGTTACCCCTTCTAGACCCATCAGAGCCTTAGGTTTTGTCGTCACATGTAGACAATGTCTAATGCGTCAAGTAACCAGTCAGTTGTTCGTGACGAGGCGGATTACAAGGAAGTATACCCGTCAAGTCACAAGGACCAAGAAAGTCCAAGTGAAAAGAGAAGTCCATCCACCTTTTCCCCATCCTCAACAAATGAGGATATGGAGATGGCTGACCCAGAGGAAGGTTCTGATGGCGGCAAGGAATAACCAATAAAGTTCGTCGTAGGTACTGATGGACCTAGGGAGTTCATCATGCTATCGGAGTGGATGATGAATGATTTTAGATCCACCATCAAGGAGAAACACTTCAACACTCTTAGGTCCAATTACAAATCCCAAATAACATCCCTATCCATCTACCCTATAAGTCAGAGAAATGCTACTATGAAAGGGTAGAAGGTGTCGGGGTGTACGAACAGATGCTGAAGGCAAGGCTCAAGTTTCCACTAAGCTCCATTCATCGTGAGCTTCTCAAATACCTGGGCCTGTCCATCAACCAAGTATCCCCAAACGCCTATAGGGTCTTCATAGTAATGGAGGTCCTGTACGGTGCTATGTCAAATGGTGCTAGGAGGCTGACGGTGTGGGAATTCCTTCTCTGCTACCGTCTAGATGAAATAGACAAATCAAGGGGGATATATAGTTTTGTGCCTAAGAGTCCGTTGTTGAAGGTTATTTTTGAAACCCCAGACTCCAATAGGAACTAGAAGAGCTGTTACTTCTTCCTAGAGGATGACGAATGGATGTGTCATTCAGGGGACACAGAACACATGTCCGTCGATACGACTTGGGGCATATTGCCTCCATCCGGTATGCACCCATCTTAGTGTGTGAACCTTTAACATAACCGTTCTGTTTATTTTAATTTCTTCGACACTTTTAACCGTCTTCTTCTTTGTAGTTCGACAGTGTCCACAAGTTGAACTTGAGGAGTTCAACTTTCTTAAGAGAACTTTTTCCAAGACCAAGCTGGAGGAAAGGACTTGGCCCAAACTAGTCACACTTGATACCATCCATTGGTATTGTGACGGACCTGAACCAACACCAGCAGCCATTAAATACGACGCCAGAATTCACCAACGTAAGTCTGTCGTCCTCATTCTGTTTGAACGGTTTTGATTTTTATTAGTAATTAACTTCACCCATCCACCTCTACAGAAACGGACGACTCTAAAAGAAGGGCAATGATTAAGGCACAAGTTGCCAAGAACAAGGAGACCAACGATGTGGGTCCCAAGGGGACGGGCTCAAGCAACCCATCCACAAAAAGGAAGCAGCCATCCAAAGGGGACCATCCTCCCAAGAAACCCAAGGTCCCTTTAGAGCTCGTTGTAGGGCTAATGGCTGAAGGCGCAAAGACAGTTACACCTGCAAAACACGGAGCAGGAAAGGGCCTCAAGAAGGGACCGTCCACTACTCAAGAGAAGCCCCCCGTCCTCCTCCGAGAGGACTCCAAATATGCTTTAGAGAAACTTTCGTCCATCATATCCTCTGAAGATTATCAGGACTTAAGCAACCACTCAACGGAGGCAATGGGGGAGACGGGGCTTTTTAGTATTGCCCAGGTAAATTCAGTTCGTCTATTTTTTTCTCAGTCCATGCCTTTCAATTAGTTTGAACTAACTATCCCTTTTCCAGGCTATGATTATGATGAAAGGGCTAATGGGACGGTGTCTAAGCCGTGAGACGTCGTTGGACCGTATTCGTAAGAGGGCAAAGTTGACGGAGGAAGAGTTGAACGAGCTAAAGGCTTGGAAGGTTATCCAGGATAAGAAATTTTTCATGGTGGAAAAGGCCAAGGATGAGTATTTCAACCAAATGAAGCAGCTAAAGAAGGTCCTAGAAGACAAAGAGAAAGAGATTAAGTAAGCTAAAGACCAACTCCGTTAAGCGAAAGAAGCGGCAGTCCGTGAGTATCGTGACTCCGACGCCCTCATTAAGGAGCTCGCTGGTTCTTACGCAGACGGATTTGATGATGCTGTTCATCAAGCCAAGAGAGCTTACCCTGACCTTAACTTTTTAATGATAAATATTAATGACCAAGCCCAAACCACTGTACAGACCGTTACCTCTAACAGCACGGAGAGCGTGTTTGCTGGCGATGCAGCTGGTGACGGTAAGTCAGCTCCTCCATAAGGCCAAGTTCAGACCGTCGATGCTGATGTCCATCTTCCTGAGAGTGTCACCCAGAAAATTTTGAACATACCCCCTATCCTTAGTTTGTTTGTTTTTTTTTTTTTTTTTTTTTTTAAATGATCTTGGAAAACATTTGAATGTTTTACTTAATCATTGTCATAAACTTCAACCCTTCATGGGATTAACCTTTAATTATGTTGTCTATTTTATTTTTGTGAATGGATCTGTTTAATTTATGGATTTGAATTACTCCATCCATGTTGTGGATTCGTAACATTGACTCCGTTCTTTATGTGGTTCTAGTTGTCACTAATCTATTTTTAATGAACGTTTTAGATTCGTCCACTGTGTAAACCATTAATGACCTATTTAGCAGCATATCCGTTCACTCAATGGCATGAATTTTTATATAGCAGAAGATCCGTTCAATTTATGAACTGGATGGATTAATAAGCCCGTCCACTTTATGGAAGGAGTCGTCCATCATTTTATGGTGAGCCGTCCACGTTATGGATTTAAAAAATATGAACCATCCACTTCACGGACTTGATCAAGATAGATATCCTTCTAGGATGAACCGTCCATTTTATGGACTTGATCAAAGGATTCACCCTCCTGGGATGAATCCGTCCTCTTTATGGATTTGATTTGTATCCGTCCATGTATTGGACTTTACAAGAATTTTCACCCTTCTGGTATGAATCCGTCCTCTTTATGGACTTTTATTTGTCCCTTTTGTGGACTTAAGAATTTTCATTCTCTTAGAATGATCCGTCCACTTTGTGGACTTTTTAGTTTATACCCGTCCACTTCTTGGACTAATAATTTTCGTCCTTCTGGGATGATCTGTCCACTTTGTGGACTTTAGTTTATGCCCGTCCACTTTTTAGACTTTGAATTTTCATCCTCCTGAGATGATCTGTCCACTTTGTGGACTTTAGTTTATGCCTGTCCACTTTTTGGACTTTGAATTTTCATCCTCCTGGGATGATTCGTACACTTTGTGGACTTTTATCAGAATGCAGGAAGAAAAACATTGTTGTCTGAATATTCCTCTTATTAATTAAAAAACCATACGTTTGTAGAAAAGTACCTACCCCCTTAGGCTTAAAAGGATACGTATTGTAGCAAAAAATTGTCTAAGTGAAACTAGTAATTGTAGGAAAACTAAATAAACTGGTAAATTGGGAAGCGTCGTTGTTCTTCATATTATCTCTACTGGTAGTATTTCCGTAGGTGCTCTGTGTTCCATGGGTGCTGCAGCTTTCGCCCGTCTAGCATCTCGAGGTGGTAGGTGCCCTTCCTCTGCCATGATGTGATTCTGTAGGGTCCTTCCTAGTTGGGGCCGAGCTTTCTTTGCGAAGGATCTCTAGTAGCGCCTATTACCTTCCGTAGTACAAGATCTCCAACCTGAAAGTCTCTATGCCTGACATTGGAGTTGTAGTGTTTCACCATGAGATTCTAATACCACGCCAACCTTTGCTCCGTTGTCGCCCAGACTTCGTCCACCAAGTCAAGCTGAAGGCGCATAGCCTTTTCGTTCTTATCCTCGACGTAGTTCTCCACTCGATAGCTTGTAAGCCCTACTTCTGCTGGGATAACAGCGTCACTTCTGTATGCTAGTCGAAACGGCGTTTCTCTAGTGGGTGTTCCTGCTATAGTTCAGTATGCCCACAGAACGCTTGGTAGCTCTTTTGGCCAAATACCCTTTGCCCCCTCGAGCCAGGTCTTGATGATCTTAAGCAAGGATTGGTTCGTGACTTCAACTTGCCCATTGGCCTATAAGTGTGCAGGTGACGAGTAGTGATTCTTAATACCTAGCTCCGAACAGAAGTCCCTAAATGCGCTATTGTCGAATTGCTTTTCGTTGTCGGAGACAAGCACTCTAGGTATCCCGTACCTGCAGATGATATTTCTCCAAACAAAATTTCGAATGTTCTTCTCCGTGATAATGGCTAGGGCTTCTGCTTCCACCAATTTAGTGAAATAGTCAATACCAACTACCAGAAACTTTAGCTGCCTAACTACTGTCGAGAAGGGCCCATGATATCTAGGCCCCATTGGGCGAATGGCCAAGGGGCTGTCATGGGGGTCAACTCTTCAGACGGTTGCCTGATGAAATTACTGAACCTTTGATACTTGTCGCAGGCCTTGACATAAGCATGTGCGTCCTTCAGCATTGTAGGCCAATAGTATCCTGTTCAAATTAACTTGTGCACTAATGACCGTGCCCCCGAATGGTTTCTGTAGATACCCTCGTGGACTTCTCTTATTATGTAATCTGCTTCTTCATGGCTTAAACACTTCAGGTACGGTCGAGAGAATCCTCTTTTGTATAAGACATCTTTTATCAGCACAAATCATGATGCTTAGACCTTCAACTTCCTGGCGGCGTCTTTTCCGTCTGGTAACATGCCAGTTCTCAAGTAGGATATCAATGGCATAGTCTAATTGCTTTCAGATCCTACTTCCTGCACATTCGTTCCATCACCAATAAGTGAGGAGACTTGAACAAATGATAATACATGTTCGGGGACAAGCATAAATTCTGTTAAGGCAGCTTTTGCTGACGGTCGGCACATTCGTTTTCTTCCCTTGGGATTTAAACGAATCTGACTTCGAGGCTGTTGATTCGATTCTTCACCTCCTCCAGATACCTCTTCATCCTTTCATTCTTGCACTCGTAGCCGCCATTAATCTAACTTTTTACCACCTGGGAGTCGCAATGTACGACCATGTTTTCAGCACCTACTGCCTTTGCAAGGTCTAGTCCCGCTACCAATGCTTCATACTCGGCCTCGTTGTTGGTCGTGAGGAAGCCCAATTGGATCATGCACTCGATTTTATCCCCCCTCCCCCCAAGGTTTGGATTACCACATCGGCCCCTCCTACTCATCTATTGGAAGATCCGTCTGTGTGGATGCTCCACTATGCGGCTATTTCTACCCTTTTGCCTTCCGATTGAGTAAATTCGACGATGAAGTCAACCACAACTTGCCCTTTTATCGCAGTTCACGGGCGTTACTATATATCAAATTCACTCAGCTTTACTGCCCATAAAGCCATCCGTTCGGCAGCCTTAGGGCTACTCATGGCTCTTCTCAGGGGTTAATCCGTCAAAACCATGATGGTATGTGCCTAGAAGTACGACTTGAGCTTTCGTACCGCAGTTACTAGTGCGAAGGCCAATTTATCAATTTGGGGGTACCTCTCTTCTACTACTTGGAAAGCACGGCTTATAAAGTAGACGGGTCTTTGAGATCCTTCTTCCTCTCTTACTAAGGCCGCTTTGACCGCTGCTTGCAAAACTGCTAAGTAGAGGTAGAGTTCTTCCCTTGGTTTGGACGGGCTGAGCAATGGCGGAGATGAAAGGTATTTCTTCAAATCTTTAAAGGCCTTCTGGCACTCGTCCGTCCATTAGAATGATTTTCTCAAAGTGTGAAAGAAGGGTAGACATTTGTCCGTCGCTTTTAAGAAGAACTTGTCCAGGGCTGCAATTTCGCCATTCAAGCTTTGCACCTCCTTAATTGTCTTTGGTGGTTCTAACTCCATTATGGCTCGTATCTTTTCCGAGTTAACCTCTATACCTCTTTAGGATACCATGAAGCCCAAGAATTTCTCCACCGTCACTCCGAACGCGCATTTGTTTGGATTCAGCTTCATGTTATATAACCGGAGGGTGTCGAAGATCTCCCAGAGGTCGTTTAGGTGGTCATCTTCGTGTGGGCTCTTTACTAACATGTCATCAACATAAACTTGTACGTTCCTCCCAATCTGATGTGCGAACATTTTGTTCATCAATCTCTAGTACATCGCCCCCGTGTTCTTGAGCCCAAATGGCATCACTTTGTAGCAAAAGAGTCCTTGGCTGGTGATAAATGAGGTTTTCTCTTGATTAGCCTCATCCATCTTGATTTGATTGTAGCCCGAAAAGGTATTCATGAAGCTTAGGAGCTAGTGTCTTGCAGTCAAGTCTACCAAGGTATCTATCCGAGGGAGTGGGTAGCTATCCTTCAGGCATGCCCTGTTGAGGTCCGTGAAATCGACACACATTCTCCACTTCCCATTAGCCTTCTTGACCATAACTACGTTTGCTAACCAATCCGGGTAGTACACTTCTCGAATGAAATCTGCTTCCAGTAGCTTCCTGACCTCTTCTGCTATCGCTTTGTCTCGCTCCTAAGCGAACACTCACTTTTTCTGTAGGACAGGTGAGGATGCGGAGTTCACATTCAACCTGTGAACTATGACTGAGGGATCAATCCCCGGCATGTCCTCATGGCTCTATGCGAACACGTCTTGATTCATCCGAATGAATGCTGCGAGGGCTTGACGTATTGGCTGGCTGGCTGGCCAACATCCCCATTCTAGTCGTCTGTTCAAGTCTTGATTCATCAAGGGTTATCTCTTCTAGTTCTTCAACCAGCTCCGCTATGTTCCGTTGCTCTTTTATGCACATAGTCTGCTGGTGATCTTCCATCTCCAGCATGGCAATGTAGCATTCGCGTGCGGCCACCTGATTACCTCGTAGCTCTCCGACCCCGTAATCCGTAGGGAACTTGATCATTAAGTGGTATGTTAACGTTACCACCTTCCACGAGTTAAGGGTGGGTCATCCGAGGATAGCATTATAAGCGGACGAGCAGTCGACCATAAGAAAAGTCACATCCTTAGTGATCTGTTGAGGATAATCACCTGTTATTATCGAAAGCGCGACCGCGCCCAATGGGAATACCCTCGTACCTCCAAAACCAACCAGCGGAGTGTTTGTCAGTATCAACCGTTCTCTATCAATCCTCATCTGCTGGAACATTAGGTAATATAGGATGTCTGCTGAGCTACCATTGTTGACCAGCACCCGGTGCATGTTGAAGTCCCCCACTTGTAAGGTGACAACAAGCGCATCATCATGCGGGTGATGAAGACGTCATGCATCCTCTTCCAAGAATCCTATAATGAGGCTCTATATCCGTGCTATCTTTGGTATGAAGCCCGTCAGCTGGACTTTGTGAACTATCCTGAGATATGTCTTTTGGGCCTTTTTGGACATTCCCGTAGTTGTCATGCCGCCTATGATCATTCTTATATCCCCTATAGGTGGCCTGGGGCACTCATTATCCCGTCGGGGGGGCCGCTCCTGATGTTGCTATTCCGTCCTTTCCTTGCTGACAAACTTTTGCAATTTCCCTTGTCTAATAAGGGCTTCGAACTGCTGTTTTAAGTCATATCAATCAGTCGTATCATGTCCGTGATCATGGTGGAAGCGGCAATACCAGGTCCTTGATCGCCTATTGGGATCTCCCTTCAGCTTTCCGAGAAAGGTTAGGGTTTCTTTGTCCTTGATCTGCATTAGTACCTAGTCAATTGGGGCAGTCAACAGAGTGAAATTCGTGAATCTCCTTGCGGGGGGCTTAGAGCGTTTGTCATCCTTTTGGTTTCCCGTCCTCACCATCTTTCGACCTCGGTCCTGTCGGGCATTTTCCTACCTTTCCCTTTTTCTTGGCTTTTCATCTCGAGCCAACAGTGCGTCCTCAGCATTCATGTACTTAGTGACTCTGTAGAGGACTTCCGACATTGTTTTTAGGTCATTTTTGTATAGAGAGAAAAGGAACTTACCCTTTCGCAACCCATTTGTGAAGGCCACCACAAGTATCTTATCGTTGACCTCATCAATTGAGAGCGCTTCCTTGTTGAAACGGGTTATATAGGATCTTAACGTCTCCTCTTCTCGCTGCCTAATGTTCATTAAGCATGCGGTAGACTTTTTGTACCTGTGTCCTCCAATAAAATGCAAGGTGAACTGGGCACTTAGCTCCTTGAACGTACTAATGGAGTTAGGTGTCAGTCGGCTGAACCAAATCCAAGCTCCCTTTAGCGTCGTAGGGAAGGCCCTGCACATGATCTCATCGGCTACCCCTTAAAGGTGCATCAAGGTTTTGAAGGTTTCCAGGTGGTCCAAAGGGTCCTTTGCTCCATCATAGCTGTCGATCTGTGGCGTGCAAAACTTATGTGGTAGAAGGAAGGAGTTGACGGCCGTAGTGAACGGCGAGTCTGTGCAGTTAACCAAATCGTCAAGGTCGCTGGACACCCGTCCCTTGAGAGTATTCATCATAACCTCCATCTGCTCCTTCATCGCCTGCATCTCCGCAGCAATATGTGGCGGAGTTGCATCCGTGAGGGATGGCATGCTCAAATTTTGTCGCTCTAGTCTGCTTTGAGCGTTACTACCCTCTAGCCACTCTCGTTCTCTTCTATTGGCACTGGTGCCTTCTTGGTCCTGCTCTTGAGTGCCATGACCTGCATTTTTCTGGCGTAACTACTCCTCCAGATCGTGGTTCTACTTAGTGAGGCGCTCCACGGCAGCAGCTAAGGTCTGAACCTGCCTTTCGAGGGCCGCCGCGCGAGTTTCGTCTCCCTGAACACTGTTCGTGGTCGCCATCGAGCGAGTCAACACCATGGAACTCATTTGTCTAGGAAGCGTTTGTTATGGCTTACAAACCAGAAAACGACGTTTCCCATAGATGACGCCAACTGATGATGCCGAAAAAACCACCAATGAACCACACGATACTCGCAAGCTAGAAATAACACCTGCACAACAAAAAGAGAAGACCTGGCAAAGAGCACCGGTGTGGTGCCGGCCAAATACCCTCTGAAGGTTAAGGCTTTTCACAACTCTAAAGTGCTAAAAAGGGGTAAATTATGCGTACCTCGATATGTGAAAGTATTGGGGCTTTTATAGTAGTAAAAGATTGACATCTCTTCCTTGGTGTAGAAATCTTTTCCTTATAGGAATCCTCTTGAATAGTCTCAAACGCGATGGACAAGACACTTCCTTATAGAGAAGATTTTCATTAATGCATGTATCTTCCGAAATCCTCTTTGTGCTAGGATTCTATTTACCTTGGAATTCTATGGTGGCTAAGTGTGTGTCGCAAGTATTTCCCATCTGGGGTATCTGGGTGCCACGTCGATGCTTGATCCGTTCCTGTTGCATCCGTTCATGCAGGATCCGTCCATCATAGACCTTACACGCGTTGGGCCCATCCTCTATCGGCCCACGGATGTGGAACCGTCAAGCCCATTTCATGGAGATCCGTCAACCTAGATTTTTACCCTCTTCAATAATTAATACCCATCATCCGGTTCTTTTGCGCTATTCTTCTCTTCTTCTACCTACAACCTCTATTATTGTCTTCTTCTACATACAACCTTACAAGTACGTATTTGTTGACTCTACTCTTTTTTTCCATCAAATTGAATATATTTTGAGTATTTGTTTAAGTTGATTTCCTTAAGTTTAATCCAATTTAGAGAATTGTTACGGATTGTGAATTTATTTTTTTTTATATATATATAATGTTAGTTTGATTGTTTAAAAATTATATAAGAAATTGAGCTTTCATGTCTAATTAACTAAGAAATTAACTTTTGAGTCCAAACATAATAAAACAACAAAATATATAGTCAATATTTTCTTTTTTCTTTTTCTAGGGTTTTCTTTTCTTCTTGGCAAATAGAGCTAATATTTAGGCTCTTCTAGCCTTTTCTTTTCATTTTCATGTTTTGTGGGTATAGATGTTGAATGTTTTTTAATTGTTTATATTTATATTTTTAATATACTTTTTTTTTTAATCTCGAGAAGCAACTATTTTTTTTTTTTTAAAAGAGTCCTGATATATGTAGGACTTGGCCGAATATTAAACCACTAACACCAAAATATTATATATATATATATATATATATAATTTTTGAATCCATATTGTACATATATTGAAATATGATATATAATGATATAATTTATCCAAAAATATATACCCGAATATGGTGATTTTTTATATTAAGTTTATTTATTTATTATTATTTTTGAGAAGGACTGTTCTTGACTAACATGGTTGTATTATATGCCAATTGCAAGCATTCCCCAAATTTTTAGCGTTTTCAATTCATATTTCTTTTGTTTTTAGGTAAATTCTAATTATTTTTTTATATTATTTTATCAGAATGGATAGACAAAATCAAAGATATAATCTCTTGGATGAAATTGACATTGAAAAAGATGATTGGAATATTAGAGTTAAAGTCACAAGAATGTGGGAAGTACTTAATATTAAAACAAATAATGAACTTGTGAGTGTTGATTTGGTGCTGCTTGATGAGAAGGTAAGTTTTGAAATCATACACTATATAATAAAAGTTGGGCTTAAAAGCCAAGGTTGTGCCAAGTAGCTACATCATATTGCAGAAATTTTTTTATATTTTTAGATTAAAAATATATATATAATTTTTATTCTCCTATAATTTTTAAGTTAATAAAAATCTTAATTTGATTACAATCCAAATTCTAGATATCAAAATTTTTTCCCTCTTTTCATGTGTACATATATTTCATATTTTATAGGATAACTTTGTAACTATCCTAAAGGACCTAACCTACATTAAAAGAAACCCCTAAAAAAAAACTATACATTAAAAAATTTTAAAAATTAAACATACAATATGAGAGGGAAGGCATAAGTTTGAGATTAAGTTAAACTCTATCAACTAAAAAATTGCAGTAATTTTTTTAGATAGAAACAACACAACCTATTTTTTTTTCCCCTCTTTTCACGTGTGTATGTGAGTGTGTGTGTGTGTATAGTTCATTTTTTATGGGATAGTTTTGTAACTATCCTAAAGGACCAAAACTACATTAAAAGAAACCCCTAAAAAAACTACATTAAAAACATTTTAAAAAAATTAAACGAACAATATGAGAGAGAAGGCATAAGTTTAAGTTTAAGTTAAACTCTGTAGGGACCTGGTTCGAGCACTTCCCTCCTAGGGATGAGTGGACCCAAGCCCAGTTAATCCTATACAATAAATTTGTAGAGAATGGATAGAAGGACTAAGCATTAGTAAATGATACAATGGTTGATGTAGGTTTACAAGATCATCAGGTGAGATTTAGCTAAGTTTTCTAAGGGGAAGTTCGTCATCGGCCCGGTCCGAGGAACTCTTCCCTGATGGCCAATGAAAATAGGGGTTGCCCCCGAACCCCCTCCACCTTCTCTGAGGGTTCATTCTATTATCCTGTTCAGCTGATCTCTGCCATCCACTTGTTGGTCATATGAGCCTGTGTCTGAGAGCTTGTCCCATCAGCCGCCTTTCCAGACCTCCTGTTAGTTGAAGTAACCAAAGCATCGCTGTTCAACGGTCAATTCTTCATTAATGTGGCCAGAATGTCAGTTGCGTGCTTTTAATGTGGGGATGATAGCTTCCCTACTAATTACTCCTTTGTCATATTCCCCCGACCGACCCTAGGTACTTGTCTTTTTCTTTGGCATGCCCTGGGAGGGTGTTTTTGGTGGGGTGCCGACCTTCCCCTCTTCAATATCGGCCGATGCTCCTTGACAATTTAGGCCTTCCCCGCTCATCCTCAGATACTACATTGTCCTCGACATGAGCCTTGGGCCCTATATGGAGTGGGCCGGGGTTGCCAAATCGTCGGGCCCCATAATAGCCCCTCAAAATTTTGCTGCTCTGCTCCTCAGGCGAGGAAGAGGATTTTGATTACCTCGGGTCCTTGTCATGGTCTAGCAAATCTTGTCTTCCTGTCAGTACCAAAATCCTTCCGACTGTTCAGGGAACGCTCCTGGCGTTTCAGTTCTTGGGACGCGCCTTCATCAAATTTTGGCGGCTCTGTGTCCTCTACGTTCAACGGTGTGATGATGAATTGACAGTAGGGATACCTCTGACTTAATGGGCAGGAAAGCCCGTGCGGTTACTTTTAATTAGGGGTATAAATACCCAATCGAACCGATTTGCCCTTTCACTTTTGCATTCAAGAGCTCTTGCGCACATACACCAAACTTAGTCAAGTCTCCAATCGACCTTACGCCTCCTTTCAACATAAAAGGCCTGTCCAAAGAGCCTTTCCTCCTTTCTGTAAGTTCTCTTCTCTTTTCGGTTCATACTTTTCCGCCTGAGTTCCTTGTCCTCTTATTCCACTTTCTCTCTCCTTCGTTTTTCCTTGAGCCCCTCGTTAGTTCTTTAGGATGGGTAGGTTTAAGAAGTTAGTTGAGTCTGAGGAGGCGATGGAAAAATTTGTTGCCAATTATAAGAGCCTTAGTACAGTGGGTTTGAGGTACTGTGGAGAAGGGAGTGGTGCATTAGGAGAAAAGAGAATGAGGTGGCGATTCCCATAATCGCCTTTCTAAAGAGTGGTATGAAGATCCCCATGGGGCCAATGATAAGGGATTATCTTAGGCACTTTGGCTTATCTCTCACCCAGTGTGCCACCAATGTGTTCAGGATCTTAGGTTGTGTAGATGTCCTAACCGAAAAGATGGGGCTGGGGTTAACCCACCACGATGTAAACTGGTGCTACAACCTCCAGTGCCTTAAGGGGAAGTCTTATTACATGAAGACGATGGACGATAGGGTCCGGCTCATCCAGTGCCTCCCTGAGTCCAACAAGGGTTTGAACAAAGACTTCCTCATTGTGTCCGGAGAGTGGCACGATGGCCTTCATTGTCCAACAGTGGAGGGTACACCAGGTGGGGCATTCAAACTAGGAGAGGGTCTAATTTCTTGTGCCTTCGTGCTCTGCTTTGCTTGGTTATTTAACAAGAACTTGTTTTCTTTTATGCAGATCTGCACGCTTCTGAGCGTCACTTCTGCTTGGTCAACAATGAGGATTTGCAAAACGTACTGAGGTCAGAGATTTTTGTGAATGAAGCCAACAACCAAGTTAGAGCCGCTTATGAGATCCTAGGATACGATCCGATTCAAAGATCGTTCTCAGCTCCAAAGTACGTGATCCGAGCTAAAGATCCTCGGCTGCATAAGATCACCATAGTCGAGCACGGATTTTTGATCCCCGAAGGATCTCCCGTTCCTAAGGGCATACCGTTGGCGGGTACCTCTTCATCACCTCAACTTGCAGAGGCTGAAGGGGGAAAGCCAGGAGAAGAGGAAGTGGCTGACTCAGGTCCGTCCGAGGACGAGGTTGACATGTTCAACCAATTCTACTCGCCCGAGGAACCTCCTGGCGATTTGGGTGACCCCAGCTTAGCTGAAGCGAAATTTTTATCTAAAGAAGCCTCTTCTCGGTCGAAGATGAGTTTCAAGAGACAACCTCAGACAACCCTGCTTGCTCTGATTGAGGGGCAGTCGGGGAAGGATGCGTAGGGAAAGTCTCCTTCCAAGCTTTCTCCTCCCCCACCCCAACAGAGTTCGCCATCTGGGTCCAAGCCCACCAATCCTAAGCAGAAGAAAGACAAAGGAAAGAGGCCTAGGGGGGACAAAGAGTCTGATCCTTCCCAGGACGATGACGACGCTCGGCGGCCATCGAAGCAACTAAGAGCAGGGCACCGAGGTCAGGACAAATAGGCCATCGTCCAACCCAGGGCCCAGGCTTGGCTCCTTGCCCCCATGCTTCATGGGGAGCCGTTGATGGACAATGCCTCCCTCAAGGACCCTCGAGGGGGCGAGGCTGCACATGTGGCTGACGCATTGGGGAGGTCCTTGCTACTCCCTACGGATATAACCTAACTAGAGGTTCTGGGGAACAAAGAGGTCTTCCTCGGCCTTAAACAATGTTTGGGCATAGTAAACTTTCTGATCACTTGTAATTCTCTTGACTTCCTGCCTTTTGGCTCCTTACTTATCACGCATTAGTTTTAATTGGCAAGCTATCCTGGCTACCTTTAGGTTTGAGGGTATAGCCAGTAGCCAAAGCAGAGCCGCGGACTTGGAGCGTGACAAGCTGCTAGACGCTGCGCAGACCCTCAAAGTCTCCAAGGTCGATCTTTCAGAGGCGAGGGAGGAGTTGGAGGAGATGAAGAGGACTCGAGACATCACCAAATCAGGCCTTGCTAGCGCCCAAAAGCAAGCCCTAGATCAAACGAAGTGCCTGCTTAAGGCAGAGGATCAGCTGAGGGTCGCCAAAAAGGAGATCACGACCCTGAAAAAGAGGGTACTCGAGGCAGAGAGGGCCAAAGGCGTTGCGAAATTCGCCAGGGATGAGGCCTTGAAGGCCAAGGAAGAGGCTGAGTCTGCCAGGGTCGAGGCTGAAACTTCCAAAGGTAAGGCTAAGTAGGAGGCCTACGAGTCAGGGGTAGCTAAGACAGAAGCCACCCTTAAGGCTCAAGTGCCTGGGGTATGCAGACTTTACTGTTCCCAGGTGTGGAATGAAGCCTTGAAACAAGCAAGTGTTTAGGCTTCATCTGACCTGTGGAAGGTAGGGTGTGTGTACTACTCTCCTGCCATTCGTGAGGCAGTTTTTCCCAGCTCCGAGGCTAAGGTGACTCTTGAGGGAGTTGGGGCTGATCCTAATGAAGATGCCCCAGCTGCTACCACTTTGGACGAGCCCGCAAAGAAAGTTGCCCCTCTTGGGGCCGTTGAGACAAGCAAAAGTCCCAATGTGGATGCGCCCCGGGAGGCTATGAACCCCTCAGTTGATGCCGAGGCCCCTCACGTTAAGGAGATATCTCTTTCAGCTGACCTTTCCTAGGCTGTAATCCCAAGCGAGGGTAACGAGGACCCTGAGACCTCTTCCGCCCAGCCCTCTGAGGGAGGAGTTGAAATGAAGTTGAAGAAATGATCCTCCATGGCGCCTTCGCTTTGTTTTTTTTTTTTTTTTTAAGCATTGTAATAGCACTCTTACCTTGCGTAACTCTTAAAGATTCAATGAAGTGCATATTTTATTTTCTCTTACTCGTCTTGTTTGTATTATTATTTTTTTTTTTACTTGCATGATCCTGACTTTAATTGCGCTTCAGCTGACCACATCGGTAATTATAATAGCGTATGGAGGTTTATGCAAATGGAGACCTACCTCTCTCTTGTTTTTAATTTAGAACCGGGGTAGGTCGAGGTCACCAAACCCTTCAATTATTTAGTAAGTGTTTAAAGTTATGAAAACAGGGGAACTCTCTAAATGTGGGTCAGATCAGGACCAAGTCTATCGAACCCTAAAATGTTTTAAGTGATGCTCATAGGCTTGGTCTTGAGATCCCATCGAAGGAAAGGTTACCATCCTCTGCAGTGCTCACTACTAGAACCAAAGTAATCAGCCTCGCCGCAGGTTTAGGTCCACGGACAATACAAGACCTTGGTTCTGTCTAGTGCTTAGATCCTTCTGAAGTGACTAGTTTCCCCATAGGTTTAAGTCCATGGACCATGTAAGACCTTAGTTCTGTCTAGTATTTAGATTCTCTTGAAGCAACTAGTTTCCCCGCAGGTTTGACTCCGAGGACCATGCAAAACCTTTGGCTCAGCCTAACACTTGGTCTTTCGTGACTGAATAGTTTCCCCATAGGTTTGAGTCCGAAGACCATGTAAGACCTTAGTTCTGTCTAGCACTTGATTCTTCTTGAGTGACTAGTTTCCCCATAGGTTTAAGTTCGAGGACCATGCAAGACCTTGGTTCTATCTAGCAATTTATTCTTGAAATAATTAGTTTCCCCATAGGCTTGAGTCCGAGGACCGTACAAGACCTTGGTTCTGTCTAGCACTTGATTCTTCTTGAGTGACTAGTTTCCCCATAGGTTTGAATCTGAGGACCATGCAAGACCTTGGTTCTGTCTAGCACTTGATTCCTAAAGTAGTTAGTTTCCCCAAAGGCTTGAGTCCGAGGACCATGCAAGACTTTGGCTCTATCTAACACTTGTCTTCTAAAGTAACTAGTTTCCCCATAGGTTTGAGTCCGAGGACCATGCAAAATCTTGGTTCTGTCTAGCACTTGATTCTTCTTGAGTGACTAGTTTCCCCATAGGTTTGAGCCCGAGGACCATGCAAGACCTTGGTTCTGTCTAGCACTTGATTCTTCTTGAGTGACTAGTTTTCCCATAGGTTTGAGTCTGAAAACCATACAAGACCTTGGTTCTGTCTAGCACTTGATTCCTGAAGTAGTTAGTTTCCCCATAGGCTTGAGTCCAAGGACCGTGCAAGGCCTTGATTCTGCCTAACACTTGTCTTTTGAAGTAACTAGTTTCCCCATAGGTTTGAGTCCGAGGACCATGCAAGACCTTAGTTCTATCTAGCACTTGATTCTTCTTAAGTGACTAGTTTCCCCATAGGTTTGAGTCTAAGGACCATGCAAGACCTTGGTTCTATCTAGCATTTGTCTTCTGAAGTAACTAGTTTCCCCATAGGTTTGAGTCCGAGGACCATGCAAGGCCTTGATTTTGCCTAACACTTGTCTTCTGAAGTAATTAGTTTCCCCATAGGTTTGAGTCCGAGGACCATGCAAGACATTGGTTCTGTCTAGCACTTAATTCTTCTTGAGTGACTAGTTTCCCCATAGGTTTGAGTTTGAGGACCATGCAAGACCTTGGTTCTGTCTAGCACTTGTCTTCTAAAATAGCTAGTTTTCCCATAGGTTTGAGTCTAAAGACCATGCAAGACCTTGGTTCTGTCTAGCACTTTATTCTTCTTGAGTGACTAGTTTCCCCATAGGTTTGAATCCGAAGACCATGCAAGACCTTGGTTCTGTCTAGCACTTGATCCTTGAAGTAGCTAGTTTCCCCATAGGCTTGAGTCCGAGGACCATGCAAGGCCTTGGTTCTGTCTAACACTTGTCTTCTGATGTAACTAGTTTCCCCATAGGTTTGAGTCCGAGGACCATGCAAGACCTTAGTTCTGTCTAACACTTGATTCTTCTTGAGTGACTAGTTTCCCCATAAGTTTGAGTCCGAGGACCATACAAGACCTTGGTTCTGTCAAGCACTTAGAGTTTTCTTTACTGCTTGAAGTGAGGGAGCTCATCCTCAGCGTTGGGGAGCCTGCCCTTAAAGTGATAACGGCCTTGACCTTGCTCCGCCGAGGGGGGACCCTTCTTCGGTCTGGCTTTTTGGCCTGGTGCGCCACTTCCAATTACGAGGTGTCTTCTGGGCTATTCGAGTAACATGCTTGACGCTTCAATGCGCGAGGCGCATGCTCATTAATATCCTTGCAGATTTACAAGGATCCAGCGGCTAGTAAGCTCTTTGGAAATTGGGCGGAGTTAATACCTCCAGTAATTCTTCCTTAGGATTCTGCGCGGGCTGGTTTTCACCAGCTCTTGCCTTCTATATAAAGCATTTTGGGATAATCTTTTTCTCAAGTTTCACAAACACTTGGATTCAATAGGGACTCTAGGCTCTTCGTTTTCTGGGCATTTTCAAGGGCCTTGCCAAAATAGTGACTTGTGCTTGAGGAGATAGAGTGGCCCTGGAAAAGGGCAGGGTCAAGGAAGCCAAGCCCCCTTCAGGAGTCGAGAATGCCACCCCGATCCTGGGCGACATGATGGAGGCGAAATAAGCAAAGGCCAAAGACCCTCCTTCTTTTCAACCTAACAAGAGAGAGAACCCCCCTTGCAGTTAGGACGAAAATCCGAAAGGAACATAACATCTCTCCTCCGCGCGCGGATCTACCGGCCTTCCAAGCTGGTAATGATTCGCCAGCGCCCGATCATCGTGGGACTGGGAGAGAATCAAGGGAAAACGTTGAGGTGGGACCATCAGCCGCCACGGCTTCCTTTTCTTCTTCATCACCAGTGCCGCCCATGCTGGCTTGGGAGCTGTGGATGGTCTGAGAACGGGCCTGTCTCCGCCTCTTCCTTCATGCTTAGCTTGGCTTTAAAACAAGCCTGCCTAAGCCTTTTTTTTTTTTTAGCTTTAGAACAAGCCTGCCTAAGTATTTGTTGCACAATATAACTTTTCTTTACTTAATAAAGAAGTAGCCACATTTCGTTTACTTTACTTCTTGAATCTTTCATTTCTTTATGATAGTTGCCTTCTAAATGAGTACGTTGCCGTTGTTTGTGTTTTTTTTTTTTTTTTTTTTTTTTTTTTGAACTTGGAAGAAATGTTGTTGTTGATCCTTCCGCATCAATCGTCGCACTCGCTAATCTTCAAGTCCTCTCCACAGACAGCGCCAATTGTAGGGACTTGATTCGGGCACTTCCCTCTTGGGGATGAATGGACCCAAACCCAGTTAACCTTATACAATAAATTTGTAGAGAGTGGATAGAAGGACTAGGCATTAGTGAATGATACAATGGTTGATGTGGGTTTACAAGATCATCAGGTGAGATTTAGCTAAGTTTTCTAAGGGGAAGTTTGTCCTCGGCCCGGTCCAAGGAACTCTTCCCTGATGGCCAATGAAAATAGGGTTGCCCCCGAACCCCCCCCCTTCTCTGAGGGTTCATTCTATTATATAGTCCTGTTTAGCAGATCTCTGCCATGCACTTGTTGGTCATCTGAGCTTGTGTCTGAGGGTTTGTCCCATTAGCCACCTTTCCAGACCATTTGTTAGTTGAAGTAACCAAAGCATCGCTGTTCAACGGTCAATTCTTCATTAATGCGGCCAAAGTGTCAATTGCGTGCTTTTAATATGGGGATGACAGCTTCCCTACAAATTACTCCTTCACCATATTCCCCCGACCGACCCTGGGTACTTGTCTTTTTCTTTGGCATGCCCTAGGAGGGTGCTTTTGGTGGGGCGCCGACCTTCCCCTCTTCAATATCGGCCGGCCAAGAACATGGTCGTCCTCGGCGATGCTCCTTGACAATTTAGTCCTTCCCCGCTCATCCTCGGATACTGTATTGTCCTTGGCATGGGCCTTGAACCCGATATGGAGTGGGTCAGGGTTGCCAAATCTTCGGACCCCACAAACTCTATCAACTAAAAAATTGCAGTAATTTTTTTAGATAGAAACAACACAACCTAATTATTCTTATCAACTTTCTCAACAAAATAAAAAAATAAAAAAATTTATTCTTATCAAGTTTTCTCTATTGTTTTATTAATTTTTTAGATAAATACAAAAGCTTAATTGTGGATATGAAATTTTTTTAGAGATAATGAGTAACACTACTACCACAAATATAATTTTATTGGGAAAAAAATATGTAATTATATAAATAGTGTTTTCTTTGTAATAGGTTTTTCTTTATTCTTATCTTCTTCTTCTATAATATATCTTCATCTTTGTGGAATGAAACTCACACCAAATTGTGAATCCCCGAATCCCCAAGGAAATGTCTCTTCCTCTAGCTACATATGTATGTATTTATTTTCTTTTCTTTTCCATTTTTTTTCACAAAGCTACATTCTAATTCATAACTAAGGAGCTATAAATTCAATAATAATAATAAATAGAGCCTTTAGGTAAATCTATAATTGTTATTTTCTATGAGTGTATGTCTTTGGTACGTGTATACATATATATTGCGTCTTATATTGTTTATAGGACATTTTGCTTACTTTGTGTTGTCTTACTTTTATTATGAGCTACAAGCCTAGAACTTGCATTTATGAATTTGGAAGGACAAATTTTTAAACTCTTTTAAGAAAGGTAGATTCATATGTTGGCTTGCTTTCTAATCATAGGTTATTCTCTTTTGATAAATAATTCTCATACATATATATATATATATAGAGAGAGAGAGAGAGAGAGAGAGAGAGAGAGAGATACACACATGTTGTGGTGGTTACCTAATGATGTACAATATATTTTATTCAAACGCACTGCATTTATTGTGTATTAGAATAATTAAATTAGAGTTTCAAGTTTCTTACTACTTGTAGGGACTCAAAATGTCTTGGACCCTGAACAATAAAATTTATAGAGTGTGGATGCAAAAACTAGCTCCGGTAAATAGAAAAAGACATCATTCTGACGCAGCAGAAAGAATCTCAAAATAAATGAAGGAAAATACTCTCCTTCTCTTTTCCTCGGCTAGGTTTCAAGTATCTATCTCTCTCTATTCTTTTCCCCTCCTTTTCTCTTTCTTTTTCCTTTTTCTCCCCAAAAAAAAAAAGTCCCTCTAATGTATTCCGATTTCACTTTATATACCACCTTCTCCGTCCTGCTTTCACCGTACACGTGTAGGTTCCATTCTGAGAATTTCCTTCTGTCCCATCCAGAACTTCCCGGATCCTCCGCTTAGTGGTTATAAAGCTACTTGGTTACTGTTCAGGTATCACCTCTACATTAATGCGGCCAGAGAGTTAGGTGGGAAGCATTTAATGTGGAGGCAGCAGCTTTTAGGAGATATTTGTTACCTTTTCTGGTCCCTCCTTTGATCAATATTCATTAGTTTAGTTTACATGTAACTCCGCGAAACTCCTTGACAACTAAAATAGTTACATCCGCTTCGCGTGCTAGTTTGAGGAATAGATCTCATCCTCGGACAAAGGAGTATCCTCAGACAAAGGAGTATCCTCGGACTGGGCCGTTGGGCTACAAGCCCACCTTCTATGGACTCTGGTAATTTTTCGGGCAACCAGCCCCACAATAGCCCCTCAAAATCTCACTTTTTGTCACCTCGGAAAAAGGGGGATTTTGATATCACGTCCTTAACTCTTATGTTAGGCTTTTCTAAATTTCAGAATGCCTTTTCACCTGCCCAAGACACGTCCCTGACGTTTCGGCGTCAGGAGCACGCCATCATTAAATGATGGCAGTTCCTCAGCCCTCCACATTTCAGTAGGATGCGGATCTAACGGTGGGGGGTCTCCGAAACTTATGAGCGGGATTTTTCCCACTTACGATTTCTGTGCCCTTATAAAGAACTTTTCAAATCAAATTTCTTTTCAGTTACAAAAAATCTCATGATCTTATCGAGTATTCACTGAACCTATCCCTCTTTCCTTCTTCTCAACGATCTCATAAATACCTGGAGTTTGTCCGAGGAGCCTATTTTTCACAACTGTAAGTTTCTTTATCCCTCGTCAGTTCTCCATTATCTTCTCTAATTTCTCTTCACAATTCTTAAGAAATGGGTAGGTTTAAGTATTTAGTCGATTCCGAGGAGCAAATAGAGAAATTTAGGGCCAAGTATAAGATTCCCCCAACGGTGGGTATGAGGTACGCTTCCGCGGAAGAGTGGTACGATCAAAGGCAAACAGGGGAAGTAGTCATCCCCATGATTGCTTTCTTAGAGGGAGGGATGACTATTCCGATGGGCAGACTCATTAGTAGTTACCTTAGGTTCTTTAGACTGTCCCCCACGCAATGCGCCCCAAATATGTTCAAGGTGTTAGGGAGCCTAGAAGCCCTTAACGCGAGGTTGAACCTGGGCCTTACCCATCACGATGTGAACTGGGTGTATAACCTACAGCACTTGAAGGATCAGGGGTACTACCTTAGGTCCAGGTTCCCCGAAGTAAGGTTAATCCAGTGTCTCCCTATATCGAACAAGGGGCTGAAAGACGATTTTCTCATTTTTTCTGGCGAATGGCATGATGGTTTACCCTGTCCGACCCAAAAGGGCAAGCCAGGTGGGGTTCTTAGGTTGAAAACCTTTGCACCTTAGTTTGTGTCCCTTGATTTAAATTAAGTTTATTCCTAACGGAGATTTCTTTGACGTCTTACTGATTTTGCAGATAGACGCGTCACCAAGCCTCGACTCAGTCTAGTTAACAGGGAGAGCTTAGATAAAATTCTACGATCCGAGATATACGTGAATCCGTCCGACGGTCAGTTAAGGGCAGCGCACATTATCCTTCGGTATAAGCCCATTTCCACATCCTTTCAAGCGCCCAAGTGTGTGATAAAGGCTAAGGATCGTCGGCTGCACCGAATCAGCGTAGCCTTCGAAGATTCTAGGTTCATAGTTCCTGAGGGTGTTCCAATCCCTGAAGTCACCCCCTTCACACAACCATTACCTGTAGCGGCTATTTCTGTAGGGGCTTCCTTGTCTCGCCCCGCTATTCAGGAAGTGAAGGAAAAAGAAGAGGGAGAAGAGAAGGAAGTTGTAGAAGTTTCGGATTCGGCGGACGGATTTGAGGTGTTCAATCAACCCCAATCTCCCGAGACAGTTTCTGGTGACATGGGCATCCAAAGAAAGAGCCAAAGAAGTTTGTTGGATGTTATTGAAGGCAAATCTGGAAAAGAGTCACCAGGGAGGTCTCCGCAGACCGTTCTCCCTCCTCCCCCTCCTCCTAAACCTCCCCAACCTCAGGGGGCCAAACCTGCTGATCCTAAGAGAATGAGAGAGCAAAAAGGTAAAGATGTGGTGGATACTGGGAGGTCTCCCCCAACCCAGGAAAGTGAGGACCAGCAGCCTCTAAAGCAGCAAAAAACAACTCGTAGGGCTTCTAGAACGGGTGCCAAGCAAACCGTTCAGCCCTCAAAGCCCGAAGCCAGGCTTCCTGCTCCTATGCTCGGTGGTGAGCCCCTGAGGGCAGACGCATCCATCAGAGACTACAATGGTGGGATTGGATGCCATGTTGCCTCAGCTCTAGAGGAAACCCTCCTTCTTCCTCGGGATATGGCCGAGCTCAAAAAGATGAAGAAAAATGAGCTCTTCATGAATATGAAAAGGCACCTGGGCATGGTATAGTATCCTTCCCGTTTTACCCTTTCCTTTTGGTTTACTTCATTTCTAACTATCTCTTTTTTTTTTATATACATAGGTTATTCAAACCACTTTCAGGCTAGAGGAGGTGACCAATAGCTTTTACCTCCAGTGGGACAAAGAGAAGGAGTTAAAAAGTGAAGCTTCCAAGGCGCTTACCATCAATGAGCAAAGCGTAGAGACGCTGAAGAAAAAGTTGGCAGACGAAGAATCCGCTCGAAAGAATGCTGATTCAGCCATGTCTAGCTTTCAAAAGCAAGCTAAGATCAAGGGAAAAAACTTAAGGATCCAACGACCAGCTGACAGTTTCCAAGGAAAAAGTATCACTGCTGATGAAACAACTGGAAGAAGCTCAAAGGCTAAGGGCTCGGGCTGAAAATGAGAGGGATGAGGCTGAAAAAGCAAGAGCCAAGGCTGAGAAGGCAAAGGATGAGGCCAAACAGCGGGGATATGATGAAGGCGTAGCCGAAACCGAGGATAGGTTCAGAACTGAGGTCCCAATTGTGTGCCGAACGTACTGTGCTCAAACTTGGGAAGACTTGAGAACACTTTTTTCCCTTCGGCCATACGAGCCTCAAGTACTTCTCCTCAGCAACAAAAGGTTTCCTCTACTGCTGTTGGCTCAGCTGGAGAGGCTCAGAGTCAGAATCCTCTCCCAACCAATCAGCAGAAACAGCCTGAAGTGTCCGAAGTGGAAAAAGGGACCTCCTCAGCCAAAGTCGCAGAGGATCCTACGGATGGGCAAACTTCTCAAAGCTTTAAAAAGGACTTAGCTTCTACTGTTTTGCCTGCTGGGGAAGCTTCAAAGGAGAAGGATAAGGGTGTTCCTCCTCAGGGGACAGCCAACGTCCCACCACCAAAAATGCAGATAAAATTAAACAAATAGTTGATGTATGTAGGACAAAGTTCCCTTTTCAAATTTATATGAGATATTATGGGTTTATTTTTATTTTTTTTGTATAATTTCCTGCATGAATATTCTTTTACTGTTATATTATCTCAAGCTATAGAAGAGCAAAATTTGACACTACGAGAGAAAATTTAGTCTTATCTATGCCAATTGAGAGTCAAACCAAACTGGAGATAGCATTCCGAATAATTTGTCCCTGAAGGTATTGAACACCCTAAAATGCTTTTAAGTGACGCTCATGGAGTTTCTCTTGATATATAAAGATGATCACATAGATCTCATTTAAGAGGTGCTAACTTTCATTGCGTGCATTAATTTTCATGATTTGAGTTCTGCTTAACACTTCAATGGAGAGAAGTGTATTAATTTCCACCAAGTTGTGGTCCGAGGACCTGACATTACTTAGTTTCTGTTTAACACTCATTTTTCTCATCTGAAGTATCTGGTTTCCCCACAGGCTTGAGTCCGAGGACTATGCAATGCCTTGGTTCTGTCCAGTACCTAGTTTTCTCATTTTAAGTAGTTAGTTTCCCCAGAGGCTAGAGTCCGAGGACCATACAATGCCTAGGTTCTGTCTAACACTTAGTTTTCTCATCTGAAGTATCTGGTTTCCCCAGAGGCTTAAGTCTGAGGACCATGCAATGCCTAGGTTCTGTCCAGTACCTAGTTTTCTCATCTGTTAAGTATCTGGTTTCCCCAGAGGCTTGAGTCCGAGGACCATGCAATGCCTTGGTTCTGTGCAGTACCTAGTTTTCTCATTTTAAGTATCTGGTTTCCCCAGAGGCTTGAGTCCGAGGACCATGCAATGTCTTGGTTCTGTCCAGTACCTAGTTTTCTCATTTTAAGTATCTGGTTTCCCCAGAGGCTTGAGTCCGAAGACCATGCAATGCCTTGTTTCTGTCAAGTACCTAGTTTTCTCATTTTAAGTATCTGGTTTCCCCAGAGGCTTGAGTCTGAGGACCATGCAATGCCTTGATTCTGTCCAGTACCTAATTTTCTCATTTTAAGTAGTTAGTTTCCCCAGAGGCTAGAGTCCGAGGACCATACAATGCCTAGGTTCTGTCTAACACTTAGTTTTCTCATCTGAAATATCTGGTTTCCCCAGAGGTTTGAGTCCAAGGACCATGCAATGCCTAGGTTCTGTCCAGTACCTAGTTTTCTCATCTGTTAAGTATCTGGTTTCCCCAGAGGCTTAAGTCTGAGGACCATGCAATGTCTTGGTTCTTGTTTAATACTTCTATAGACTTAAGGAATATAAGTAATAGAACTCCAATTAAGTTGAAAAAGAGACATATGACAGAACTATGTGTGATAATAGTAATACCTCCTTAAGTTGTTTACATTCCAAGGGTGGAGTACAGTTTTCTCATCTAGGTCTTCTAAGTAGTAAGCCCCTATTCCTGCTACAGATGTGATACAATATGGTCCTTTCCAATTGGGCCCTAACTTTCCCCAAGCTGAATTTTTAGTATTCCCCAAGACTTTTCTCAACACTAGATCCCCTAGAGCTAGTGGCCTCAGCCTCACATTCGCATCATAGCCTTGTTTCAGCTTATGTTGGTAATAGGCCAACTGAACCATCGCCTTTTCTCGTCGTTCATCTATCAGATCTAAACTCTTTCCCAAAAGCTCATCATTGCCATCTGAGGTGAAAGTGCTAGTCCTTAATGTGGGGAAACCCGTTTCGAGGGGAATTACGGCCTCCGCCCCGTACGTCATTGAAAATGGGGTTTCTCCTGTTGAGCGTCGAGGGGTTGTTCGATAGGTCCACAAGACGTGTGGCAACTCCTCCACCCATCTTCCCTTCGCGTCATCTGGCCTCTTCTTGAGCTCGCTCACAATGACCTTATTGACAGCCTCGGCTTGCCCATTTCCCTGTGGATAAGCTGGAGTGGAATGTCTGTTCTTTATTCCCAGCTCAGAACAGTACTCCCTGAAAGCCTTACTATCAAATTGAAGACCATTATCCGAGATAAGAGCCTGAGGAACCCCAAATCGGGTGACGATGTTCTTCCAAACAAACCTCTTGACATCCACATCCCTGATATTAGCCAGGGGCTCTACTTCGACCCACTTCGTAAAATAATCCGTGCCAACTAGTAGGTATTTCTTATTCCCAATTGCCTTAGGGAAAGGACCAACAATATCTAAGCCCCATTGCGCGAAAGGCCAAGGACTAGAAAGAGGGTTAAGGACCCCCCCAGGTTGATGGATATTTGGAGCAAACCTCTGACACTGATCACATTTTTTAACATATTCCTGAGCTTCCTTTTGCATGCCCGGCCACCAATACCCTTGGGTGATTGCCTGATGAGACAAAGACCTTCCTCCTGTGTGACTCCCACAAATCCCCTCGTGCAGCTCTTCTAGAAATGCCTCTGATGCTTCAGGGTGCACACAAAGCAGATAAGGCCCAGAGAAAGAGCGTTTGTATAACTTCTTGTCCTCGGACAGCCAGAATCAGGGAGCTTTTCTTATTATCTTGTCAGCTTCCAACTTGTCTTCGGGCAGTATATCCTTCTCAAGGTATACCTTTATAGCATCCATCCAACTAGGTGCTGAGCTGATCTGATTGACTTGAATAGAGTCTTTCGCAATTGGAGTAGGTGAGCTCAAATCTTCAACCACGATAATCCGAGGTAAGTTTTGTGCCGAGGAGGTTGCAAGGGTAGCCAAAGAATCTGCATGCGCATTTCCACCTCTAGGGATGTGGGATAATTTGAAAGATTCAAAGTCCGTTTGCATACGCCTAACTCGGCTCAAGTAACTCTGCATTCTGGCATCTTGAGCTTCCAGCTCTCCTCTGACCTAGCCCACTACCAAGCTTAAATCCGAGAACATCTCCACCATTTTTCCGCCAAGCTTCTTGACTGTCGCCATTCCTGCTAACAAAGCTTCATATTCCGCCTCATTGTTGGTGGCTGGGAATCCCAACCTTAAAGACTTCTCGACAATGGCCATTTTGGGAGATATTAGAACCAGTCCCACTCCTGATCCCCTTTGGTTTGCTGCTCCGTCCACATACACCTTCCAGGGAGTGAGGCGCTGCGTGGATATAAGGCCAACCGATTTTCGATCCACGCCGTGTGGGCTTGCAACTGTTTCTTCAGGGCCTTCAGCAAATTCGGCCACCAAGTCGGTGAGAACTTGACCCTTCACAGAAGTACGAGGCATATACTTTATATCAAAAGCCCCAAGTATTGTGCCCCATTTAGCAACCCTGCCAGTGTAATCAGCACTTCGAAGTACAGCTATAAGTGGATACTGAGTCAGAACAACCACAGTGTGTGCCTGAAAGTAATGGGGAAGTTTTCTGGTAGCGTGCACCACTGCCAAAATGGCCTTCTCCAATGGCAGATACCGCACCTCAGCCTCATGAAGTGATTTGCTCACATAGTATACTGGCCGCTGTACGTCATTGTCCACTCGTATCATAACAAAACTAATAGCATAAGTGGCTATCGCCAGGTAGGCAAAAAGAACCTCGTCCACCTCAGGGCTGGACAGGATAGGTGGCCGAGTCAGATACTCCTTAAGCTGCTGAAATGCTAAAGCGCACTCCTCAGTCCACTCAAACCCTTTCCATTTGTGGAGTAAAAGGAAAAAGGATCTGCACCTGTCTGCTGATCTGGATATAAATCTGTTCAGTGCAGCGGTCATCCCAGTCAGCCTCTGGACTTCCTTGGGATTCCAAGGTGGTTGCAAGCTATTTATGGCCTTAATCTGGTCGGGATTCACTTCAATTCCTCGATGGGTCACCATATAGCCCAAAAACTTCTCGGAGCTAACCCCAAAAGAGCACTTGGAAGCATTCAGCCGTAACTTATGCTTCCTTAAAATTTCAAACATGCTGATGAGGTCCGTCACATGCTCGGACACTACCTTACTCTTTACTACCATGTCATCAATATAAACCTCTATGTTGTTGCCCAACTGTGGCTCAAACATCTTCGTCATCATCCGCTGGTACGTTGACCCCGCGTTTTTCAAGCCAAAGGGCATTACCTTATAGTGATAATTTACATTGGGAGTGAGGAAAGCTGTCTTCTCTTGATCACTCAGTGCTAGTGGGATCTGATGATAACCCTGAAAGGCATCTAGGAAGCTCATCCGAGGATGACCTACTGTTGCGTCAACCAGCTGATCTATACGAGGCATAGGGAAAGGATCCTTAGGACAAGTTCTATTGAGATCCGTGAAATCGACGCATACTCGCCATTTCCCATTTTTCTTCTTCACTACAATGGTGTTCGCTAACCATTGAGGGTAAAACACCTCTTTGATAACCCCTGCCTACTTGAGCTTATCCATCTCGTCTTTGATAGCCTCGGCGTGTAATTTGGACGGACGCCAAGGTGGCTGCTTCTTCGGAATTGCTGAAGGATTAACATTCAAATGATGACAGATGAAATCTGGATCAACCTCTGGGGCTTCATAGGCATTCCATGTAAACACATCTACGTTCCTTCTTAGGACCTCAACTAATTGCTCCTTCTCCGGCGAAGGTAATAGCGCTCCAACCTGGAAGTACCTATCCGGGTCGTCACCAACAGTCACCCTCTCCAATTCCTCACATTCAGCTCCCTCGGCGGTGGTGCTGGAGAGGGTTCCTAGGTCCTTTAATTGCTATAATTCATCCTCGGCCCTGGCCGATGAACCTATCTCTAGTTTATGCTGAATAGCCGCTACCATACACTGTCTTGCCATGGCCTGGTTTCCCAATATTTCTAACACTTGGCCACCTGACGGGTACTTCACCTTCTGATGAAGGGTGGAGGAAATAGCCCCCAGGGTATGCAACCAAGGCCTTCCCAAAATCGCTGTATAGGGGGAAAAAACGTCCCCCACGATAAAGTCCACCTCCACCACATCGGAACCTGTCTGCACAGGTAATCTAATCATACCCAACGGAATGACCGATCTGCCCTCGAAGCTTACTAACGGGGAGCTATAGGCCGTCAGGTCTTAAGGTGTTAAATTCAACCCTCTGTATAGATCGGGATACATCACCTCGGCTGTGCTCCCTTCATCAATCATCACCCTCCTTACGTCATATCCTCCAATTCTCAGCGTAACTACCAAAGCATCATCATGCGGCTGTATGGTTCCTCTCTTGTCCTCCTCTGAAAAGCCTAGTACCAGTGGGGTGTTCAGCCTCGCTTTCTTCGGCACCGAATTCGAACTCCCCTCCAAACAATGAGATACGGACAGTACTCTGGAGGGACAAGACCCTGTTCTTCCAGGGGCCGCAAATATAACGTTTATGGTGCCCAGGGGGGCTCCTGAAGAGGCATTTCCTCTCAACGTCGGCCCTGTCTGGCTTCCTCGAGCACTGGAGTGGTGCAGAAGGTTGGTCAACCTCCCTTCTCGGACCAGCTCTTCCAAGTAGTCCCACAGGTTTCTGCAATCCTCCGTTGTATGCCCATGGTTCCGATGGTACTAACAGTAGAGGTTCTGGTTGCGTTTCGCAGGGTCCCCTACCATCCTATTGGGCAATCTGAAGAAAGGCTCGTCTTGTATCTTCTCTAGAACCCGTTGTACTGGTTCTCGAAACACAACGTTAACTACCTAGGAATTAACAGATCCTGACTGCCCTACAAAGTCTCTCCGAGGTCGATTGTTGTTATACCGATCCGACCTGAATTCCCTCCTCTCCTGAGGGATTGCCTTGGACTTTCCTCCACCCCGTATCTGATCTTCCTCTATCCTTCTATACTTGTCAATCCTGTCCATAAGCTGTCGCATGCTGGTAACAGGTTTACCGGTTAGGGAACTCCTCAGATCATGATCAGTTGGAAGACCCTCCTTGAATGTATTAATAGCCACACTGTTGTTGGCTCCATCTACCTCGTTATACATCTCCCAATATCTGTCAGAGTATGCTTTCAAGGTTTCTCCATCTCGCTTAGACATGGATAATAACGACCCTAAGGGCTGGACGACCCTTCTGCAAGTAATAAAGCGAGCCCCAAAAGCTTGAATAAGTCCCTGAAAGGAGTCAATGGTATTCTCTCCCAAACCGTTGAACCACCTCATTGCCACCGGACCTAGGCTTGAGGGAAAAACCTTACACATCAAGGCTTCGTCCCTAGAGTGAATGGCCATTCTCTGATTATAATGGCTAACATGCTCCACCGGGTCCGTCTGACCATTATAAATGGTGAACGTAGGTTGATGGAACCTCCGAGGAAGGCTTGCGTCCTCTATGCGTCGCGTGAACGGCGACTTGGAAACTTGACTCAGCGCTTTATTCAAAGCCTTGTTCCCTAAGCCCTGCTAAGATGGATTCTTATACGTCCGCCGACTGTAATGCTCTTTATCATGGGAAAAAAGCTCACTGGGCTGGGTTCTAGACCGTCGCCTATAGCTTGTATCGTCTGACTCATCAGAGGATTGTTTCAGGTCCTGAGTCGTTCGCTTTCGTCGTTCATAACGTAATTCCCTTTTTAACATATTTATCTCACGCTGCATGTCCCTGTCGTCCTTCGCATGGGAGACATGGCTCTTTCCTTTCGACTGACTCTTCTCTGTGTGGGTTGTTCGCACACTTCCCTCGCGATCTCCCCTTCGTTCACGGATCACCAACGAGGTACCATGTTGGGGTCCCCTAGACTCTGCTTGTTGTGGACTAGTATCCACCTGTTGTGGTGCTCCTTCTGCCATCAGCTGTTGCACTTGTCTTTTCCTACGATTGGATCAAGCTCTTCCCACAGATGGCGCCAATTGTAGGGACTCAAAATGTCTTGGACCCTGGACAATAAAATTTATAGAGTGTGGATGCAAGAACTAGCTCCGGTAAATAGAAAAAAACATCATTCTGATGCAGCAGAAAGAATCTCAAAATAAATGAAGGAAAATACTCTCCTTCTCTTTTCCTCGGCTAGGTTTCAAGTATCTATCTCTCTCTATTCTTTTCCCCTCCTTTTCTCTTTCTTTTTCCTTTATCTCCCCAAAAAAAAAAAAGTCCCTCTAATGTATTCTGATTTCACTTTATATACCACCTTCTCCGTCCTGCTTTCACCTACACGTGTAGGTTCCATTCTGAGAATTTCCTTCTGTCCCATCCAGAACTTCCCGGATCCTCCGCTTAGTGGTTATAAGGCTGCTTGGTTATTGTTCAGGTATCACCTCCACATTAATGCGGCCAGAGAGTTAGGTGGGAAGCATTTAATGTGGAGGCAGCAGCTTTTAGGAGATATTTGTTACCTTTTCTGGTCCCTCCTTTGATCAATATTCATTAGTTTAGTTTGCATATAACTCCGCGAAGCTCCTTGACAACTAAAATAGTTACATCCGCTTCGCGTGCTGGTTTGAGGAATGGATCTCATCCTCGGACAAAGGAGTATCCTCGGACAGAGAAGTATCCTCGAACTGGGCCGTTGGGCTACAAGCCCACCTTCTATGGACTCTGGTAATTTTTCGGGCAACCGGCCCCACACTACTTAATTAGAAGCGTATTTCATAAATAAACCCTTTTTTTTTTTTACATTCAATTCTAATGAAAATAATTTTTCATTTTTTATAATCTATATATATTTTTTAATTTATATATGATTTTTTATCAAGGCATTTAATTTATATGTGATTTTTTTTTATTAAGCCGTGCATCGCACGGGCATAATACTAGTTATTATTATTATTATTATATAATAAAAGTTTGGCTTAGAAGTCGTGGTTGCGCCAAGTGGCTTCACCAAAATGCAGAAATTTTTTTAGATTTTTAAAAAATAGATATAGTTTTTTTTTTTGTTCTTATCTTCTTTTCCTATAATTTCTAAGTTGATAAACTCTTAATTTGAGTACAATACAAATTTTTCATCTAATTCTTCTCTTATTATAATTTATAAGTTGATAAAAAAATATCAATTTGATTACAATTCAAAATCTTCAACTAATTCTTTTTTTTTAAATTATATTACTGCACACCAAAAAAACGTAACAGTTGTACACATAAAAAAAAACCCAGCAAATGTCCAAATGTTTCTGTTCAAACCTAGTGCAATGTGCTGCTTAACTTGGTTGGCTTGCATCACTGCATACATTGGCTTGTAGTGCCGGTATTTACTCCTTGGCGTTTCCATTCTTCTGGATTGTTTAATTTCTATGTAATACTAATATGTTTATTTTCAGATATACGAACATCTAGTAATGTAAAGAGAATTAAGGGTATTTAACTTTGTAATAAGAAAAACAAAAAAGATTTATTTTTATCCAAAACACTAAGGATGTGTTAATTCAAACTTAAAAGAAATAAGTAAACATGAATGATGGCAATTAGGTAATATGATAATTTTTTTTTAGTTATAATTAGCTTAATAAAAGTTTAAAGTTATCCGAGAAGAAGAAGTTAAACTCAACATAACTTTATCCATATAAAATCCTACTCAACTAACATTAGACTTTTTGTTAATATCAACTTCTTCAATGTGGAGTGTGTGTGTATGTATATCAAATAATTCATAATAAATACCTACTATACGGGTTTTTTTTTCCCCTCTATTGTTCTCTTCTTTTACCTACAACCTTGCAAGTATGTATTTGTTTACTCTAATTATTTTTCCATTAAATTGAATAAGTTTTGTGTATTTTTTGTCTTTTGTTTAACCTAATTTGCTTAAGTTTTATCCAATTTATATGATTATGGTTTGATAATCAATTATTAAATATGCTTAGACATGATTTTTTAAATTATTTTGTGTTTTATGACATGGGTTCCAATGGTGATATGTTGCTTTCATCCTCTCAATTTTAATTTAGAGAACAACCTTCTTTTTAGCTTATTATTAAGCATGTCTTGATATAAATTTGATGACAAATTGTCCATAACAATTTAAATTTTTTTTTTTTTTTTACTGAAATAGCTTTGGCTAACTGTTAGAGTTGTACACTTTGAACTATAGAAGAAGGTCGTCTACCCATTTAGTTTTTTATTTTAATTTTATAAATCATTAAATATGGTCTGACATGATTTTTATCAATCATTAAATTTTCAAATAAAGAAAATTGACAAACAAGAACAAGGATACACTAGAAATATAGTCTACAAAGGGGTATTCAACAATCTCCCAAAGATACAAAATTCTTATTAGAGCATAATTGGTATGTTACAAAATAATAATTTTTTATTTAGGTGTTATCATTTTATATTTGATAGTTATTATACCAATACAATTTATTCCTTTTTATTATAATAATTATTTATTTTGTTATTGTTTATCAGATAAAATATATATTCTATAAATTTAAGCTAAAACTGTGCAACGCACGAGCCTTTATCTAGTATGTAAATAAAGCAAAGATCTCATATGGGAAAGCATGAGGCTCTACCATATGGTGGTATCTTTGACAAGAAATTTGTTCACATATATTCTTTACTCAAGTGACACATCAGAGATAAGAACTAATTAAAATTCAAAAGATGATTCCTATTAAAAAAATTCAAAAAATAAGAACTCTTTATTTTCTTAGATTCATTGTATCAGGACATTTCTCAAATGCCACATTATAGATAAGGACTAATTAAAACTTAAAAGATAAGGACTCTTTATTTTCTTGGGTTCATTGTTTCAAGACATTCCTCTCTCCCGCAAAGCACAAAACCTTTTGTGTTTCCGCTCACCATTTTCACCTCTTGCACTTCTTCTATTTTATATAGACCTACCCATAGTCTTTCATCTTCATGCCATAGGTTAGGTGCTTTTTGATATTGTTTTAGCCCTCATAATTTCTTGGTTTCTTTGTCATTTTTTATTACTATTTAGAGTAGTATTGGTATGAGCCTCGACCATAAAAGTAAAAAATGATGATTATTTTGGAGTTTTCTTTGTTGTGAATCAAGATTATCTCAACTTTAATTGCAAGCTCAAGTTTAGTAGCAACTATTCAAGAACAGTGTGCAAACGGTGTACAAACCACAATCATATTGTTAGTTCTCTCCATCAAAACTATAATTAAGTAGTTTTTCACATAATTTTTATGTTCTTTCTAATGTATCTTTAACGTATAGTACTTATCCACTTGCATCTTTTTAATTACTTTTGTTAGTGTTGTTAACTATAGTTGTTGCAGTATGTTAGAATTAGTTTCAAATTATTTAATTTTTTGTCACGGTTTTGATATACAATTGTAAGTTAATTAGTGTGCTCTACATCTCTATATAAAGACAAATTTCATGTGTAAAATTAATAATACCGGATCAGTTCTCCCAATTTTTAGCTTTTACTTTTCTTCAATTTTAGTATTCTCTTTGTTTTTTTTTTTTTTAAAGGATATAAGATAAATAGAAGTATATTTAGCCAAATTTTCTTTGTTTGATTACATTCTCCTTATGTTGGTACACAAATAATTTTGTTTCATTTAGATTATGAACATAGCGTTTGAGATTGCAGACATGGGATTTGGTGATGAGAATGAAGTGGTTGAGGAAGTGTTCAATTTTAAAAATAAAGTCTACCTTTTTTATCTAGATGTTATTTTATTAATTTAAATATTAAATTTATAATATGGTATAGACTCCTATAAATTTCGGAAACTATTTCTAGGATAAGGAAAAATTATAAAATATGAATTAAGAAAATTAAGTTTCAAAACATTCAACAATATTATGGGAAATATCATAAATACTATATAACAAAATGATTATTATATATAGGTCTACAAAACATAAAAATTATTTTCAACTGACATCCGCGCATCGCACGGGAAATTATCTAGTATTTTATAATTGTTAAGATGACAAACTGTTAATGATAAATAATAAAATGATATCATTTGTGAGCTATGAGAACCAATAAAAACCTACCAACTCAAATGTTATAAAAATATTATGAAATTGGTGAGTTTGTAGCATAACTCTATTCAAAGTTTTAGACATATCCCTACTAGAAAAGTAGGAATCTATGACCATGTGTTGATAGTTTTTTTTTTAATTTTTAATTTTAATTTTTTTTTTTTTTTTTTTTGGGAATAGATATGATAGTATTTAAATCTATAGTGTCTACTTCATGAAAATTGCTCTTTATCATCAGGCCAAGACACCATTTTTTTTTTTTTTTTTTTTTTTGTAGATGTCAAACCCCATATTTCTATTTGACGATAAGAAACTTTAGCAATTAAGCTAACTGTAACCCACAATCAAGTGTTAATTGTCCCAAATCTGAAGAGTCACCACTAGCCTATTGACCAAAAGATTGGGAATATGTGTAGGTTTAGCGTCGCAACACTAGTCCAATTAGCAAGAGTCCAATGGCATTTGCTAAAGGCATGTGGTCCTGGCTGAGATACCATTCACCACCATTTGGAAATTGGAAAGGAACCCGTTAAGAACCATACAGAAAATTGCAGTTGAACTCATATACCCAAACAAGTATAAGCATCCAAATTGTTCGTGATCAAACTTCCTAAGGCACCTATACTTTACTAATGTTCAGTTTCTTAGTAATGAGGATTCATATGGGTTATAGGTAATGGAAACAAAGTGCTACTTTGGTTTGATTAAACTGGCTTTTAATTGGGCCTATCTAAACCTGTTTATCCAGGACTACTGTAGCCGATTTATTATCTCCTCAGGGGATGGGATTAGTACAAAGTTTTAATTTACCTCTATTCCTAACACAAATATTACTTGCAATTTGGATTGTATCTAATAAAATGGAATTTAAACTGATACTAATGAACCTGATTTTGGATTGCAGATCCCTATTAGGGCAGCCATGGAAGGTGACAATTAGGCATATCTTGAGGGAAGCCAACTTGTTGACTCTTTGTTTTGGGACTCTATGGACTTCTCTACTGCCCAGGTTTATAATTAAGTTGTGTTTTAAGCACATTTTAGACACTGATCTTGTGCTTACTCTACCTGCTACTTTCAGTTAACATATCCACCTTTTAAAAATTGAATCATATGGAACCCACAACTTACTATATAATTGTGATTCCAATTAGTTCAACTAGTAAAATCTCTTATTGGAGTAAACACCATAAGTTAGAACTATCTCTTAAAAAACTTATTATTATGAAAATTTAAAAAAACATTATTATTATGACCTTAGAACAGAAGATAATACCATGCAAATTTTTTTCTAATTAATTTACAGGCGTATAAATTAATTATATAAAAAAAAGATTTTATAAAACTTATTATTATGAAAATTTAAAAAACATTATTATTATGACCTTAGAACAGAAGATAATACCATGCAAATTTTTTTCTAATTAATTTACAAGCATATAAATTAATTATAAAAAAAAAAAAGATTTTATATTTATACTCCCTCTAAAACTCAATAGGTACCATTAATTAACACCTTTTTACATAGGGCATCTTTCCATTTAAGTTGCCCATTAAAATTGATAAAAATCGATTGGATTTAACCAAACTGCTGCTATTAAACAAAAAAATGAAAACACAAAAAAGGTGCTAAAACTAGTGTACATAAGGTCAGGACACATTTAACATAGACCAGCTTCTAGTCAGGTGTACAAAAATAGTGTATAATGTCCTGCATTTCTATCACTATTTATATTTAGTTTGAACATGTATGAGAGATACATTACAAAAAATATAGAGGTTGCAGCACTCGCTACTGTGTGAATGCATAGTCCTAGGTAGGGCTATGAAGCCTGTTAACTAAAACAGAGAGACATTGTGCCCTACATTTCAATATGGTCCCAGTCTATAGATCTTTCATCAATATCATATTCTGATTGTTGAAGTCTGTTCCGAGCTAACCTGCTCATCACAGAAAGACCTGAAAACGAGGACAACAAAAATGTTAGAGATAAAAACTTGAAACATGAAACATAAAACATATTGTGGCATGAATTTCTTCTGGATTTCATGCACAATCTAGTGCCAAGATAAATTCCATCCTTGATTAAAAGACAAATTCTACTCAGTACAACCACCCAAAGGCCAGAAATCTCTCAAAAATATTTGCAAAAGATCATGTGGCATGAAACATTTATTGAAACTACAAGACATGCCAATTAGCAGCCAAAGGAAAAGATGACCAAAACAAAAGTTTTAAATTTAAAATGTATAAGAATGTAGACTAATTTAACGAAAAAACATCAATTGAATCAGACAATCATGACTGTAGCAATGCTGATTTTAGGAAAAACATCATGGGCGTATTAGGTGTTTATAGGAAAATTTGATTTTTTTTTTCCAGGCTGAGAGTTTAGAATTATAATTGCATTTATTCTGGGTATCAAATTTATGTAACCAAAATCAGCTGCCCACAACCACAAGTTTTAGATCTTAAAACTAGTTTAGACATCATTCATGCTGGACAATCACTCCCCAACTAATAAAACTAAGCAAAACTAAAAATAACAACGAAAAAGAGAGATAAAATCTAAATGTAAAAAATGCACCGATTTAGTAAATACATGCATGTATATATCCACCAAATTAAATGAGAGAGGCTCATGTAAATGGATGATGGAACCAGGGATTTCAATTGTACCTTCAACCATCCGGTAAAGAGCTGACCACCATCCATCTCTAGAGACCTGGTATTGATCAAGCGATTCTTCAATTACTTTGTCATGCTTTCCTTCCAAAACTCCCCGTAGAGTTATAACTGCATCCTTTGTTTTCTTCAGGATGCTGTTCTCATCTTCGATTTCCAGACGTTGAAGGTCATTCTGTGACGAGGTGAGGCTAACAGCAAGGGCAAACTGGGCAGCAGCAGCCCATCGTGAAGAGGCCAGCCATCTCCTCTGTCCATCTACTGCCTTCTCTCCTTTTCCCATCTTGTTTTCTCCTTCCCCTCCAAGTACTAAGCTACGTAAGTATTGAGCATTTGCAGCACCTGTACTTTGAACCATCTTCGAGAAAGCACTTCCTTCATTTGACAGAAGTTCCTCAGGAGTATCATATTCTAGAACCTGAAAGGCACAGAAATTCCGTATTAACCCAAAAAAAAATGAAATCAAAGACTGAAGTTCAAATTAAACCAGATTTAAATAACTCTCTGGATTCTCATGTTTGACTCATGCAAAGTTGCAGTATTTATCTTCTCATCAAACAGAACTATTCTTCTCATAAAAATAAATAAATAAATAACACATGAAAGAAAGAAATGAGCTGGCAAAGCTCTGAACATTAAAGGCATACCTGACCAGCATCAAGCAGAATTATCTTGTCACAGTCGATAATGGTATTCAGTCTATGAGCAATAATAAGCATTGTACATGATTTAAATTCTTCTCGAATAGTTTTCTGAATAAGAGCATCAGTTCTAACATCAACAGCTGCGGTAGCCTCATCAAGAACCAGTATCTTTGATCTCCGCAACAGTGCTCGAGCAAGACTCAATAGTTGCCTCTGTCCAACACTGAAATTCTCCCCTGCTTCCGAAACCTTCACCAGTACACAAGGAATGTCACTCTAGTTAACAGTAACATTTTGCTTTAAGTTATTTCAAAGAAGGATAATATAAAACATTTCTATTGATTATTATGGCTATGAATCTCTCAGATTTGGCTATTTTAGTCAAATGAAATACTAAAGACCATCTATTGATGGAAAAGGGAGGGTAGAAACATATCAAACAATCAAATCATCCTGAATGGAGAACTTATGAGACATTGTTTCAATCACCAGAAAAAGATTGAGAATTTACCTCAGCATCCAGACCAAAAGAATTCCTTCTGATAACATCCTTCAAATGTGCCCTCTCTAAGGCCTCCCACAGGTCAGCATCATTGTGTTCATTGAAAGGATCAAGATTAAATCTCACAGATCCTAAACAATGAAATGAGTTCAGATTAGTATAAAACAGACTTCATCATTTTTTTTTTATCAATCATAATATTCAACTTGGAAAGCAAAGACTCATTGGTACAATATTTGGAAGTTCAAGGCATCGGTGACAATATGAGTAAACATTCATTAAAAAAAATTATATATAGTTGTAATGTACACTGAATAACCCACAATCAATAAGTTGTACTTAAACACATCCTTCATCTTTTCCTAGCCATCAAGTATACCACTTGCATCACCATCCAAGACCGCCATATTTCAAATCAGTAAACGTATGATACAGCAACTGAATTGTTAAGGCCTTTTCTTCTTGTTTTTGACAAGGGTAATATAGGTTAAGAACAAAGTTCAGCCAGATTTGGCTGATTTTCATCCAAGACAAAAAGATGGATCAATCTAAGACCAAGTCTCAAAAATTCCCCCTTTGCTTGAAATTTGATAGATTCAAAGAAAGACCACAAGATCACTTTTCAGACTCCTTAGCTAGTTGCCCAGTCACTATCAATTGTAAAATTGGCAAATGTGGAATTCATCCAAATCAGTCAAACCATGCTTGGATGCTCCCTTAGAATTCCCCATATATTTTAATATAAATAACAAAATCTTTTGAGAGCTCTAAAGCAGAATAGACTAACATCAAACTGACAAACTCATTGCATTGCTGTCACCAAATATTTATTTAAGTAGTTTACAAGATTAATTAAACTTGTATGCAGACATTAATGATGCAAATGTTATCATATAAAAAACCTAATTTACCTACAGGGTAATAAATATTACTCCCCAGGTCCTAATTAACTTTCCAAACTGAATATTTTATTGTGGTAATCCTTTTCATAAAATACCCTTAACAGCTCAGGATTTTTGCCAGTTTTCCTTTCCATGTTTGACTAAACCAATGGAGAAGAAAATAAACATGTGACAGGAAACAATTGAGCATTATGACTAAAAAGAAAAACTGAGCCTTGGGACTTGAAAGTTGGAAGTGTTATGGCTCCATGTCAAACCAAGCATTAGGGCATTACAACTAAAAAAAGAAAGAGAGAGAAATGAGCATTGGAAGTCCTCTCTTTGACATTGAAAACCATGCTGACATCAACAGAGAAAATTGAATGTGTAAGACAGATTTTATATTTCCATAATGCTAGGGACAACTTTGATCACAACAAATCTCACAAGTGCTAAAATGGTCGACTATGAGTGGTGGAGAAAAAGTGATGGGTCCATGAGCATCAGTTGTGTCCACCACTCACAATCAATCACATTAGCAATCATGAAATTTGTAAAGTTGTGTCCATAGCATTACAGTATTTTTTGTTTTTTACTTCAAAGGTGGGAAGTTTTGTGAGAAAAATGATTTATTTAAAGGAAGTTTCATGTATTTTTGGACAAACCCAAAAAGGTAAACGTATCCTTATTGTGCAACAAAGGAGGTATACAGTAACACCAAAATATAATAATTTTAAAATACTTTGTTTTTTGTTTTCAAGGGTATACTTTGAACCCATAGAATCATTCCCAAAATTTATGTGACTTATCCTATGTCAAGACAAGTGCTGTCACACCTTTACAACTAACCAGATCCTATACATATACAAAACAAAAAAAATATACAAGTTATATAAACATTTTCCAACACTCTCCATTAGGTTAATTATTGGAGAACAGGTCCAATGAAAAGAACCCTCAATAGAATCACACCAGAAGTGTTTACCTCATCAGACAAAACACAGTTAAAATGGGTAGAAAAAAATGGGTAGAAAAGGCAATGCCTAAACCAGTCACATACCATTTCAAAAGTCTACCTCCAAGTTCAAAACTAAAATAACAAGGGTTTATGGAATTTATCATTTAATCCAACCATCTAAAACTCACTTAAGTTCAATTTGAATGGATGTTCGTCTAAAAATACAATAAGAAACTTTGAGGCACCAATTATAAGATCGCATCTGTCAATGTTGTTATTAATTTTGATGATGCTAATAGAACCAATGAGCCAATCCTTCAGCCAGGTCAACCTCCAGTTTGGTTTTGATAACTATTCCAATTTCACAATGGATAGTGACTATTGTCTTACTTGTTAGTTTTATATATTGGATTATTAACACCATTAGGACATGGATCTGGACGCTAAGGTATTCTTATATTACCAGCTGAAGTTGCACTAAGTTCACTCTTGATCTGGTGAAAAGGGTTTAGAATGGGAAACAATTAAAACAATTGAGTCACTTTATGAGAGTAGTAAAAGACACTCAATCCTCGCATTATAAACTTATCTTGGAAAAACAAATCCATCAAACATTGTCATTCATAATAAGAGAAAACCGTATTAAGTCAAATAAATGACGAAGAGATTGGAGAATCAACCTAGTACACTAAGCAGTCATCCCAATATAAAGAAAGATTGGGGTGGTGTACCTGAAAAGAGAACTGGTGACTGTGGTATGATTCCAAGAACTTTACGCAGATCTCTGAGTCCAAACTTTGCAATGTCATAATCATCAATCAAAATTCTACCTCTTTCCAGTTCTACAATGCGAAATAAAGCATTGAGCATGCTAGATTTCCCTGCCCCAGTCCTTCCAACAATTCCCACCTTGTCAGTTGGAAAAATTGTGAAAGACAATCCATGCAGGACTGGAGGAAGTTCAGGCCTATAACGTAGAACAACTTCCTCAAACTTGATGGATCCAGATGAAGGCCATCCAGGAGGGGGGCGGTTGCTCTCAATAATAGGTGGCGCCTCTGGAGGCAAGTCTATATATGTGCCAACCCGCTCAACTGCATTTAAACTATTCTCGGCCAGACTTGCAAGTCTCAGTACACCAGTCAACAAGCTCGTAATGTTTAAAGCATAACTAAGAAGAAGACCCATGGTGGATGCAAATGCCTGCTGGTTTTCTGCCCTCCCATTCTGCATTACAGCGAAGGTTGCAGTAAACCATATCATGAGGCCTCCCAATGTTTCCAAACGGATGGCAAGCCAGCGGTTTCCACTGATGTTCACAAGGGTAAATCTAATGTTGTTGTCCACAGATTTCCCATTGATGTCTGCCATCCGATCATAAGCTTTGTATGCTCGAATAGTTGATAAACCATTCAGTGCTTCTCCAAATTGGGCATAAACAGGAGATCTGCTGATCGAGTCTAAGCGCTTTACTTCACGTGCTGTGCTCTGAAGAAAAAAAATGATGCCCACATAAATAAATATCCATTGCAATCTGCAAAAATTAAATAATGCACACCACTAGAAATATGTATTAACAGCCACGGAGACAAATCTAATCCAATTTATTTGATCTCTGGGGGACTTGGAATTACCACCAGCCTTTTGAGCCAAGTGGTACCTTTCCTCATCATGGGGAGAAAAGGAAGTGTTATGGATTCCACCATGGGAGGGGAGGGCTTTGAGTGGGGGATTGCTGTGTTTGTATGCAAAATGGAAAATCAATGGCTGCACCAGCAACACAGTGACTTGCTCCATGTTGGAGAACTTACTAAGACACAAGGAAAGAATGAGAGAGAAGAATATACAACCACCGAACAAATTTTAATCAATAAGACTTTTGAGTTCACCTGAATGTTTACAATTTGTTTATAAAGAATCAAAGAAACATTTGTAGCATCCACTATTTTCTGTTGCCAACAAACTTCAACTTTTTCATTAACTAAAGCAACATTTCTTAATTTACACAACTTGAATTTGATCTATCACTCCATATTTTTAGAATACGATTTTTGACTTCCATAAAAATGAAGAGCAAGAACAGGAATATAAGCACTCACACACCTGGTAGTATAGGTAGGCCGCGTAAAACAAAACCAAAAGTGGCATTATGGCCCATAAAGACATGGTGCTCACAATTCCTATCAAGATGAAAGTGGAAAAAAGCTGTGACATCTGGCCAAGAAACATAGTCACAAATGGTGCAACATTCCGATCAATGTCTCCTAGGTCCTTTGCAAATCTATTGATAATGCGTCCAAGCGGATTGGTTTGGAAGAAGACCATTGGTGCTCTTAATATGGCGGTAAGCATGGCATCATGCAACCTTTTGGCAGCATAAAGACTTGATATGACCAACCAATAAGAATTCCCCAATGTCACCAAAACCTGAACCCAGAAAAATATGATAAGCAAAGAGAGATTTAAATTTCTTCTCCAGACACAATCAGACAAAAATTATAGTATGCAGATATACACATCCAACTTCTCAAAGTAGCTGGACATAAAACAACTAAGCGAACAAGAAAAAAGGGGCAGCATCTGTCAGAAATGAATAAATAGGAAAGTTTACAAAACAGCTTTGAGCCAATTATCATTTTACAGTACTTATACCTGACCAAATGATAAAGCTGCATATATCAGGTTATAGTAACCAGGATTGTAACCCATTGACATGCCTGCATCAGTCCAATGGCTTAACCACGTGCTACTTGAAACTCGCAAAGATTCGGTCAAGACATAGCATGTAAAGAGTATACAAACCACCCATAGGCCTCCTAATGCATCCTTGTACCTGTACCCAAGAAATTGAATCAAATCTATGTACAAATGAAACAAGAAGAAATAGAAAAAAGAGCCATGAAAAACAGGTTTAGCTGATAGATCATCAGTACCTTAGTTTGGGATTTTATTAAACTCGCCAACATCAACAGAAACTCATTCAGCACATGTTTTAGCCCATATAATAGCAATCCTTGGAGAGATCCAATCTTGATTCTCCCCTCATTCCTATTATTATTATTATTAATTTTTTATTATTCTTATTTATCTCAATTCCTCAATCGATATTGTTTTATATGTTTTTATTCTGTTTAGCTCCTTATTTGATTGAATCTTTATTATAGATTAAGTGAGATCACGTCAAAAAACAACTGCCAATTACTTCTAGTTTCCAATTCATATGCAATTTCTGCTTGAATTGGATTCCTTAAAAATTATGAAGCTTCCAAAGAATTGCAATTTTGAAGTATGGTTTTTGAAATAATCCTTTTAACGCTATTGGATACTCTGGGATACTAGTCATTGAAAGCTATAGTTTTAAAGGATCCAAGGTTTGATTCTATCTGGAAGAAGGGAAAAAAGCCACATAAAAAAGGAAATTTAAATGTAGTTCAGATTCAGAGGGAATATGTTAATACATTTATAAACAGAAGCACTACAATCATGTTGCAGTTGGAACCAGAATTCTTTTCCATACTTCTTAAGATATAATAAACTGCCAAGGTTTGTCAAGATTTTAAGGGCAGCACCGCAGCACCAAAATCATAATTCATTATCTGTAAGGATGACTACATAGTCCATTGAACAATTCAAATTATTGCCCTTTTTTTTGGATGAAAAAGAAAAAATCAGAATTTTCTTTTGCTAAAGTAAAACTTATGTGTAAAAGTTATATAATTGAAGCATATAAATGAATGTGACGTTTTGTTACCTATTCAAGACATTCAGACTGACAACACCTGTTTCCCGCTCTTCCTGCTTAATAAGAACAGATTTTCCTCCTTTCCGTTTATTTGTATGGTTTGCATTCTTTGAAAAGTCATTAACAACCCCGTTTGCAATAGGTTTCAAAGAGGTCTTATTATCAATATCATCCTCTTCCTTTTGTTCCTCATATGCTTCCATCTTTCCTGCATTTTCCATTAGCTTTTGGAAAAGTATGCCATTACTAGAGAGCTCCTCAAATGTTCCCTCCTCTTTCACCATACCTTCATGGACCAGAACGATTCTATCAACTTGTGAGAGAAAATGCAGCTGATTTGTAACAAGGACTCTAGTCTTCCCTCTTAGTTCTCCCTTAATGCATTTATCGAAAACCTGATGAGTATTGGCAGTGCAAATTAGACCAGTATAAGATAATATTAAAGAATAGTTCAACTAAAACTCTTACAAGGCAAACATGGTTCTATTCATTGTTTTTTTTTTTTTTTTCTTTATAAATGTAATTCATAAATAAGCAGATATATATATGTAACACCCAAAAAAAAAGGAATATAAATGGTGTCAAAATCATCTGATAATTCATTGGGTTATGCCTCAAAAGGTTATGGAGTTGTTCGAGTCTTGGCAGGGTTAGTTTGGACGACATAGAAATATAGAGTTGTGGAGAATGGTGCCTCATTGCGTGTTATGGTGTATTTGGCGCGAAAGGAATGCTAGAAGCTTTGAGGGGTGTGAACGCTCTATGTTAGAGATTAAGTCTTTTTTTTTTACACTCTCCTCAATTGGAGTGTGGTCTTTTGTCATTTTTCTTGTTCTTCCCTTCCTACGTTACTTGATCGTTGCAATCTTGGTTGTTGATTTATGCCCCCATAGTACATTCCCAATGTACTCGGGTTGGCTATTTTTCATTTTTTAATAAAATTTTCATTACTTATCAAAAAAAAAAATTCATCTGATAATTCAAAAAATAATCACAAATAAAGATTTAACCTTAATAATAGACAGGTCAGCAACACTGCAAACACTGTTTCTTTCTCCAAATTATTCATATAAGGCACAAAGGGGCTGCATTATAAATGAATCTACTCCTATGCCACCCTTCCAACAAAATTACACATCATCTATCTTCTCAGGCATGACCCAAAAACACCCAAAAAACAAAAAACAAAAACAAAAAACAAAAATTATAAATCTTTCACCACAGAACATTGAAACAAGTAATGATAAACACACTTTCTGATGCACATGTGACTGCATATATATATATATATATATTTCAATCTCAATAATGGCTTATGGCTAATGAAAACAAAAGATCTAGAAGTCAGCCTGCCAGATGGCATATGGTTTACTACCATTTCGTGATTTTCCATACTAAGCCCAAAAAACCCAAAAGGCAAACTTAAAGAAAAATCTAACTTTAAGGGCCCATAGTTGAAATAAAAAGGATGGCCTAAACAACAACAATAACAACAAAGCCTTGGTCCCAAGACTATGGGGTTGACTATGGATCCTCAACAGATTAATCAAGGCCGTCACATGTATTTAGGATCCATTCGTGAAAAGTGACATTTTTTTGATAAGTAATAAGTTTATTGATATCAAAAAGGGAAGCACCCTAGTACACAGGGAGTGTACAAGTGACATTTTTTATTGGCCATCAACCTACTACAACCCTCGTCCTTTGTTTAGGCTTGCAATCGGTTGTTAACAAAAAAATCTGACATTAGATACCAACACAGTCGAAGTTGATGGCCCAAAATACTTACTTTTTATTTTAAAATGGGCCCAAGACCATGCCTAAAAAGTGTCCAGTCAAAATTGTTTTTTTTTCCCCTTCCAAAAAGGCAGCCCAAACTAATAGGCCCAACCTGAGACTCCACCTCCCAAACAAAAGTGGTTTACAGGCAGTTTTTTCCAGCCCCTCTATCAGCACATGGGGGAGGTGATCTTCATGCGACAGGGTCAGTTTGAGCGGTGGGCTTGCATGCAACCCGACTGTGACCTCCCCTCCCTCCCCCAAAAAAAACCCGCACCATGATGCGACAACCATTTACCCAACATTGCTTGGTCAAAAGTTCTCAATTTTTAGTGTATGCATATACATAGACATAATTTTTTTTTTTTGTTTGATAGGTGACATAGACATAATTAAATAAGAAACGAATAACTTTACTTGTAAAATAGTTCTCTGATAAGTTTTTACTGACTTTCTCATGAGTTATAAATATATTTTTTCAAAAAGGAGGGGAGAACATAAATACAAATGTTTTGTCTTTGTTTGTGCACTTGTGAATGTGAATATTAACTCTTCTACTTCATATAATGTCATAGCATTCCAATCCATCCTACAATATAATAAGATTTTAGGAATCTAATCTACAAACATAAACTACGTTAGAAAACATTCTATGGCACCACTAGATTTCAACACGACCATAGATTATATCATGTTATACATATAGCTCGAAATAGAATGTAGAATTAAACAAGGAACATAAATTTTAACGTGAATTAATATTCTTTAACATGGATATGTTACCTGTCGAGCCACATGAGCATCCAGGGCACTTAAAGGGTCATCAAAGACGTACACGTCAGAATCAGAGTACACGGCCCTGGCCATGGAAACTCTTTGCTTTTGCCCACCACTAATGTTGACACCTCTCTCACCAATCTCTGTAAGATCACCTCCCTAATTATTAAGCATGTAAAGCACGTTAAATTTAGTCCACAACAATTGAATAACATGTGACCTAAGAAGCACAAACACTCCAAATCCCTAGCACATCCATGTCAAACATGCTAGGGACACTCTTGCTTGTGTGTCATTAGTGAGTAGAGAGGAAAAAAAATTACTCTCACTTTCAATATGTTTTCAAAAAATTTAATAGTTATTATTTATTATAAAAGCTTAAAACAAACATAAAATATGCCCAACTATATTAGTTAAGTTTGTAAAATAAAATATACCCAAATATATTAATTAATTAACTTATTAATTTCCATATCCCCACAGCATCATACCCTAATGATTCAAGAATTGTCATGTTGTTGTATACCGTGTCATTTCCATGTTTGTGCTTCTAAGCATGTGACAGTATGTCAAACATCCTTGAAAATCAGCGACATTATACGACAATGTGAAAATACTTACAGGTAGTAGGTCAAGGTCATGCCGCAATGCAGTCACATCAATTGCCTTCTCATATCTTGCTGATTGAAAAGCAGATCCAAATAAAATATTATCGCGTACCTACAAAGATTAAATTATGAAGGTCAGCAAACTCACATGATAACAAGGAATGACCACAAGAGCTAAATTGATCCATCAAACCACCCTAGCCATTTTAGTTTATGCAACAACAGAATTATCACTAATATCTCCATGATTCCAACAGCAAGGTTTGTAAGACTGACATGAAACCAATTGAATTTTACAATATCACATATATTTATATTACACTCATTGGTACCAATGTAATATTTCTGAAACTTACCGTTGCGTTAAAAATCCATGAAACTTGTGGGACATACGCAACAGTTCCTCTCACAACAACACTAGCATTTGAGATTGCAGGAAGCTCCCCAAGCATTGCAGAAATAAGTGATGTCTTCCCTTCTCCAGTACTGCCAACAATTGCAACTAAGCTACCAACGGGTATATCCAAATTGACATCTGACAATGTAGGGCTCTCCGCCTGGTAAGAAAAAATAAACTTCAAGGACTGCTAGTTTCTAGACATTTTTTTTATATACATAAATAAAGAGTTGGGTTCAAGTTGCACCTACTTAAACAATGTTACACCATCTAATAACTTTTTATAGGGTTAATAATTTGAAAATCCTACCATTAGATTACATGTTCTCTATGTTCTTAACACGCATGCAAAATTTTGTGCCAATCAAACTTTATTTACTATTAAATCCATAAACTCATCTTTGATAAATCTTTAAGCAATGTTACGTCACTTAATATTTTTTTAGTGAATGTGAATTTTAATAAATCCACAATTAGATTACATCATCTTCATATATTAAGAGTAACTTGAATCTAACTCATAAATAAATAAATTCATTGAAAAAAGTGTAATCCCAATAGTGTAATCCTAGCGGTTTTTCTGAATCATCTGAATGCCAGTTTTTCTTAGATGCAGTCACCATAGCAGCATGAATTACAGGTTACTCAAAATGAAAGCAATCATCAATTATCAGCAAAAGGCAAACCTTTATCCTAGATTAGTAATACGCATATCATCATAATATACACAGGAAAAGCATAGGGGAAAATTTAAACACACAATAAACTTTTTAGGAGGGGTCAATTTTGGCAGATAGGTGTTGTATGTGTAAAAGTACTGGTGAAACTGAGGATCAATTGTTTATGCATTGCATAGCTGCCCATGAGTTGTGGATAATATATTTTCATTGGGTAATGCCTAGGAGAGAATGGTGGATCAACTTTCCTCATCAATTTAGAAATTGATTTTTTTTCCAATTATATAATCTTTTACCTTTGGTAGATGTTCTCTCTCTCTCTCTCTCTCATACAAGCTTGTCAAAAAGTCCATTATTATGTAAATTGATAGACCCTCCTATCAATGCAGTGGAGATCCATGTTTTGAATTATGTTCCATACTGGCTGGTAGTTACAATACAGGAGCATAAACCAGTACATTGCAACCCTTTATTTCGTATCAACTCAAATACCAGGCCATACCGAGGTGTTCCGGGCATTTTGTTCTATTCCAACCATTCTGGATAAAGACTTTGTTTCTACCAGGATATATGCAATGATTTGGTTATTGTTCATGTTGGTAATGAGATGGCATGAATTATATAGTTCTCATATTTATTTTACAAGGAGTATTTATATTTACAAATAAACAGATATATATATATAGGCATATAGATAATAAAAACTTTGGCAGCGACCTCTTGAGATCATTGCTTAAGTGGTCCCATATTCTTGGCACTGGTGACATACAATCTGTTGAAGACTAAAAACTTTGTTTCCTTTTGAATGTAATTTTTATATATTGTAATTCTTTAGTGGCGCTGCGTGTGTGTAACTCGTGTACATGAGGTTTCCCTTCTTTATGAGATAAATTATTAAATAATTACATATATGCACATGTTCATTTCTAAAAATCTATGTATATACTTATACATCACACACACGCGCACACTAAAAAGGCTATAGCATTAAATATAATGACCTTTGCATCCCATGAAAAGCTTCCATTCTTGATTGAGATGGCTGGAAATCCTGGATCTAGAGGTGGGTTTGGCAGAAGAATTCTCTCTTCAGCTGAGAGTAGCTCTTCTAGACGCTTTAAGGATACATTTGCATTAACCACCTGCCAAAGTAAGGCAGCATTATAAGACAAAATATTTTGCATAAATTACATGTCCAACAAAGGCAGCATAGAAGCACAAAAAAAAACCATTTAAGTACTCGGTGTTAATCTACACCACTCCCTCCACCCCATTCTTAAAGTTAATAGAGGTGCCTTTTGAGCTAGAACTCAAAGCCAATATGGTACATACAAGGAATGTTAGGCTACAATATTAAATAGTGTTCCATTAGAAATGACAAAGTTTAGCTACAATATTTGAAGTCTCATCCACCATATCCTTATATTTAACATATGTTGAAAATATATAATAGTTTGGCAAACTTTCTTTTCCCACAAGCTTCCTTGTTTAGATGACTAAAAGGCACTATATGGGATATGATGGAGTCTAACGGTCCTGCGGAGGCTCTGATGGAGTCTAAGGGCACTCTCACTGCTGGGTCTAACTCCGTCGGACCCACAGCGGCTCAGTTGGAACTTTTTGGGGTCAATTGTGCGGATAAAGTTGGAAGTGTGAGTAGTGAGCTTCTGATTCAAGGGACGGATAATGAGGGAACAAGGCAGATAGATGGTGGTGAGATGGGTCAGCCCAATTTGGGTGTCTTGATGGTGGAGGAATTGGCTCTCTCAGAAGCGGTGTTGGGTGAGGAGGAGAATTTGGCAATTTGTAACCCATTGGTTACTATTGTCCCCCCGGGGCTAGCTTTGACGATGGAAATACACAATGATTCTGAGGTGTTAAATGTTGGAAACACGCTGGATGTCTCTAGGTGGGTGAAAAACAGAATCCCAGGCTTTTGCAAAGTGATTGGGCTTTCTGCGAATCAACATGAAAAGTTGTGTATTGCTTACCTTCAAAAGCTAGAAAGGGAGATGACAGTTATTAACCAGCAGCGGAAGAAAGCTAATGCCTACCAAAAAGCAGTTTCCTCCATGGGTAAAGGAAAAAGAGAGTTGAGGAACCTAATCTCAACGGTTAACTATGATGGGAGATAGTGTGTTGGTTGTGAGGTAGAGACAGTTGTGGGGTCTTAATAGTCTTTATGAAGCTGAAGATGATTTCTTGGAATGTTCGAGGTTTGAATGATCCTCAGAAACGTTTGGTAGTGAGGAATTTGTTACGTAAGTGGAAGTGTGACATTGTTTGCCTTCAGGAAACTAAGCTGGCTGGCTTAGATAGACAACTGGTTTGCAGTATATGGGGCTGTCCGTATATGGATTGGGTGGCTTTAGATGCTGATCAGACAGCTGGTGGGGTCTTGATTTTGTGGGATAGGAGGGTTGTAGAAAGGTTGGAAGTTTTGGTGGGCTTGTTTTCGGTGTCGGTTCAATGGAAAGGTGTGGCGGACGGGTTTATATGGGCATGTTCAGGGGTGTATGGCCCAAATGATAATCGGTTGAGAGGTGCTTTATGGGATGAGTTGGTTGGTATTCATCAGGTTTGGAATGTTCCTTGGTGTTGTTTTGGGGATTTTAATGTTGTTCGCTTTCCTAGTGAACGGAGGGGAGGGTCTAGGCTTACTCCAGCTATGGAAAAATTTTCTGAATTTATTGATGATTTAAACTTGATAGATCTGCCGTTGGAGGGAGGGCGTTATACTTGGTCTAGTGGCACTGACCAACCTTTTATGTCTAGGATTGATAGAGCTCTAGTTTCACATGAATGGGAGCATCACTTTCCGGATGTGATCCAACGTATTCTTCCTCGAACTGTTTCTGATCATTTTCCAATTCTCTTGGAGGCGGGGGGTATGGCTAGGGGGAAAAGTCCTTTCCGGTTTGAGAATATGTGGTTGAAGACGGAAGGGTTTGTTGATAGGGTTGAATCATGGTGGAATCGCCATTCTTTCTCGGGCACTCCTAGTTATGTGTTTGCTAAAAAGTTGAAAGCGCTGAAAGATGACATTATTCAGTGGAATCGTCAAGAGTTTGGCAATGTTGGGCGAAGGAAGAAAGAATTATTGGGGGTTCTAGAGGCTTTAGATGCTAAGGAAGGGGTTCTGGGACTCTCTGAGATGGAGAGAGAAGAGAGAAATGAAGCAAGATCGCAAGTAGAGCATCTTCTTTCTCTAGAGGAGATCTCGTGGAGACAAAAATCGAGAATGCTGTGCATTAAGGAGGGAGATAATAATACTAAGTTCTTTCATAAGATGGCTAATTCTCATAGAAGGCTTAACCACCTTAGTTTCTTAGAAGTGGATGGGGTGATTTATGAGGACGGAGCAGAAGTTGCCACACAGGTTGTTCAATTCTATAAATCTCTATATCAAGAGTCTGAGGAGTGGAGACCTTTTGTGGAAGGTTTGGAGTTTGATCAAATAGGGGAGTCGGAGAGGGGCTGGTTGGAGAGGAGGTTCGAGAAAGATGAGATTCTTTCAGTGGTCAGAGCTTTGGAAGGGGATAAAGCCCCAGGTCCAGATGGCTTTTCTATGGCATTTTTCCATCATTGTTGGAGGGTAGTTGAAAGAGACGTTTTGGCAGTCTTTGAAGAATTCCATCAGCATTGTAAGTTTGAGAAATCTCTTAATGCTACATTTATTGCTTTGATTCCTAAGAAGAATGAGGCCTCTAACATTCGTGATTTCAGACCTATTAGTTTGGTGGGGAGTATGTATAAAATCTTGGCCAAGGTTTTGGCAAATAGACTGAAAGTGGTTTTAGATCAACTGATATCTGAATCTCAGAATAGCTTTGTGGGAGGTAGGCAAATCCTTGACTCAGTTCTCATAGCCAATGAGTGTGTTGATAGCAGAATGAAGAGTAAGATCCCGGGAGTAATTTGTAAGTTAGATATTGAGAAAGCCTATGACAATGTGAATTGGGAGGCACTTCTAAAGTTGTTGAAGAAAATGGGTTTTGGGGAGAAATGGTGTAGCTGGATTCGAACCTGTATCTCTACAGTGCAGTTTTCTGTGTTGGTTAATGGGACCCCAGCAGATTTCTTTGGTAGCTCCAGAGGTTTGAGACAAGGGGATCCGTTGTCTCCCTTATTATTTTTAGTTTTGATGGAGGTGTTTAGTAGGATGGTGAAGAGAATGGAGGGGGCAGGTTTACTTAGTGGTTTTAGGGCGGACGGTAGGAGGGGCAGAGGGGAAAGTGTTTCTCATTTGCTGTATGCGGATGATACTATTTTGTTTTGTGATGCAGAGATGGAGCAAGTCCTTCATGTTCGATTGCTGTTACTTTGTTTTCAGGCTGTGACTGGCTTAAAGGTTAATGTAGCTAAAAGCGAAATGGTTCCTATAGGGGAGGTAATGAATTTGCATGCCTTGGCAGAAATATTGGGTTGTAGGGTTGGGGCTTTGCCAATGACTTATCTTGGTATGCCGTTGGGGGCGTCCCATAAGTCCCCCCTTATTTGGAACCCTATTTTGGAAAATATCGAACGGAAGCTAGCTGGGTGGAAGAAGTTGTATTTGTCGAAAGGAGGTAGGATGACTTTGCTTAAAAGCACACTATCCAGCCTTCCCACATATTTTTTATCTCTTTTCACCATCCCTACACACGTGGCAAACAAAATTGAGAAGCTCCAAAGGGATTTTCTGTGGGGAGACCCTAAGAATCATTTATTGGGATGGGATAAAGTGTGCTTACCTATTGCTAATGGTGGCTTGGGTATTAGGAAATTGACTACTTTCAATAAAGCCTTGCTAGGTAAGTGGCTTTGGCGTTTTGGGATTGAAGAGAATAGGCTTTGGAGGAGGGTGATAGCTTTGAAATTTGGTGAAGAATGGGGGGGGTGGACCTCTAAGTTGGGTAGGGGAACTCATGGTTGTGGTTTGTGGAGAAGTATCCGAAAGGGTTGGGTAGTTTTCAACAAATATGTCCAGTATAAGGTTGGGGTGGGGGGTAGAGTGAAATTTTGGACAGACAGGTGGTGTGGAGATCTTTCTCTCCAATTGGCTTTCCCAGTCTTATACAATTTTGCTGCAAACAGAGAGGCCTCAGTAGAATCATCTTTGATAAGTCAAGGAGCAGGGGTTGGGAGAACTTGGAATGTTCGTTTTAATCGAGGTCCTAATGATTGGGAGGCTGCTGTGGTGGTTGATTTCTTTCGATTCTTGGCAGCCAATTTACCTTCAGAGACTATTGGTGATCGGTTGAGATGGAAGTTGACCAAAAATGGGGATTTTACTATCCGTTCTTATTATCATAAGTTACATGGCCCTTCTTCTGTTATTTTTCCTTGGAAAGGTATTTGGAAAGTCAAGGCTCCCCGGCGCGTTTCTTTCTTTGTTTGGACAGCCGCATGGGATAGGATCCTCACGGGCAATAACTTGCGGCTTAGAGGCTTTGATTTTGTTGACTGGTGTATTATGTGTCGTTGCTGTGGTGAGACAGTGGATCATTTGTTGTTACATTGTGGAAAGGCTTATCGGCTGTGGTGCTTTGTCTTTAAGATTTTTGGGATTTCATGGGTTTCCTCATTTACGGTGTCAGATTTTCTTTTTAGTTGGTGGAATTGGTTGGGGAAGCATTCTTCTTACATTTGGAACTTAGTTCCTTTGTGTTTGATGTGGTGTATTTGGAAGGAACGCAATCGTCGGACATTTGAGGATTTGGATAGATCTGAGGACCAAATGCATGCTTTCTTTTCTGGTTCTCTGTTTGATTGGGCTAGGGCTTGGGGACTCACATCTAGTGACTCTCTTCCTCTTTTCCTTAGCTCTCTTTCTTTGTAATTTAAGTTTTTTATGTCTTTGCTTTTTCTTCCTTTTTGTAATTTGCCCTGCTGGTGCTTTTTGCATCTAGCAGTTTTTTAATATATTTTATCTTACCTATCAAAAAAAAACTATATGGGATATGACTACAATACCCTCATTTATTCACAAAAATTTTGAGTACACGTGATTAATTAAAACAATAGTGAGAATGTTATGAGAATATCTCACCGCTTAAAAAAATGGTTAGGATGTAAATGAGTACACTATAAGTTGATTATAAAATGCACTTGCACTTATAATGGCTTTAGGAAGAAATTAACCACTCCAACAAACCAAGCCCCAAATTCCAGAAAAGAATCTAAATTTTCTTCAATATCCAATGAAGCTAACTTAACACTCAAGATGGAGAGATATTTCATATTCTAGTAAACGATTAGTACCAGAATATGTTTAAATTTGCATTATAAGTACAACTAAGAAATGCAAGTTAAAAATATATTTATTAAAAAGTTATGACTAAATATCTTTTTAAGGATCTGCCAGTTGAAAGTACCTAGCCATACACAACACTACTCAGATTAATTAACATGGAGCAGAAAAGAAGTAATTAGTGTAAGCAGAAAATGATTATCTGTCCTCCCTACATGCAAAAATGGCATATAAAATATTTCAGCAGTATATGAGATATGACCAAGGTGAAAAAGACAGAACCTGAGTTATTATATTAGGAAGCATGAATAGTGGAAAGCGAAGCACAGCAAATAGAGAAATGGCAGTAAAAGCTCTTGCAGGTGTTAGATCTCCCCCAAGAAAAGTGAACAATCCAAATGAAACCACGGTCACCACAACTGGGATGCTATTTAGTATAAATCCATTGCACTGCAAAACAAGGGAAAAGGTTAAGAACATGAAAGAGATAGCACTGAAGTGGTCCCCATGCATACCATCTACATTCATAGATAGGTCCAAATCCAACTTGCAAATCATATGCCCAAGTAGGACTACAAAAATATAATTACCAAAGGGCATATTTATTCATGAAAAAAATAAAAATAAAAACAATGAACTACAATATACAAAATGTATTTGAAAAAGAGTGATGATAGTTACACATTATATGAGAGAGAGCTGAAATCATGTTTTGAAAACACAATTTTAGTTATAATTGTGAAATTAATGGAGTGTGTACGGCAATGTGTAACTTAGCGAGTGCAACAACAGTTAAAATATGAAAAAAAAAAAAAAAACCTAGAGCAAAAGAAAAATAACCGCAAATTTATTTTTTTTGCATTCATCTAATGCCATACCGCTGCTAGTAGTGATGCTTTACGAAACCAAGATAATTCTTCAGTCCGAACACTTTGTACTTTAGATTGGAAACTATCTTCCCATGCATAACACCTGAGCCATTTTCAGCATAGATAATAAAGAACATTAAATGTCTAATATCACATAAAAACCCACGAATAGCTGCACTCAAAATGAATCATACTTCACAGTGTCCATGGCAGCCAAAATTTCGTTCATCAGACCAATTCTCTTGTCTTGACGTTGTAACCCCTGCTTAGACCATTTCTGCATTCTGCTTATCACCAATGTCTGTTCCCACAAAATAATTTACACAAATTATGGACAATCTATTTTAAGAAAGAGTTAATGTAAGATGCACAAATGTAAAACAAAATAGAGCTACAATATCATCAAACCAAATGACAAAAAGAAGCATAAACCCATTAGATTCTATGACTGCTCAGCCAGACTCACACACTTCAGATTACCAACCAAACATATTTCTTGATCCCAAATGAAACAGGAATGGATGAGCCTAACATGATTTATTGTGTCTTTAAGTGAAAGTTTTCACGTATATTATGACAGAATAGCATAGAAGTCAAAATGCAGCAAATATGTGAGTTAATTCATTTTCAATTTTTCTTTTTATTTCTTATAAGCTTTATTTGTTGAAAGAAAGCACCAAGTACACCAAAAAGTATCGTATGAGAAGGTCTCATGAGGCCTCCCTCTCACATGTGTGGGTCTCACAATCTATAAGAGGGTGGTCTCATGAGACTGTCTCATCAAGTACACAGTGCATATACTAGGACTACATGACAACTAAGAGCCAAAATTACCTTGATCACTAAAATCTAATAAATTTGGAAAAAAAAAAACTCGCCGATGCTGTCATCCATTCAAATAGGATTCTAAGAAACTGCAATTTCAGGTCTAAAACTATCCATTCACACCCCCTCAAAGTTTCTACAATTTCCTTCCCACCAAAGGCACCACATCAAGCAATTAGGGATGGCCTTCTAGATCTCACCATTCCAATGTCGCCCAAAGTGACCTTGCCAACAAGCTAGTAAGTCTACAACCACTCTAGCCATCATCCATTGAACCCCAAAAAGGGCAAAGGCCATATCCCATAGCTCTTGGGTAAAAGGACAATGAAAAAGCAAATGATCAATTGTCTCCCCATCCCCCCTTGTACATACAACCCCAACTCACCAAAATAATATCTCTTCCTCAAGTTATCCATAGTTAAAATCTTCCCCCAGGAAGCAACCCAAATAAAAAAATTCAACTCTTGTTGAGAATTTAGCATTCCAAATGCTTTTCCAAGGGAATCCTCACAACTCCAAAAGGGGATTGCTCTATAATAAAATCTACCTCAAATCCGTTCTAAACAATTCTTCTCCCACCCCCCCCCCCCCAAAAAAAAAAAAAAAAAAAACCTCGCACCAATGCAGAACACAGTAGTTCTCGGAATAACAATATGGACTCCAACTCCCAATCATGCACTGTTTGCATTAAATTCAACCCCCAAATGACAGAACCATTGCAGAATTGCATGACATTTGCAACTAAGGCTTCCTTATCAACTATCAGCTTGGAGCTATTGATTCAGAGGCTCATCATTATTTTCATTGCATGAGTTGTGCCTCTGCACCATTTTAATTAAAGCATTTATAGACCACAGCATGTTCTTCAACATGCAGGTAAGCTGATGAACATGAATCTTCTTGCCGTCGCTCTTAAGGCTAAATGAATGTTTTGCTAAATCATATGAAGCGTTTCAATTTTAAAACCAATTTTTCCATATGAGAATAGTAAAATTCCAACATACACAATTTGAATGTTTCACAAGATATTATTTACAAATGCCAGGCTTCTCTCTATTTTCTTCTAGTTCTCAACAACTAAACCAGAGTTTAAAAAGATAAATTGGAAGTGAAAATTGAAATCCCAAAGATAGATTCAACATTCAATGCCAACAAATTTCAATTCCAATTATTTGCGACCAGCTGCACAATTTAGGTTTTTGCAATTGGGCAACTTTCTCAATTAATAGGACACCACTATATGTAATTTTGTTCACTCTCCTGCAGCCATTTGCTTTGAATGTTCATTTCCTTTTCACTCACCCTTCACATCATATTAATTCACTACAGGTAAACTAGAGAACGTATATCTTGACTTTTTTTATTCTCAGCATGACAAATGTCCTCCATTTCTTATAAATGCCTACTCCTTTTATATAACAGTGTTAGTGCTGACTATAACAAAATCAAAAATATTGCACTTCCAATATCATGCTCAATTTTGCCCAGCTTATGGGTGATTAAGACATTATGTTATATTCCAATATCTGGAGAAAGAATGAAACAGAAGAAAATTTAACAGAACACCATAGGACTAGATAAAGTCAAAGACAAACCAAACAAAAAAATAAAATGTGTGAGACATGATACTGATATTGTTCTTTCAATGAAAGAATGCAAAGGTAACTCTTGAACCTGTATGGGGAACAAAAGAACTAGCAATAATGCACCAAGAAGCGAAGCAACACCCAATTGTCGGTAAAGAAGAACCATAGAGACAACAATACGAAATGGAGCAGACCACAAAGTGTGAAGCGATTGGCATATTTGCTGTACAAGGAAAGCAACAAATTAGTCATCAAACCAAACAATTTAGTTTCAAAAAGAGAGAAGACCCTGACAAGGCTTTAAATAATCAGTCTGGTAGTACCCCTAAATGTACAGAATTCAAAGTTTCATCAATTTATCCATCTAAAACCACAGTGCATGGTAACTCTTAATTTTTGATAAGTAAATATTTCATTAAAAAACACAAAGGAGCAACAACAGTGCATGGTAACTTGTACAATATAGTGTATACCAAATGGTAAAGAGAGCAAACCTGAAGTGATTCTGCATCAGTTGTCATCAAGTTGGTTATTTTCCCAGACGCAAACTTCTTGCGAGCTTCATGAGTTAGCCTTAACGATTTACGAAATACAGCGGCAACCTGCATAAATTAAGAACCATATATAAATATATGCAAACCATCAAATATGACTGGGATCTTATAACTTCACTGAACCCGTACATATGATCCAGTAAAATATGACCACACAACCCAAACAGTAAAAGAGAAACAGGGAAACCTTCGACCACTTAATATTACGAATTGCAATGGGTTGGGATCGGGAAGGAGAAAGCATTTCCAATCCCAATCCCTTCAATATTTTACATACCAAACCCGTACCAAAATGTATTAAATTTAAAGAATTACATCCTGTTTACATTTGGAAAACCCAAACTAACCCATTTATCTTACGATGAGTTGGGTCGGATTAACCTAATTGTGAACATCTGAAATACTATTTAACTAAATTTAAGCATTAATCAGCACTTTGTCCTAAATTAAACAATATTAATAGTATGATCCAAAATCAACAAGCACCATAACTACTCAATTGTCATAATAATTCATTATGTTCAAACCACTAAAAAAATACTGAAAATTCAATATAATTTTTTGAATTGTTAATCAGATAGGGTTCAAGTATCCAATGTACAAAACCCAAAACCTTCCCAATGTACTGAATTTTTTGTTGTTAAGAAGATCATCCCCTTTCTCACTCAATATATATATATATACAAACATACAAATTACAACTTGGGTAAGATTAATAATTTTATTTCCAAATTTTAGACATCACTAAGTGCAAGAACAGATCCATGAACTACTACAGTTTCCACTAGAAAAATTAAAAAGGCCAGCCTGTTTGACACCAATAGGTGAAGCTTACAAGAAGCTCTAAGACATGAGGGGTAAAACTAAAGTAGAATTCGCTAGGTATGGTACCTTAGGTTTCCAATTAAATTCAACCATGTGATTGTATTGACCACATGGTTGCATTGACTAATTCACCACATGGTTGCGTTTAATTGCCATTTGAAAATAAAACACTGTTTTTGCTGCATTGGTCAATACAACCATGTGGTTAATTTCACTTAGGGAACCTAAGGTACAACAGCAAAGAACTGTACTTTAGTTTTGCCTAACAAAGAATGAGCATGTTTTCATCAAAGGACTTGCTGCAAGCTCAAATAGTGACAAATCCAATATGAAACCAGAGAACTAATTTGAAAACTTCATGGATAATAGTTTGAGGTAAGAAGATAAGCTAGCAAACAAAAATCTGAATAGCACCAAAACTGGCAGTAATCAAAAAATATTTAATTATACTATGCTTTTAGTTATTTTTAAGTCCAAGTCCTTTCTTTTTATAAAAACAATAGAATTTTAACCTAGCTGTCTACTCCATGATAATTGCTCTTTATTATTAAGCCAAAACACCTATTGGTTTTTGGTGCAAACAGGCTACAAATTCCAAATCTCTAATTCAATGACATAAGAGACTTATTTATTGTGTCTTTCTTGGCTTTAGGTTTTAGTGAGACCCCTAAAGCGTGAGCTGAGCTTTGTTGCAAATTCAAATTATTTTGAAACAATACCAACCACTTACTTCCCCCCCCCCCCCCCTCCCCCCAATAAAATAAACCTGTAAGATATTGCAAAAGAGGCAAAGCTTATTGGGAAATACATAAATAAGCACCAAAATCATGTCATGAGGATCAAGAAAAAAAAAAACCATTTAAACAAAAAAAATTACCAAGGTTGACCTCAGCCGATAACCAACACGCATTACATTCTGAAAATATTGGGCTTCGCATAACACACCAAAAACCTGGAGAAAATCACAGCGTCAGAGATTCTATGTGCTTCTTGATAAGTCAGTTATTCCAAATTTTCAGCTTATATTACGAAGCTTTTATGGAAAGGGTTATGCCAATAGTAGAAAGCGCTACTTCTTATTAAAAGCAAGTAGTAGATAATTGTAAGACATGTTAACTATAAGATGAAATTACCGAGACAACAAATGTTTAGAAAAAGCTGTTAAAATGAGAGGGAAAGAGCCTAGGAACATTAATGAAGCCACATAGATACTTTTTCCAAGGCACCTGCATAATTATTTTATGATTCTTACAGTAAGAATAAAAAAGCAGGACATGCCATGATCTTTCTCCTTAGAAATCCAAAGATGAAATGTATTACAAAACCTACAAAATATCCAAAAGTCTATACAAGAATGCCTTACTTCAGCAATCAAACCATTTGTATGATCCTTTGATAGAAAGAAATCACAAAAAGGGTATGTTGCTGACATTTTTAATGACCAATGGCTAACGATGGCTCTGATGGGTGGATGGGACAAGGATGGAAACTTTGAGGTTCCCTATGGAATGAGGCATGGAACGGAGCCACTACGAAGACAGTTATATTCTCGATAATATCATTTCTTTTGATGAGGAAGGAGGCCTGCCTTCTTATATTTCTACATCTGGGATCCGAATTTTAGAAAAACAAAGTCAAATGGATTTAGAGAGATCATGAGATGAGAGTAAAAGAATAGCTTAGGAGTGAGATTTTCAGCTTTGCCATTTTGCAGAGGCACTGAAAATTACATGAAAATTTTCTGTAAATGAAATTCCTCAACAACAGAGAACTTTCAAACACACAAAATAGAAATCTAAAAGGCGGTAACATCCAGAGATATGTGCAGAACCAAATTCAATAACTACATCTACATGTTTAAATGTATAACATTTAAGTTCTTTTAACTGAATTTAATGACGAATGAACACAGTTCAGAACAAAAAAGTTTGATTTAGTCCAACAAATTCTTAATGCATTATCAAACTGCATTATAATAATTTTCTTTTAGTTCTTGATCAATTGTCAATGTGGCCCTGCAAGAGTCAGAAAAGAAACAGAAAGCTAGAAACTAAATCAACGAAGTGGCTCTCATCAATTCATGAGGCATGGGATCTGCACCATACATATGTGATTAAAGCAGCAAAACTATGATAAGCATACATGAAAGTTAAAGGTAATCAATATCTTCACATACATAGATAATGAAGAAACAAAAAGAGAGGACTCGTGTCATACCACTCCAACAAATATTGAGAAGGCATAGATGTACCCAATCCATGCTGGATCCCCCCGTTGCATTGACTGCAGATAATTCATCAAATAAATCAAGTTGTATACTTTGAAGGAGCATTTGACGAGGCTGTCATAATTCTACTTTTTTACGAAGTTTAAATATATAAAGAATTGATTTGACACTGTTACAGTACTACATCCCACCATGAAGTAGTGTCTTCTAACTAACCCAAATCACTAACAAGATAAATTAATTAACAGCAATCATAATATCTGCATTTTTTTGTAAATAATGAATTCTATTAAGACCAAAAAAGAGAGTCGTCCAAGTATACATATGATGGGGAAAAAATAATCAAGCCCAAATTACGATGATCTATCAAATCATAAACAGCACACGGTATTTTCCCACAACTGACATCCAATCCAACATATTTTTAAAGAAAAATAATTTAAGATCTGGCAAAGATCTCTCAAAGTCCTCGCAATCATAGTATCTGCATTGTTACAGTCATGCATGGCGAACCTGTTCATCCTTGTCTAATAAAACATTAATAATATAACCATTGTTTGCATTTTTCATCTGCTCAGTGAGAGTGGTCTTTAAAAATTGAAATTACCAATTCCATTTTGGCCCTTATTAGTCACTCATCTAAACTTAATGCTTCATTCCTTTTGAGACAAGGCCAAGCCTTCATTTCAGCATTCAAAAGATCGTAAGAGCTTCAAGCAGCAGTAAGCACATATAAAGCTCAAATCTGTATAGATACATAGTTTAGCTTCTATATATATTAATAAATAGTTCCATATTCAAATAGAAGACTTTCAAGACAACAACTTGGTAGGCCAGCCAATTGTTTGGTAAATTGCTCAAGACATGATATGTTTGAACATTTAGATCTCATTTATCAAAGGGGCACGTAATAATTTAAGGATCCACACGATCAGAAAATCATGAGTCCTGACCACAATAACTTGAACTCATAAACATGATCAACATCACCAAAAATTGATGAGTACTATTACTAATTCAATTAACCATCTACATTTATGCATATGACAAATACATGCACACATCAAACTTGTAAATTGCAACGAGGTGCATCTTAGAGTTAGATGTCACATAGAAACCCCATAAAACTAAAAACCAACGAACCTGTAGGAGGCTATTTAAGATGAGTGGCCCGACAAATTGGGAAAGATCATTGCCAATCTACAAGTTGAAAATACATTAACAAAATGTAAAATTTTATATATATTTATATAACTTACAGATTATAATAAAAAATAAAAAACAAATAGGTCAACCAAATGCTGCAAGACTTCATATAATATTTGACACGTCAGCAGCCATGGCAATACAGTAATAATAAAACATATACATGTGTGTGCGTGAGTGTGGGTGAGAAAAATGGGAGTAACAGCACTTTTCCAAATGCATATGCTCATTACCTTCCAAAAGCCACCCCACCAAAACCTACAGGTTGCAAAAAGAGGATATCAATAATATGCTTGTATATAATAATGACAGAGGAAGGAGTGTGCAATTTAGACAAATGGCATTTTTTTATAAGTAACAAAACTCAATATCAGAGTGCAGAAAAGGGGGCTCAACTCTATTACACAGGAGGTATCAAAGGAGATGCCCAAAAGAAAAAGATCATACCCAATGCACAAAGTTCCCCTTTTGAAACATTTGGGACAGGTGATTGGTAAGAAGCTCTAGCCCCCAAATTTAAATATAAATTATTATCAATAAATAATAAAAATTTTAAAAGGAAGAAGAAGAAGAAGAAGAAGAGAGAAGAAAACACAGGCACACAAGAAAACTATCAAAAGCTTAATGAACCCAAAAACTCTAAGCAGTCCATGGCAGTGAAAATACAAGTCAAGGTCAATTCATAAAGGGTTTTCAATAAGAACTTCCAACTCAACTAAGTCTTGTTCTTTGCCTTCAAAGAAACGAGCACTTATTTCCCTCCCTCAAAAACGCCACATTAAGCATAAGGGAGCCACATTCCAAATGCTCTCATTAATTCTCTTACTACAATGACCTTTCCAACATGACTACAGCTCCATCACATAATAAGGCATAATCCAAGCAACACCAAACAAGCAAAAGATCAAAGACCATTATTTGTGAGCCACCACACAATGGAGAAAGTGTCACGTAAAACACCAGTACATAATAATCATTCCTCTTTTCCTTAGATTATCCATAGTCATGGTCTTCCCCAATGTTACCCACCACAAGAAGAAAACTCCTCTTGGCAGTACACAATGTTTCTTTTTTTTTTTAATAGGTCAGAAAGTAATATTATTAATAGAAAAGAAGAAAGATACACAGAGTTCACGATAGTGAACAAAGAACAACATAGAAAACAAAATGAAATAAAGGAATCAAAAACTTATTCTAAGAGACAAAAGAAAACCAATAATAGTAGAACAATCTGAAAGACCCAACCCCAAGACCAATTGAAGAGAGTCCACTGGCATAAATCTAACAACTAGGCCTGTAATTTCTCGATATCCTCAAAGAACGTTGATTACGTTTAGCCCAAATAGTCCACATCAAACAGCCTGGTACCAAATTCCAAATATCAGAATTATATTTCCCAAGCCAATGGTGCCAACAACATAGTAAGTCTACAACCGAACCTGGCATGACCCAATCAATCCCAAACAACTTAAGCATATGCATCCACATTGAATGAGCTAACAAACAAAAAATAAGAAGGTGATCCACAAATTCCTCATTACAACAACACATACAACAACGATTTAAGAAGGGGAGACTAGGGAGCATAAGATTATCCAAAGTGAGAATTTGGTCATGAGCTGCTGTCCACGTAAAAAATGCCACCCCTTTAGGAACCTTTACTTTCCAAATGCCCTTCCAAGGGAAATTAGGAGTAAAATCTCAAATCTTATGATAAAAAGACTAAGTGTCAAACTTCCCACTTCCATTGAGGCTCCAACAAAGACTGTCACTTCCACCACCCCTAGGAAGGTGAGATTGGATCAAGTGAAGAAAGGAGAAAGAAGCTCCTAACTCCCAGGACAATGGCATGATTCTACTTGATTTCTTCCATGTTTAGAATCCAACCCTCACAATGTATATTTCACAATTATTTATACCATCATTCTTCCAAACTAACTAGCCCAAGCATCTCTTTTTAATAACATCATAGCCTTAACATCTCCTCCAACATGCAATCGCTTTTCTATCTTTTCAATAATAGCACTCCAAGCCATTCACACCTTGAAAGATAAACCCAAAGGCCAACCAAGGAATGCTCCTACAATATCACCTATTGGCACCAACTCATTTTTACTCAAATTAACCTAAAAGCCTGACAATGCCTCAAAACAAAGTATGTGCCAAATTTAATTAAGTTGCTCTAGATTCACCTAACAAAAATAGAATTGTATCATTGCAAATAGTATGTGAGAGGTTTCTTCCTCCCTCTATGTGTAACCCAGCTAAAAATACACCACCAACAGCTTTCTGTAACATCATACTAAGAACCTCCATAACTAGTGTGATAAGAGTGCAAATAAAGGGTGTCCTGTCTCAACCCTCAAAAACTACCCAAAAAATACCAGTGGGACTACCGTTAACAAAAATAAATAATTGAATTGTTGAAATATAAAACCACAACTACTGCCTCTATTTTCCATCAAAACCAAATCTACCCAACAAATAAATCTAGTCCCAATTTGCAGGGTCATATGCCTTTTTCAAAGTCTAGCTTGCAAATAAACCCAAGAATACCAATCCAAATTATGCTATCAAGGCATTCATTCACAATGAGAATTGAGTCCAATGTTCAACAACCTTCAACAAAAAGTTTCCTTAACATTTGACACAAGAATATCAATTTCACTCCTTAAACAACTAGCCAGCAACTTTGCTTAACATTTGTAAAAGATACACACCAAACTAATAGGATGAAAATCCTTAATTTTAACAGCACCATTCTTCTTAAGAATCAAAGTGATGGAAATCATCTTCAAGGAATTTTCAAATTTACCAAAAATCAAAAAACATTACCATCATCATTCATACTAAATGTATCTCTCTAGTATCATTTTAAAAACATGACCATAATCATTCATACTACATATATCTCTCTACTATTTTTTTTTATTATATGCTTTTTTGTTAAGTTAAAACCAACCAACTAAATTTGCTTTAAAAGAGTAATCATTTTCGATATCTTGAATTAGTAATTTATTACAAAAAAAGGGGGGGGATATTGAGGCAGATACTGTCATAAAATTTGACCAGGCTGAAAGAAGTGAATAAATACCCATGAGTATTGTGTGATCATATAATACCCAGTAAGTTAAAAGGACAATTCATAAGGCTGTTATAAAACCAGCTATGCTCTATATACCAAAGCTTGGACAATAAAAAAGCAGCATGTTCATAAAATGAGTATAGCTAAAGTGAGAATATGAAGATGGAATGGGAATACTATGATAAAAAGATAACGAATGAAGTCATCCTTTCATTGACAGTATGGGCCCTTATTGAAGGAAAGATGAGGAAGACGCTTGAAATAGTTTGGCCATGCATATGAAGAATGATGAATTCACACCTAAGAAAGAGCAACTTAATTAAAGAGGAGAAAGAGCAAAGAAAGCAAGGAAGCTTACAAAACAGGCAGAAGCACTGAAAAATCTATGACAAACAAAGATGCAATGGAGAGGAATAAAACAGAGAGAAACTTAATGAATAAACTCTGTAGCTTTCATAATTAATTTGCATTTCATTACGTCTAATTCATGAGCCTCTTATATGCAAAGTGAAAGAATGTCCCTGGTGTGACCATTGTATTAGAAGGCCAGAAATGTAAAATAAAAAGGAGATATCCTAAAAATGATTTGGAATGATATCTAACTGAGTTCCTTTTGCTTCAAATGTAACCAGGTATAAAAAAAAAAAAATCCATCATCAAGCTTATCAAAAACTTACCTTCCCCCAAGGCTATAATTTAAGGCTCTTAGAAGCCAAGGTTTAGGCTTCTGCGATTCCTCAGCCCAACATTTCTGGAACCTACAATGTTAAATAAAAGCCTTGATGCAACCTTAATATAAAAAGATTCAAGAAGGAAAAAAAAAAAGAAAGAAAAAAAAAAAAAAAAAAAAAACTTAAGAAGAAAATGAGCACAGACTTATTGTGCAATGTTTCAGTTCGTTCCCAAGAGTCTAATTTCCAGACATCTTTCTCTGTGAGAGGCCTTTTGTAGCCTAGCTTCATTATGGGATTCATCCAAGAAAAAAATATTTCTGGCACAGAAAAAAAAAAAAAAAGAGTTAATAAAGTAATTTAAATTGGTCTAAAGAGATCACACCATGATATAATCAGCATGCAACAGAAAAATGGCAGTGGGAAAAAGACAAATGGAAAGATCTAATTACTTCCCCATGTCTCTTTAAGCAAATTATGTATTGAGTACTTTAAACAAGTTTTTAATGCCATCATAAACAAAGATAAGAAAGCATTTAGCATGATGATAGCTGCTAGCCTGTTAGATAGTACAACATGGGTGAAATCACCTTGACTAGCTCACGAATGATTTAATTTTTTTTTTTTTGGTAAGTAACGAAAATTTTATTAAAAAATGAAAACGTATGATTTAATTTTTTATAATTCCAACACTAATGATTTCTATCACCGTCAACATGTATGGTCATTTGAGAATTTCCAAGTGACAGGCATTCAGGTCATGTAAATTGATATATATACATACTTGAAAATACGCTGACATGTCTCTCAGGACAAACTTGCTCTCCTCCAGGAAGTTCTTCATATGCAGCATCATCAACTGATTCGGCCCCAATTGGGGTATAACCAGGATAGGGATCCAAGCGAGGAGCATATACAAGTAAAAGTATTCCAAACAAAACCTGCATTAAAATAATCATTAATCCTTACTTTGATAAGTGGATGTTATCCCAAAAAGAAGAGAATGCCAGAGTCAAAGTTCACAGAAAGTACAAGAAACAATAAGCATATGTCAAAATTTATTGTAATGTTTTGCAATGTAGCTGAGTGTTAATTAAAAAGTTTCAATTGCAAGGAATACTTTTGTTCTCAGTCTTCCTTGGGTCCTGTGTTTAGGCCATACTTTGATTTGGCCATCTTTGTGCATATATTACATACAGTTTCTTTATTTGTATGCACCCAGTGGGTTTCAAAGACTCAAATCCATGAACTCACTCTCTATCCAAATTATGGGAGGAGGAAGAGTCATTTGAGCTACAGCATATTTATAAATTAGAAAGGGTGCTTTTGATTAGGGTGACTTTACCACCCTTGGATAAATATAAGCGCTTCCAACCTGCCAATCTCCGCTCCATTTTCTCCAGAATTGGATTCCAAATAGTTTTATCCTTAAATTTAGCACCCAAAGGAAGACCCAGATATTTCATAGGGAGAGAGCCTTGCTTGCAGCCAAGAACGACCAAGAAAAGGTCTAAATTATGGACTACCCCAACCGGAAGTCTTTATTTCCTATACCTGCTAGTGTGGCTAACCGAATTGAGAGGCTTCAGCGGAATTTCCTTTGGGGCAGTTTTGGTGATGATCCTAAAATTCATTTGGTTAAATGGGCTACTGTTTGTGCTCCTATTTCCTCGGGTGGCTTAGGGATAAGGAAGATAAGACTTTTCAATGAAGCTTTACTTGGTAAGTGGCTTTGGAGATTTGGGATTGAGAAAGATGCCCTTTGGAGGCAAGTGATAGAGATGAAGTATGGTTGTGTGTGGGGGGGCTGGTGTACCAGGTCTGTGTTTGGCCCTTATGGTGTTGGTTTATGGAAAAATATCAGTCTCAGTTGGCCTTCTTTCTCGCGTCATATTTTGTATGATATTGGTGATGGGTCTAGAGTGAAGTTTTGGCAAGACCGGTGGTGTGGAGAGTCTTCTCTTGCTGTTAGATATCCTAACTTGTTTAGATTTTGCAGGAATAAGGATGCCAGTGTGGCTGAGCTTATGAAGTTCGCCAATGGTGTCCTCTTTTGGGACGTGAGATTCTTTAGGGGGGTGCATGAGCGGGATCTTGAGGCTATGTCAGACTTCATGGAAACCATATATGGTTCTCATTTAAGGGGGCTAGGTGAGGATAAAATGTGTTGGATTCCTAGCAAAGTTAAGGGCTTCCTGGTTAGAGACTATTATAGAATTTTAGTTGGCAATACTTTCCTTGGTTTTCCTTGGAAAAGTATTTGGAAGCAGAAGATTCCCTCTAGAGTAGCTTTCTTTGTTTGGACTGCTGCCTTAGGGAAATGTTTGTCGATTGATAATTTACGAAAAAGGAAGGTGTGGATTTTGGATTGGTGCTACATGTGTAAGAAAAATGGTGAATCGGTTGACCATCTTTTCCTTCATTGTCCTTTTGCTATGGATTTATGGTCTATGGTTTTGGGTCTTTTTGGAGTTTCTTGGGTTATGCCACACACTGTTTTGGGGCTGTTAGGGTGTTGGCAAAGCAGCTTTGGTCGTCATCGAAATGGTTACATTTGGTCCATCATTCCTCATTGCTTAATGTGGTGTCTTTGGAGGGAGAGAAATTGTAGATGTTTTGAAGATATTGAGCGTTCTATTCCGGACCTCAAGCTTCTCTTTTTTAGAACTTTAAGAGAGTGGTTGTTTGCTTTGCAACAACAATCATTCCCTTCTTTTATTGATTTCCTAGACTCTTGCAATTTTTGTATTTGATTTCCTTTCCCTTGTCCACTTCCTGTGTACTAGGTTGTTCCTTTTTTATATCAATATACTTTTTACTTATCAAAAAAAAAGCATATTTATAAATTTGTGTGTGTGTGTGTGTCTTAAGGGTAAGTCAATGTGTGCGCATGTACATATCTGTTTGAACAAATTAAGTTTTCATTACTAACCTTGCAGATTAACAAGCTAGGGGTGCCAATTACTAGGTTGAGAAAAAAAATCAAATATGCAATACAGTTTAAAATTTGGGTTGAAAAAGTAAAACATGAATGTTGTGTAAATGATAAAAAGGAGAATTAAGATCAACCAACCTGGACAACAACCTCACTGATATACAAATACAGTACAGAGCTGCACGGACAACACACAACTGTTAATAGGTCTTGTCCCACCAAAAAGTTCAAAATTTCTACTCCAGAACTTAAGACTTTTTTTTAACAAGATTGGAAGTTTGAGCTTCAGCAAGAAATAAAAGTAAGAGCTCAAAAGATATTCTTCTTCTTCTTTTGTTTCTAAACAAGAGAGAGAGAGAGAGAGAGAGATGAAAAAAACAATCATATCATCTTTAACCAATGAGGGATCCACTTCAAAAAAACCAGAAAACACAAACCTATTATAGAAGTCCTTCATGGAAAGAACAAGATTGAACATCACAGCATCACCAACTAAAGCATAAATGACTCCAAATCTGACAAACCATCGAAAATCATAGATGTATACTTTAGTTTCTACACCAATCAAGACCAGCATTGTACACCAAGTAAGAGCCTCAATGAGCAGAGAAACAGTCTGCAAAAAGAGGATAAAATTAAGATACTTTGAATTGAAAACAACCAAAATAAATAAATACTGCAACAATTTAACAAACCTTACATGTGCTTGAATTATTCATGACTTCTTAAAAAAATTTAAGTGTCAATGTATAAAACACTCAAATTAAACTAAAAATGAAACTGAAATCCAATATCTCCAAACATAGGGTGAGTGGATTTAAATAACTGAAATTTTCTTATTTATTTTGAAGAGTGACAACTAGTAATCTTCTGATAAGAAATTAAAATTATGGGTTTAAACCAAGATTAGTTTTTTCTTTTTTATAAGTAATAGAATTTTATTGCAAATGAAAAGGATTACTCTATGTTTATGATGAACATAAAGCACATTGAAAAATTGCAAGTTAATCAATTAGAAGATCTAAGAGAGTTGGAAATCAAAAATGGAAGTACAGTTGATAAAATTCATGCTCGAGACCAATCAAACATAGTAGGGAGCAGAAAGGACTTCAGTTGCTCAATAGGTTTCACACTCTCCTCAAATGTACCCACATCATGCACTCTGGCACCAAGTTCAAGATTACGTTTGAGAGTTCAAGCCCAATGATCTGTTTCTTTCTGTTTTTCTATTTAGCAGGTGGTGACCAAGTAAGATTTTCTTTCAATAGTCCCAAAGGTATCATGTCAAATGCAATTTTATACATCTCATTTGTCTTTCAACAGGAAAAAAAAATGATAACATGCCTCCTAAAAAATGAGAAGTAATTTCAGTTTAAGATCATGACCAAAAATAATTCTCCATTGGGTCTTGTACGCATGACCTCACCCTCCAACCCATTATTTTGAGAGGAGGAAGGGCCTGTTGAGCTATAGCTCATTGGCCCATAGACTTTAGTGTTCATTCACAGATTCTTCCGCAGTTCCTCTCTCTCTCTCTCTCTCTCTCTCTCTCTCTCTCTTGAATAGGTAAATCTTCATTCTTCACCTATTACTGTACAAACAGAGTGTTGCAGATCACCCATTCAACAACAGAGAACGGTAACAGAAGAAATTTGTTTTCTTATCCTTCATACAAATTAACTTCTCAAACAATAATATATAGAATTCACAGCATTCTGACCAGCTCAATTTAATAAAATTTAGTAGAACTTTTATTTGAAGTAGGAAGTACTAATAGTAAATATCATTCTTCTGAACTATAACTTGCCATGTAATCATTTTTACCAAAAATCAAAAACTAATCATCATTATCAATATCCCATGTCTCAGTCATTAAGGAAGTTTACAAAATGGTGAAGGAGACAAGTGAAAAGTTCAAAGAAGCCAAATTGTATAATGATGCATGTACAGAACCCCCTAAGAGAGTAATATTTTTACCTTGCTTATCAGGAAAAAAACAAAACAAAACAAACAACTTAAAACGAGCTTACCTCAAATGGAGCAAGACCAGCCTGCCCATCTAAATTGAGGACTGAAATTCCCATGATTAACCTAAACAAAGGCTCGGCAGTACAATAAGCAGCCAATAAAGCCAACACATAGTTATACAACTTCGACCTCAGGCAGAACCTCTTGGCTTTGAAATCCTTCTTGATCAGCCATATCCGATAGCAGCAAAGACCCAGAACAACCAAATGAGAAACACAGATTACTAGAGAGTCAACAGCACATGGTGTATATCCACCAAATGCATTCTGCACTGTCCTTGCCCACACCCCATTTGCCACTGGCTGACAATACCAATCCAGTGGCTTGAAAGCCATTTTTTTGTGTCACTCCTCCCCCAGAAAAAGTTCCAAGCTTAGAAGTACATATACTGTCCCTCCCCTAATGGAGTTGTCTTTCACAACTGATATGAGTCCGATGCTTCTAAGTTTCAACAAACTAAAGCTATATCCTGCAATACAATTAAACCATATTCAGCCTCCTAGGAAAGACTAGCTATCAAATAATACACGCACAAAACAAAAAAAAACAAAAAAACACGTTGGACTCAAGTGAGCCTAGTATAAGTGTAAATTGTACAATAGTTGGAATAATTAACCAGGGTTTTCATGTTTGCTTAGCCTTATCAACAAGTATCGACGGTTTTGAACATTTTAATCCTAGTAAAACAGTTAAGCTTAAAACAAACATGAATCCGTAAAATTTTGAATTTCAGAATTTAAACACAAAGAAAATCAGAGTATAATAGCCTTCTGAAAAGTAAGAAATACAGTTCAAGTCAACACAAAAGCCTATGCTTTCTTGGGTCCAAAATTGGTTTTTTTCAATATCAATCAGGTTTGCAATCACCTTTATTCTTGCTCATTTTCTCAGTTTCCAAACAGAACACTAGACCCCAAAAAAAAAAAAAAAAATTTAAATCTCCGTTCAAATGCAATTAACAGGATTCAACACCAAAAGTAAAAACAAGAGCTGAAGAAAATGAAGAGTCAAAAAGGAACCCAAAAGTCAACTAAAGAAGAAGGAAGGATGTGAAGAGTGATTGAAACAAAAATTAAAACTATACCCAATTATCAAAACTAAATATTTAAGATAAAAACAACCATATTAACACAGAACAAAACCATTATAAGATTACCTCTTAATAAAACTTACCAAAAGTTACGCCTTTTTTCACTCAAGCTCTGACATATGGACCAAAATAAGTCAAAATCACCCCAACAAAAAAAAAAAAAAAACCTTTACACTTTTTTCCACAATCAAAAACACTTTCTTCACAGAACAAAAAACCAAAAGGAAAAAATTTGAAAAATCATAGAAACAGAAAAAAGCACTTTCAACTTCAAGCACTGTTCTTCAGAAAAAAAAAGGTACACCTGAACAAGAAATTCTAGAAAACAAACCTTTATTCAGCTGGATATGATGGAAATGGAAATGGAAATGGAATGGGAATTGGATTCTCGGCGAATCAAATGCTCTGCATATATCTCAGAGGGAGAGAGAAGACCAAAGTAGCACTTCTTCGTAGTTGCGAGCTGGTCCTCGGTTTAACCCAAAAAAAAAAGAAACAAAAGAAGCGTCACGGCTTACGACAACGACGGTAAATTTCTATTTGCTGTAAAAAGTAATACTATTTCATTTAATTTTTTTATATGGGATTTATAGGGTAGGTTTTTTTTATTACTATTAAAAGAAGAATTTAGAGGGTAAAGGGTAGGTAAGTAAGTATGATCCACACTCCGAAGTGGAAGAGAATTTTAGGTTGGCGGTGTAACTTGGGATATTGCAAGAATAGAGACATTATAAATGTGAACACTTCATAGGGTTAGGATTGTCTTTTAGCTATTGAACGAAATGGATGTGGTCACTTTTTGGTCGGTTGACTTTTTTTTTTTTCTATTTTTTTGGTATCGAGGGATTGTGGATGTGGCTGTAGTTGTGGTGGGCTGGCTTCCCTTCATTCTTCAAGATTTTTGTGCCCTTTTAGGTTAATGATTTTTTTTTTTCCATTTATAAGTTATACTAATAAAAAATTTGACAGGTTGATCTCTGTTTTTATTTTAGGGAAACAAAATCTCCTTCAATGCAGAGGCTCTCTCATTGTCTCCCAGCTCGGCTACTTACTATAAGCTCTACTACTCTCTCTCTCTTTTGGTAAAGTTTATTGCCCTCAAAGAAGGTTTGTGTATTCTTGGGAGCATATATGTTGAATATGCATTGGTCAATGAGCTATATATAGACTAATTGCAATAAAAAGGGAAAATTATAGGCCAACAATGCCATTCACCTTCGATTTTTCATCGAATTATTTTACATTATATTTTATTTGTATATTAAATATTCTTAATTTTTTAATTGTTTTTCTTTCTTCGCTTGCAAAACAATCATTCATTCTCTTTCTTTATACATGGCAACCACCATTCACTCTCTTCTTTCGTCATCAGGATACGTAAATAAAATAAAAATAAAAATTAAATACAAAATGAATAGTGTTATATAAATTTACGCGGTTGCTATAACAATTGTATATTTTTCCACGACTTTGCATAAATTGATGTAGGTGAATTTTTGGTCGGAATTTGTCGTACCAATACCTGTGCCGGTACATAAACAAAATAGTTTCGTTCCGGTTTAAATACCGGCTTTACCGGGTCATTTCAGTTATACCGGAGATTTATATAGGATTTCGACCGGTAAATTCATACCGGAACGAAACAAAATTCTTCAATTTCTCTGCACAACATTGAGAGAGAGAGAGAGAGAGAGAGAAATCTGTAGTTATTTTGTTTTTAATGTCGTATGTTCTTCAATCTTCACACAACAAAAAGAGAGATGTAGAGCATCTGTTTAGATTTGATCTACATAGGGGAAAGAGAAGATAATGAGAGAAGGGTAGTAGAAGACCAAATGTTGAGGGAAAGAGAGTGGAAGTAGGTGGGGGTTGTTGAAAATTAAATGAGGATCAGCATAAAAAGTGACGATGGGAGTGTCACGTGTTTTTTTTTTTCTAGTAAATAGAGCCTCGCATTTCTATTAGATGGTCAAATCCAAATAGTAGTTTTTATTTTTATTTTTAAATGGCGTAAGCATTTGAAATTGATTAGAGTTATTTCCACTGTCATACTAATAAAAAACTATATATACCTATATAATATGGATTTTTTTTTTTATGAAATATACTGTATGGATTAAAAAACAGAAAGAAAAGGGATTTGGCTTCTTTTTTCTAAGACTTTACCCTTTTATTAAATATATTAATTTAAATATATAATATTTATATATAATGCGTAAACTTGAAATGGTACATCAGTATTGACCAGTACTCAAAATATATAGTATCACTTACCAAACCAATACAGCTCCAGTATGGTATTGACTTCCTTAATTAATGCAAGTACCCTTAATTAAGTAAGTTTTTTTTTTCAACTATCCACTTTTCAAATTCACCTTTGCACCAATTTGGTTGGAAAGAAAAGTGAAGAAAAGAAAAAATATGAGAGAAAATAGTGGGCCCTAGTGCGTAGGAGTTTTCTCCTTAACGCAACATTTGGAAAAAATTGTTTTCTCCCAAAATTTGGGAGAAAAGTAGGGAAGGAGTAAGTTTGATAAGAAATTATACATTTGTCCTCCGCTATTTAAACGTTGTTATTGTCTTTTCTTTTCTTTTTTTAGTTACGTTACATTTTTTTTTTTTTTTGTCATTAACTTTTAGTTATTTTTCTTTATATAATATTAAATATTTTTCTTGGTACCAGGGGTATAAGAGTAAATTTATGCAATTTATCTTTTATATCCTTTCATTCTTTGCAACTAAATAAAAGAGTTTTTTATCCCTCCACTTTTCACCACTCTCCCCAACCAAACACTATGAAAAAAAAAATTTTAAATTTATTCTATCCTTCAACTTTTTCATTCCTATAACCAAACAAACCCTTACATCTCAAATTTTTTTTTATAAAGATAGAAAGCTTTTGAGAGTGAGAGAGAGAGAGATCTAAACTTGTTAAAATTTATAACTTCCACTTCATGATTATTGTTCTTTAAAACCAAGATATTGTTAAGCTTGTGTGTGTGTGTGTGTAGGAGGGTGTCTTTGATGAAGTCTAGGCCTTCAAATTTGATTTTTTTTTTTTTTTTTTTGGTTTTCTCTCAGATATAATTTTATTTTAACCTAATCTAAGTATATATGTGTATAAAACTTTCTCCTGAAAACTTAAACCTTGGTCCTTACCCCTTCACACCCCATAAGTACTTATACTTAAGTAACCATCACGTCAATGGTGCGCAATGGAAAATGAGATTAGTTAACAATATGTAATTGGAGAAATCATGGCTATAATTTTTTTTTAATAATTAAGTTGTTACAACAAATGGGGAAAGGGGATTCAAACCTTGCTTCTCCTCATAAAGAAGAACAAGCAATGTTACTGAGCTACTAAGCTTTTAACAATATCTTTAACAACATTTTATACTTTCTCAAAAAAAAAAATGTATTTGCATCAATGTAAAACATTCCTGATTCAACCCACCAACATTTAGGAATTAAATGATTCAAAACACCATGGATCCAGGATTTCTAGGAGTTGATTTTTTTCCCCATTTATATGATTGTGTACAAAATTACAAATTAAGGAAAGAATTGAACAAATCTAACTTTACATAACCGGACTAACCAGTGGCTGGTTACATAATCAAAATTTTCCATCTAATACATGTGTTACTAGTAGATGAAAATCTTATAATTGTCTTCTTTTCTTTATTTTGGGAGAAGAACAAATGCCCAAACTATGTTGGGAATTTTGAGTATCTTATGGACCACATCAATGGCATGCCAAAGTTTTTTTCTTTTTTTTTTTTTTTTTGAGAAACCAATGGCATGCCAAAGTTAGTTCCATAGTTTCATGCAAAGAATAGTCCCATAGTGGACCACAATCAGGGGCGGAGGTAGAAATTTTGGTTTGGGGGGGCTGAGGTTAAACTATCTCGTAGTGAGTCACAATTCAAAAAAAACTCAAAATGCTACATATATGTTTTTATGCATTGGTTTAATCAATGTTATTCTTATTAGCACTTAAAAAAACTAAATGACCAATTAAGTATCTTAAGTTCATTTTCCCTTCTAAGTTTCTCTTAGTCCTTTTAATAACCATAAGTTCAAACCATTCAAGAAATTAATATAAATATAACAATTACATCTACAAGAAAATATAAAATTTTTAGAATTAAAAATAACAAAATCCTTATAAGCCAATATAAAATTATATATAAAAATACAAGATGACTTTGTATTTTGAATAAAGCTTATCAATTGGTTTAATTAAAAAAAAAAAGAAAAAAAAAAAGAGAAGAATACTTTAGTACTTCTCAATATCTTAAAGTCATTTTTGCTAATTTCAAATAAGCTCAGCACTCTTTTTTGAGACAAAATTACAAATTTTATGCAAAGAAAGGAAAGAATACAAAGCCAAAAGAATGGCCACAACAAAATAGACCAGAAAAGACAAAGCAAGAAAAATAGCAACAGGTATATTCAGTAACAGAGAGCAACATTTACTAGCAAGTAGCAACAGATACGGACATTAATCTCAGCTTACAACATAGAGCAATATAATAACAATAAAGAGCGGATCAGCATCAGGTGCAATACCTAGGGTATTGCACCTGGTGCAATACCTCAATTTCCTTCACAAAATTTTTAACTTTTTTCACTTTTTTACTTTAACTTTTTTACTCTTTTTTAATATATTTTATTTAGTGGCTGAGATTGAAAGTTGCTTTTTCAACTTTCAATCTCAGCCTTTGATAAACTATTGCACCAGGTGCAATACCCTAGGTATTGCACCAGGTGCAATACCCTAGGTATTGCACCAGGTGTGAATCCATAAAGAGCAATATTAGCCCACACCAAATCAGAAAAATATGTTGAAGCTTGGGAATTGAAAAAGTAAAACTTCTAATCAAGCCAATGGTCTGACATATGAAGAAGTTTCAACAATAAAGACTAATAATAAATTGGGAAAAATATTAAAAGATGAAAGCAAGTTTGTAAGAAACACTAAACGTGGACAAATGGGGGGGCCAAATTATTTTTCGTGTGAGGGCCAGTTCTTAGAAAAATAGTTTAGATATGCAATTTTACTTAGTCTAATTTTTTTTTTTTTTTAACTTTTGGGGGGGCCATGGCCCCCCCAGTCACCAACGTAGTTCCGCCCCTGACCACAATCACCACATCAATGTATACCCTTTTGTATTTTCTGGTAAATCGCAGAGGCCCCTCCCCCTAAAAGCAAATTTGGATTCGAGTACAACTTGTACACCACTTTTCAGTTTTCACGAGGGATGTTCATGCACGTTCTTAATTAATGCTGCAAGAGTAAAACTTTTTACATCATTGCTCCATTTCTCACTGAAGCTAAATAAAAAAGGTTTAAATGTACCTATAAAAATTGCTAAAATGTCAATCACTCACTATCTTACACTTCTAGCAATTGATTCTATGCATGGATATTTTAAAAATGTAGCCGTTCTTACGTTAACCGTGAATATTGATATTCAATAATAGATATAAACGAGTGTAAGAAAATATTTTATTTTTGAAAAAGGGGTTAGTGAACTCTGCTTTCCATGCATATAATTTTTACTTTACTAATTACACGGGGAACTTTGCTTTCCACACATATAGTGTATACTTCACAATGCACACTTCAGTCAGATAAAATAGAGGGAGCTTCAAACTCTGATTTTCACACATATAATGTATTCTTCACTAAATGCACACTTTAGTTAGTTAATATAGAAGGAGATTTAACCTTTGGTTGTTCGACCGCCGCGCACTCTTGGTGCGATAGTCACTCTACAAATATACGTACTCGTAGGGAATGAGGGACAAGGGTTGAGGTTCAAGTCTTCAGGAGAGAGTTTCACACACATAACACTTAGATTAGGTTAGAGTAGGATTTCTATCTTGTATAAAAATAAATAAAAATAAAAAAACACTATGGTTTTTCAAATAAATGAGAGTAGAATATAATACTAAGCTTTCTGTTTGTACCTTATTTACCTCAATAAAATATTTGTGGAGGAAAATAAAATGTGATGTACATTTGAAGGGTGCTAGTATAAGGAAGATCATTATGAAAACTTTCTACTTGGACAGCTACATCTTTTAGAAAAGCATTAACCATTTCTTTGTTATATCTTAAAATGACTTGTCACAATGATAGTACCATGTAATTGTTTATATATACTTACTCATATACATTAAACTCTTCCCGCATTACAATTGGAAATATTAAAAGTCAATAGTCCAATAGGGAAACTTTATATTTTATGTAATTTAGTTGAATACTCTATTGATTTAATTCAATTAATTAATCAAAATACATTTGGGGATTTAAAATAGAGCATTGGTAAAAGTTAGGTCTAGAGTCTGTTTGGATACTACTTATTACTAAAAACTGAAAACTAAAAATACTGTAACAGAATAATTTTTAAATGTATAAATTGTGGGGTCTCAAATATTTAACAACCCCGGCCCATTCCACATCGGGCCCAAGGTCCGCGCCGAGGAGAGGCGAAGCCGGAGGATAAACGGATGAAGCCCAAGTGGTTAAGGGACCTCGCCGAGGACGCCCACGTCCTCGACAAGCCGATGTTGATTGATGGAAGCTGTCATTCATTCATTAAATGCATGCCACCAACACTCTGGCCGCATTAATGGTGAATTGACCAGTGAACAGGGTAGTCTTGGTTACTCCAACTAATAGAAAGCCTGCATAGGTGGCTAATGAGACAAGCCCTCAGATATAAGTTCAGATGACCGACAAGTGGACGGTAGAGATCAACTAAATGAGACTATATAATAAATATAACCTCCAACGTAGAAAGGGGCTCTCTCTCTCTCTCTGGAATAGAAAGAGAGAAGGGGTTTTCAGGGAGTCCGAGGACAACCCTTGTCTTTGTCAGTTCTGAAGAAAAGTGATCCTCGGACTGAGCCGATGACGAATTTTCTTCATAAACACTTACCAAGAATCACTGATATTATCCTCTTAAATACTTAGTCAAATTCCTTTAGTATTAGTCCTATGAATCTCACGCCGATCATAGTTCGCTTTGCTGATGCTTAGCCATTTTCACCCCTGCTCTACAAATGTTATTGTTTGGGTCTAAATACAATTTGAATCCTTACATAAATAATACCGTAAGATTCAGTTTTAAAGAAAAATTTGCTGAAATCTGTACTTGCGAGTCCCGTAAACAGTGCACAAGACCCAAAAAAAAACACACCCGTTAGGTTTTTTCCTTTTCCATGCAATCCAAACCCATCCCTAATGTAACATGACTCAAATATGTGAAAAAAAAAATAGAGCAAAGACTTTCTTGTAAACCAAGAAAATAAATAAATAAATAAATGCATTGGTTGTAGTCAAACACGACCACATATAAGAATACTTTTTTTCTTTTTCTTTTTTAAAGGGAATTAGGATACTTGTTTTAGTTTGGTTAGACTGTTAGGATTGACCAGCAGAAATTAATCTCGATCAATCACACCATCAAAAGTCGCTTTTCTTGATTTAAAAGTTCAGTCAATATCAACCTGTAGTAGGTACTTTATTATTATAGTTCTATTATTAGAGTGATAAAAGGTTTTTGAGAACGACGAAGAACTTTCATAGTTTCACCTTACAAACGCAAAGTTACTGTTTGGCAAGATTAATTTTGTTAATTTATTTTTGTTATTATTTATAGATTATATTACATTTTTTAATATTATTTATGGATCTTACTGTATTATTTTAATTAGCTTTTATTTTTATTTATAGTACTTGTAGTAAAAAAATTTCAATTTAAACAAAATAAGCGGATCTCAAATAGACCTAAAGGAGATAAGATTTTAACGGTAAAAGTAAAATCCTCTCAATTCACGAGAGTATCACTTTTATCTATTTTTGATGAATCTGTTAAACACGAGAGTGTCACTTTGAGAGAACGAGAATTAGCAGTTATAAATAAATAACATTAATAGTTGTACCAGAAAAAGAAAGTTATGGAGTGACTGTAATTGGTTACAAGAATTAATTATCAATCAAAATTTGGAATTAACTTTTTAGGTTTTTTTTTTTTTAGAGGAAGAATTTGCTTATTTTTATTTTTTGAAACTGAACATTCATTTCATTCAAGAGGAAGGCAGAAACAGCCAATACAAAGCTCAAAACCGACAGAACCAAACAGCAAAGAAAAAATAACAAGACAGACCACAAACAAACCAGCCCACAAGCTAATTCTTTTAGCTGAAACTATCTATACCAAGAAGATTAGCTACAATATCTGGTGTTGTACCAGTCCAGCTCTTCAACTCTCCACCTCTCTTGGGCTATTGAGCAAGTTCATGGGCTATCTTGTTGCTATTCCTACTTATGTGTCTAGCCTCTACCATCCTGAATTTGGACATTTCAAGGATGATACCAGAAATGATGTGGCCAATCAAACCTTTACAATCTTTGTCTTTTACTACCTGGATAGTTTGCAGAGAATTGCCTTCCAAAATGACATTCTCCAAGCCTAATTCCATAGCTAGGATAACACCCATTTCCATCGCCAATGCTTTTAGAAGAAGAATGAACTTTATAAGTTTTACAATGAATTATACGGGATACATTTTGATGTATCTATTATTCTCAAATAAAATAAATAAAATAAAATAAAATAATCTATCCATTTATCTATAATATATTATAAAAGTTGTTACAAAAAAATTATATTATAAAAGTTTGATTTCAAAACCGGTGGATACATGCCATGAGGACACATAATTCTTTGCCAAAACCTATAACAAGACATGTGTGATCTTTTAGAGTGATGTAAACTTACAATGTTGTATGACAAACAACAATTTGTACACATCAAAAATATTTGTCAAATCATAATGACTTTCCTTAAATAACTCAATAAATAAATTACCATTATACATATTTAACATTTGTAAAGTTTATTGCTTATATAATTTTAAGAGTAAATGTGTCTCCCTAAATTACTCCCGAAAATACCTCTCATTTTTATGTTAATTGGGTTGTCACCTATGGCCTGTTTGGATGGAGGAGGGAAGGGGGGGAAGTGGAGGGGAGTAGAGTAGAGTTGGATAGAAATTAGCTAATTTTGTGCTAAATCTATTCTACTCTACTCTCCCTTCTTCTCCCTCAATTCAAACGGACCACTAATGCCTAGAAACTACTGTTTTAAATAAAATAAAAAATAGCAATCAAACGTTGAATTTTTTTTTTAAATTAAGAAAATGCAATTACTCCTAAAAAAAACAATGAAGGAAAAAAATTCCAATAAAATTTCATTATCATTACATTAATCTGACGACTACTTCATATAATTAGATGGATATTCCATCTTCTCAACAAAAAAAATTACTTGCAATTTTATATATATATATATATATATAGGGGGTAGAGAGTAATGGGAATAATGAGAGTTGAGTTATTAATTGAAGATTAAATGTGGGTTGGAGAGCATCAGGGGCAACAATTTATTTGAGAAGAAAGAGGACTAAATGGTTGAATTTTCCATATATAAAAAAAATGATGGAATAAAATGTCAATAAAGTTAATCATAAAAGAGGGGGAAAAAGGAAAAAGAGAAAAGGGAAAATCAAGCAATGATGGAATCATTGTATAGGTGAGAACTTAAAATGGCAAGTGGGAAAAAACAGGAAATAATTAAATATAAGAGTAAGAAAAGAAGAATAATCTAGAGATACATAAGGAGAAAAACATAGAGAAAATTCTAATCAAATAATTACTCCTAAAAAACCAATGAAGGAAAAAAAACTTCCAAAAATATTTCCTTTTATAAATTATATTTTGTAAAGATGTGGTGTAAAATCTATGTTTTACTCCTCAAATCCCAAGACACATTATTTTATCACATATTTAAGAATAAGCACAATTATATTCAATTAATTATAATACTTATATATAAATCTAACCAAATTAGGAGTTTATTAAGATGTTATTAGGTATGGTAAGATGTATTGAATTTTAAGTAAAATGTTGATATGACAATTGTTGATACCCATTTTCGCGACACATTTCATACAAGTCCGATTCAACCAAGCTCGACTTCCTTATAGACTCAATTCATATATTATATTTTATTTATTCTTTTAAGCATGGCCCAAGCCCATGTGACATATGGGGGAAATTGAGGAAGTGTGGTTTGGAGGGTATGGGTTGGTTCCTTTCGGACTTTTTGCATGAGCCCAGCCCATGCGTGCTACCAAGTGGGCAAGGGACACTGGTAGCACCTCAGGCTCATGGAAGAGGTCTTGTATCCAAAATTTCCACCTCAAAATAGCTTTCATTCTTTGGGTGACTGTGCCCTTAATTTTCAGCTCATCTCCATTTTCCACACCAAAACACAGCTAAGTCTAAGAAAAAGGCTGAACAGCCTACCCCACTCAACCACCCAAATTTAGTTTTCCAAGGCCTCCCAATGGTCTGAAATTTCTGACCAAAGGCAACCAATTCAAACCCACTTTATTTCCAAAATCATGCTAAAAGCATACTAAACTCTTCCCTAAACAAAAGCAATCCAAGCCAAATCACCAAAATAGTATCATAGGGGATAAAAGCCTCTTCCATTACTCAAAAACCAGTCAAGAGCAACACCCCAAACTCTATATAAAACTCTCTCTTCAGCTCATAAAAAAAGAGGGAGCCACGTTCTACTAATGACCTGAAACTTCAGAGCAAAAACCCACTTAGCTAGTCAACAATCTCACAATTCCGAGGCTTGGGGGTGGAAATATGGGTACAAGGGAACCTTCCCTCTCTTCCTCATGACCTCCCTCAATTTCCTTTTCTGTGTGACTGCGGGTCAAAGTTTTAGACCTGTTGAAACACGTTTTCCCCATAGAGCTGAAACTTGAGAGCTAAAACCCACTGAACCGGGAAACATTCTCACAATTTCGAAGCTTGGGGGTGGAAATATGGGTATAGGGGAACCTTCCCTCTCTTCCTCACGACCTCCCTCAATTTCCTCTTCTGTGTGACTGTGGGTCGAAGTTTCGGACCTGTTATGTTTTTTATGCTTTTTCTGAACTTTTGTCTTTAGCATTTTGATTCTCTCTTGTCAAAGCACCATTAGCCTTTGTTTTTTTATACATTGTGAATTTTGGGCTTGATTCTCCATAAACAAACACTTCTAAAGAACCCAAGGGGAGATTTGGGCCGTTTTCGCATTTTTGGCCTTTGTCGCCAAACCTCCCTGACAACAATCTCTTCTTGGATGATGTAAAACATGAATTTTACACCAAATTCTTACCAAACTCAAATGCTTCATTTCATTAGATAGATAGTCCAAAATTTACTTTAAAAAACTCTAAAATATATTTACTTGCAATTATATGTATGTATGTATGTATATACATGAGTAAAGTTCAAGTTACACTTAGTGTAACTCTAAGTAATGTTACATCACCCAATAACTTGTTATTAAATTCATATTTTGAAAATCTTACCGTTGGACTACATGTTCTATATGTTCTTAACGTATATGTCAATTTTCATGCTAATCAGATGTTATTTACTATTTCATTTATAAACTCATTTTTTATGTATTATTTTAAACTACAAAAACTTGAATTTAAACAATTGATTGATGACATGATTATTGATATTTAATCACCTTGAAATTTTGTAAGCATAGAGAATATACGAAGATAATGTAATCAATCAATGAATTTGTCAAAATTAACAGCCTATTAAAAAATATAGAGTAGTGTAACATTACTTAGAATTACACCAAGTGTAACTTGAACCCGACCAAATATATATATACACATCACTCAATAACTTATTATTAAATTCATATTTCGAAAATCCAATTGTTCAATTATATGTTCTTAATGTATATGCCAAATTTTATGCTAATTAGATGTAATTTACCATTTGATCCATAAACTAATATTTTATGCATCATTTTAAATTACAAAATTTTGAATTTAAACGATTGATTGATGATATAGTTATTGATCTTTAATCATCTTGAAATTTTGCAAATATAGAGAATATATAAAGATAATGTTATCTAATAGTAGATTTGTCAAAATTTGCATCGAATTAAAAACTATTGGTTGGTGAAGCATTGTAACTTTAAGCACTGTCATGCTCTGTTAGATGAGGTTGGCAGCCGATGGGGCTAAGTAACTTTAAGCAATGTCATGCTCGGCTAGATGAGGTTGCAACCGATAGGGCTAAGCTTCATCTTTCTCAATGATCGGATGATAGGCATGTGGTTCGTGTAAGGGGGATGAGTTACTCGTATAGACCAATTGGCACTATAGACCAATTAACGGATTTCAACATGATTTATAGCTTTGATTTCTTTACTCCTTTTTTTATGTCTTTTTGAATTCCACTTATTTCACTATTAAACTACTCTATTTTTATTGTCCAATTAATGAATTTGGGAATTTTAAGAGTTTTATAGTCATTTCTAAACTAACGTTTAGATAGATGGATTTGTCTTTTCATTTCTTAATCAATCTTCCATGATATATAAGAATCACAGAAATGGTCTACCCCTCTCTATAATGCATTTTCCTATGACCAACCCCTCAGCTACACCATGAAATGCACGTGTCTTGCAAGGTCTCTCTCTCTTTCCCTTTTTTTTTTATAAATTTTTTATTATTTATAGAGAGTTGTATTTGGAAATATTAATCAAAATGTACTAATACTGTATTTGCAACACCATAAATTTATGCTAAATTTTATGTCAAAATAATAATTAGTCTTTGTTAAATAAATGCTAGCCATTTTTTTTAAAATTATTTTATAAGATTAAAGCTTTTCTTTGGGTTATGATGTTTTTTTGTTCATTGCCTTCAACTTTCAATTAACACTCTTATAAAATCTGCCACTTTATTATCTTATTATTAAAAAAAATCATTCAAAATTACAAACGGCTCAAAAAACCAAAAGAAAAAGAAGGCCTCTAACTCTAAAGCATGAAGTGGTGCTCTAAACATGACATAAACAAAATATGCGTTAAGACACATTTTAATAATACAAATAGACTCCTCGCGGCCCATGCTATGCACAAGCTCAAATATTTATATATATTTTTTTGTTAATGTAAAAAATTTTCATTAATTCCAATTGAGGTTATGAAGCCAGAATTGTGATAAGACCCAAAATCGGAAAATGAAAACACCCTCACAAAATAATGCCTTCACCTCTATTGCAATATTTATTTTTGGCGATTGGCAAACTCACAAATCTCACCAAAGAAACATGTAAACTACAAATTGAAAGAATGGAAAATTTTGAATTAAATTCAAAATAAATTAAATAAAAAACTTAAAATTTTAATATTCAATTAGGCTCGATTTGACTCATTTAAAGCTGTGCTAAAAGATAATCACAAAACCACTGGGATTTCATCAAAGCTTTTAGTTTACCCTGTTTTATTATTGTATTCAAAACTCAATGTAGTGAGTGAGGACTACAAATGGGCCTTTTCTTGATTATTCAAAGTGCAATTATCACCACTAGTAAACCAAAAATGTCCTTTTATGAATTTGGTTCAGAAAGTAATCAATTTCTACGGAATATCAGTATTATCTTCTTGTTTAAAACACATAAAAATATCACAATTTTTTTGAAAACTAACCAGGTTAATTCTACATCTCATTATTTGAACTAAAGTTACTGTGAGATGGTTAAACATTATCACACTTTAGATGATTAAAAAAAAGTGCTACGTGAATAACATTTTCACAATATTTTTACAACAAAATCATATGTGGTAAGTTGTTATTGATTCAAATTTGAAATCAACACTCAAATTTCTTTTTTGCTCATCCATAACAAGTAACAACCAATAACAATCTACCACTTAGAATTTGTTATGAAAATATTGTGAAAATAGCATGAACATTACATTTCTCTTGTATTATACTCCTATCTTTTATTTATTTTTTTGATAAGATTATACTCCTATCTTATTACTTAAAAGATAATTGTTGCCTAAAGGGTGATATCAAAGTTGCAGAATGGAATCTCTTATATAAAGAAGAATAGTACGTGCCTAGGTGCCCTTTTTAGATTATAGTACATAGATATTTCCAACTTTCATATATAATAAATCTTCAAATGAGAAAGTAGGAAAGAGTGTGACAATTATTTTTTGGGGGTTGGGGAAAAGAACAAAAACAACGTGACCTGTTTAGGGGTTCTCATGAAAGGATACTGTTCAGAGTTTACCGCGCGCTTCACAAAATTCATATAGATGAGACAAAAAAGCTCCTTGGAATTTGTCAGTTTTCTTGATATAATTGAGATCTTGATATTTGCTATCATCATTTGAAAACAGGCTTCTTAAATTACCACTCATCTTTTTGAGATCATGATATAATTGAGATCTTGATAATTACCGCTCATCTTTTTGTGCCATTTTTCCACATTCTATCTTTAATTTTTGTGGCTCAAACTATATTTGTGAAAGGAAATGAAGTACTGCACCTTTTATTTTTTGTTTTTATTTGGTTTTATTTTTTGTTAATAACGAAAAAATCCAAAATTGTCGTGTCCGTTTATTAATGGAACAGGCTTGGGCCGTAGAATGCGGACACTTGTTTAAAATTTACTACGTGCTCACATTTTATTGGGTCTAGTATATGTGGAGGTATATTATGCATCGAGTACATAAGTGTTCACTTTCACATAAACATTTAGAATCCGTTTGAGAACAACTTATTAAGCTGAAATTGAAAATTTTTTATTGAAAGTATTATAAATAAATATAAAAGTTAGTTGAAATAATACTGTGGGACCCATGAATAGTACTAAAAAATGCAGTAGGACCCATAAATAGTAATAAAAATAAGCTGAATAATAGTAAAAATAAACTAAATAGTAAAATAAACTGACTTTAAACTTTAATCCCAATACAACCTTAGTGTGCATTGGGATGAGTTGAATTTTTCAGCTTATCTCCATATTCATCTTATTTTTGCTACTATTCATGGGTCCCACTGCACCTTTTGATACTATTCATGAATCACACTATACTATTTAGCTTATTTTTTAATATTTTTTCTACACTTTCAGTAAAATGTTTTCAATTTAAGTTAAATAAGCTATTCCAAACGGATACTTAGTAACCTGCTTCAAAAAAATTGGATACATTCACCTCAATGCATGTTATTTGCAATTTTACAATGTCATATATTTTGCCAATGGCACTAATCAATCGTTTGTTTTATTTAGTTTTTGCACATTTTTATAATCTTTACCTTTTTCTTGAGCAATATTTTACTTGAGTTTATTTTTTAGTCCAATAAACTGATGAAAATAAACTCTCCCAACCGAGCATGTACCTTATGGATTAATTGAATTGTGATTGTAATATGAATATTTGATGATATCTTATTATTGATGTGTATGCTTTACTATCAATGCTACTTTTTCATGGTTTTAAAAAACAAATTGACTCATTGAAAAACAAATAAACAAACAAACAAATTGACCAGCAATTTCATTGAGTTAATCGAGAATTAATGTCTAGTTTGATCCAATACTAAAAACCAGCCAATGTAAAAATTGTTCCAAAATCGATAAAAACCAATGAACAACAGTCAAGCCCAATGATCAAAACCAATCAATCCCAAGAATCTAAGGTTATGTTTGGTAACAGTTTTTGTTATTATATTTTTAAAAACTTGTTTTTGGGAATTTAAAGAAAAAAACATTTTTTGTTTTGTATTTTTGAAATAAAAACATGATTGGTTGGTTGAAATTAAATATGTAGTTTTTTGAAGAAAAAAATAGAAAATATTAAAATATGTTATTACTAGGATTTGAACTCTAATACTAACTCATTAAATGAGACAAATTAATTAAATTAAACGCATATTTTCATTGACTTTTGAAAATTAGAAACTGGAAACAGCATTTTGCATGTTTTCAGTTTCCTTCACAAATTGAGTTTTGAGAATAGTTTTTATTTTCTGTCCATTTTGGGTTGTCAAACAAGTATTTTAGTCTCAAAAATAGAAAATTATTTTTGAAAATATAAAATAAAGGGAAAAAACAGTTACCAAACATACCCTAAAATGGTCTTGACCAATTTTATTTTTTTATGCTAAAAAAAAATCACATGCATTATTATTATAATTATTGATAAAAAAAGAACTAAACTATTTATTTAATTTTAGAATCACAGGTGTAAGGACACAATTTGGCTTCCAAACCTAAAGGATGGATGAACTTAGGCCTTAGGCCCAAAGAGCCCAATACAATGAATTTATAGCTAGTGGGTTGGAAAATTGAGTTTTAATGAGTTAAACAACAAGTAAAGTGGATCCAGATGACAAGAAAATGAAGATCGATTGGTTTAACCTAAAGAAAATCGTCATCGGCACAATCCGAGGAGATTAGTTCTTATATATTTCTCTCAAGTTTGATTACAAGTTCAGCTCTTGATTGCTACAGTGTTTTTTTCTTAATTTCTCGATCCCCTTCCTTCAGGGTCTTCTTTCTGTTTTATACTTTCCTCCTTCCTTCATCTCTACCCTCCACGTGTAGAGTAGATTGTTGGTGTTGATCCTTATCCCATCAGCGCCTTCCTGAAGTCTCTGGTAGTAGCTGTAAGGCTGAAGATTACTGTTCATGTATCACTTCCTCAATAATGTGGCCAGAGAGTTAGCTATAGAGCATTCAATGCAATAGTAGCAGCTTTCTCTTTCGATATTTTAGGACTTCCCTATATCTTGCGCTTCTATGATGCTTATCCATATCAATAGAATCTCCTGTAATGTTGTCCTGGATGGCAGACCACCCCTTCAAATCTCGGCTTTGCTCAGCCGAGGAGGCATTCATCCTCGGACCACCCTCATGGATCCTTATGATCAAAACTAACCTCTTCACTTACTAACACGGACCCCGCTGATAATGTTCACCCCTCCTCGGACTACTCTATGTCCTTGAATTGGGCCCCTGCCCCAATATATACATATATATTAATATATATATATATATATATATATATTGCTAGGCCTAACACCCCTACAACAGGCTTGATAAAAGTTAATATATTCATTTAATACTTAAAATACTTGAATGAATGTGCTATTTATAAAGGAAGAATTATAGCACTTTTCCTCGTTATTTAGACTTATAATTTTATTTATTTATTTTTGGTGAATAAACGACTAAGAATACTTTTTTTTTCTTCCTAAAAAAAAGAAAAGAAAAAAGAATATATATATATATATATTTTAAAGATCCTCTCATTTTTTTTTCAAGGCGAGACTTAACATCACCATGACTTAACTTCTAGTTGAATCCGATCTAAATTTTAAACCTTAAACCTCTCACTTTTTTGATTCTTTTGACTATTTTTTTTAATTTTTATAAAAAATTGGTTTTTTTAAGGGGGGGGGGGGGGGTGGTAGTGGTGGTGGGCATCCAATTATTTCATTTTGAATCGCATCATACTCCTCCAGTTTACATGGACACTTATCAATGAAAGGTTAATGTAGGTAAATTTAGACACTAATGTATTGTGAGCTCATACAACACTAAGTAACTCAAAAGTATCTTATGACACTGTCTTATACAACACTCCTCTCACGACTGTGCTGACCTATGAGACTCATATATTACGAGGGGAAGCTAATATAATCCGATTTTCAAAATACAATTTCCCACATTAGTTTGATTAGGTGTGATGAACGTGAGTCCCACTCAACCACAAAAAATCATGAAAATGGTGGCATTTGTGTTAGTTCTTAGTACTAGGACTTACAACCTGTTTGCTTGTCTTTCAATTTTCAACAATCCTATTATGTACTTCATATATTATTCAATGCACAAACCCACATGCATAAACAGAAAATTTAAGAATGATTTCACTCAATCATGAAAGTGAAGCTATAACCAACGAGACCCACTTCGTTTGTTTGCTAGAAAAGTTCCTTTGTCTAATCATCCTAGCTAACTATCGTGCACATGAAAATCATGTTACACACACACACCTAGACTTATTATTTTGGTTTTCATTGTCAAGATAAAGATTAGAATGTTCAAAAAAGAAAAAGGAAAAAGAAAGATTAGAATGTCTAGCTTCTAGGCATTATGAAGTTGAGCTCTGAGAATAAAGTCCAAGCCCAATAAGGTAAGCTTAACCTACTAAGACTAAAGGCTGAAAGTGTGTTTGAACTAAAAAGCAAAGCCTAGTTCGCAGTCAGGTTTAGCTTCGGCCCGGCCCATATATCCTTTCTTTCCCGAATTTCATTTACATCAATTAAACTACCTCTCAGCCTCACTCACTCACTCACCCTCTCAGCCTCAGTTACAGTCAGAGACTCATAAACTCACTCTCTCTGTAGCCTCACTCATCCTCCCATCTCACCTCTCTCACAGTGCCTCTCTCTCCATCTTTCTCTCTTTCACAGTCTCTACAAATCTGCATCTTAGGTAAGGGTTTTACAATTTTGCACTTGGGTTTTATTTATTGTTGGGGTGTGGTTTAAAACTTCTAATAATTTTGTTAGTATATAAATATTGTGATTTTTTATTTGCCTAGGTTTTTATTCTAAATATTGTGAATATTTATTTAGTTTTGTTAGTGTAAATATTGTGATTATTTATTTGCTAGGTTTTCATCATAACTTATTTAAGATATTTATTTCGTATTGTTAAGTTTTTATCATGACCGTAGAAGGATTTAAAATTTTGTATTGGGTATGAAATGGATGTTATTGCTAGGTTTTTTATCATAACTTATTTGAGAATATTTTTTTTTTTAAGATTTGAATGGGTTTTGAAAGTCATGTCATTAGAATGATTTAGAATTTGTAATGGGTATGAAATGGATAATGAGTGTTTTTATATGTGATGTGGAATGAGTATATGCAAATTTGCTTGAGGGGTTGGGACATAATGTCATTACCGTACTATATGTTGTAACCAGGTGTTGATGGTATTTAATACGTAATGTTTGTACTTTGACTAGATAAAATGTTTTGTTGTTGACATTGAATGAAAGTGTTATATTTGTCACTAACATATTACACTTGACTTTAATAGGTTAACAATGACTGTAATTGATATAAATCTGTACTACGGTGGAGAGCTTTGCAATGATGATGAGAATGAGGGATTGCCATTTAAAGGGCGGGGTATCAAGTGCTATTATATTCAGATACATCGTAGGTTGAAGACCCTGAATGATTTGAAGAGGATAATTATGGAAGAACTGCGTGTGAACCCTGTTTTGCATGACATTAAAATTACTTTTCGTTCTCCACATGAAATCCTCCATCAACACATTAATTACAGGTATATGGTGATAGAAGAAGACAAACATGTGAAAATCATGTTTGATAGGATGGAGAAAATGGCCCAAATAAATGCTATTGAGTTGTACATAAGTGCAGAGCCACGTGCAGAAGTTGGCGGTGAGGAAATGCAACAAACAACTACAAATCTACAGTTTATACTCCCAGACGATCGAAGCACCACATTGGAAGGCTATACACCCCCATGTGAAGAGACACCAACACCGATTGAGAAGGAAGGCAGCCATAGATATCGAGGTAAATTTTGTAAACCTCGAGATGAATCTTTTACACAACTAGAGGAGGAAGATGAAGAAGATGTTAATCAAAGTGCCACTAATGGTGAAGATCTTGATGATAGAGATGAGTATGCAGAGACGATTGAGCGAGATGACTTTGACGAAGATGTTGATGACCATGAAATTGCTGCCAATCTTAAAGCTGATGATATATTTGTTTGTGATGAAAATGATGCTGACGATGATATTGGTGTCCAGCATGTTACAAACACAATCCCCGCCTACACACCTCCTGCCCCATCATTCTATGCAAATACTTGGAAAAATATGGTTGATCCTTCAAATGTTGAGATACCAGTTGCTTCTACTTGGCAAGAGGGGATGAATTTTGGTAAAGGGTTGATTTTTGCCAACAAAGAGGCGGTGAAACGCGCGTTAACAATTTACACTGCTAAGGAAAACAAACAATTTTTAATCAGTAGGTCCACCAAGGTGAAACTGTGTGCGAAATGCGTGGATAAATCATGCAAATGGTATGTCGGGGCATTCATGAAGCCTAAACTTCATAGACTATGGGTGGTCACAGTTTATGTGGGTCCTCACACTTGTATATCCCTTGGGTTGCCAAAAGATGGGAGAATGATGGATTCTAATTTTGTTGCATTAGAACTTCTTCCGATTTTACTCAAGAAACACACTACCACAGTTCATGATCTCAGAACTAACATGAGCATGAAGTTTGGCCATGAGCTTTCTTACTCTAAGGTATGGGATGCAAAACAAAAGGCTATTGCGAAGATATTTGGGAATTGGGAAAAGTCTTACCAAAAGTTGCAAAAGTTGTTATTGGCATACATTGATCAGGACCCGGGTACTCGATTTTTCTATCATACCACACCTGGGAGCGTAGCAGGTACTAGTTTATTGCACTATGTATTTTGGGCTTTCGCTCCATGCATTGATGGATTCAAATATTGCAAGCCAGTGATCAGTATTGATGGGACCCATTTGTATGGTAAATATCAAGGAAAGTTGTTGATTGCAATGGCAACTGATGCTAACAACAAGGTGTTTCCTCTTGCTTTTGCTGTTGTGGATATTGAGTCAGGGTCTAGTTGGGGGTGGTTTTTAGAATGCCTCAGGGAGGCGATAGGAGATGTGATACCTGATGAGGGCATTTGCATAATTTCTGACCAACATGAGGGTATCAAAAACGCCATTGCAGCTTGGCCCAGGGATGAAAATGGAAGATTAAGGGTATTTCACCGATATTGTCTTAGACATGTCACTAGTAACTTTAACACACATTTTCAGGATCCGATTCTAAAGTCATTGGCCTTCAAAGCAGGATATGTTATTCAAGAAGCAAAATTCAATAACATAATGGACTCAATTAAGAACGCTGAGATTGAAGCCCTTAAGAAGGAGTTGACCATTGGCGTTAATGGAGGCGATCCCAAACCCTATAAGCCACACGCATATCTAATGAGTGAGCCTGTGGACATGTGGACCCAGTCACATGATGGTGGAAAACGTTATGGGGCAATGACAACCAATATATCTGAGTGCTTCAATGGGGTTCTAGAAGGTGCACGTGGCTTGCCCATAGCAGCAATAGTTGAGTTCACTTGGTCTAAACTTGTCGCATATTTCCATGATCGGCACAAAGATATTATTCATGATCTCTCGGAGGGTAAGAGGTGGAGTAAATATGCCATGTCCATTTATGACACAAATAAGCTCAAAGCTGCACAACATCATGTGAGGGAATTTAACAATCAAGATGATATTTATCAAGTATTTATATCATACAGTGACCATAGCATTGGAGGGGGACACAGTTATGAAATTCGGTTAATGGATAGAACATGCGGGTGTGGGGAATGGCAAAACATTAAGATCCCTTGTTCACATTTAATTAAAGTTTGTGAGTTGCTACACATTGATCCGACCAAATATATTGACCCATGCTATAGTTTGGCGAATGCCATTAAATGCTATTCCCATGGATTTACGGTGCCTAAGTCAGAGTCATTGTGGAGGGATGTTGACGGCTTAATGTGGGTGCCTAACCCAGAATTGTTACGGGACAAAGGTCGACCAGTGAAATCAAGAATAAGAAATGAGATGGATGGGGTCAAGCGAAAACTGGGAAGTTGGAGGGAGGAGTCGGATTTGAGGGAGAATCAACCCAAGCAGAGATGTGGATTGTGTCATGAAGAAGGGCATAACCGTCGAAAATGTCCGGATTCTTGTGGCGCTTCGACAAGCGGTCATGTTCCAAACTAGGTACATGATGCTTCAATAATGTCCGGATTGTTTAAATAAATTTAGTTGCTTCTATGTTTAGCTGATATTTACTATTTTGTCTCCTAACGATGTTATTTTATGTTTTTCAGGCATGCGGTGATGTTCCATGACTGGCGTTTTAGTTGTACATTGTATTACTGTTGACTATGTTACTTATTAATATCGACTACCTTGTATCGGAACAAATTTTTTTTTTTTTAATATTTTTTTTTAATGCTGAATGTACTTGTATATTCACTCTTTTCTCTCTAGTGTACTTATTTCAAGTTTGTGATAGGAGCAGTAAGATTTATGATGAGAATTAAAATTATGCATTGTTGGATTAGATGGATCTTCCTCAACTTCTTTAGAAGACAAAAATAAGAATTTTTATACCCAAAAAAAGGTCAGTTTTTTTTCCCTCTTTTTATTTTTTGTGTTTGAAAAAAATTATATGAATAATCTTGTCAACTAATTCTTTGTTTTATGGTTGGGTCTCCAATATTTTTTTTGTACTGAAATCGAGCGCGCTTACCACCTGTTGATGAAAGTCCTGAATGCGTTCTGTTTTGATATAAATCAATGAAAAAAAAAAAAAAGATTAATTGTTGTGTGTGTCATGTATGTGTATAAACTAAAAGATGGTGCATTTGTAACTAATGCGTAGAGTTGGTAGAGCTATTGTTGAGAAATTTCACATGTATATGGAAGCTTTTTTTTACATATGTATAATATCCAAAAGGTGTGTTTGTGGCTTCTTGGGAAAATCACTCAAAACAATTCTCTGTGGCATTACTTTCTAGGTTCAGAACTCACCCAATTTCTATTGAAAATGTTCAATTTTTTTTTCTTGTTATCTTGTTCTTTAATATTTACTACTTCCAAATCTTGCAAGAATGCAACTTTTAGTGCTTTATTTTGCTAAAAGTTCCATTCAATCTCTGAAGAGAATGTTGGGTTTTGAGAGTATGTATTAATGTCAACCATTCACTCTGTGGTTATCTGGGATTTGTTCTAAAATAGTGGTTGCTTTCTTTTTATTGAATGACTTAATATTCCTTGAGACTTGAATTTTGTTTCTCCGATTGATTAAATATAACCCATATGAGGAATAGCAAGATGTCAGTAGTCATGAATGAGGAATAGGCTAAGCAATTGATTGATTTCCAAGTTCTTTTGTTACGTTCTCATTCCTTGCAAGATTGAAGTGATCCTCTTAGTTATATATTGTTTTTTTCTGGGTTTTCCTTAACTATGACATTGGTTGTATCATTTAACCTCAGTTATTTGTACTCTGAACAAAGGATCTCTCTCGGTAGAACATCTTGAGCGGGGATTTCTGCAATAACTTGGTCAAAAGATGTGATTTTTTTTGTTGAAGAAACATATTTGGTACCTATATTTATATGAATTTTATTGCAGTTTCTGCATTTGTCTTCTTTTTCTAGCTTTGTGGGTTTCAGTACTGGCCAATAAATTTATATCAATATATTAGCTACATGATACCTAGTTATTTATCATTTGTTTGATTTTCAAGTTCTAGATAGAAAAATTGAATAGATAGCCTCCTTATTGTACAGAAACAACCATCTGTTCAATTCAAAATGAAGGAAGAAGAAGTGAACCAATGCCAGATTAAAGACTGGTACCCAAAATTTAAGTTTGTTTCCATTAAAACCTGAATCCATGAATTTCCCGAATCCTTTATCCAGTACCTTCTTGATGATTCTGGTATTTTCCGTTAAAAATAGGAATTACGGTAGCTAGTGCAAAATTGAAATATAATATTTTATTGTCAGTCTTCCCAAATAAATTAAAAAATATTTCCTCTCTCCAGTCTCTCATCTCTCTCGACAAACTTTCTCTCAACACAGTCGCTCTCTCTCTTTTTGGTAGATGGCGGCATCTTTGAAGATGGAAGGTGATGGCTTGGTGACCTCGACAATGATTGTCGGCATTGGTTGCTGGAATTTGTCGCAATTTTTAGGTGTGTTTGAATTGGTGCTGAATCATTGTTCTTGTGGCTTTGAATCGGTGCTGAATCAGTGTTCTTGTGGCTTTGAATTGGTGTTGAATCGATGGTGGTTGTGGCTTTGAATCGGTGGTTGTGGGTTGAATCGTTTTGGTGGTACTGAGGTTTGGGCTGTTCAATGGTAGCTTGTAGTATTAATTGCTGGAGATTGGGTTTGAATTGGTGGTGCTAGACTTGGTTTCAATGGTCCCTTTGAGTTTTAGTTGCTGGGGTTGGATTTGAGAGTTGGTTTCGGCGGTTGCTGGGGTTGGGTTTGATAGTTGATTTTGGTGGTGCCTTTTAAGTTTCGGTTGCTGGGTTGGGTTTGAGAGTTTGTTTCATTGGTGCTCTAAGTTTCGGTTCCTGGAGTTGGGTTTGAGGGATGGTTTCAGTGGTACTGGAGAGAGAAAGACACAGAGAGGCCGAGAGAGAGAAGGGAGAGATTGGTTGTTGATATGTATTCTTTTATTGAATGATTTATCTATAGTATTATTTATGGGGCTTCCCTTGTTTGGGATAGATATTTAAGTAAGGACAAAACTGGAGGACAAATTGGTAAAAACACCTCTCTAACTCCCACTTAAAACATGCCCGACAAAATTGTAGCACTCTCTTATGCAAGTTTGTTAGAATCACCTTACCCACCTTTTCCATGCATCCTATCCTCACACAAACCACCCCAAAATAGAAAACCTCCAAAAAGACTCTGCTCCATGCTCTTTCTCTCTCTCTCTCTGTAATGTTCTGGTAGATATTGAAGAATAGGAGATCACATATAGGAACTGCAAGGGAAGATGGCAAGCAACTGCATGGCCAAAAAAAAGAAAAATTACTATTATTCTCTCTCTTTTCAATCTTTGTATATGTTGAATTTTGTTTGTTACTGGGTTTCAAACAGCTTTGTTAATAATGTTAATAATGACGCAGCAAAAAATGGGGCTCCCCTGAGAAAGAAGATGAGGATTTGGCAGTTTCCTACCTGACAAGTTTGGTAGGTTACTCTTTAATTTTTGGCTCTACATCTATATTCTCTGCATTTTTTTTTTTTTTTTTTTTAATCTTTTTGGTCTTAGATATACCATACTCACTATGACTGTGATTATAATTCTGCTTACAACTGGACATTTGTAATTTTCTAAATTCGTCGTAACACATGTTTTCCTTTTATCAATATAGACCATAGGGCGTGCATGCATTCATAAATTTTAATTTGTGAAATATTTACAGAATGTATACGTACCATTTGCATCATAGGAATGGTTCTTTCCATGCAAATATACACCCACAATTGTTTTTATTGCCCCCTTTTTTTTGGTGAAGCTAATGTCTTATTACACCATCCATTTCTCTCTAGAGACTGAAGAGTTTTTGTTCTGTGAAATGACAGATCACGTTGGTGTTTCTGTGGTAGAACATTGTCAAGTCGTGGAGGCAAAGCAGAGCACATAGTAAGGGTGCAAGAGAAATAAAATTCAGCCTCCCCGTCCTATTACGCTTCTCCTTCGGTGGTTATAAAGTCGTGCAAAATTTTCACCAATGTGATTATGTTTATATTCCCTATTTAGGTATATGTTTATTTGGTTTAAATGTGTTCATTCCTTTTCTTTTCAAATTTGGTTATTGTACACCTTTCAAACTGGGTAGAAGAGTATCCTTCTTTTCAGCAATCAGCGGTTAATAGTTTTTTTATTCTCAAAGAGCTTGAAGTTAATGTGTCAAGGCCTTCACTTAGGTATCATTTTGGTGGGCAGCAAGTGATTGATGAAAGTTGTGAGTATTGGCACTTTGCAGCAACTGGTTTGTAAAGTTGCAAGTGTGACTTAAGTATTGAGATAAAGGCTTATTTAAAGGTTCATGGTCTTCTTTATTGGATCTTTGGGAGTCTCAATCCATTTTTAACATGCTCTTGCAAGCTTTGTTCTTAAACGTTGGTTTGTCTCTTCTCTTAATATATTGCATTCTGCTTGGGTGGAATTTTGTTTTATTCCTGATTTCTGCATCTCCATATGTGAATGATTTTTAGTTTTCATTTTTGGCTCAAATGGTTCTGATTTGTGGAAATTATTGTATTTGGTGTGTAATTAGCTTTTGGGATTTTATTGTCAAATTAGAAAAATTTATGGTGATTACCTTAGTTGTTCATTTTGAGTTTTTGATGTTAGGATTCATGTGGGTGGGTGCTAAAAAGGACTTGAAGTATTTGAGGCCTCAAAGGTTATAGATGTGATGCTAAAGGGAAAATAAGCCTTCTGTTGGTTTCACTGGCAAGATTATGGGTCCACAATCCAACTTCCATATAAATCAACCAAATATTCCGTGAAAGGTTTTAAAAGAGCTTCAAATTCCACATTAACTTTTACTTACAATTGTGCTTTTGGTCTATTTTTATTGGCTTTTGAATGAATTATTTTTTTGGTTTAAACTGTTGTTTTCATCTTTTGTAATCATCCTATTGTTTAGCACACTTAAGGTTACAGCAAGTGCACAAATTTGGAATTGATACTTAAACCCTTGATGGGACAAAAATTTCTATTGGCTTAAGTAGTTGTATAAGATTATGCATGAGTGAGTAAACCCTGTTCCCAGATTTTTCTTTGTGCGTGTTAACCTTTGGTTAGGCTTAGCAATAATGGACTTCAATTTGCTACTGATATATACAATTTTTTAAAAAGACTTTCATGTCGTTTTAATAGACTTTTTTTTTTTAATTTTTTTTTTATAAATTTTTTTATCATAATAGTAATACACCTTGGGGATGTACTCATATTGGTTTGCAAAGTTGTAGTGGGTTACATTTAACACATTTCTATGATAATGCTTTTCTAAGAGTGTTGCAGGTGCTCCATTAGATGGGTTACCTCACCCCAAACTTTAACTTTACTTTTTGACTTTAGTTTGATTTGACTTTAATTTGATTTACGATTGGGTGGACATTTAGGCTGCGTTTATTTCACATGAAAACCAGTTTCAAAAAATATTTTATACCATTGTGTGTGTTTGGCACCAACTGAAAATATGGTCAAATTGAAAATGTTTTACACTTTGACTGTAAAATACCCCTTCTCACTCGTAAAACCATTTCCATTATTGTTTTACCTTCAAACCACATTTTACAGATTGAAAAAGTGGAGAGAGAGAGAGAGAGAGAGAGAGAGATGAGTGTGAGACTAGAGAGAGAGAGATTGGAGTCGCCATCATAGTTGTCGCTGGAAGCTCATCGGCACTGCCATCTAGATTGTCACCACCCAAGACCGATCCACCCAAAACCGATCTCGTTCTTTACCCACCTAAGACCGAGCTCGTTCTCGACAAACCGATCTTGTTCTCCCTCTTGCTCATTGTTGCCGATCTGACTGCCACCGACCACCAGCCCATTACACTCCACCCTCAAACCCACCCTCTGCACTGGTGAGTTTCCTCCACTGTTTTAGTTCTGTTTGAGTCTGATGACCTCACCTCACCTCCAATCCACCCTCCTCCGCCCAGCTGTCACTCTCCCTCACACCGACGAAGCCATACTTGCCTCCAAAAGCCGACCCACCCTCTACAAAAGCCGATCCACATCCCCTCAAACCCATCTAGCCAAAATCCACCCTTAAACTCATAAACAACCCATAAATGTTTTTATTTTGATTTTTGGTTGTGTTAAAAGTGTATATTTTGAAATTTTATGTTATAAAATTTGTTTGAAAGCTGAGAAAATGGCTGAGAAAATGTGAAAAATTTGTAGGAAAATAGCATTTTCAGAATATTACCAAATACCAGAAATCGTTTTCCGGATTATTTTCCATTGTAAAACCAAACACCTGGATTTCATTTTTCTTACAGGAATTCATTTACCCCTGCATTCATTTTACACTTAGAATTCGATTTACATCGAACCAAACGCAGCCTTAGATGCATCTAAGCTTATTGGGTATATGGGGGAGAGAAATAACGCCAAATGAAAATAAAATCAAATCAAATATGAAGGTTCAAAATAAAAATGTTCAACTTAAATAGTAGAAAATAACTCAATATTTATCTTATGTTAATGGAGAACAACATGAGATTCAAATGTGGTTCAAAAGAAGTTACCACAAAATTTTCCCAATGACAAAAAAATTAATACCACACACATTGTGTAGAAGTATTAAGTTTGATTTTTGGTATAAAATTCTAAATCTAATTATTTTAGTATTTATAAAATTAAACAATTAATTATCAAATTAAGTAGATACACAAAAAATGAATTAGCGTTGAGCACGCCCTTACATGCATGCTCAAAAGCTCTTCTGTTTTTTTTTTTTTTTGGTAAATGTCAATAATTTGCATCCATTATAATTTGATTATTAAATTTTCCGATAAAAAAAAAACTAGGGGTGTGATAAGTGTTGCATTTGTGGGTGAAAATTTTTTCATCACACCCTAGATATTTGTGATTGGAAATGTAGTAATTCCAAATTATAATGCTATGCAAATTATTAACTATTACAAAAAAGAAAAGAAAATAAGAGTCTTTGAGTACGAGTGTGAGCGCGTGCTCAGAGGCTAGTATTATTTAATGAGTTGTATATGAAAAAAAAAAAAAAAAAAAAAAGAGATGTTGGACTAGTTGTAAAATAGTATGTTAAAATAGGCAAAATAACTTTTTAAAGGGTAAAATGACAAATTTTTTAAGAATCCGGATGCTAATGCTCTTATACCAAAAACCTAAGTTGGCAAAGTTGGCTTACGTGCATGTATAGACGTAATGATTTTCATTTGATAAAGTTATATAAATTAGATTCACCCTTTTTTTTTTTGGTTAAACTTTATACATAATACATATTACGAAATTGACTATTTTTATTATGAACAAATTGCGAATAATGATTTGAAATCTTATGAACTTAATCATAAACTTACAAAAAAATTAATCTTAAGTCTATATAAGTATATTTTTATATACATGTATGTAAATAAAATATATATTAGCCTCATCGCACACTACACGCGTGCTTCAAGGCTTTTTTATTTTTTAATTTTAAAAATTCTCATTTTCTCAATTTGTGTTTTATACGTTTGTCCAGTAAGATTTTTGTGTTTGTCAATCGCGAAAATAAACACATAAATAGAATTGAGGGCATTATTTTGTTGGGTGTTTTCATTTTTTGGAGTTAGGTCTCATCACATTTCTGGTTTCATTGGGGCTTGACAAGTGTACAATCATTACTGAATAAAAACATAAACCTTGAATGAAATTAATGAAAATTTTTTACATTAACCAAAAAAAACCCTTCGAGCTTGTATGTAGCATGTGCAATTAGACTATTTGTATTATTAAAATTTGTATAACGAATATTTTGTTTATGTTATGTTTGGAGCACTACTTCATGCTTAGAGCACTAGTATTGGGGGAGTGTGAAAACCTCCCAGTTGCTATTTTACCTCCTAAACCCTTAAAACCATACTCCATCTGGGTTTGTAAACCAAAAATGTTTTCCTGCCTTGCTACAGTAAGGTTGCATATACGCAACCTCATTGTTCACAGGATGTAAACTTAAAAACTAATATTTTATTAACTCTCCCACTTCACTCTCTCATCTGACTCTCCATTTTCTCTATCTTCACTTTCCACCATGTCTCCCTCTTCTCATCTCTCCCTTTGCTGTTTCTATTGCTCTCTTCTCTGTTTCTCCTTCTTCTCTCTATTCTCTTTGTTTCTCTTTAATCTATCTTTTCTTGTCTGACACATTTTTGGTTGGATCAAATCGGTGGTGGCTGGGTTTCAAGGGTGGAGATTTGGTGGTTGCTGGGTTGGTTTTGGTGGTGGAGTTGGATCGATGGGTGGGTTTTGGTGGTGGGTCTCGGTGACGGTGGGTTTCGCTAATGGTGGGTTTTGGTGACATGGCTGGATTTTAGGGGTGACGATTTGGTGGTTGCTGGATTGGGTTTTGGTGGTGGAGTTGAATGAGTGGCTGGGTTTTGGTGGTGGGTCACTGTGATGGGTCTTGGTGATGGTGGGTCTCGGTGATGGTGGGTTTCAGTGGTGGGTTGTTTGGTGGTTATTGTGGGTTGTGCAAGGGTTGTAGGCTTGACAGGGTTTCTATGTCTCGTCTCTCTCCCTTTCTATGATTTTGGGGGGTTTTTTCTGGTGGTGGTGATGGATTCCAGGTGGTGGTGGTGTGTTGTGGGGTGGTGACTGTTGTGGTTAAGGGTTTTTTGTTGTTGTTGTTGTTGTGGGGTTTAATTTTGGGATGGTTATTGACTATGGTGGTGGTGGTGGTGGTGGTTGGTTTTGATTGTTGTACTGGTGGTGATTGGTTAATTGATTTTGATGTGCTGGTGGTGGCTGCTGTGAAGAATTGGTGTTTATGGTTGAGTTTTGGTGGAAGGTGGGGTTTACTAGAGAGAGAGACAAAAAGGAAGAGAGAGGAAAGAGAGATAGAAGAGGAGAGAGAGAAACAAATTTTTTATATTATTTGATTGCGTAGTTTATATTATTTTAATGAGTTGTATGTAAAAATAGAAACTGGGATGTAGGGTGAATTGTAAAATTGGTTGGTAAAATAGATAAAGTGGTGTGTAAGGATACACAATAGAACTTTTATTTTGCATATCGGATGCTAATGCTTTTAGAGTTAGAGAGCTTCTTTTTGTTTTTTGAGCCATTTGTAAATTTGCATGGTTTTTACTTTTTATTTTTATTTTATTGAGACAATAAAGTGGCAGTTTTTATAAGAGTGTTTATTGAAAGTTGAAGGTAATAAAAAATTTATAATATCTAGTCCAAAATGCCCTTGGGATTTTGGATTAGTGGCAACTCTAAATTATGGAAGCGAGAGAGGAGCCAACTCTAAATTTTGTATTATTGATTTTTGATTTTTGATTTTTTTTTTTTTTTTGGTGTGGAGAGAGTATCATTCTATGGTGTGATGGTGTCCGCTCTTGATGATAGCTCTTATCATTAAACCAATACACCAATCGGTTTTTGGTGTAGATGGAGATTGAATTCTAGATTTCTTATTCAACCATCAGAGACTTTACTTGTTGAGTTAACTAGAACTTACTTGTATTGTTGACTCAAGTTGTTTAATAATTGTTCAAATTGAACCCTCTATCTTAACTTCCTTCCCTATAAGTAACAAAAAATGGTCATGTGGTGTGCATGTGAGGTGTGACCACTTTACTATAATAAAAAAAATAATTATTAAAATAATATGTGCACATCACATGATTATATAATTAATCAAATTGAGATGGAGGGATTAATTCGAAAGATTCTTAAACCTTCGAGGGGTCAATAATACAATTTGAGTCAGTTTGGATAAGTTGTTTTAAAAAGTGCATTTTCAAAAAATAGCATTTTTAAAACGATTATTTTGAAAACACATTTTTTAAAATTACACTTAAGTGTTTGGTAAAACATGTTGCCTTAATATTGTTGAGCAAACTACAAAAAAGGACCTGACAGATTGATACTGTAATGATAATAATAGAAGTAATAATATATATTTTTTATTTAATGATGTAATAATAAGAAAACATCCTATAAAAAAAATTTAACAACAACAACAATAATTGTGGGGGAAAAAAATGCCCCCACAATAATAATAATATGGTTCTATTTAATAGTGTAATTTATTTTTACCTAATTTTTATCTTTCCCAATATCTATCTCCTACTACCACAAGCTTCTCTTTCACTTGCTGAGTAGCTGGATAGAAATCCTCTACACTCAACCACATGGTCCGCATCTAACCTTAGCAATTTCTAAACAAATTCATTCAATTGCATCCAGGCTTCTCCAAATTCATCTTCTTCGCGTCACCCACAACTTCATCCCATACCAAAATAATTTTGCTTTCGCTCCAATTTTGGCATACCCAGTATATTCAATTCATGAAAAAAAAGCTAGAGAGAAGAAACTTCAACAAAGCCGAGCGAAATTGGATAGTGGCAAGGTGTAGAGGAGACAGATGAAAGCAAGGTAGCGAACAAGGCATTAGTATTTGTGAGGATATTTTAGGAATTTCAAACTTCAAATGACTATGATAGTTGCATTTATTAAAGGCGAAAAACCCATTTTAGTCCTTACATTTTCATGCGATTCCCACTTTGGTCCCTAACTTTTTTTTTCACCGATTTTAGTTCCTATCCTGGAAAACGTGTCTCGTTTTAGTTCCTAACGTTACATCAGAGACGGAAATTGCAGAGCTGGCAAATGGAAAAAATTAAAAATATTAAAATAATGCACACTGTGTCCACGTGGCTTTTCACATCAGCCTTTAAATTAAAAAAATTAATTTATTAATTTTAACTAAATAAAAAAATTAAAAACAGAAATAAAAACCGAACCTAGCAAGAACAACAAATTTCAAACCCAGCAAATTTAAAACCCAACAAGAACAAGATCAACAAAACACAAACCCAGCAAATTTAAAACCCAAAAAATTAAATTCAAACCCATATTCTGAAAATCTGGATTTGATTTTTGTGTTTGATGTTTTGTGTAAATTTTAACTAAATGAAAAAAAAGGAAAAAACTGAAATAAAAATAAAAACCCAGAAAAGTAAGAAAATTGAAAACCTTAGAAAATTCAAAACCCAGAAGGAGAAGGAGAACAAGAACAAACCCAGAAAATTCATACCACTGTCACTACCAAACCTCCATACCCAAACTACTAAGATTCATACCCAAACCCACTACTGAGCCACAAACAACCACTAAGATCCATACCCTTCAGTTTTCAGAGACTCACGCAAGAACCAAGATCCATACCCTTCAATTCTGCCAAGCCACAAACCCACAAGCTAAACCAACCCAACAACCATCGAAGCCAACCCAGCCACCATCGATTCCAACCCAGCCAACCCATCAAATCCAACCGACCCACAGTGAGCCATGACCACCCATGGCAAGCCACGACCACCCCACCCACGGCGACCCACGACCACCTCACCCACGGCGAGCCATGACTACCCATGAGCAGACATCGGACCACGTTGATCTGAATCCCACCCACCCAAAGCCTCCATGCTGATTTGTGCCATGCCGATCTGAGGCCCAAAAGCCAATATTGAAAGAGAGGAGAAGCTTTCAAGGTGAGAGGAAGAGAGGAGAGAGCGTGGGAAAAAGAGAGAAACTCTAAAAGTGAGAGGAAGAGAGAGAGTGAGATTAAAAAATAATTTTCTGGGTTTGTTCTTGTTCTTGTTCTCCTTCTGGGTTTTGAATTTTTTGGGTTTTTGAATTTTCTGGGTTTTTATTTTTATTTCAGTTTTTTCCCCTTTTTTTTTTTTTTTTTCATTTAGTTAAAATTTACAAATTAATTTTTTGTTTTTAAAAAATTACGTGGCATTTGTGGGTATTATTTTAATATTTTTAATTTATTCAGTTTGCCAGCTGTGCAATTTCCGTCTCTGATGTAACGTCAAGGACAAAAACGAGACGCGTTTTCCAGAATAGGGACTAAAATCGGTAAAAAAAAAGTTAGGGACCAAAGTAGGAATTGCGTGAAAATATAGGGACTAAAATGAGTTTTTTGCCTTTATTAAAAAAGCCACCCACCACTGTGTTTCGCAAACGTGAAATTTTAGAGTTTTAAAAATGCAATGCCAAATGAATAGCTTCTAGCGTTTTTAAATTTTTTTTTTTTTATATATATAAAAAACGAGCGTTTTTATTTAGAGACCCCACAATCGGAGTGAAAATTGATAACACATGGATCAATTTGCAACTAATCCAAATGCTAGGTCTTTTTACATTTTATCCTAATATCTACAACTAAACCAATTTTAATTTATAGGCGGCAGTTCGTAAGTAGTACATCCTAAAGATGAGAAGGCTAGCATTTTTTTTTTAAATAAATTAATTAATGGTTGGAGGAGGGAAAATTTGACCACGAATATCTCTATTGGAAACACTAAGTGATGCTTGTTAAGTTACAAAACTCTGGGTAAAGAGGCTAGAATTAAATTTGTACTTACAATAAGAACTACTAAAATTTTACATCATGATGATAAGGTCATGATTAGTTAAAAAAAAAAAAAAAAACACGTGTAAGAAAATTATACATCCTAAACTTTGAAAAAAAAAAAAAGTGTGACACTATCAAGAGATCCATAACCCATCCAAGTTCATAACAACCAAATTGAAGCTTGATAATAAGCTTCGATCCACTTGTAACCACATTGAGCAGGTAAAAATTTAAACAATCTTCAATAAACATCACAAAATATTTTCTAACATTCAACAGGTCTAGTAGGAATTAATTAGGACAAATTTCTTGCAACAACCTTCACTGCATTTGTTTTGATAAAAATTGATTTCTAGAAAATATTTCCGCAATTTTAGGTGTTTGTTGCGATTGAAAATGCTGGTTAACCTAAAATATTTTCAGGTTGATTGTAAAGTAAAGGCTCGTTGGGAGTAAAACGTTTTACGCTTGCATTTTCGATCCAAATATTTTACGCATCAGTGATCAAACAATACAAAGCAACCTATCATTTCAGCCCCTTAACACCCCTAATCCCATTGATTCTCAAGAAAATCAAGACAAAAAATGTAAGAGAAAACCAGCATAAAAATTTGGTTGGGGCTTGTAGAACTTGTATATAGCATTTTGTTATGGAGTCTTGAATTGTGATACAAATTTGTGTATGAAGGTTGATGTTTATAAAAGAAAAATATATATATTTTTTCTTTTCTTCTATTTTTAATTTTTTAATTATTAATTCTACGAATATTTTTAATAAAAGAAATTTAAAAAACCTACTTTGTTTTGGGCATTAACAATGATCACCTAACAACATTGACAGGAGAACTGAATTGAATAAAGAAAAAGTTAAAGAACTTAAATGAATGAAATTAAAGTTACATAACTTAATTGAATTTTAGGCAAAATTAGAGGTTGTAATTTGTAATATGGCTTATAAAAAATTCTAATGTATATGTTATGTTTATGTTTATGTTTATGTTACGCAGTTTATATTTAAATATTGTATATTCAAAACAAATGTTTCTTAATTTTCTACATTCTTAATCCTTTAGGACTTTTAAAATGGTATATATGATATATTAGAATTGAGTAGCATCTCATGGGGGAAAAACATTACAAAAATTTAATTATTAAAAAACAAAAAGGCATTGAGCATAGATATAAAGTAGGTGTTTTTTTTTTCTTTGCCATATGTTTTTGAGTGTTGGATTGTAAACAAATTTTAGTATTTGAAAATCATATTTTGCTTACATATAAAATTTTTTTTACATGTTTTAATTGCTTTACAAGTGTCATATACATCGTAGAGGATGATCATAATATACACTCTCAAATTGCTTATTTTCTAGGCTTTTTGCCCCGTGGCTGTCCTTTATAAATTTAAGCAATTATATGCTTAAAAGGATTACATCATGCATTATATTTGATCTATCTAAGTTAAGATTTAAGAAATTTCAATCTCAATTCTATTAAGTTTGTGATTTTAGTTTAGTTGAGATTTTATAAGGCTACTTGGCAAGCCATGTGAGAATCTAAGTGGCATTAATAATAATAGTATTTTAATACCACTGTTAGTGTGTTTGCTTTTCTCCATCCACCTTTTGACAGCAACGACTATTTTAACATAATATAAAAAGGTTATATCCTAAACTAACACATTTTAAATATTAGATCAAATTTTTATGTTGGAAAAAAATTGAATGTTTATATTCATGTTAGGATACGTTTGGTACACTGAATGGGAATTACAACATGAATTGTAATCTTTATTACTAGAAATAAAATGTGTTGTAATGTAATAATTAAACGTATTCATTAGTTTGGTTGTGAGTTATAACATTAGAATGAAACTTAATATTTATTTTTGGAAATTTCTTACTCATACAATTATATTTCCTTAAAAATTGTTATTTTTAAATTTAAGAGAGATATGTGTTATTTTTTATGATTTTTTATTTTTATAATTGTTAGATGTATATGGAAAGTTTGTTTACTTGGAAATATATTAAATTTTGAAATTATTGTACTTACTAAAGAATAGCTGATACAATATTTTAAAGAGGAATAATTATTCCTCATTTTAAAGAATAACTATTCATAAGAAATGATTATTCATTGTAATAAAAACATAACCAAACTAAAAAATAACTAAACCATAGGAATAACTATTACATTACAGCGCCTATTGCAATCTACCAAATATGCCCTTAATGTTTATTAAGTTTTTATTTAAATATTGTATTCAAAACAAATAGTTCTTAATTTGCTACTTTCCTAACCCTTTAGGCTTTAGGATTTTAAAAAAAATGCTATATTAAATGTAAACATGATATGGTAGAATTGGTTAAACATTTTATTAAAAATAGATAACAACAAAATATTTAAAAATAAAATTATGTTGAGCACAAATGTAGTCTAGTTGTTGAAAATCATCAAACTTTATCTTTGTATGCAAATCAGTTTGAATCCTTTTCCCTCTAGACCCTTAAACACTTTGTGCATGGGAAGGTCCTAATTCAATTATAAGACCCTTGGCGAACTGTTTTGAACTTTATCATAATAGTTTAAAAATCTTATTCAACTAACATTAGACTTTTAGTTAATATCAACTTCTTCAATATGCAGTGTATATATATATATATATCAAATAATTCATAATGAATACCTACTACATGGTTTTTTTTTCTCTATTCTTCTCTTCTTTTATCTACAACCTTGCAAGTATGTATTTGTTTACTCTAATTATTTTTCCATTAAATTGAATAAGTTTTGTGTATTTTTTGTCTTTTGTTTAACCTAATTTGCTTAAGTTTTATCCAATTTATATTTTTATGGTTTGAGAATCAATTATTAAATATGCTTAGACATGATTTTTTAAATTATTTTGTGTTTTATGACATGGGTTCCAATGGTGATATGTTGCTTTCATCCTCTCAATTTTGATTTAGAGAACAACCTTTTTTTAGCTTATTATTAAGCATGTCTTGATATAAATTTGATGATAAATTGTTCATAACAATTTAAATTTTTTTCCCCGATTGAAATAGCTTTGGCTAACTATTAGAGTTGTACACTTTGACCTATAGAAGAAGGCTGTCTGTCCATTTAGTTTTTTATTTTATTTTTATACATCATTAAATATGGTCTGACATGATTTTTATCAATTGTTAAATTTTTTAATAAAGAAAATTGACAAACAAGAACAAGGATACACTAGAAATATAGTCTACAAAGAGGTATTCAACAATCTCCAAAAGATACAAAATTCTTATTAGAGCACAATTAGTATGTTACAAAATAATAATTTTTTATTTAGGTGATATCATTTTATATTTGATAGTTATTATACCAATACAATTTATTCTTTTTTATTATAATAATAATTTATTTTGTTATTGTTTATCAGATAAAATATATATTAATTCTATAAATTTAAGCTAAAACCGTGCAACACATGGGCCTTTATTTAGTATATATATATATAATGCAGAGACCTCATGTGGGAGAGCATAAGGCTCTACCATGTGGTGCTCCCTTTGACAATAAATTTGTTCACATAAATTCTTTACTTAAGTAATACATCAGAGATAAGAACTAATTAAATTTAAAAGATGATTCCCATAAAAAAAAAATTCAAAAAATAAGAACTCTTTATTTTCTTAGATTCATTGTATCATGACATTTCTCAAATGTCACATTATAGATAAGGACTAATCTATATATTACTAAAAGCTAAAGCGTAGCATTTAATGTTACTGTGCTCACGTTGAGCCACATCAGCATCCACGTCATTATTCTTTTTTCTTTCCAATTTTCCTATAATTATTTTTTAACATTTACTTTTTTTTTTAAATAATTGTACTTTCTCTAACCTTTCTCATGCCTTTACCTTTTCATCTCCCCACTACCCTCAACTTTAATATCACTTTTCATTTTTCTTTATTTTGTCTCTTCATCTTTCTCTCCCTTACATTTTCATCTTCCCATTACCCTCAACCTTAATGTCACTATTCATCTTTCCATTCATCTTCCTTTATTTTGTCTATTCATATTCACATCATCTATATCTATATATTACTAAAAGTTGAAGCGTAGCATTTAATGTTACTGTGCTCACGTTGAGCCACATTAGCATTCACGTCTATATATTACTAAAAGCTAAAACATAGCATTTAATGTTACCGTGCTCACGTTGAGCCACATCAGCATCCACATCATTATTCTTTTTTCTTTCCAATTTTCCTATAATTATTTTTTAACATTTACTTTTTTTTTTAATAATTGTACTTTCTCCAACCTTTCTCATGCTTTTACCTTTTCATCTCCCCACTACCCTCAACTTTAATATCACTTTTCATCTTTCTTTATTTTGTCTTTTCATCTTTCCCTCTCTTACATTTTCATCTTCCCACTACCCTCAACCTTAATGTCACTATTCATCTTTCCATTCATCTTCCTTTATTTTGTCTATTCATATTCACATCATCTATATCTATATATTACTAAAAGTTAAAGCGTAGCATTTAATGTTATTGTGCTCACGTTGAGCCACATCAGCATTTACGTTATTATCCTTTTTTCTTTCCAATTTTCCTATAATTATTTTTTAACATTTACGTTTTTTTTAATAATTGCACTTTCTCTAACCTTTCTCATACCTTTACCTTTTCATCTCTCCACTACCCTCAACCTTAATATCACTTTTCATCTTTCTTTATTTTGTCTCTTCATCTTTCCCTCCTTTACATTTTCATCTTCCCATTACCCTTAACCTTAATGTCACTATTCATCTTTCCATTTATCTTCCTTTATTTTGTCTATTCATATTCACATCATCTTCTATAAATTTGTTGTTCTCTCTTTCATTCTTTGCATAGTTTTCCATCAAAGAAAGCTGTCTCTTCATCTTTCCCTCCCTTACCTTTTCATCTCCCCACTACGCTCAACCTTAATGTCACTATTCATCTTCCATTCATCTTTCTTTATTTTGTCTCTTCATATTCTGTTAGGAATGGAATAGATGGATTTGGGTTTCTCTAGCTGATTTGAGGTCAGCTGGTCCTCCAATGGAAAAGAGAAAATGACAGAGAAAGGAAACAAGAAAAGGAACAGAAAAAATAGAAGCAAACTTAGAAACAATTATCTTGTTTCATATTTTCTGTACAGACTTCCTTTTATACCCTTGACTGATGCTTTCCACTATACACCGTGTCTGGCACTACTCTAACTATCCTTTTCCCCAACCAACCCAATATCCTAACTAACTTGTAACTAATTGACCAACAGATGCAACTGCAGCGCCACACTACATAATACCCCCAATTGTCCAACACTATACGTGCACAGTAGCCTTACAGTCATACTCCACATATCCCATTACAATCATGACACAAAATATCCCACAAAATATCCCTAACAATACCCTCCCCTTAAAACACCTTGCCCACAAGGTGAGGATACTGTCGTTGCATCAGGTACACTTCTTCCCAAGTAGCATCATCCACACTTTCCCCTTGCCACTGCACTAGGACTTGAGTAATAGTCCTACTTCTCAAGGTATGCGTTCTAGTCTTCAAGACAGCCACGGGTTCATGACTCAAACAGCTAGCTGCATCCATAGAAGGTAATGAAGGAACAACAGCCACATGCTTGCCCAATTTCTCCTTAAGACAGGAAACATGAAATGTAGGATGGATCCTAGAATCTGGTGGTAGATCCAACTTGTAAGAGACCTTGCCCACCCTATGCAAAACTTGGAAAGGACCATAATATCGAGGTGCCAACTTACCCAAATGCTTCTGCTTCATTGATTTCTGCTTGTAAGGCAGCAACTTGAGGTATACCCAATCACCCTCAGCAAATTCCCTTTTAGTCCTGTGCTTGTCAGCATTCACCTTCATCCTTTCCTGGGCTGCTACCAAATTCTGCTTCAACAAGACCAGAAGCTGCTGTCTAGTCCTCAATTGCCCATCAACACTGTTAACTTTAGTGGTACCTGGAATATAATCCAATAGCTTGGGAGGAGGATAGCCAAATAAAGCCTTGAACGGAGTTAGCTTGGTAGAGGTATGAAAATTGGTATTGAACCAAAATTCAGCCAATGGTAGCCATTCCACCCAAGTATGAGGTCTATCAACTGCAAATGCGCTCAAATAATGTTCTAGACTCTTGTTAACTACTTCAGTTTGTCCATCTGTCTGAGGGTGATAAGCTGAGGACATAGCCAGCTGCACTCCTTGCAACCTCATCAACTCTTGCCAGAAATGAGAGGTGAAAACAGGATCCCTATCACTTACAATTGTAGCTGGCAGACCATGCAATTTAAACACATGTTGCAGGTAGAGATTAGCCACCTTGGCAGCTGTATAAGGGTGAGACAAGGGAATGAAATGGACAAACTTGGTAAGCCTATCCACTACCACTAGGACCACATCTTTGGATTGAGACTTAGGAAGGCCTTCAACAAAATCCATGCTTATATCAAGCCAAGGTTTGTCAGGTATAGGGAGGGGTTGTAACAGTCCAGCCACATGACAGGTTTCATACTTAAGTCTTTGGCATATATCACATTCTCTAACATGCTTCTTCACATCAGATCTCATACCGGCCCAATAAAAGTCTCTCTGCATCCTATGTAAGGTCTTGAGAAATCCGGAATGTCCTCCTAGAGGACTGTCATGGATTTGCTGCAGTACAATAGCCTTCAAAGCATCACATGACCCAAGAAAAATCTTACCTTTATACAACAACAACCCATTCTGCACAGCATACCCTTTTGGAACCCCCTTTCCCAACTGAAAAGCTTGGAAAATATCCTGTACTTGCTGGTTCGAAGTATAACTGGCCTTAAGATCAGTCAATCAAGCTGGAGAGGGAAATGAAACCATGCACAAGACCCCCTTATGAGCTTCTGAGACTTCCCAAGAAGTACCATCATCAAAATCAGCCTTCCTAGATAATGCATCAGCCACTAAATTGTCTTTTCCCTTCTTGTACTCCACAACAAAGACATAGCCCAACAATTTAGCAAACCATTTTTGTTGGGCTGGTGTGCCAATTTTCTGCTTCAACAAATACTTCAAACTTTGTTAGTCAGTTTTAACAGTAAAAGGCCTGCCCACCAGATAAGCTCTCCACCTCTTGACAGCAATGACTAAGGCTAGTAACTCTTTCTCGTATGTTGACAAAGCTAAGTTCTTACCCTTAACTGCAACCCACAAACCAAAGAAGCATCTACAAAATTATGGGTACTGCCAGTGTCTATTAGAATTACCAACCCATTTCCATTAACCCTACCCCTCACCCTCATAGTACCAGGTGTAGGAGTTAGGAATGCTATAAGCATATGGATAATAATTGGTGTATTGAGATTTAGTTAGTTACAATTCTAAACATGTTAATCACATTTAGCACATGTTGGAATTATTAATGCACATGAAAAATAATAGAACCAATAGAATGAGGCATGTTAATCACATTTAGCACATGTTAGAATTATTAATGCACATGGGGAATAATAGAACCAATAGGATAAGGCCATGTGGGCCAATGAGATTAGAGCTAGTCTCCTATAAATACATGATTGTAATCCAATATGAGATATCAATGAAGAATAAACCAATTTGTTAATGCATTAGTGCATCTCTCTATCTCTCTCTCTTAATCTCTCTCTTTCTCTATGGAGGGTGACTACCTCGAATTAAGTCAATTTCCCTACATTCCCCATCCATTCCCCTATAATTCCCATCAATCTCCATTGGGAACTACCGGGTTCCTAACAAATGGTATCAGAATCGTTGATCTTGAGATGAGCAATTGTGATGAAAGAAAACTTTTGAAAAAAATACAAGAATTGTTGAACAAAACTATAGAAGAATCCAAGGATATTTCAAAGAAGATGAAGGCCTTGGCTGAATCTAATATGGCCATGAAGGAAGAACTTTCAAGAGTGCAAAAGGATCTTGAAAACATGTCCGAAGAAGAGTTACAATCTCTTGATTCAATGAAAGTCGAAGAACAAATCAAGTTCCAAGAATCTACTACTGTTGTTACAAGCCAAGATGTTGATTTTTGTGTCAAAGTGGATGATGATGTACATGTACATGCTGCCCTTGAAGTTTAGTCGAAAGAACCAACAAAGAAGGTGATGATGATCTTTCAAGAACCCATTCTTGATGCACCAGTGGAGGCTTCCATTCAAGAGTCTATGATTCAAGAAGTGGCAATCCAAGTGTCGATGATCCAAGAATCCAAGATACAAGCGCCAACAATTTTAATGTTTCTAGAATCGAATGAGGTCTTGAGGATACAAGAACATTTCAAGGTTGAAAAAATCAATGAGACCTTGAAGATTGAAAAACTATTGAAGGCTCAAGAATTCGAGCAAATCTTGAAGATCTACGAAGAAGAAACCTTCATATGCATGGGATCGCTTGTCAAAGAGAAATGCATGAATATGGTGATCAAAATGTCACTACGGTATTGGTCCATTGGAAGATCTCCTTTGATGAAGATGCTATTTCACAACAACACCTTGTGGGCAAAGTGTTTTTAAGGAGAGGAAAATGTTAGGAATGCTATAAGCATATGGATAATAATTGGTGTATTGAGATTTAGTTAGTTACAATTCTAAACATGTTAATCACATTTAGAACATGTTGGAATTATTAATGCACATGGGAAATAATAGAACCAATAGAATGAGGCATGTTAATCACATTTAGCACATGTTGGAATTATTAATGCACATGGGGAATAATAAAACCAATAGGATAAGGCCATGTGGGCTAATGAGATTAGAGCTAGTCTCCTATAAATACATGATTGTAATCCAATATGAGATATGAATGAAAGTATAAACCAATTTCTTAGTGCTTTAGTGCATATCTCTCTCTTAATCTCTCTCTTTCCCTATGGAGGGTGACTACCTCGAATTAAGTCAATTTCCCTACAATTCTCATCCATTCCCCTATAATTCCCATCAATCTCCATTAGGAACCACCGGGTTCCTAACATATTCACACCATTTTTTTTATAAATTTGTTATTCTCTCTTCCATTTTTTGCATAGTTTTCCATCACAGAAAGGTTGTTTCTCCCTCCCTCTCTCTCTCTCTCTCTCTCTCACACACACACACACACACACACACACACACACACACACACACAATAATTTTAGGAGTATTTTTTTTTCCTGCATCTCTGCTTAAGTTGATAAATTTTTGTGTTTGTTATAACTCTACGTTGGGTTGGTACGATTTAGTTTTGTGTTTTAAGTTTTTTTTTTGGTTCTCTTTGATTGTTAAATATTATACTATTGCGTAATAAAAAAATTAAAAAGATAATATATAAGAATATTGTGGGTGAGAAGGCCCAACGCCACACACTGGGCCTGAGGCCCAGTTTGAATACAACTACCTGTCCGAAGAGGCTAAGAGTATCATTGCTTTGCCATCCTGGTGAGAGTGCAACCCATAAGGGACAAATACTTCATCCGAAGACAACCGGGCCGGTCCGAAGGGGTCCTATCCAACGGATCCCCCCAGAACTTGATCGAGTAGATACGCTGAAGATTCCCCTGTAAGGGCCGAGCTTTGGGCACGTTTAGCTGCGTGGCTATCATGAAATACAAATAAAGCTGCCACCGTCGCATTTAATGCACTGCAGCAACTTTCCTGGTCGCATTCTCACCCACCACCACTCACTGCAGGTTAAAGCAGACTTCTGATGTGACTAGTACTCAAGTGGACGCCTAGATGGAGGACAAGTGTGCGGTGAAGATTGGGAAAGGGTGTATATATAAGAGAAACAGGCGTCACAGAGGATGGGGGAGAAAAAATTGTATTCAGTAAGTTTTTAAATACTAAAGCTCTTCGGATTCGGACCGAAGAAATTCTTGTTAAACGCTAGTCTGAACTCTTCTTTACATTGGTCTGCCTGTATGAACCGTTGCTAAATCCAAACCCAGCCCAGTTGTTTAACCCATTCTCTACAAATTTATTGTTGGGAATTTGTTGGGCTCACAATACAAAAAGTTGATACCTGGCCCAACAAATTTGGACCCTACAAATATAATATATATTATTCTAGGATTTTTTTTTTAAATAATTATAAAACTCAAACAATATCATTAGTTAGGCAACCTTTCAAACATATTGCATTTCTAACAATTCGACTATAGAGGGGTCGATTTCACTGTTCAACGTTTCAGACTATTGTAGAAATCGACTCCAGAGGAGTCGTTTTCAGTACAAAGAAAACGACTCCAATGGAGTCGTTTTCTTTGTACTGAAAACGACTCCTCTGGAGTCGATTTGCTTAAAACACATCTACCTTCAGTTGTGTTACAAAACCCAGCAACCCAGCAACACCGACGAGCTCGTCCCAAACCCCGACGAACCCAGGCGCCGATTTCACCATTTCGAGATCGAGATCGACTGCTCGTCGTCGATGTTTGTGGAACTGGAAGACTTCGGTCAGACGGACCGACGGACCTGACTCGGCGGATCGGTGAGGTTTTGTTGCCGAACGAAGAAGAACGAACCCAGGCGAATGAAGAACGAAGAACAACGAACCCAGGCGCCTGGGTTTCTTGCCGACGAACCCAGGCGCCGATTCTGACCGACGAACCCAGCAAGACCGACGAGCAAACGAAGGAACCCAGGCGCCGATTCACCAAACCCCGACGAACCCAGCAACACCGACGCAAGGAAGAACACGCTCGGGCTTGGAAGTGGAGAAACCCAGGCGCATTTTGGGGAGGAAAGGAAGAACACGAAAATCTTAAGTGTTTGGGCTGGGCATATCAAAGAAAACGACTTCAGAGAAGTCGATTTCTATACAAAGAAATCGACTTCACTGAAGTCGTTTTCTTTGTATGGAAGACGACTTCTCTGAAGTCGTTTTCTGTGTATAAGAGCCACCTCCTCTAGACTCGATTTATTTATCTACGTGGCACAAAAATAGGCAATATGAACAGTAAAATCGACTCCTCTGAAGTCGAATTGTTAGAAATGCAATATGTTTGAAACGTTGCCTAACTAATAATATTGTTTGAGGAATTTGGTTATAAACCAAATAATCCCATTATTCTATTACCTAACATGATTTAGGTAATTTGATGTTTATTGTTATATATATATATATATATATTATATTTTTACTTTTTTAATCTTTTCATCTTATTTTATTCAATATTTAAACTCAGTCACATCCTCCATATAATTAAATTATTTATATTTTCTTTTTTAATTAAACATATAATATTTTATTTAAATTTAAATAAATTAAATTGTACTCACTTTTTTTAACATTTAGACTTTTTCCAACATTTCTCTTTCCCTTTACATTTTCATCTCCCCACTACCCTCTCCCTTAATATCACTCTTCATCTTTCCCTTTATTTTGTTTCTTCTTATTGTTATCCTTTTAGTATAAATTTGGCATTCTCTTTTTCATTATATGCATAATTTTTCTTCACAAAAAAACTTATTTCTCTCTTTCTCTCTCAATTTTTGGTGATATATATATATATATATATTTTGCATCTCTGCTTTAGGTTGAGAAATTTTTGTGTTTTTTAGAACTCTACTTTAGGTTGATGCGATTTAATTGTGTTTTAAGGTTTTTTTTTTTTTTTTTTTTTTTTTTTTTTTTTTTTTTTTTTTTTTTTTTTTTTCACTTTGGTTGTTAAATTTTATCATATGGCATTGTAAAGAATTAAAGATAGTATATAAGAATGTAATATTATAATATTACATAATATGGTTTAAATAATTTGGTATCTATTTAGAGATAATTAATTTGGTGTTTGTTGTTATATATTTTATTTTAATTTTTTTTCTTCTCATATTATTTTATTCAACATTATTATTATTGTTGTTGTTGAATTAATATATTAGATTGTATATTTTTTAAAAGCCAATATATTTACTTGAAAGAAAATGAAAAGCCAACTATTAACCAATAATAACTAAAACGATAATATTACCACGCGCAACGCGTGGGTCTACGATTAGTTAAAACTTAAAAGATAAGGACTCTTTATTTTCTTGGGTTCATTGTTTCAAGACATTCCTCTCTCCCACAAAGCACAAAACCTTTTGTGTTTTCACTTACCATTTTCACCTTTTGCACTTCTTTTATTTTATATAGATATACCCATAGTCTTTCATCTTCATGCCATAGGTTAGGTGCTTTTTGATATTGTTTTAGCCCTCATAATTTCTTGGTTTCTTTGTCATTTTTTACTACTATTTAAAGTAGTATTGGTATGAGCCTCGACCATAAAAGTAAAGAATGATGATTATTTTGGAGTTTTCTTTGTTGTGAATCAAGATTATCTCAGCTTCAATTGCAACCTCAAGTTTAGTAGCAGCTATTCAAGAATAGTGTGCAAACGATTCACATAATTTTTATGTTCTTTCTCATGTATCTTTAACTTATAGTACTTATCCACCTGCATCTTTTTGATTACTTCTGTTAGTGTTGTTAACTATAGTTGTTGCAATTTGTTAGAATTAGTTTCAAATTATTTAATTTTTTGTTATGGTTTTGATATACAATTGTAAGTTAATTAGTGTGCTCTACATCTCTATATAAAGACAAAGTTCATGTGTAAAATTAATAATACAGGATTAGTTCTCCCAATTTTTAGCTTTTACTTTTCTTGAATTTTAGTATTCTCTTTGTTTTTTTGTTTTTTGTTTTAAAGGATATAGGATAAATAGAAGTATATTTAGCCAAATTTTCTTTGTTTGATTCCATTCTCTTTATGTTGGTACACAAATAATTTTGTTTCATTTAGATTATGAACATAGCGTTTGAGATTGGGGACATGAGATTTGGTGATGAGAATGAAGTGGCTGAGGAAGTGTTCAGATTTAGAAATAAAGTTTACCTCTTTATCTAGATGTTATTTTATTAATTTAAATATTAAATTTATAATATGGTATAAACTCCTATAAATTTCGGAAACTACTTCTAGGATAAGGAAAAATTATAAAATATGAATTAAGAAAATTAAGTTTCAAAACATTCAACAATATTATGGAAAACATCATAAATACTATATAACAAAATGATTATAATATATGGGTCTTAAAAACATAAAAAATATTTTCAACTGAAATTACCAAGCATCCGCACATTGCATAGGAAATTATCTAGTATTTTATAATTGTTAAGATGGCAAGCTTTTAATGATAAATAATAAGATGATATCATTTGTGAGCTATGAGAACCAATAAAAACTTACCAACTCAAATGTTATAAAAATATTATGAAATTGGTGAGTTTGTAGCATAACTCTATTCAAAGTTTCAGACATATCCCTACTAGAAAAGTAGGAATCTATGACCATGTGTTGATAGTTTTTTTTTTTTATTTTTTTATTTTGTTTTATTTTATTTTATTTTATTTTTTGGGATAGATATGATAGTATTTCAATTTATAGTGTTTGCTCTATGACGATTGTTCCTAATCATCAGGCTAAGGCACCAATTATTTTTTGGTGTAGATGTCAAACCCCATATTTCTATTTGACGACAAAAACTTTAGCAATTAAGCTAACTATAATCCACAACCAGGTGTTGATAGTTCCAAATCTGAAGAGCCACCACTAGCCTATTGCCCAAAAGATTGGGGAATATGTGCAGGGGTAGCGTCGCAACACTAGTCCAATTAGCAAGAGTCCAATGGCATTTGCTAAAGGCATGTGGTCCTTGCTGAGATACCATTCACCACCATTTGGAAATTGGAAAGGAACCCGTTAAGAGCCATACAGATAATTGCAGGTGAACCCATATACCTATACAAGTATAAGCATCCAAATTGTTCGTGATCAAACTTCCTTAGGAACCTATACTTTACTAATGTTCAATTTCTTAGTAATAAGGATTCATATGGGTTATAGGTAATGGAAAGTGCTACTTTGGTTTGATTAAACTGGCTTTTAATTGGGCCTATCTAAACCTGTTTATCTAGGACTACTGTAGCTGATTTATTATCTTCTCGGGGATGGGATTAGTACAAAGTTTTAATTTACCTCTATTCCTAACACAAATATTACTTGCAATTTGGATTGTATCTAATAAAATGGAATTTAAACTGATACTAATGAACTTGATTTTGGATTGCAGATCCCTATTAGGGCAGCCATGGAAGGTGACAATTAGGCATATCGTGAGGGAAGCCAACTTGTTGACTCTTTGTTTTGGGACTCTATCGACTTCTCTATTGCCCAGGCTTATAATTAAGAAGTGTGTTTTAAGCACATTTTAGACACTGATCTCGTGCTTATTCTAACTGCTACTTTCAGTTAATATATCCACCTTTTAAAAATTGAACCATATGGAACCCACAACTTATGTATAATTGTGGATCCAGTTAGTTCAACTGGTAAAATCTTATTATTATGAAAATTTAAAAAAAATTATTATTATGACCTTAGAACAAAAGATAATACCATGCAATTTTTTTTTCCTGATTAATTTACAGGTGTATAAATTAATTTTAAAAAAAAGATTCTATATTTATACTCCCTCTAAAACTCATTATGTACCATTAATTAACACCTTTTTACATAGTACATCTTTCCATATAAGTTGCCCATTAAAATTAATAAAAATTGATTGGATTTAACCAAACTGCTGCTATTAAACAAAAAAATGAAAACACAAAAAAGGTACTAGAGCTAGTGTACATAAGGTCAGGTGTACAGAAATAGTGTGACATATAATGGCCTGCATTTCTATCACTATTTATACTTAGTTTGAACAGGCATTAGAGATACATTACAAAAAATATAGAGGTTGCAGCACTCACTACTGTGTGAGAATGCGTTGTCCTAGGTAGTGCTATGAAGCCTGTTAACTAAAGCAGAGACATTGTGCCCTACATTTCAATATGGTCCCAGTCTATAGATCTTTCATCAATATCATATTCTGATTGTTGAAGTCTGTTCCTAGCAAACCTGCTCATCACAGAAAGACCTGAAAACGAGGACAACAAAAACGTTAGAGATAAAAACTGGAAACATAAAACATAAAACATATTGTGGCATGAACTTCTTCTGGATTGCATGCAAAATCTAGTGCCAAGATAAATTCCATCCTTGATTAAAAGACGAATTCTACTTGGTACAACCACCTAAAGGCCAGAAATCTCTCAAAAACATTTGCAAAAGATCATGCGGCGTGAAACATTTATTGAAACAACAAGACATGCCAATTAGCAGCCAAGGGAAAAGATGACCAAAACAAAAGTTTTAAACTTAAAATGTATAAGAATGCAGACAAATTTAACGGAAAAACATCAATTGAATCAGACAATCATGACTGTGGTAATGCTGATTTTAGGAAAAACATCATGGGCGTATTAGGTGTTTCTAGGAAATGCTGATTTTCTTTTTTTTTTTCTTTTTTTTGGCTGAGAGTTGAGAATTATAATTGCATTTATTCTTGGTATCACATTTATGTAACCAAAATCAGTTTCCCACAACCACAAGTTTTAGATCTTAAAACTAGTTTAGACATCATTCATGCTGGATGCTCATTCCCCAACTAATAAAACTAAGCAAAACTAAAAATAACAATGAAAAAGATAGATAAAATCTAAATGTATAAAATGCACCGATTTAGTAAATACATGCATGAATATATCCACCACATTAAATGAGAGAGGCTCATGTAAATGGATGATGGAAACAGGGATTTCAATTGTACCTTCAACCATCCAGTAAAGAGCTGACCACCATCCATCTCTAGAGACCTGGTATTGATCAAGCGATTCTTCAATTACTTTGTCGTGCTTTCCTTCCAAAACTCCCCGTAGAGTTATTACTGCATCCTTTGTTTTCTTCAGGATGCTGTTCTCATCTTCGATTTCCAGACGTTGAAGGTCATTCTGTGATGAGGTGAGGCTAACATTTGACTCCTCAAAGTACTAAGCTACGTAAGTATTGAGCATTTGCAGCCCCTGTACTTTGAACCATCTTCGAGAAAGCACTTCCTTCATTTGACAGAAGTTCCTCAGGAGTATCATATTCTAGAACCTGAAAGGCACAGAAATTCCATATTAACACCCCCCCTCCCCCCACCCAAAAAAAAAAAAAAAAAAAAATGAAATCAAAGACTGAAGATCAAATTAAACCAGATTTGAATAACTCTGGATTCTCACGTTTGACTCCTCAAAGTTGCGGTATTTATCTACTCATCAAACAGAATTATTCTTCTCATAAAAAAAAAGAAAAATAACACAAGGAAGAAAGAAATGAGCTGGCAAAGCTCTGAACATTAAAGGCGTACCTGACCAGCATCAAGCAGAATTATCCTGTCACAGTCGATAATGGTATTCAGTCTATGAGCAATAATAAGCATTGTACATGATTTAAATTCTTCTCGAATAGTTTTCTGAATAAGAGCATCAGTTCTAACATCAACAGCTGCGGTAGCCTCATCAAGAACCAGTATCTTTGATCTCCGCAACAGTGCTCGAGCAAGACTTAATAGTTGCCTCTGTCCAACACTGAAATTCTCCCCTGCTTCTGAAACCTTTACCAGTACACAAGGAATGTCACTCTACTTAACAGTCACATTTTGCTTCAAGTTATTTCAAAGCAGGATAATATAAAGAATTTCTATTGATTATCATGGCTATGAATCTCACAGATTCGGCTATTTTAGTCAAATGAAATACTAAAGACCATCTATTGATGGAAAAGGGAGGGTAGAAACATATCAAACAATCACATCATCCTGAATGGAGAAGTTATGAGACATTGTTTCAATCACCAGTAATTTACCTATTGAAAAAGATTGAGAATTTACCTCAGTATCCAGCCCAAAAGAATTCCTTCTGATAACATCCTTCAAATGTGCCCTCTCTAATGCCTCCCAAAGGTCAGCATCATTGTGTTCATTGAAAGGATCAAGATTAAATCTCACAGATCCTAAACAATGAAATAAGTTCAGATTAGAATAAAACAGACTTCATCATTTCTTTTTTATCAATCATAATATTCAACTTGGAAAGCAAAGACTCATTGGTACAATATTTAGAAGTTCAAGGCATCGGTGACAATATGAGTAAACATTCATAAATAAAGAAAATGATATATAGTTGTAATTTACACTGAATAACCCACAAACAATAATTTGTACTCAAACACATTCTTAATCTTTTCCTAGCCATCAAGTATACCACTTGCATCACCATCCAAGACCGCCATATTTCAAATCAATAAATGTATGATACAGCAATTCAATTGTAAAGGCCTTTTATTCTTGTTTTTGACTATGGTAATATAGGTTAAGAACAAAGTTCAGCCAGATTTGGCTGATTTTTTTCAAGGAAAAAAAATAGATGGATCAATCTAAGACCAAGTCTCAAAAATTCCCCCTTTGCTTGAAATGTGATAGGTTCAAAGGAAGACCGCAAGATCACTTTTCAGACTCCTTAGCTAGTTGCCCAGTCACTATCAATTGTGAAATTGGCAGGTGTGGAATTCATCCAAATCAGTCACACCATCCTCGGATAATCCCTTAGAATTCCCCATATATTTTAATATAAATAACAAAATCTTTTGAGAGCTCTAAAGCAGAATAGACTAACATCAAACTCATTGCATTGATGTCACCAAATATATTTAAGTAGTTTAAAAGATTAATTAAACATGTTTGCAGACATTAATGATACAAATGTTATCATATAAAAAACCTAATTTACCTATAGGGTAATAAATATTACTCCCCAGGTCCTAATTAACTTTCCAAACTGAATATTTTATTGTGGTAATTCTTTTCATAAAATACCTTAACAGCTCAGGATTCTTGCCAGTTTTCCTTTCCATGTTTGACTAAAACAATGGAGGAGAAAATAAACTTGTGACAGGAAAAAATTGAGCATTATGACTAAAAAGAAAAACTGAGCATTGGGACTTGAAAGTTGGAAGTGTTATGGCTCCATGTCAACCAAGCATTAGGGCATTACAATTATAAAAAGAAAGAGAGAGAAGTGAGCATTGGAATTTGGAAGTCCTCTCTTTGACATTGAAAACCATGCTGACATCAGCACAGAAAATTGAATGTGTAAGACAGATTTTATATTTCCATAATGCTAGGGACAACTTTTATCACAACAAATCTCAAAAGTGCTGAAATGGTCAACTATGAGAGGTGGAGAAAAAGTGATAGGTCCAGGAGTGTCAGTTGTGTCCACCACTCATAGTCAACCACTTTAGCAATCATGAAATTTGTAAAGTTGTGCCATAGCATTACTGTTTTTTTTTTCTTCAAAGGTGGGAAGTTTTGTGAGAAAAATGATTTATTTTAAGGAAGTTTCATGTATTTTGGGACAAACCCAAAAAGGTAAACATATCCTTATTGTGCGACAAAGGAGGTATACAGTAACACCAAAATATACTAATTTTAAAATACGTAGTTTTTTTGTTTTTAAGGGTGTACTTTGAACCCATAGAATCAACCAAGTACACTAAGCAAGTACATGAGGAAGAGATTGGAGAATCAACCAAGTACACTGAGCAGTCATCCCAATATAAAAAAAAGATTGGGGTGGCGTACCTGAAAAGAGAACTGGTGACTGTGGTATGATTCCAAGAACTTTACGTAGATCTCTGAGTCCAATCTTTGCAATGTCATAATCATCAATCAAAATTCTACCTCTTTCCAGTTCTACAATGCGAAATAAAGCATTGAGCATGCTAGATTTCCCTGCCCCAGTCCTTCCAACAATTCCCACCTTGTCAGTTGGAAAAATTGTGAAAGACAATCCATGCAGGACTGGAGGAAGTTCAGGCCTATAACGTAGAACAACATCCTCAAACTCGATGGATCCAGAAGAAGGCCATCCAGGATGGGGGCGGTTGTTCTCAATAATAGGTGGTGCCTCTGAAGGCAAATCTATATATGTGCCAACCCGCTCAACTGCATTTAAACTATTCTCGGCCAGACTTGCAAGTCGCAGTACACCAGTCAACAAACCCGTAATGTTTAAAGCATAACTAAGAAGAAGACCCATGGTGGATGCAAATGCCTGCTGGTTTTCAGCCTTCCCATTCTGCATTACAGCGAAGGTTGCAGTAAACCATATCATGAGGCCTCCCAATGTTTCCAAACGGATAGCTAGCCAGCGGTTTCCACTGATGTTCACAAGGGTAAATCTAATGTTGTTGTCCACAGATTTCCCATTGATGTCTGCCATCCGATCATAAGCTTTGTATGCTCGAATAGTTGATAAACCATTCAGTGCTTCTCCAAATTGGGCATAAACAGGAGATCTGCTGATCGAGTCTAAGCGCTTTACTTCACGTGCTGTGCTCTGAAGAAATAAAATGATGCCTACATTAATAAATATCCATTGCAATCTACAAAAATTAAATAATGCAAACCACTAGAGATATAGATCAACAGCCAAGGACACAAATCTAATCCAATTTTCTGTTGCCAACAAACTTCAACTTTTTTTTAAACTAAAGCAACATTTCTTAATTTACACAACATGAATTTGATCTATCACTCAATATTTTTAGAATACGATTTTTGACTACCATAAAAATGAAGAGCAAGAACAGGAATATAAGCACTCACACACCTGGTAGCATAGGTAGGCCGCGTAAAACAAAACCAAAAGTGGCATTATGGCCCATAAAGACATGGTGCTCACAATCCCTATCAAGATGAAAGTGGAAAGAAGCTGTGACACCTGGCCAAGAAACATAGTCACAAGTGGTGCAACAGTCCGATCAATGTCTCCTAGGTCCTTTGCAAATCTGTTGATAATGCGTCCAAGTGGATTGGTTTGGAAGAAGACCATTGGTGCTCTTAATATGGAGGTAAGCATGGCATCATGCAACCTTTTGGCAGCGTAAAGACTTGATATGACCAACCAATAAGAATTCACCAATGTCACCAAAACCTGAAACCAGAAAAGTATGATAAGCAAAGAGAGATTTAAATTTCTTCTCCAGAAAGAATCAAACAAAAATTATAGTATGCAGACATACACATACAACTTCTCAAAGTAGCTGGACATAAAACAACTAAGCTAACAGGAAAAAAGGGGCAGCATCTGTCAGAAATGAATAAATAGGAAAGTTCACAATACAGCTTTGAGCCAATTATCATTTTACAGTACTTATACCTGACCAAATGATAAAGCTGCATATATTAGGTTATAGTAACCATGATTGTAATCCATTGACATGCCTGAATTAGTCCAATGGCTTAACCACGTGCTACTTGAAACTCGCAGAGATTCAGTCAAGACATAGCATGTAAAGAGTATACAAACCACCCAAAGGCCTCCTAATGCATCCTTGTACCTGTACCCAAGAAACTGAATCAAATCTATATACAAATGAAACAAGAAGAATAGAAAAAAGAGCCATGAAAAACAGGTTTAGCTGATAGATCATCAGTACCTTAGTTTGGAATTTTTATTGAACTCGCCAATGTCAACAGAAACTCATTCAGCACATGTTTTAGCCCATATAATAGCAATCCTTGGAGAGATCAAATCTTGATTCTCCCCCCATTCCTATTATTATTATTTTTAATTTTTTTATCATTCTTATTTATCTCAATCCCTCAGTCTATATTGTTTTATATGTTTTTATTCTGTTTAGCTCCTTATTTGATTCAATCTTTATCCTAGATTAAGTGAGATCACGTCAAAAAACAACTGCCAATTACTTATAGTTTCCAATTCATATACAATCTCTGCTTGAATTGGATTCCTTAAAAATTGTGAAGCTTCCGAAGAATTGCATTTTCGACTTATGGTTTTTGAAATACTCCTTTTAACGCTATTGGATACTCTGGGATACTAGTCCTTGAAAGCTATAGTTTTAAAGGATCCAGGGTTTGATTCTATCTGGAATAAGGGAAAAAAGCCACATAAAAAAGGAATTTTAAACGTAGTTCAGATTTAGAGGGAATAAGTTAATACATTTATAAACAGAAGCACTACAACCATGTTGCAGTTGGAACCAGAATTCTTTTCCATACTTCTTAAGATATAATAAACTGCCAAGGTTTGTCAAGATTTTAAGGGCAGCACCACAGCACCAAAATCATAATTCATTATCTGTAAGGATGACTACATAGTCCATTGAACAATTCAAATTGTTGCCCTTTTTTTTGGATGAAAAAGAAAAAATTTGAATTTTCTTTTGCTAAAGTAAAACTTATACGTAAAAGTTATATAATTGAAGCATATAAATGAGTGTGACGTTTTGTTACCTAATCAAGACATTTAAACTGACAACACCTGTTTCCCGCTCTTCCTGCTTAATAAGAACAGATTTTCCTTCTTTCCGTTTATTTGTATGGTTTGCATTCTTTGAAAAGTCATTAACATCCCCATTTGCAATAGGTTTCGAAGAGGTCTTATTATCAATATCATCCTCTTCCTTTTGTTCCTCATACTCTTCCATCTTTCCTGCATTTTCCATTAGCTTTTGGAACAGTATGCCATTACTAGAGAGCTCCTCAAATGTTCCTTCCTCTTTCACCATACCTTCATGGACCAGAATGATTCTATCAACTTGTGAGAGAAAATGCAGCTGATTTGTAACAAGGACTCTAGTCTTCCCTCTTAGTTCTCCCTTAATGCATTTATCAAAAACCTGATGAGTATTGGCAGTGCAAATTAGACCAGTATAAGATAATATTAAAGAATAGTTCAACTAAAACTCTTACAAGGCAAACATGATTCTATTCATTGTTTTTTTTTTCTTTATAAATGTAATCCATAAATAATCAAAAAAATATATATGTAACACCCAAAAAAAAGGAATAAAAATGGTGTCAAAAGCATCTGATAATTCTTAAAAAAAATCACAAATAAAGATTTAACCTCAATAATAGACAGGTCAACAACACTGCAAACACTGTTTCTTTCACCAAATTATGCACATAAGGCACATAGGGGCTGCATTATAAATGAATCTACTCCTATGCCACCCTTCTAACAAAATTACACATCATCTATCTTTTCAGGCATGACCCAAAGAACCTCAAAAAAATATTATAAAATTATCACTACAGAACATTGAAGCAAGTAATGATAAACACACTTTTTGATGCACATGTGACTGTGAATATATATATATATATATATCAATCTCAATAATGGCTTATGGCTAATGAAAACAAAAGTTCTATAAGTCAGCCTGCCAGATGGCATATTGTTTACTTCCATTTCATGATTTTCCATGCTAAGCCCAAAAACCCCAAAAGGCAAACTTAAAGAAAAATCCAACTTTAAGGGCCCATAGTTGAAATAAAAAGGATGGCCTAAACAACAACAATAACAACAAAGCCTTGGTCCCAAAACTATGGGGTTGACTATGGATTCTCAACAAATTAATCAAGGCCATCACATGTATTTAGGATCCATTCGTGAAAAGTGACAAATTTTTCATTGGCCATCAACCTACATCAACCCTCCTCCTTTGTTTAGGCTTGCAATCGGTTGTGAACAAAAAAAATCTGACACTAGATACCAACACAGTCGAAGTTGATGGCCCAAAATACTTACTTCTTATTTTAAAATGGGCCCAAGGCCATGCCTAACAAGGGTCCAGTCAAAATTGTTTTTTTTTTCCGCTTCAAAAAAGGCAGCCCAAACTAATAGGCCCAACCTGAGAGTCTGAGACCCCACCTCCCAAACAAAAGTGGTTTAGGGGCAGTTTTTTCCGGCCCCTCTATTAGCACATGGGGGAGGTAATCGTCATCCGACAGGGTCAGTTTGAGCGGTGGGCTTGTATGCAACCCGACCATGACCCCCCAAAAATACTTACTTTTTATTTTAAAATGGGCCCAAGACCATGCCTAACTAGTGTCCAGTCAAAATTGTTTTTTTTCCCTTCAAAAAAGGCAGCCCAAACTAATAGGCCCAACCTGAGAGTCTGAGACTCCACCTCCCAAACAAAAGTGGTTTATGCATAGACATATACATAATTAAATAAGAAACAAATAACTTTACTAGTAAAATAGTTCTCTGATAAGTTTTTACTGACTTTCTCATGAGCTATAAATATTTTTTTCAAAAAGGAGGGGGGAACATAAATACAAATGTTTTTCTTTGTTTGTGCACTTGTGAGTGTGAATATTAACTCTTCTACTTCATAGAATCTCATAATCTTCCAATCCATCCTACAATATAATAAGATTTTAGGAATCTAATCTATAATCCTGCTTACCACAAACCAAACATAAACTATGTTGGAAAACATTATATGGCACCACTAGATTTTAACATGACCATAGATTATATCATGTTATACATTCAGCTCGAAATAGAATGTAGAATTAAACAAGGAACATAAATTATAATGTGAATTAATATTCTCTAAATTGAATATGTTACCTGTCGAGCCACATGAGCATCCAGGGCACTTAAAGGGTCATCAAAGACGTACACATCAGAATTAGAGTACACAGCCCTGGCCATGGAAACTCTTTGCTTTTGCCCACCACTAATGTTGACACCTCTCTCACCAATCTCTATAAGATCACCTCCCTAATTATTAAGCATGTAAAACACGTTAAATTTAGTCCACAATAGTTAAATAACATGTGACCTAAGAAGCACGGACACTCCAAAATCCCAGCGACATCCATGTCAAACATGCTAGGGACACTCCTGCTTGTGTGTCATTGGTGAGTAGAGAGGAAAAAAATTATTTAAAAAAAAATTATTTTGATTTTCAATATGTTTTCAAAAATTTTAATAGTTATTATTTATTATAAAAACTTAAAACAAACATAAAATATCCCTATAAATAAATTTTTTTTTTTGATAGGTATCCCTATAAATAATAAAATATGCCCGAATATATTAGTTAAGTTTGCAAAATAAAATATACCCAAATGTATTAATTAACTAATTGATTAATTTCCATATCCCCACTGCATCACACCCTAATGATTCAAGAATTGTCATTTTGTTGTATACCATGTCATGTCCATGTTTGAGCTTCTAAGTACGTGACAGTATGTGAAACATCCTTGAAAATCAGCGACATTATACGACAATGTGAAAACACTTACAGGTAGTAGGTCAAGGTCATGCCGCAATGCTGTCACATCAATTGCCTTCTCATATCTTGCTGATTGAAAAGCAGATCCAAATAAAATATTATCGCGTACCTACAAAGATTAAATTATGAAGGTCAGCAAATTCACATGATAACAAGGAATGACCACAAGGGCTAAATTGATCCATCAAACCACCCAAACCATTTTAGTTTACACAACAACAGAATTATCACTAATATCTCCATGATTCCAACAGCAAGGTTTGTAAGATTGACATGAAACCAATTGTGTTTTACAATATCACACATATTTATATTACACTCATTGGTACCAATGTAATATTTCTGAAACTTACCGTTGCATTGAAAATCCATGAAACTTGTGGGACATACGCAACTGTTCCTCTCACAACAACATTAGCATTTGAGATTGCAGGAAGCTCCCCAAGCATTGCAGAAATAAGCGATGTCTTCCCTTCTCCAGTACTGCCAACAATTGCTACTAAGCTACCAACGGGTATATCCAAATTGACATCTGACAATGTAGGGCTCTCTGCCTGGTAAGAAAAAATAAACTTCAAGGACTGCTAGTTTCTAGACAATTTTTTTTTTAATACATAAATAAAGAGTTGGGTTCAAGTTACACCTACTTAAACAATTTTACACTAACTAATATCTCTTTATTAGGTTAATAATTTGAAAATTCCACTATTAGATTACATGTTCTTTGTGTTCTTGACATGCATGCAAAATTTTGTGCCAAACAACTCTATATACTATCTAATCCATAAACTCATCTTTGATGCATAATTTGAAATTATAAAAACTTAAATTTTAAACATTTAATTAATGACATAGTTATTGATTTTTTATTATTTTGAAATTTTGCAAGTATAGAAAATATATGAAGATGATGTAATCTAACTGTGGATTTATTAAAATTCACATTCACTAAAAAAAATATTAAGTGGTACAACATTGCTTAAAGATATATTAAGTATAACTTGAACCCAACCTATTAAAAAATAAATTCATTGAAAAAAGTGTAATCCCAATAGTGTAATCCTAACACACAGGCCATGTACTGAAAAAGACAAAAAAAAGTACAATAACAAGAAACAGAAAAACTTTGGCAGTGACCTCTTGACATCATTACTTAAGTGGTCTCATATTCTTGGCACTGGTGACATACAATCTGTTGTATGCTAAAAACTTTGTTTCCTTTTGAATGTAATTTTTATATATTGTAATTCTTTCGTGGCGCTGCATGTGTATAACTCGCGTACATGATGTTTCCCTACTTTACGAGATAAATTATTAAATAATTATATATACGCACATGTTCATTTCTAAAAATCTATGTACTTGTATCTCACACACACACACACACAAAAAGGCAATAGCATTAAACATAATGACCTTTGCATCCCATGAAAAGCTTCCATTCTTGATTGAGATGGCTGGAAATCCTGGATCCAGAGGTGGGTTTGGTAGAAGAATTCTCTCTTCAGCTGAGAGTAGCTCTTCTAGACGCTTTAAGGATACATTTGCATTTACCACCTGCCAAAGTAAGGCAGCATTATAAGACAAAATATTTTGCATAAATTACATGTCAAACTAAGGCAGCATTAGCATAAAAGCAAAAAAATACCATTTAAGTACTCAGTGGGTCTCAATCTACACCACACCCTCTACCCCATTCTTAAAGTTAATAGAGGTGCCTTTTGAACTAGAACTCAAGCCAAAATGGGACATAGAAGGAATGTTAGGCTACAATATTAAATAGCGTTCCATTAGAAAAGGACAAAGTTTTGCTACAATATTTGCAGTTCCATCCACCATATCTTTATAATTAACATATAGTGAAAATATACAATAGTTTGGCAAACATTCTTTTCCCACAAGCTTCCTTGTTTAGATGACTGAAAGGCACTACATGGGATATGACTACTGTTAAATTACCAATTGTCCCAAAAGCTTAAACTATTAAGAAATGGTGAATTTAATCACTTAACCATAAATCTAACACTCCCCCTCACTTGTGGTCCTAAACTTCCCCTTAATAAGTGGGGGCCCAACAAGTGGGAATTTAATATTTTAAATGGGAGGTGTGGGGGTAAGGACCCAGTTTCGTATGGTGGGCCTTGGGCCTTATCTAGGCACGTGGTTGTGTCCGAGGAGGTAAAAGTAATAGGTAAAGACTCCAGGTCTAGAGTAACATAAGGAAAGGGCAAAAGAGGGATAGTCTGAGAAGTGATTCCTCCTTGGAAATGACCGATATGAGCCAGCTTGTTATTTCATCAATTCAGGTGACCTTCTAGGAAATTTTCACAATGAGGATGAGCCTCATGCACAAGCAAGAACAATAAGAACTCAGAAATATCTAGAGAAAAAGCTGCAATCACCGCATTAAATGCACTGCAATTATTCTTCTGGCCACATTTATTTGGAGAAGACCCCTAAACAGTGTATCCTCAACTACCATAACTCATATAAAGCCAAAAAAGGTGTTTGATGGAATAGAGACTCAAGTGAAGGGTTGGATAATCAACAAGTGTAGGATCAAGATGATGAGAAGGGAGCTATATAATGTAAAAGATCTCCCATAAGAGGGGGGTCAGAAAAGAAAAAAGAAACAAACCACTGTAGTACTGAAGTAGTATGAACATTCAGTTTTGTTGATTAATAACATATCTTATCTCCTCGGACAACAATTTTGTTCAGTTTCATATGTCTTATTTATTTATTCACCTTATAACTCCATACTAGCCGTTGTTGAATTTGCAAAAAACCTAGTTTTTTCACTTACTCTCTACAAATTTATTGTATTGGGCTTGTTGGGCCGATTTTCCATACCTTTTGGACTCAAGTTGTAAACAGTGACCCTACAAGAGGTATAGTAAAGCCAGGAATCGAACTCAGGATCTTCTGTTCTGATACCATGTTAAATTACCGATTGTCCCAAAAGTTTAAGCTATTAGGAAATGGTGAATTTAATCACTTAACCATAAATCTAACAACTACAATGCCCTCATTTATTGACAATCAAGAGACTAAATTTTGAGTATACAAGATTACTTAAAACAATAGTGAGAATGTTATGAGAATATCTCACTGCTTAAAAAAATGGTTAGGATGTAAATGAATACACTATAAGTTGATTAGAAAATGCACTTGCACTTATAATGGCTTTAGGAAGAAATTGATCCACTCAAATTAACCACTCCAGCAAACCAAGCCTCAAATTCCAGAAAAGAATCTAAATTTTCTTCAATATCCAATGAAGCTAACTTAACACTCAAGATGGAGAGATATTTCATATTCTAATAACCGATTAGTACCAGAATTTGTTTAAATTTGCATTAAACAAATGTATGTATTAAAAAGTTATGTCTAAATATCTTTTTAAGGATCTGCCAGTTGAATGTACCTAGCCATACACAACACTACTCAGATTAATTAACATGGAGCAGAAAATAAGTAATTAGTGTAAGCAGAAAATGATTATCTGTCCTCCCTACATGCAAAAATGGCATATAAAATATTTCAGCAGTATATGAGATATGACCATGGTGAAGAAGACAGAACCTGAGTTATTATATTAGGAAGCATGAATAGTGGCAGGCGAAGCACAGCAAATAGAGAAATGGCTGTAAAAGCTCTTGCGGGTGTTAGATCTCCCCCGAGAACAGTGAAAAATCCAAATGAAACCACGGTCACCACAACTGGGATGCTATTTAGTATAAATCCATTGCACTGCAAAACAAGGGAAAAGGTTAAGAACATGAAAGAGATAGCGCTGAAGTGGTCCCCATGCATACCATCTACATTCATAGATAGGCCCAAGTCCAACTTGCAAATCATATGCTCAAGTAGGACTACAAAAATATAATTACCAATGGGCATAGTAATTTTATTCGTGAAAAAAATAAAAAAACAATGAACTACAATATACAAAGTGTATTTGAAAAAAAGTGATGATAGTTACACATTGTATGAGAGACAGTTGAAATCATGTTTTGAAAACACGATTTTAGTTATAATTGTGAAATGAATGGAGTGTGTACAACATTGTGTAACTTAGCGAGTGCAACAATAGTTAACATTTGAAAAAAAACTGGAGCAAAAGAAAAATAATCCCAAATTTATTTTTTTGCATTCTTCATATAGTAAGAAACAAGTAATTTTTTATGTCTTATGCCATACCGCTGCCAGTAGTGATGCTTTACGAAACCAAGATAATTCTTCAGTCCGAACACTTTGTACTTTAGATTGGAAACTATCTTCCCATGCATAACATCTGAGCCATTTTCAGCATAGACAATCAAAATGAACATTAAAATGTCTAATATCACATAAAAATCCATGAATAGCTGCACTCAAAATGAATCATACTTCACAGTGTCCATGGCAGCCAAAATTTCGTTCATCAGACCAATTCTCTTGTCTTGACGATGTAACCCCTCCTTAGACAATTTCCGCATTCTGCTTATCACCAATGTCTGTTCCCACAAAATAATTTACACAGAATATGGACAATCTATTTCAGGAAAGAGTTAATGTAAGATGCACAAATGTAAAACAAAATAGAGCTACAATATCATCAAACCAAATGACAAAAATAAGCATAAACCCATTAGATTCTATGACTGCCCAGACAGACTCACACACTTCAGATTACCAACCAACCAGCTTTCTTGATCCCAAATGAAACAGGGATGGATGAGCCTAACATGATTTATTGTGTCTTTAAGTGAAAGTTTTCACATATATTATGACAGAATAGCATAGAAGTCAAAATGCAGCAAATATGTGAGTTAATTCGTTTTCAATTTTTCTTTTTATTTCTCATAAGCTTCATTTGATGAAAAAAAGCACCAAGTACACAAAAGAGTATCGTATGAGAAGGTCTCATGAGGCCTCCCTCTCACATGTGTGGGTCCCACAATCTAAAAGAGGGTAGTCTCATGAGACTGTCTCATCAAGTATATAGTGCATATACTAGGACTACATCACTAGAACCAAAATTACCATGATCACTAAAATCTAATAAATTTGAAAAAGAAAAACTCCCCCATGCTGTCCTGCATTCAAATAGGGTTCTAAGAAACTGCAATTTCAGGTCTAAAACTATCCATTCGCATTCCCTCAAAGTTTCTACAATTTCCTTCCCACCAAAGGCACTACATCAAGCAATGAGAGATGGCCTTCTAGATCTCACCATTCCAATGTCGCCCAAAGTGACCTTGCCAACAAGCTAGTAAGTCTACAACCACTCTAGCCATCATCCATTGAACCCAAAAAAGGGCAAAGGCCATATCCCATAGCTCTTAGGCAAAAGGACAATGAAGAAGCAAATGATCAACTATCTCCCCATCCCCCCTTGCACATAGAACCCCAACTCACCAAAATAATATCTCTTCCTCAAGTTATCCATAGTTAAAATCTTCCCCCAGAAAACAACCCAAATAAAAAAATTCAACTCTTGTTGAGAATTTAGCATTCCAAATGCTTTTCCAAGGGAATCCCCACAACTCCAAAAGGGGATAGCTCTATAATAAAATCTACCTTAAATCTGTTCTAAACAATTCTTCTCCCCCCTCCCCCCCCCCAAAAAAAAAACCTTGCACCAATGCAGAATACAGTAGTTCTCGAAATAACGATATGGACTCCAACTCCCAATCATGCATTGTTCGCATTAAATTCAACCCCCAAATGAACAAAACCACTGCAGAATTGCATGACATTTGCAACTAAGGCTTCCTTATCAACTATCAGCTTGGAGCTGTTGATTCAGAGGCTCATAATTTTTCCATATGAGAATAGTAAAATTCCAATATACAGAATTTGAAAGCTCCGCAAGATATTATTTACAGATGCTAGGCTTCTCTCTTATCCTATTTTTTTCTAGTTCTCAACAACTAAACCGAGTTCAAAAAGATAAATTGGAAGTGAAAATTGAAATCCGAAAGATAAATTCAACATTCAATGCCAACAAATTTCAATTCCAATTATTTGCGATCAGCTGCACAATTTAGGTTTTTGCAATTGGGCAACATTCTTAATTAATAGGACACCACTATATGTAATTTTGTTCACTCTCCTGCAGCCATTTGCTTTGAATTTTCATTTCCTTTTCACTCACCCTTTACAACATATTAATTCACTACAGGTAAACTAGAGAACATATATCTTGACTTTTTTATCTCAGCATGACAAATATCCTCCATTTCTTATAAATGCCTACTCCTTTCATATAACAGTGTTAGTGCTGACTATAACAAAATCCAAAATATTCCACTTCCAATATCATGCTCAATTTTGCCCAGCTTATGGGTGATTAAGCCATTATGTTATATTCCAATATCTGGAGAAAGAATGAAACAGAAGAAAATTTAATAGAACACCATAGGACTAGATAAAGTCAAAGACAAACCAAACAAAAAAATAAAATGTGTGAGACATGATACTGATATTGTTCTTTCAATGAAAGTATGCAAAGGTAACTCTTGAACCTGTATGGGGAACAAAAGAACTAGCAATAATGCACCAAGAAGCGAAGCAACGCCCAATTGCTGGTAAAGAAGAACCATAGAGACAACAATTCGAAATGGAGCAGACCACAAAGCGTGAAGCGATTGGCATATTTGCTGTACAAGGAAAGCAACAAATTAGTCATCAAATCAAACAATTTAGTTTCAAAAAGAGAGAAGACCCCGACAAGGCTTCAAATCATCAGTCTGGTAGTACCCCTAAATGTACAGTATCCAAAGTTTCATCAAATTATCCATCTAAAACCATAGTGCATGGTAACTCTTAATTTTTTATAAGTAAATATTTCATTAAAAAACAAGAAGGGGCAACAACAGTGCATGGTAACTTGTACAATAAAGTGTATACCAAATGGTAAAGAGAAAGCAAACCTGAAGTGATTCTGCATCAGTTGTCATCAAGTTGGTTATTTTCCCAGATGCAAACTTCTTGCGAGCTTCATGAGTTAGCCTTAACGATTTACGAAATACAGCAGCAACCTGCATAAATTAAGAACCATATATAAAAGATATGCAAACCATCAATACCTCCAGCACTGGCATGAAACTTAATAAGAAAGTGAGTTCAACTTTGCCTAGCGTTAGTAGAACTGGGATCTTATAACTTCACTGACTCCCTTGCATATGATCCGGTAAAATATGACCACACAACCCAAACAGTAAAAGAGAAACAGGGAAACCTTCAACTACCTAATATTATGAATTGCAATGGGTTGGGATCGGGAAGGAGAAGGCATTTACGATCCCAATCCCTTTATTATTTTACATACCAAACTCGTACCAAAATGTATTAAATTTAAAGAATTACGTCCTGTTTACATTTGGAAAACCCAAACTAACCCGTTTATCTTACAATGAGTTGGGACGGAATAACCTAGTTGTGAACATCTGAAATACTATTTAAGTAAATTTAAGCATCAATCAACTCTTTGTACTAAATTAAACAATATTAATAGTATGATCCAAAATCAACAAGCACTATAACTACTCAATTGTCATAATAATTCATTATGTTCAAACCGCTAAAAAAATACTGAAAATTCAATACAATATTTTGAATTGTTAATCAGGTACGGTTCAAGTATCTAATGTACAAAACCCAAAAACATTCCCAATGTACTGACTTTTTTGTTGTTAGGAAGATCAACCCCTTTCTCACTCAATAAATATACAAACATACCAATTACAACCTGGCCAAAATAAATCTATTTCCAAATTTTAGACATCACTAAGTGCAAGAACAGATCCATGAACTACTACAATTTCCACTCAAGAAATTAATAAGGCCAGCCTGTTTGACACCAATAAGTGAAGCTTACAAGAAATGCTGAGAAAATGAGGGGTAAAACTTAAGTAGAATTCTCTAGGTATGGTACCTTAGGTTTTCCCAATTAAATTCAACCATATGATTGTATTGACCACACGGTTGCATTGAGTAATTAACCACATGATTGCATTTAATTGCCATTTGAAAATAAAACACTGTTTTTGCTGCATTGGTCAATACAACCATGTGGATAATTTCACTTAGGGAACCTAAGGTACAACACCAAAAAACTGCACCTTAGTTTTGCCTAACAAAGAATGAGCATGTTTTCATCAAAGGACTTACTGCAAGCTCAAATGGTAACAAATCCAATATGAAACCAGAGATCTAATTTGAAAACTTCATGGATAATAGTTTGAGGTAAGAAGATAAGCTAGCAAACAAAAATCTGAATAGCACCAAAACTGGCAGTAATCAAAATATATTTAATTATACTATGCTTTTAGTTATTTTTAAGTCCAAGTCCTTTCTTTTTATAGATACGATAAAATTTTAACCTGTAGTGTCCGCTCATGATAATTGTTCTTTATCATTAGGCCAAGACATCTATTGGTTTTTGGTGCAGGCAGGCTACGAATTCCAAATCTTTTATTCAATGACATAAGAGACTTATTTATTGGGTCTTTCTTGGCTTTAGGGTTTAGTGAGACCCCTAGAGTGTGAGCTGAGCTTTGTTGCAAATCCAAATTTTTTTGAAACAATACCAACCACTTACTTCCCCACCCCCTGCCCCCCTCAATAAAATAAACCTGTAAGATATTGCAAAAGAGGCAAAGCTTATTGGGAAATACATAAATAAGCACCAAAATCATGTCATGAGGATCAAGAAAAAAAAAATCATTTAAACAAAAAAAATTACCAAGGTTGACTTCAGCCGGTAACCAACACGCATTACATTCTGAAAATACTGGGCTTCGCATAACACACCAAAAACCTGGAGAAAATTACAGTGTCAGAAATTCTATGTGTTTCTTGATAAGTTAATTATAACAAATTTTCAGCTTATATTACGAAGCTTTTATGGAAAGAGGCTATGCCAATAGTAGAAAGCGCTACTTCTTATTAAAAGTAAGTGGTAGATAATTGTAAGGCATAAGTTAACTACAAGATGAAATTACCGAGACAACAAATGTTTAGAAAAAAGTCATAAAAATGATAGGGAAAGAGCATAGGAACATTAATGAAGCCACATAGATACTTTTTCCAAGGCACCTGCATTATTATTTTATGATTAAAACAGTAAGAATAAAACAGCAGGACATGCCATGATCATTCTCCTTAGAAATCCGAGGATGAAATGTATTACAAAACCTACAAAATATCCAAAAGTCTATACAAGAACGCCTTACTTCAGGAATCAAATCAACCATTGTATGATCCTTTGATAGAAAGAAATCACAAAAAGGGTATGTTGCTGACATTTTTAATGACCAATGGCTAACGATGGCTCTGATGGGTGGATGTGACATGGATGGAATATAATGAAATAGAGCCACTTTGAGGTTCCCTATGGAATGGAGCCACTATGAGGAAAGTTGTATCCTCGATAATATCATTTCTTATGATGGAGAAGGAGGCCTGCCTTCTTATATTTCTACATCAAGGATCCGAATTTTAGAAAAACCAAGTCAAATGGATTTAGAGATATTATGAGATGAGAGTAAAAGAATAGCTTAGGAGAGAGATTTTCAGCTTTGCCATTTTGCAGAGGCACTGAAAATTACATGAAAATTTTCTGTAAATGAAATTCATCACCAACAGAGAACTTTTAAACACACAAAATAGAAACCTAAAAGGCAGTAACATCCAGAGATATGTGTAGAACCAAATTCAATAACTCTAACATCTACATGTTTAAATGTATAACATTTGAGTTTTTTTAACTGAATTTAATGACTAATGAAAACAGTTCAGAACAAAAAAGTTTGATTTATTCCAACAAATTCTTAATGCATTATCAAACTGCATTATAATAATTTTTTTTAGTTCTTGATCAATTGTCAATGTGGCCCTGCAAGAGTCAGAAAAGAAACAGAAAGCTAGAAACTAAATCAACAAAGTGGCTCTCATCAATTCACGAGGCATGGGATCTGCACCATGCACATGTGATTAAAGCAGCAATACTATGATAAGCATACATGAAAGTTAAAGGCAATCAATATCTTCATATACATAGATGATGAAGAAACAAAAAGAGAGGACTCGTGTCATACCACTCCAACAAATATTGAGAAGGCATAGATGTACCCAATCCATGCTGGATCACCCCGTTGCATTGACTGCAGATAATTCATCAAATAAATCAAGTTGTATACTTTGAAGGAGCATTTGACAAGGTTGTCATAATGCTACTTTTTTACCAAGTTTAAATATATAAAGAATTGATTTGATACTGTTACAGTACTCTAAGGACATATACATCCCACCTTGAAGTAGTGTCTTCTAACTAACCCAACTAAAAAGATAAATTAATTAACAGCAATCATAATATCTGCAATTTTTTTTTTTATAAATAATGAATTTTATTAAGACCAAAAAAGAGAGTCGCCCAAGTATACATACGATGGGAAAAATAATCAAGCCCAAATTACGATGATCTATTAAATCATAAACAGAACACACAGAGTATTTTCCCACAACTGACATCCAATCCAACATATTTTTAAAGAAAAATAATTTAAGATTTGGCAAAGATCTCTCAGAATCCTCTCAATCATAATATCTGCATTGTTACAGTCGTGCATGGCAAACCTGTTCATCCTTGCCCAATAAAACATTAACAATAATATAACCATTGTTTGCATCTTTCATTTTGGCCCTTATTAGTCACTCATCTAAACTTAATGCTTCATTCCTTTTGAGACAAGGTCAAGCCTTCATTTCAGCATTCATAAGATCCTAAGAGCTTCAAGCAGCAGTATGCACATATAAAGCTCAAATCTGTACAGATACATAGTTTAGTTTTTATATATATTGATAAATAGTTCCATATTCAAATAGAAGAACTTTCAAGACAAGAAGTTGGTAGGCCAGCCAATTGTTTTGTAAATGGCTCAAAACATGATATGTTTGAACATTTAGATCTCATTTATCAAAGGGGCACATAATAATTTAAGGATCCACACGATCAGAAAATCATGAGTCCTGACCACAATAACTTGAACTCATAAACATGATTAACATCACCAAAAATTGATGAGTAGTATTACTAATTCAATTAACCATCTACATGTATGCATATGACAAATACATGCACACCTCAAACTTGTAAATTGCAATTGAGGTGCATCTTAGAGTTAGATGTCACCTAGAAACCCCATAAAACTAAATGATTTACCCAGTAAAGCATTGATAAAAACCAACGAACCTGTAGGAGGTTATTTAAGATGAGTGGCCCAACAAATTGGGAAAGATTATCGCCAATCTACAAGTTGAAAATACATTAACGAAACGTAAAATTTTATATATATATTTATATAACTTACAAATTATAATATAAAAAAAAAAAAAACAAATAGGTCAACCAAATGCTGCAAAACTTCATATAATATTTGACATGTCAGCGGCCATGGCAATACAATAATAATAAAACATATACATGTGTGTGTGTGTGTGTGAAAAATGAGAGTAACTGCACTTTTCCAAATGCATATGCTCATTACCTTCCAAAAGCCACCCCACCAAAACCTACAGGTTGCAAAATGAGGATATTAATAATATGCTTGTATATAATAATTACAGAGGAGGAGTGTGCTATTTAGACAAATGGCATTTTTTTTATAAGTAACAAAACTTAATATCAAAGTGCAGAAAAGGGGCTCAACTCTATTACACAGGAGGTATCAAAGGAGATGCCCAAAAAAATAGATTGTACCCAATGCACAAAGTTCCCCTTTCGAGACATTCAGGAGAGGTGATTGGTAGGCAGCTCTAGCCCCAAATTTATATAAAAATTATTATCAATAAATAATTAAAATTTTAATAATAATAATAATAATAATAATAATAAAACACAGGCACACAAGAAAACTATCAGAAGCTTAATGAATCCAAGGACTCTAAGAAGTCCATAGCAGTGAAAATACAAGTTGAGGTCAATTCATAAAAGGTTTTCAATTGTAAGAACTTCCAACTTAACTAAGTCTTGTTCTTTGCCTTCAAAGCAACAAGCGCTTCTTTCCCGCAAACACGCCACATTAAGCATAAGGGAGCCGCATTCCAAATGCTCCCATTAATTCTCTTACCACAATGACCTTTCCAACATGACTATAGCTCCATCGCATAATAAGGCATAATCCAAGCAACACCAAACAAGCAAAAGATCAAAGACATTATTTGTGAGCCACCACACAATGGAGGAAGAGTCTCGTAAAACACCAGTACATAATAATCATTCCTCTTTTCCATAGATTATCCATAGTCATTGTCTTCCCTAATGTTACACAACACAAGAAGAAAGCTCCTTTTGGCAGTACACAAGGTTTCTAACTGCTCTTCCATGGACAATGGCATGATTCTACCTGATTTCTTCCATGTTTAGAACCCAACCCTCACAATATATATTTCACAATTATTTATACGGTCATTCTTCCAAACTAACTGGCCCAAGCATCTCTTTTTAGTAACTTCATAGCCTTAACATCTCCTCCAACATGCAATCACTTTTCTATCTTTTCAATAATAGCACTCCAAGCCATTCATGCCTTGAAAGACAAATGCAAAGGCCAACCAAGGAATGCTCCTACAATATCACCTCCTGGCACCAACTCATTTTTACTCAAATTAACCAATAAGCCTTACAATGCCTCAAAACAGAGTATGTGCCAAATTTAATTAAGTTGTTCAAGATTCACCTAACAAAAATAGAATTGTATCATTGCAAATAGTAAGTGCGAGGTTTCTTCCTCCCTCTATGTGTAACCCAGCTAAAAATACACCAACACAGCTTTCTGTAACATCATACTAAGAACCTTCGTAACTAGTGCGAAATGAGTGCAAATAAAGGGGGTCCTATCTCAACCCTTTCAAACTACCCAAAAAATACCAGTGGGACTACCATTAACAGAAATAAATAATTGAACTGTTGAAACATAAAACCACAACTATTTTCTTTATTTTCCATCAAAACCAAATCTACCCAACAAATAAATCTAGTCCCAATTTGCAGGGTCATATGCCTTTTCAAAGTCTAGCTTGCAAATAAACCCAAGAATACCAATCCAAATTATGCTATCAAGGAATTCATTCACAATGAGAATTGAGTCCAATGTTTGACAACCTTCAACAAAAAGTTTCCTTAATGTTTGACACAAGAATATCAATTTCACTCCTAAACAATTAGCCAGCACCTTTGCTTAACGTTTGTAAAAGATACACACCAAACTAATAGGATGAAAATCCTTAATTTTAACAGCTCCATTCTTCTTAAGAATCAAAGTGATGGAAGCCACCTTCAAGGAATTTTCAAATTTACAAAAAATCAAAAAACATTACCATCATCATTCATTCTAGATGTATCTCTCTAGTATCATTTTAAAAACATTACCATCATCATTCATACTACATATATCTCTCTACTATTTTTTTTATTATATGCTTTTTTGTTAAGTTAAAACCAACTAATTAAATTTGCTTTCAAAAGAGTAATCATTTTCAATATCTTGAACTAGTAATTTATTACAAAAAAAAGGGGGGGATATTGAGGTAGATACAGTCATAAATTTGACCAGGCCGAAGGAAGTGAATAAATACCCATGAGTATTGTGTGATCATATAATACCCAGTAAGTTAAAAGGAAAATTCATAAGGCCATTATAAAACTAGCTATGCTCTATATACCAAAGCTTGGGCTATAAAAAAGCAGCATGTTCATAAAATAGGTATAGCTAAAGTGAGAATATGAAGATGGAATGGGAATACTATGATAAAAAGATAACGAATGAAGTCATCCTTTCATTGACAGTATGGGCCCTTATTGAAGGAAAGATAAGGAAGACGCTTGAAATAGTTTGGCCATGTTCATATGAAGAATGATGAATTCACACCTAAGAAGCAACTTAATTTAAGAGGAGAAAGAGCAAAGAAAGCAATGAAGCTTGCAAAACGGGCAGAAGCACTGAAAAATCTATGACAAACAAAGATGCAATGGAGAGGAATAGAATGGAGAGAAACTTAATGAATAAACTTCGTAACTTTCATAATTAACTTGCATTTCATTACGTTTAATTCATGAGCCTCTTATATGCAAAGTGAAAGAATGTCCCTGGTGTGACCATTGTATTAGAAGGCCAGAAATGTAAAATAAAAAGGAGATATCCTAAAAATGATTTGGAATGATATCTAACTGAGTTCCTTTTGCCTCAAATGTAACCAGGTATAAAACAAAAAAGCCATCATCAAGTTTATCAAAAACTAACCTTCCCCCAAGGCTATAATTTAAGGCTCTTAGAAGCCAAGGTTTAGGCTTCTGCAATTCCTCAGCCCAACATTTCTGGAACCTACAATGTTAAATAAAAGCCTTGATGCAACCATAATATAAAAATATTTCAAGAAGAAAAACAAATTATGAAGAAAATGAGCACAAACTTATTGTGCAATGTTTCAGTTCGATCCCAAGAGTCTAATTTCCAGACATCTTTCTCTGTGATAGGCCTCTTGTAGCCTAGCTTCATTATGGGATTCATCCAGGAAAAAAATATTTCTGGCAGGAAAAAAAAACAATAAACAAAATTGGGTTAATAAAGTAATTTAAATTGGTCTAAAGAGATCACACCATGATATAATTATCATGCAACAGAAAAATGGCAGTGGGGAAAAGACAAATGGAAAGATCTATTTACTTCCCCCCATATGTCTCTTTAAGCAAATTGCGTATTGAGTACTTTAAACAAGTTTTTAATGCCATCATAAACAAGGATAAGAAAGCATTTAGCATGATGATAGCTGTTAGCCTGTTGGATAGTACAACATGGGTGAAATCACCTTGACTAGCTGACATATGATTTAAATTTTTTTCATTCCAACACTAATGATTTGTATCACCATCAACATGTATGGTCATTTGAGATTTTCTAAGTCACAGGCATTCAGGTCATGTAAATTGATATATACATACTTGAAAATACATTGACATGTCTCTCAGGACAAACTTGCTCTCCTCCAGGAAGTTCTTCATATGCAGCATCATCAACTGATTCAGCCCCAATTGGGGTATAACCAGGATAGGGATCCAAGCGAGGAACATATACAAGTAAAAGTATTCCAAACAAAACCTGCATTAAAATAATCATTAATCCTTACTTTGATAAGTGGATGTTATACCAAAAAGAAGAGAATGCCAGAGTCAAAGTTCACAGAAAGTACAGGAAACAATAAGCATATGTCAAAATTTATTGTAATGCTTTGCAATGTAGCTGAGTATTAAAAAGTTTAAATCGCAAGGAATACTATTGTTCTCAGTCTTTCTTGGGTCCTGTATTTAGACCATACTTTAATTTGGCCATCTTTGTGCATATATTACAAACAGTTTCTTTATTGGTATGCACCCAGTGGATTTCGAAGACTCAAATCCATGAACTAACTCTCTATCCAAATTATGGGAGGAGGAAGAGTCATTTGAGCTACAGCACATTTATAAATTTGTGTGTGTGTGTATCTTAAGGGTAAGTCAATGTGTGCGCATGTACATATCTATTTGAACAAATTAAGTTTTCGTTACTAACCTTGTAGATTAACAAGCTAGGGATGCCAATTACTAGGTTGAGAAAAAAATCATATATGCTATGCAATTTAAAATTTAGGTTGAAAAAGTATAACATGAATATTGTGTAAATGATAAAAAGGAGAATCAAGATCAACCGACCTGGACAACAACCTCACTGATGTACAAATACAGTACAGAGCTGCACGGACAACACACAACTGTTAATAGGTCTTGTCCCACCAAAAAGTTCAAAATTTCTACTCCAGAACTTAAGACTTTTTTTTAACAAGATTGGAAGTTTGAGCTTCAGCAAGAAATAAAAGTAAGAGCTAAAAAGATATTCTTCTTCTTCTTTTTTATAAGTAATATATTTTATTAAAAGAAAAGGAGATACTTCATATACACAGGAAGTTTAAAAAAGATACTCATAAAAATAACACAAGCATATCATTTGCTACGTGCATATTTTCTTGTGTTTCTAAACAAAAGAGAGAGAGAGAGAGAGAGAGAGAGAGAGAGATGAAAAAAACAATCATATCGTCTTTAACCAATGAGGGATCCACTTCAAAAACCAGAAAACACAAACCTATTATAGAAGTCCTTCATGGAAAGAGCAAGATTGAACATCACAGCATCACCAACTAAAGCATAAATGACTCCAAATCTGACAAACCATCGAAAATCAGAGATGTATACTTTAGTTTCTACTCCAATCAAGACCAGCATTGTACACCAAGCAAGAGCCTCAATGAGCAGAGAAACAGTCTGCAAAAAGAGGATAAAATTAAGATACTTTGAATTGAAAACAACCAAAATAAATAAATACTGCAACAATTTAACAAACCTTACATGTGCTTGAATTATTCATGACTTCTTAAACAAATTTAATTGTCAATGTATAAAACACTCAAATTAAACTAAAAATGAAACTGAAATCCAATATCTCGAAACATAGGGTGAGTGGATTTAGATAACTGAAATTTTCTTATTTATTTTGAAGAGTGACAACTAGGAATCTTTGGATAAGAAATTCCAATTATGGGTTTAAACCAAGATTAGTTTTTTCTTTTTTATAAGTAATAGAATTTTATTGCAAATGAAAAGGATTACTCTATGTTTATGATGAACATAAAGCACCTTGAAAAAATGCAAGCAAATCAATTAGAAGATCTAAGAGAGTTGGAAATCAAAGATGGAAGTACAGTTGGTAAAATTCCTTGCTCAAGACCAATCAAACATAGAAGGGAGCAGAAAGGACTTCAATTGCTCAATAGGTCTCACACTCTACTCAAAGTACGGCTGTTACGCTCTATCCACACTAACACATCACGCACTCTGGCACCAAGTTCAAGATTACATTTGGGAGTTCAGGCCCAATGATCTGTTTCTTTCTGTTTTTCTATTTAGCAGGGGGTGACCAAGTAAGATTTTCTTTCAATAGTCCCAAAGGTATCATGTCAAATGCAATTTTATACATCTCATTTGTCTTTCAACAGGAAAAAAAAATGATAATATGCCTCCTAACAAAAAAGAAGTAATTTCAGTTTAAGATCATGACCAAAAATAATTCTCCATCAGGTCTGGTATGCATGACCTCACCCTCCAACCCATTATTTTGAGAGGAGGAAGGGCCTGTTGAGCTATAGCTCATTGGCCCATAGACTTTAGTGTTCATTCACAGATTCTTCCCCAGTTCCTCTCTCTCTCTCTCTCTCTCTCTCTCTCTCTCTCTCTCTCTTTTGAATAGGTAAATCTTCACCTATTACTGTACAAACAGAGTGCTGCAGATCATCCATTCAACAACGGAGAATGGTAAACAGAAGAAATTATATATAGAGTTCACAGCATTCTGACCAGCTCAATTTAAGAAAATTTAGTAGAACTTTTGTTTGAAGTAGGAAGTACTAATAGTAAATTTCACTCTTCTGAACTATAACTTGCCGTGTAATCATTTTTACCAAAAAAAAAACTAATCATCATTATCAATATCCCATGTCTCAGCCATTAAGGAAGTTTACAAAATGGTGAAGGAGACAAGTGAAAAGTTCAAAGAAGCCAAATTGTATAATTATGCATGTACAGAACCCCCTAAGAGAGTAATATTCTTGCTTATCAGGAAAAAAACGAAACAAAACAAACAACTTAAAACGAGCTTACCTCAAATGGAGCAAGACTAGCCTGCCCATCTAAATTGAAGACTGAAATTCCCATGATTAATCTAAACAAAGGCTCAGCAGTACAATAAGCAGCCAATAAAGCCAACACATAGTTATACAACTTCGACCTCAGGCAGAACCTCTTGGCTTTGAAATCCTTCTTGATCAGCCATATCCGGTAGCAGCAAAGACCCAGAACAACCAAATGAGAAACACAGATAACTAGAGAGTCAACAGCACATGGTGTATATCCACCAAATGCATTCTGCACTGTCCTTGCCCACACCCCATTGGCCACTGGCTGACAATACCAATCCAGTGGCTTGAAAGCCATTTTTTTGTGTCACTCCTCCCCCAGGAAAAGTTCCAAGCTTAGAAGTACATATACTCTCCCTTCCCTAATGGAGTTGTCTTTCACAACTGATATCAGTCCAATGCTTCTAAGTTTCAACAAACTAAGCTATATCCTGCAATACAATTAAACCATATTCAGCCTCATAGGAAAGACTAGCTATCAAATAATACACACACACAAAACAAAACCAAAATATAAAACATGTTGGACTCAAGTGAGCCTAGTATACGTGTAAATTGTACAATAGTTGGAATAATTAGCCAAGGTTTTCATGTTTGCTTAGCCTTATCAACAAGCCTTGACGGTTTTGAACATTTTAATCCAAGAAAAAAAGTTAAGCTTAAAACAAACATGAATCTATAAAAATTTTGAATTTCAGAATTTAAACACAAAGAAAATCAGAGTATAATAGCCCTCTGAAAAGTCAGAAATACAGCAAAAGTCAACACAAAAGCTTATGCTTACTTGGGTCCAAAATTGTTTTTTTTCAATATCAATCAGGTTTGCAATTCACCTTTATTCTTGCTCATTTTCTCAGTTTCCAAACAGAGCACTAGACCCAAGAATTTTTTTCCAAAAAAAATCTCTGTTCAAATGCAATAAACAGGATTCAACACCAAAACAAAAAAGAGCTGAAGAAAATGAAAAGTAAAAAAAGAACCCAAAAGTCAACTAAAGAAGAAGAAGAAGAATGGGATTTTTTTTTTGAAAATACTATTTTGTTAGTTAGTACACTTTTGAAATAATTTGAGTATTTAACGACTTGAGTCCAAATGACTCGATTTTGGGGATATACATTGAGTATAACTTACTCGGTTTTTTCATCGCGACAGTAGCTGAGGTAGACATCTAATCCACGTAAGCACAGAACTCAATGCTGCATATATTATTCAATGCACATATCCACAAATTCTATTAGGTACTTCATATTTCATATATTATTCAATGCAAAAATCCTTAGGTACTTCATATATTATTCAATGCACAAATCCACATGTATAATGGAAAATTTAAGAATGATTTCACTTTATCATGAAAGTGAAGCTAAAACAAATGAATTAGGTCTCATTTGTTTGCTAAAACAGTTCTTTTGTCTAATTATCTTAGTTAATTATCATGCACATGAAAATCATGCTAAAAATCATCTTTGTCAATCCCTGCTTGCATTAAAAATCGATTAGTATTTTGGTCAAATGATAAAGAGTTATTATCAAGAGTGCACATAGTTAAAACTTTCTTAAAAAAAGAAAAAAAAAGAAAAAGAAAAAGAAAAAGAAAAAAAAAAAAAAAGGCTCTGTACGTTATCTTTGATCAATACATTTTTAAGCACAAATGAAGTTGGGCTCCGAGAATAAAATCTAAGCCCAATAAGGTATTTCGAGCCTACTTAGACTAAAGGCTGAAAGTGTGTTTGGACTAAAAAGCAAGGCCCAATATCAGACAAAGCCCAGTTCACACTCATGTTCAGCTCAGGCCCGGCACAAATATCATTCTTTCCCGAATTTCATTTACCATCAATTAAACTGCATAGCGCCGTTTCTTCCTCAAGCTCTTCAGAACGCAAAAAATAAGAATTTCAATTTTTACACTCAAAAAAAAGGTCAGTTTTTTTTTTTTTTTTTAATCTCTTGTATTTGAAAACATTGTATGTATAATCTTGTCAACTAATTCTTTGTTTTATGGTTGGGTTCCCAATATTTTGTACTGAAATCGAACACGCTCACCACCTGTTTGATAAAAGTCCTGAATGGGTTCTGTTTTGATATAAAATCAATGAAGTGAACAGAAAAAAAAGTTACATATGATTTTTAACATGCAGAATGGAACATTTGAAAGTGCTTTGGTTGATTCAGTTATATATGATTTTTTTTAAAGAAAAAATTAGAATCCAATAAATGTATGTGTTTTTTTAGTACTGACTTGTGGGGGGAAAAAAAAAAGGAAACTAAGATTGGCGGTGGAATCCTAAATGACACTAAACACAAAATACACCATCCGAGTCTAGATTTTTACAACTTTATACAGGGTAACCCTATGAAATGCCATATTCAAGTGTGAGCTAACAGATTAGCCTAAAATATAGATTCTTAACTTGCATATGTACTTGTAAATATAGAACTCACCCAATTTCTACAGAAAATTTTCAATTTTTTTTTTCCTGTTATCTTGCAGGTTTGCAACTTTTGGTGCTTTATTTTTGCTAGAAGTTCCACTCAATCTCTGAAGAGTATGTATTAATGTCAACCATTCACTCCGTGGTTATCCTGTCAGCCTCACTCACAGACAGCCACACTTACAGACTCACAGACTCACCCTCTCATCTCTCTCTCTCTCACAGTCTCAACAAATCTACATCTTAGGTAAGGGTTTTACAATTTTGCACTCGGGTTTTATTTATTTTTGGGGTGTGGGTTAAAACTTCTAACAATTTTGTTAGTATATAGATATTGTGATTTTTTATTTGCTAGGTTTTTATTATAACTTATTTAAGATATTATTCTAAATATTGTGAATATTTATTTAGTTTTGTTAGTGTAAATATTGTGATTATTTATTTGCTAGGTTTTTATCATTACTTATTTAAGATATTTTTTTGATAGGTACTTATTTAAGATATTTATTTAGTATTATTAAAATTTTTGTCATGAATGAGTTTTTATCATGACCTTAGAAGGATTTGGAATTTTGTATTGGGTATGAATTGGATAGTATTGCTAGGTGTTTTATCATTACCTTTTTGAAAATATTTTTGTTTAAGATTTGAATTGGTTTTGAAAGTCATGATCTTAGAATGGTTTGGAATTTGCAACGGGTATGAAATGGATAATGAGTGTTTTTATGTGTGATGTGGGGTGAGTATGTGCAAATTTGCTTGAGGTGTTGGAACATATCCTCATAACCATACCATATGTTGTAACAATGTGTTGGCATTTCATACGTAATGTTTCTACTTTGAGTAGATAAAATGTTTTGTAATTGACATTGAATGAAAGTGTTATATTTTTTGCTAACATATTACGCTTGACTTCAATAGGTTCACAATGACTATGATTGATATAAATCTATACTATGGTGGAGAGCTTTGTAATGACAATGAGAATGAGGGATTGCCATTTAAAGGGCGGGGTATCAAGTGCTATTATATTCAGTTACATCGTAGATTGAAGACCCTGAATGATTTGAAGAGGATAATTATGGAAGAACTGCGTGTGAACCCTATTTTGCATGACATTAAAATTACTTTTCGTTCTCCACATGAAGTCCTCCATGAACGCATTAATTACAGGTATATGGCAATAGAAAAAGACAAACATATGAAGATTATGTTTGACAGGATGGAGAGAATGGCTCAAATAATTGCTATTGAGTTGTACATAAGTGTGGAGCCACGTGCAGAAGTTGGTGGCGAGGAAATGCAACAAACAACACCGGTTGAGAACAACGACGGCCATAGATATCAAGATGAATCTTTTACACATCTTGAAGAGGAAGATGAAGAATATGTTGATCATACTGTTATTAATGGTGAAAATCTTGACGGTAGAGACGAGTATGAAGAGACGATTGAGCAAAGTGACTTTGACAAAAATGTTGATGACCATGAAATTGCTACCAATCTTCACACTGATGATATATTTGATTGTGATGAAAATGATATGGAGGATGATATTGGTGTCCAGCATGTTACAAACACAATCCCTACATACACACCTCCTGCCCCGTCATTCTATGCAAATACCTGGAAAAATATGGTTGATCCTTCAAATGTTGAGATTCCATTTGTTTCTAGTTGGCGAGAGGGGATGAATTTTAGTAAAGGGCTAATTTTTGCCAATAAAGAGGCAGTGAAGCGTGCATTAACAATTTCCGCGGCTAAGGAAAACAAAAATTATATAATTAGTAGGTCCACCAAGGTGAAATTGTGTGCGAAATGCAGGGATGAGTCGTGCAAATGGTATGTTGGGGCATTCATGAAGCCTAAACTTCATGGACAATGGGTGGTCACAGTTTATGTGGGTCCTCACACTTGTACATCCCTTGGGTTGCCAAAAAATGGTGGAATGATGGATTCTAATTTTGTTGCATCAGAACTTCTTCCGATTTTACTCAAGAAACACACTACCACAGTTCATGATCTCAGAACTAACATGAGCAAGAAGTTTGGCCATGAGCTTTCTTACTATAAGGTATGGGATGCAAAACAAAAGGCTATTGCGAAGATATTTGGGGATTGGGAAGAGTCTTATCAAAGGTTACAAAAGTTGTTATTGGCATACATTGATCAGGATCCGGGTACTCGGTTTTTCTATCATACCACACCTGGGAGCGTAGCAGGTACTAGTTTATTGCACTATGTATTTTGGGCTTTCGCTCCATGTATTGATGGATTCAAATATTGCAAGCCAGTGATCAGTATTGATGGGACTCATTTGTATGGTAAATATCAAGGAAAGTTGTTGATTGCAATGACAACCGATGCTAACAACAAGGTATTTCCTCTTGCCTTTGCCGTTGTTGATATTGAGTCAGAGTCTAGTTGGAGGTGGTTTTTAGAATGCCTCAGGGAGACGATAGGGGGTGTGATACCTGATGAGGGCATTTGCATAATTTCTGACCAACATGAGGGCATCAAAAACGCTATTGCAACTTGGCCTAAGGATGAAAATGGAAGATTAAGGGTATTTCATCGATATTGCCTTACACATGTCGCTAGCAACTTTAACACACATTTTCAAGACCCGTTTCTAAAGTCATTGGTCTTGAAAGCGGGATATGCTATTCAGGAAGCCGAATTCAATAACATAATGGACTCCATTAAGAATGCCGAGATTGAATCCATTAAGAAGAAGTTGACCATTGGCGTTAATGGAGGTGATCCCAAACCCTTTAAGCCGCACACATATCTAATGAGTGAGCCTGTGAACATGTGGACCCAGTCACATGATGGTGGAAAACGTTATGGGGCAATGACAACCAATATATCCGAGTGCTTTAATGGTGTACTAAAAAGTGCACGTGGCTTGCCTATAGCTGCAATAGTTGAGTTCACTTGGTCCAAACTTGTCGCGTATTTTCATGATCGGCACAAAGACATTACTCATGATCTCTTGGAGGGTAAGAGTTGGAGTGAATATGCCATGTCCATTTATCATGCAAATAAGCTCAAAGCTGCACAACATCATGTGAGGGAATTTAACAATCAGGATGATATATATCAAGTATTTACATCATACAATAACCATAGCTCTGGAGGGGGACACCATAGTTATGAAATTCGGTTAATGGATAGAACATGTGGGTGTGGGGAATGGCAAAACACTAAGATCCCTTGTTCACATGTAATTAAAGTTTGTGAGTTGCTACACATTGATCCGACCAAATATATTGACCCATGTTATAGTTTGGCGAATGCCATTAACAGCTATTCACATGGATTTACGGTGCCTAAGTCAGAGTCAATGTGGAGGGATGCTGATGGCTTAAAGTGGCTGCCTAACCCAAAATTGTTGCGGGACAAAGGTCGACCATTGAAATCAAGAATAAGGAGGGAGGAGTCAGATTTGAGGGAGAATCAACCCAAGCAGAGATGTGGATTATGTCACGAAGAGGGGCATAACCGTAGAAAATGTCCGGATTCTTGTGGCGCTTCGACAAGCGGTCATCTTCCAAACTAGGTACGGGATGCATTTCAATAATGTCTAGATTGTTTAAATAATTTTAGTTGCTTTTATGTTTAGTTGATATTTACTATTTTGTCTCCTAACAATGTTATTTTATGTTTTTCAGGCATGCGATGATGTTCCATGGACTAAAGTTTTAGTTGTACATTATAGGACTATTGACTATGTTACTTATTAATATTGAATACATTGTATCGAAACAACTATTTTTTGTTTTATTCTGAATGTACTTGTAATCTCAGAATTCTCTCTCCAATGTACTTATTTCAAGTTTGTGGTAGAAGCAGTAAGATTTATGATGAGAACTAAAAATTTTGCATTGTTGGAGTAGTTGGATCATCCTCAACCTCTTCAGAAGTCATATAAGAATTTTTATACCCAAAAAAAGGTCAGTTTTTTTTCCCTCTTTTTATTTTTTGTATTTGAAAAAAATTATATGAATAATCTTTTCAACTATTCTTTGTTTTATGGTTGGTTTCCAATATTTTGTACTGAAATTGAACATGCTCACCACCTGTTTGATGAAAGTCCTGAATGGGTTCTGTTTTGATGAAAATCAATGAAAAAAAAAAGAAAAGGATTGATTGTTGTGTGTCATGTATGTGTTTAAACTAAAAGATGGTGCATTTGTAACTGATGCATAGAGCTGGTAGAGCTATTGTTGAGAAATTTCACATGTATATGGAAGCTTTTTTTTTTTTTTTTACATATATATACTTATCATCCAAAAGGTGTGTTTGTGGCTTCATGGGAAAATCACTCAAAACAATTCTATGTGGCATAACTTTCTGGGTTCAGAACTCACCCAATTTCTACTGAAAATGTTCAATTTTTTTCAACCTCTATGTTCAATTTTTTTTCCTGTTATCTTGCTCTTTAATATTTACTACTTCCAAATCTTGCAAGTTTGCAACTTTTGGTACTTTATTTTGCTAGGAGTTCCACTCAATCTTTGAAGAGAATGTTGTTTTTTGAGAGTATGTATTAATGTTAACCATTCACTCCGTGGTTATCCAGGATTTGTTCTAAAATAGAGGTTGCCTTCTTTTTATTGAATGACTTAAAATTTCTTGAGACTTGAATTTTGTGTCTCCAGTTGATTAAGTCTAACCCATATAAGAAATAGCAAGATGTCAGTAGTCATGAATGAGGAATAGGCTAAGCAATTGATTGATTTCCAAGTTCTTTTGTTACGTTCTCATTCTTTGCAAGATTGCAGTAATCCTCTTAGTCATATATATATATATATATATTGTGTTTTTCATAACTATGACATTGGTTGTATCATTTAACCTCAGTTATTTGTACTCTGAACAAAGGATCTCTCTCAATTGAACATCTTGAGCAGGGATCTCTGCAAGAACTTGTTCAAAAGATGTGATTTTTTTTGTTGAAGAAACATATTTGGTACCTGTATTTATATGAACTTTATTGCAGTTTCTACATGAGTCTTCTTTTTCTAGCTTCGTGGGTTTCAGTACAGGTCAATAAATTCATCACAGTTTATTAGCTACACGATGCCTAGTTATTTATCATTTGTTTGATTTTCATGTTACAGATAGCAAAATTGAATAGATAGCCTCCTTATTGTAGAGAAACAACCATCTATTCAATTCAAAATGAAGGAAGAAGAAGAAGTGAACCGATGCCAGATTCAGGAATGGTACCCAAAATTTAAGTCTGTTTCCATTAAAATTCGAATCCATGAACTTCCAGAATCCTTTATCCAGTACCTTCTTGATGATTCTGGCCCTGTCCTTCAAAAATAGGAATTACGGTAGCTAAAGTGTGCAAAACTGAAATATAATATTTTATTCTCTCTCTTCCCAAGTAAATTAAAAATATCTCCTCTCTCTTCAGTCTCTCATCTCTCTCGACAAACTCTCTCAACCCAGCAGAGAACGAGTCTCTTAGACTCGAGTTCCATTGTTTTATTTTCCCAAGAAAAACTTGAGAAACCAAACACTTAGTTCTTATGTAAATTTTTTTAATAATTCTGATTTTTTATTTTTATTTTTTAAAACAGTGGAACTCGAGTGTGAAACACTCAAATTCGTTTCGTGGAACTCGAGCTTCACAGTCTCGAGTTCTATTGTAAATAATTTTTTAAAATTATTATCCTAGTGGTATTTGAGTCTGTAAGACTCGAGTTCTAATGTGGTTTTTTTCTTTTCTTTTTATTGTTATTATTGTTTTCTTTTTTTCCTTGATTTGTTTAAACTGCCAACAACTTAGTAAATCCCTTGTAAATCCACACACACACACACAAAAAATAAAAAAAATAAATTCCACACCACACTGAGAGGATTAATCTTCCACAGGATATCCATAAAAATCCACAATAATATATATCCAAAATTCGAGGAACGTCGGTCTCATTTCTTTGAAGGAGTCAATTTTCTTATTTTCTTTTACAAAGCTTTACTTTACATCAAATGGCTATGTAACCTCTTACAGTACAATTCCCTTCCCAGTACAACTGTATGTTTTATTGAATAGTAAGGTTGTATATATGCAACCTTACTATTTAGAGGTTGTAAAATTTTTTTTGAGTATATAAATCCGGATAAAGTGGGTATTTGCTATCTTAGGTTGTAAAATAGCAACTGGGAGGTGTTTACACCCCCCAATACTAGTGCTCTAATAGCCCAAAACATCTAGGCTTCAACTTCTTGTTTGTGGTTGTAAATAACCACCCCAGTTGGGGTTCACAAGATGCACAGTTACTAAAAATCCATGGATACCTGCCAAAAACCAACAACCTTCCAGTTTAGCTGGTCCATGTTATTAGATCAATTAAAAAAAAAAAAAAATGGTCTAGGCAACAGCAACCTACAATCACATCATAAAAGTTCTGCATTGTGGGAAAGCTATGTTCAATAAAAACAAAAAAAATTATAGAATGCTATTATAAATTGAATAGCTTTAAGCATTAACGGAAACAAAAATTATCCAAAGATACTGTCAATACTGCAAACATGTGATAAAAATTTATGTTGCCATTCATGAAAATTTAATTTCTAAAGAACGTATTGCCATAGCAGTCTAAAAACATCTGTCATTTCAACGTTTCCACATTTGTCACTTCTAAGAGCTAGATGTTCCCATAGGCTTACAAGTGTAATTGTGGACATGATGACTCCTAGCTTTGTACTTGTTTCTTGTAAGAGTGATGTAAATATAAAACTAGAGTTGTGTTAATGGGGCACCGTGAGCCAGCTTTATGTCATTTTTTTAAGCAGCCTTATAAGCTATGGGGTTAGCTTCATAAGGAGAAAGAAATATTAACATAGATTGTGAGGCCAGCTTTATATCTATTTCTTTTATTTATCCAATTTCTTTTTAGTAAGTAAGACCCATATTAGTCTACGTTAATAAGCACCGCATGATGCTTATTAAGATGTGCCATAAAACTATATTGAATTTGGGGAACACACTGACTCAACAGAGGTGGTCTAGTCAAGAAAATGGTAGAGTTGTGTCCAATAGCAGCTGGTGGCTCAAGGACTGAAGTAAAAAATAAGTCTGACAAAGCCTTCCGACTATAATCAACATAGTTCAGCCACTTGACAGAAATGCAAGAGTGAATATATAAACTAAGATCACATTTAGTTCTAAAATAGTAGACCACAGCCTTAACTATGTCAAATTCTTAAAGGAGAGTATAGTATCTATGGACACTATCCACAAAAGTCTGAGCTACTAGTTCAACTCTTTTCCTATGCTATAAGCAAACATGGGAAAACTACTGCAAAGAAAAAAAAAAAAAAACTATTGAAGTGTACGTTTCATGTTTATAAAGCTATTTTCAATTCAAAAATAATGTTGGCCATAGGCTAAAGCTGCTGGAATAGTAAGTCACAACATATTAATTTAAAAACTAAAAAAAAAGGAAAAGATCAAATAAACAAAAGCATGAGAAAGTACCTAAAGCTTTCTTGATTGAGCTTCTGCTTTTGCATTCTGTAGGTTGACCCAAGCTTGAATCTTTGCTTCTTCTCTTTGATACCTGTAACCCAAAATCAAAATTGGTACAAAGATACTGCATAAAACAACCTCTGGCTAGTAGTGGAGTTCACTCCCTCTCTTTTCCTCTTATGAGAATTTTCGAGGGTGCTCCATGATGTCTTGTGTCAATATATACTAGTGTTTGTTATTAGGTTTTATGTATAGCTTTTTAAAACTTCATTTTTTCTCTCATTTTTTCATTTTTTCAAATTTTTTAAAGGTTCAAGTATATTTTAGTACAATTTCAACAAAATATTAGATAAATTGTTCCTAAACGGACACTTGTCACAGAAAGTTATAACATAACATAATATGAGTTTATAGCATTTAGCTCAAGGAAGGTATTAATGGAGTGAACAAAATATGATAAAAAATTATTAGGAGCCTTACATTGCTGCCATAAGTTTTAAGACATAATTAGGCAACCTAGCCTCTACAGCCAACTCTGCAAGCATTACAGCAGCCCCTGGAAAAGTACACACACACACACACGAAGTAGGTTATTGATGAAAGTATTAGAAAGGAGCATATCCCAAGTACACAATATGCATATGGAAACACCCCAAAAACAAATAAAATAAAGAACTACAGCTCTCAAGACCTGAAATTGAGAACATCTGTTCATGAAGAATAGTAAGTCACAACATCTTTCATAGTTGCACCAGCTGAGTTTTTGAATAAGAACCCCTCTTTCATGCTAAAATTCAATTTAGTCTCTCAATTTGCAAAAATGAGTCAATTTAGCATTTCCATCCAAATTTGTTAGTAAACAATGACATTCACAGATTCTTTTATTATTATTAATTATTTAAATAAAAGCATTCGTGGGCTGCGTCATTTACTATATCTTGTTACGTGATGAATATTATTTTAAAATTTATTGATAAAAAAAACATTTAAACAGATCCATTTGGATTAGAATGTCTAGCTCTAGCTAAGCACTATGCCACTATCTTTGATCAAGACATTGTTAGGCACAAAAGAAGTTGGGCTCCGAGCATGAAATCTGAGCCCAATAAGGTATGCCGAGCCTACTTAGACTAAAGGCTGAATGTGTGTTTAGACTAAAAAGCTAGGCCCAATATCAATAAAGCATTCACCTCATGTTTAGCTCAGGCCCGGCCCATAAATGATTCTTTCCCAAATTTCATTTACCAATTAACATAGCTCCGTTTCTGGGTTTGGATCTTCCTCAAGCTCTTCAGAACACAAAAATAAGAATTCTTATACACAAAACATAAAGGTCAGTTTTTTTTTTTCCTCTTTTTATTTTTTTGTATTAAAAAAAATTATATGAATAATCTTGTTAACTAATTCTTTGTTTTATGGTTGGGTTACCAATATTTTGTACTGAAACCAAACACGCTCACCACCTGTTTGATGAAAGTCCTGAATGGGTTCTGTTTTGATATAAAATCAATGAAATGAACTGAAAAAAAAAATTAAGATTAATTGTTGTGTGTGTCATGTATGAAAGATGGTGCATTTGTAACTATTGGGTAGAGTTGGCAGAGCTATTGTTGAGAAATTTCACATGTACATGAAAGTTTGTTTTTTTACATATATATATATTATCAAAAAGGTGTGTTTGTGCTATAACTGAAAATCACTCAAAACAATTCTCTATAGCATTACTGTCTAAGGTTCAGAACTCACCAAATTTCTAAAAATTTTCAAAAATCTCCCCTGTTAATGTTATCTTGCTTTTTAGTATTTACTGCTTCCAAATCTTGCAAGTTTGCAACTTTTGGTGCTTAAGTTTTGCTAGAAGTTCCACTCAATCTCTGAAGAGTATGTTTGTTTTTGAGAGTATGTATTAATGTCAAACTATTCACTCCCTGGTTATCCGGGATTTGTTCAAAAATAGAGGTTGCTTTCTTATATTGAATGACTTAAAATTTCTTGAGACTTGAATTTTGTTTCTCCAGTTGATTAAATATAACCCATATAGGGACTTTCATTATTTCCCCCAAAAAGAGTTATAGAGATTATAACAGTTCATCAGCTATGCGATACCTAATTACTTATCATTTGTGTTTTATTTTCATGTAACAGATAGTAAATTTGAATAGATAGCCTTGTTATTGTAGAGAAGCAACCATCTGTTCAATTCAAAATGAAGGAAGAAGAAGTGAACCGATGCCAGATTCAGGAATGGTACCCAAAATTTAAGTCTGTTTCCATTAAAACCCAAATCCATGAACTTCCAGAATCCTTTATCCAGTACCTTCTTGATGATTCTGGCCCTTTCCTTCTACCTGTTTCCATCTCAAATGATGATGCCCTACCTAATAGAATTCATAATCCAGAAGAGGAAGAAGACTATCAGGTATCGGAAGGATCTGGAGATGAGTCTGAACAACCTTTGCCACCCCCTTCTTTCCCAGAACTTGAATTGAAGATTAAGGAATCTATCAAATCACTTGGGGGTTCAGTCTTTCCTAAATTGAATTGGAGTGCACCTAAAGACTCAGCTTGGATCAGCACCATTGGGACACTCCAATGCACCACGTTCAGTGAGATTACACTCTTGCTAAGAGCATCTGACTCCTTGGTCCATGATTTGTGTCATGCATATGATTCATGCACTGATAAGTCATTGTCAAGACCCCTGAGTTTCTTCCTTGCACTCTGTAAGTGGTACCCATCCCTTCAGCCGGAGATGGAATTCCGTTGTTTTGTACGGGGTCAAAACCTAGTTGGTATTTCTCAGCGTGAGGTCACTACTTTTTACCCTGTTCTTCTTGAGAAGAAAAGTAATATTGAGTGGTTGATCAGGCAATTTTATGAGGATCAAGTTAGGCTAAAATTTGAATCAGAGAATTACACATTTGATGTTTATGTTACGAAGGATGAGAGGATTAAGGTTTTGGATTTCAACCCATGGGGTGCATTTACATTGCCATTGTTGTTCAATTGGGAGGAGTTAGAGAAGAACACTGGGGAAGAAGGAGACCAAGTAGACTTTAGAATTGTGGAGAGCCAGTGTGGTGTTAGGCCAGGTATGAAGACAGCAGTGCCATTTGATTACTTGGATACCAGCTCTGGGAGTGGCTGGGATCAATTTTTGAGGAATGCTGATGAAGAGTTACAACAGCAGATCAGATCTTCTGAAGCAGGTGCTTGAGGTAATGATTGTATTGATGATTAAGAATAGCCTTGCAGTTTCTTTGAATCAGTTGCGATTCATATATTTACTTCCATGGGGGCAGACTATATCTGTAGTCTGGGTTTTTATCGTTTCTTATGCTGTTGCTGAGAAACAAGATTTTGCATCCACAATCAATAACATAATGATGAAGCTGGATTTGTGCAATCTCCATCCCTGGTTTGTGTACTATAAATTGATTGTTGTTCCTCAAACGTGTACTTTAAATTTTACTTTTTGGTGGTTTCATAAAATCTACTTCAAGTTGTCTTTTTCTTTCCCATTCCGTTAGTCTTGCATCTCAGCTTCGATGGGTTTTCAGATGTTATTGTTCAATTTAGTGTAGTATCCAATTGGAATTTGGAATTCCTTTCTATGTTTAATTTTTCCATCAAGCATAGTTTTTTGCAGTCTGTTTGTTTATATGAGCAGAATTGTATTGAGGAGAAAGTCCTATTTTAGCGTCTCAAACCCCGCCGCATGTAATACTCAATAGTGCAGAAACGTTATTGGAAAATTACCAACGTTTAACTCGTAGTATGCCTACCTACTGAGCACCTGAGTGTGCTACCTGCACTTTTTGTGGCTCTTGCATACTTTATAGTTTTATTTTCCTTTTGGCTGTCTTGACTGTTGGGGTCTGGTCGGTGGGAGCCACCCCTAGTGCAAACTTTGTACTCCATCAGTTTATTAATATGCTCCTATCTTTTTCTGTCAAAAAGAAAAAAAGTTTTATTTGGACAATCCACTTCAGGCTTTTTTAAATTTTTATTTATTTATAGTTTTACACACTTTTGTATTACCTATATTTGCTGTTGTATTTATGTTAATGCACTTTCTAATACAAAGGACGAAGTGAAGACCCTTACTGGGATAAAAGAACAAGGAAACAGAAAATTACTCTGAGAGAGAGAGGGAATGTATTTCTTAAGGAATTAAGGATGTCCTTTCCAAATATATCTTGAAGTGCTTTTTAACCCGTTAGCTTTCGTTTGTTTTGGGTTCTTGTGTTCATCTATTTTTTTTTAATGAATTGTCCATTTATATACAATTTTTAATAAAAATATAATGTGCAATTTTTTTAATCTAATAGGGGTATGATAGTAAATTTATATAAATTTTATATTCTATCTTGCCATTTTTCTCCTCAACCAAACAATAGAGTTTTCCTTCCGTCCAACCAAACACAAATGAAGGAAAACTTAATTTTTTATATTTTCTCACTTTTTCATTCTCCCACCATTTTTGCATGAGCTAATGCGAATGCGCCTATACACTTTTAATGTAGCACTAATCCAAATTTACTTCAGTTTACATTGATTGATGTATGTAATTTTTTTAAGTTGAATATGCATAATTTACTTCTTATGCTGTCATCCATTAATTGAAATGAATGATCAAGGTTTTTTTTTTTTTTTTTTTTTTTTTTGGAGACTTTCAAAGAAACAAAATAAGTTGCTACTAGAGTTTTTAGTTTATTTTTGCTACTATTCATGGGTGCCGTCACACTTTTTTGTAATATTCATGGGTTCCACTATACTATTCAGTTAGTTTTTAACTTTTTTCTACAATACTTTTTGCAAAAAATTTTCAGTTTCAGCTAAATAAGCTGTTCTTAATCGGACCGCATATCTATATTATCCCTCTCTGTAAATGAGTTATTTGAAACTTTTGACTTTAAACTTTAAAGTTGATTGATACACTCTGATGAATGAACTCATCCTTATTATCCTGGACCAAACGTATTGGATTTGATTCCACATTTCCTCTAATTTTGCAGTCCCACAAATTTCAACTTTGAATAGTTAAGTTACCAGACATGTCAATTTTGCAATTGATTAATTTTCCATCTGTACACAATTTTCGTAAAAGAAGAATCACACGGTCATGAAATTGGATAACAAATTATCAATTTATATTGATTTGTATATACGTGAGTACAATCCTCTGTATGACTCTTTACAATGAAAGAATATAATAAAACTCCTCTAATTCGATTTCCAAGAAACTTTACGATCCAAAGGTCATGAAACTGGATCTTGAATCGTACTTTGATGTCTCCGAGTTGGATGTGTGATTGGATGTATTTGAGTTTTGATTTGGAGTTAAGGGCCATTGGCTTGATCTCGAACTAAATTGAAGTTCCTTGCTTTGATTTGAAGAAGTAGAAATGAGCCTTGATTTTGAGAAAGCAAGGGTGCTCTTTTAGACTTAGAGATGACTCTCTATTTTGGCAGAGTGTTAGTAGAGTTTTTCTCTCAAGTTTCTCCATTTTCTCATATGAGAAGCCTTTATTTATAGGCAACTCAATAGTATTTAATTTGGAATTTTCTCTCAGCATTTATTGAGAGTTAATTACAAATTTTGAATTTAAATACAAATTTTACCTTAATTTTGGTCTTTCATTTAATAAGAACATTCCATGAGTCTTTTCTTCTAATGTTGCCATGTGGCTTTCTTTATTTGATACTGCCACGTGGATTGATTTCATTTGCTGATCATCCGCATAATCGATTGGGGATTAATTTGATCACAAATATTTGATCATGAACAATCGGATGGTTGTGAATACATCATAAATTTTGATGTCTACACAATAATTTCAATTTTGTACGTTTGGATCCCCCCCCCCCCCCTCTTCTAGTTTCTTGTAGGATTTGACAAGCGATAATAGTTGTGACTTCAATAATTCATTTTTTAGCATCTATTTTTTTCTAGTACTATTTAAAATTTATTTAGTTTGTTAGCATCAATTTAGTTATTAATCTCTTAGTGAAAGCATTTAAAACTTAATTAATTTTAAAATTCACATTAGAGTTATATGAAAACCAATTTTCTAGTGCTTAAAATATAACAAACTTTGATTAAAAAAATGATTAATAAAGTACCCAAAAAAAAAGGAAGTTCTTATCAAGATAAATAAAATTTTCTTCAATCATTGAATTAATCTATATTTATAGATATTTAAAAGCTGAAGCATAATATATATTATTGTTATGCTCCCGTTGAGTTACATCAATAGCCATGTCATTATTTTATTTTCATTAATAAAAAAATTTATTTTATTTCCATTCTTTTTCTATTAGTTTTTTAACACTTTCACAGTGTTCACTTCAGCTTCCATAACACTTATTACTCTCTATCTCCACTGCTTTCAACTTCCTATGTAAGCTTTTTAACGCCTCAAACTCTCCATCTCCTCATTTCTTGCCTCTTCCTCTCCTCATTGAATCCAACCAGTTCATATCGGTTCAATTGCTTTTGCCCTTATAAAATCAAAGAGATAAAATCGAATAATAGATATGTAAACTTTTAGACATCCTTTGTCTCTCTTAACTAGAAGGGGAATGATTTTGGATTTAACTCCAGCCAGTATAGAGGTCCTTTCAGAACAACAAGCCTATATTTTTGAATGGAGATATCAATTTGTTCCTTAAAACCAATGGTATGTCAAGCGTGTTTTATATATTGGAGTTTTATGTGTTTTTTTTTTTGGTTATTTTATTTTATGTCTCTTTTATAATAAAATGCTATTAAGAAAGTGGTTTGTTTTCTGTTTCAATGCTGAAGGTAATCCCAATATTTGTAGTTCTATATTTCTATGTGTTTGATAAAATGACTATAAGAAGGATTAAAAGAAAAACAAAGATGGTCATGTTCCTGTAGAAGAACAAATAGGAAGAACGAATATTGAAGAATACTATTATGTTAGTAAACTTAATTCATAAATGGGTTTTCAACACTTTGTACTAAGCATCTAGTTCCATAAAAAAGTTACATTATCCCCAAAAATGAGAGCCCAAATTCTTCACCAATCAGCTCCAATGAAAAGAAAGCAACAAACCAATATTTGATAAAAAAAAAATTCAAATGTTCTAGCAGTTGTTGGGGTGGGGGGGTTTCATTACCAAATGAATTTTAAAAGTTGAAATAAGGTATAAAGATTTGTATAATATATACTTCATATTAGGATGCATTGCACCAAAAATGACAAGATATATCATATATTTATACTACAATTAATCTTTTTATTATCACATCATCTTTGCCAAAACAGAATAAACTATCTAAAAATAGCAACTCTAATAATAATAATAATAATTATTATTATTATTGTTATTATAAAAAATCAAAATCCTTTCTAAAATGGTTCATTGAATATAAAAGTTATCAAACACTATAAGAATGATTCTTTATTTACCTATAAGTAATATAAATGTTTGACTATATACTCATGTTCTCTATTGTTTTAATTACTTAAAATGACAATTAACTAAGGCTCCTCTGTTATGTTAGAAAAAAAATATGTTTAGGTTTTAATTATTTTTATTAATTATCATCATTAAATCACAATAATCATTCAAATAATAATTACATTCTCTCTCTCTGAGACCATAACATAAAGTGCACAAGTATGACAGTAATATTCAACCGCACAAAAATTTATACTAAATTTTGTCTTTTGTTTATTTTTCTACTTTTTATTCTTAATATGTCAAATTTTTTTTTTTGGGTGTAAAAGCCATATTTACTCTACTTTATATTTAATTATATAGTTTCTAGGGTATGTCATATATTTGACAACTGATTTAAATGATTTCTTGACAGTTTTTTTTTTTTTGAATAATTTTAAAAATTATGTTATATATATCTGGATTTTTTTAAAATTTTTAATTATTGGTAGTTTACTAACTTATTGGTAAAAATTTTCTTTTGGTGATTCACAAAATGATCCTTAACAAATTATTATTATAAAATTTATACTTTCAAATAATTAAGTTTAACCACATAATGATCATTAATAATATTCCTACGCATCGTGTGGGTTTGCGACTGGTCTAATACTATATATAAAAGCACAAGCATTTTCTTGCAATTAAGGCCATATTGCCACATAGGGAAAAAAGCCCACTTAAAAAACTGCCACGTTATAGTTTTAAAATCACAACAGCCCACATGTTACACCTGTTTAGCCCGAAATAAACGTAATAAAACCCATTCATTTTTTACTTACACCGAAAGGTTTACAATACGGAGATGGTTTGCTGAAAGAGAGAAAAAAAAAAAAATGAAACAAAACAAAAGAACAAAGGGATAGAAAGAGGGATTTCATAAATTGCAGAATAATAGAGATCGAACAAGAGATCGGAAACATTACAAAAGAGAGATCGAAAGTGCCTTCAGTCGAGATAATGAACCCTTTAAAATAGATGAAAATATTTGTATAATACTTGAAGATTTTAAACATAAGGTAAAATAAAACAAATTAATTTAGAGATGAAATGTGCCCACTCAAAGACTTTTTATTTTTCATATTTGAGAATTTTATTTTGTTACCTATTTTTCTAACTTTCCAAATAAATTCTAGAAAAATAATTTTTTTTATTATTTTTCATTGACATTTTCAAAAATTTTAAAAGGGTTACCATTATGTAGAAAATTTAAATTGTTTTTTTAATAAAGATTTTAAACAAAGTTTAATATATGTATAGATAAACATTTTTTTCCAACTTATAAACATATGTTACTTTGTATTCAAAATAAACTTGGGAATATATAAAAATTTCTAACACCATTATATGAAAACATTAAGCTATTTACACTCAAGTTCTCCTGTATTTTTAATGTATAAACCAATTTTAGACTGTTAGTATGAGACCTTTCAAATAAGATTAATCCTTGAAGATATTTTAAATTATTTTGTTTTTCTATAATTCTTACAAGTATTGTTGTTAACCACAATTTGAAACTTGCCATATGAATTATTGTGTTCTATTAAATCTAACAACATATTACAAATGAATGCTTGCTCAATTAAATCAATCAATAAGTGTTCAAAGTCCATTCTCTTTTCTTTTAATGCTTTCATTTTTGGATGATACTTGGAGCTCACGATTTATAAAATGGTTTCTATGCTACGTGAACATTATTATATGTTTATGTTTATTAGTAAGACAATTAATTTCAACCTCTCTTCCTCGAAGTCAAAACCCACGATAAAAATTAAACGTTTCTCATTATTCATTATGCTATTTATAATGAGGAATATATATGTTATAATTTAATTTTTAGGTATAATTTATTTTGAGTTGTCAACAATAGGTTCATTGCATGTTGAATTTTAAATAAATATTTTAAGAATAAGAAAATAGAAGCAATTGTGATGCATAAAAATTAATGGATAGGGATAAGTATTACAAGAAATATGAGATGTTGTAATAGAATAATTAGCACTATTCATTTATTTGGTGACAACATAGTAATAAAACCATGAATTTGTATTCCACGTGTTTGATACAACATCATATATAAAATAAGTCAACTACTATTTATCATTTCTCTGAATATATTGACTGGAAACATTCTGCTGAAGAATACCCGGTTGGTAGGTTTTGTAAATGGAGTAGCATTACATCTATCCCGACATTTCTACTATTTGAAACCAAGAATGAGTGAGAATGAGACAAAACAAAGATGTATTGTTTATTTATTTTGTTGTGGGAGGGGGGGGGGGGGGGGTAAGAAATGTGTATTAAATTAAGTGTATGTGGGGGCATTATAAGTTTTATTTAATTTTTGACTTGTCTCAAGCAAACTTCTACAATGGTAGCTTACAAAGGTAATTTCGAGATTCTTTCCAATAAAATTATGGGGTTATTTGAGGCCCATAAATTGAGTTGCTTTTTCAGTTGTTTCTTGTTATAATTTTTTTTCATAAGATGTATAATAAATTCTAACATATGTTTACTCTTCGTATAACATTTTAAAAATCCTAAAGGGTTATGTATATAGTAAATTAAGAACCACTTAGTTTATCAAAAAAAGAAAAAAAGAAAAAGAAAAAAAGAACCACTTATTTTGAATACAATATTTAGATAATAAAAAAAAACTAACTAAACATAAACTTAAACATAAATATGTTCATTCATAGTCTTAAATATTAAAATTTGGTTTAGTTATCATTTTCTGCCCCTGTTGTTTACCCAATATTTCAAAATTGTTCATTGAAGAATAGGCTACTTATATATATTTTTTCTCTCTCTTTGTCCTAAACAAATAGAGCCACCTCATTATGATTAATTTTTTTTTTTTGTCAATAATATCAAAACACAGTTTATTTAGAGAGAGTTTTTTATTTTTTATTTTTTAGTATTCTTCAATGGTGGCTACCACAAAAAGTTAATACAGAAATCTCTTCCATTGTCTATGCAACAATCATCAAAGCTCATATTATATATATATATATATTAATGTAATTTTTATTAATATTGAGATTTTGTCAATATAATTACACCTGGTGTAACTCTTAGAGTTACACATTTTCTAAACCATTGGATTTAAGTAGATCTAACGGTCAAAAAAGACACTCATTAATGCTAATATTCTGATTAGGATCTCATTAATTATCCCTTATTTATTGCATTCCATACCTATTTCTAAACCTAAAAAAACACAAAAAAAAAAAAAAAATACTTGGTACTGTTGTAGAATGAAGACAAGGAAACACAACATTTTGGAGTACGTGAAGCTTCAAATTGCGAGTAACTACTGGTTACATTCCAAGTCTCTACTATAAACCAGAAAAATATATGTCATAAAGAAAGCAAAGCATATATCATCAAACCATATAATCTAATCTCTAAGTAAATGGCAACTTCATAATCTTAGTTCCCAAAGAAAACAATATTCATATTAATTCTTCAACCAACACACTTGAAATATATAGGACATGTTTTTTGTGTTTGTGGCAAGTTTAGGGTTAGGATAATTTGTGAATTTTATTTTTAGGTTTAACTCTTTATAAACAATTATAAAAAAAAAATAATAAAAGAAGAAGAAGAAGAAGAATAAGAAGGTTTTAATTTTTAATTGATTAAGCTACTTGATATAGTTTGTTTTATTGAATTTGTTAAAACCTTCCCAAATTGAAGACTACTTATATATATATATATATATATATATATTTTTTTTTTTTTGTGTGTGTGGAGAAAAGTCAACACTCAGCAATAATTTCTATCACCAAGTAATCTTAGATTCATGGTGGAACTGTTGTACTCAAACCAAGCGTATGTTTCCCAACTTTTAAAGGATTGTGTAATGAATTATTGCATTGCAGCGCCAAGGTGGCCTTTTTCTGCATCTTGCATGTGCCAATGGACTATTAACATACTTATTATTTTGGTAATATATATATATATATATATTATTTTGGACTTTTTTTTTTGGAGAAACAGTGGAAAAAAAAAATTATAGAAAGATGTATAATTTTTTGTGTTTTTTAAGTTTAGAGACAGGTATGGAATGCTGAATGCAATAAATAAGGGATAATTAATGAAATCCTAATCAGAATATTAGCATCAATGAGTATCTTTTTTGACCGTTAGATCTACTTAAATCCAATGGTTTAGAAAAGATGAAACTCTAAAGAGTTACACTACGTGTAACTTGAACCCATCTCTATCAATGTAATTTTTATTAATATTGAGATTTTGTCAATAGAATTCATGTTTAGAATAGACCAAACTCATAAATAATAGAGAGCATGTGGATTTGTCACTGACAAATGAGAATGTTTTTTTGATTTATTTGAAAAATATAACTGGAAGATAGATCTTCATACAACTAAATGTTAATGATCTTTGATGATGCAAAAAATCAACAGTTGAGCTCCTCGTCGTAGCAGATGGATGATTTTGTGAATGGGGTCATCTTTGTAGGTGAGAATCCTGCAAAATGAACTGGGGGGAAGTGTAACACGTCGGTGTGGCATCAACCAAACCGCCTTCGATGCTTAAGTCAGTAAGGGGGAAAGATTCTAGAGAGAAAATGAGTTGAAAGTGATTTCGTAGAGTATTTGTGTGTACCTTTAACTTCTGTTGTCTTTTCTTTTATAGTTATGTGCCTCATTAATGGGCAATGATGTGCTGCATTTATGCTCAATGGCTAGTGCGTTACAGAATCTTTGTCTAGAGATCACAGCTCATTTTGTGACCGTTGCTCCGTCCGTTACATTTCTTCATCAATGTGCATAATAAATGCGTAACGTCTTCTCTGGGTGAATGATGATCTTCGTGTAATGACGACCATAAATTTTTGGTTCATTAGCTGTCCCCTTTGCTCGTTTTCTCTTCTTTTAGACAAGATAAGAACAAAACTGTCTGACGCTTTGTATTCAGTGTATTGCGCATTTATGATAGTTTTGATGTTTGAGTAGTTGAATGCCATGTGTATGGCCAGTATGCGCTCGTTGTGTAGTCATGTCTCGGTTTTTCCACGTGTGTTTTGGCCACTTGTTTTGCATTTTTCTTTCCTCTTTCCTTTTCTTTGTATTTTTCCCTTATTCAATTTCCGTTCTAGGGTTTGTTTCTTCTCTGAGCTCCCTTTCTCTGTCCTGCGTTCCCTGGTAAGTCCTTCGTGCTCCTGCTTCTTTTTTGGTTCTTCCATGGTAGATTATTCTGTTGTTAGGATAGCTTGTCCTTCGATAGCTTTCTTTTTTGCTCATTTAGGCTGTTTGCTTGAGTCTGTAGAGGGGGAGTGTCTTGAGAGAGTTAGTTTCTTCGTAGGGGCGGACTGTCCATACACTTCCGTTCTTTCTTCGTTATTCCCTCTAGTTTCTCATTTTGTTGGGGTAGCCAGGTTATTTAAGATGTTTGAAGTGAGGTCTAGTGATCTCGAGACGGGGTTATCTTCGTGTGATGATCGCGTGATCTCAGAAACTACTTCTGTTTCCACCCCCTATAAAGCTTGGACTATCTTGTGTTCCCTCACGGGGAAGGACGAGTAGCAGATCAGGGATAGATTTCAATTCCCTGATTCTGTAAAAATTAGGATCCCAAGTGACGAAGAAAGAGCTTGTCACTCTTATGCCGATGAGGTTTGTTTTTATGAGGCCGATTTTACCAGTGACTTTCGTTTCCCTGTTCATCCTTTTGTTAGGGAACTTTTTTCTTACTTGCATCTTGCTCCGGCACAGTTAGTGCCTAACTTCTGGCGGATTCTCGTCTCTTGTATGGTGGTATGGATTAGACATGGCAAAACAGGCAGGTCAGGTCAATCGGGTCGTAGGTCAAAACGGGTCATTTTTAAACGGGTCAAACAGGTCACGGGTCAAGTTAGGTCGCGGGACGGGTCGAGTTGACTCGTATTTTTCAAACAAGTTTTTTTTTTTTTTTTTTTTTTTTTTTTTTTTTTTTTTTTTGAAATAGATGCAATATGTCAATTGTTTCTGAGTTCCTTAACTGTGATTAGATTCTCATTGGTGATACTGTTACCACTTACCAATTACCATTAAACACTTGATACCAAAATTTGGTGCAACTCTTGTCCCGCTTTCTAGAAGTTAATCTTGGTATAATCTTCGATCTATTTAAAGTAGGAAGAGAAAATGAATGTGGCAAGTAAAAAATGACAAACTATAATGGAATACATAACATATTAAGTGAAGAAGAATAAGTAAATATCTTATAAGAATTACACCTCAATCTCAATCTACTCAACGTTGGTAGACGTGGCAAAACGGGCAGGTCGGGTTGGGTCAATCGGGTCGCGGGTCAAAACGGGTCATAGGTCAAAACGGGTCATTTTTAAACGAGTCAAACGGGTTGCGGGTCAAACGGGTCAGGTCAGAAAATTTTGACTCGTTTTGCCATGTATAGTATGGATGTTTGCCAATGATGGGGATGTCATTAGGAGGAAGGAATTCCTCCATTTTTATCATCTAAGAAAATCCAAGGACCTCGGCTATTATGAGTTTAAGCCATAGGATAGGGCTTCTAGGTTAATCCTTGATTACCTATCATCTCTCCGAAACTGGAAGCCAACTTCTTTTTTGTCTCTGGAAGTGATTGGGAGTTCGTCCCTAGTGAGGACCTGGACGAAGCCCCCCAAGTTTTTTTGTAGTTGAGGAGTTCCTGTGTCTGGTGCATCTTTCTCATCTTTTCGATTGCTTTTCTCTTTCTTTATGTGTGGCAATGATATATGGCTTACTGGTGCTTTTGTTTTGCAATTTCCCAATGTCCTCGTCTGAAAAAGAGGTACCAGTATCGTGTTGAGAAAGTAAAGTAGTATCTTGAGTCTGTCAAGGATTTTGAAGAGCTTGTTTCTCCTTAGACTTTTTTTTTACACTTTCTGTGTCCAAAACCGTCCACTAAGGTTCGGAAAAGTTTGGAAATTGTGAAAAAGAGTGCATGTTTCTGCCTTCTTCATTCTTCTTCTTTTTTTTTTTTTTAATAAACTTTTGTTTCGTCCTTTCAAGAATGACAACTAGGTTTAGCAAACAGAAATTAGCTGAGGCTCAAGAGAAGAAGGCCAAGGGTAGAAGAAGAAGACTGGTGATGTTTCTAAGAAAGATTATGTGACAAGAATTCCTCCTGCTCACTCACCTACTAAGCGCCCTATCTCTCCTACTTCGTCATTGGAGTTGATTGCCTTTGGTGGGGAGGAGATTAAGAAGAAGATAAGAGCTAGTGGTAAATCCTTCCTTCCTACCTTTTGGAATGACGCTGATGCAGTAGCTTTGAAGGCCCACGAGGCGCTTTCTGTGGATGATCTGAGCCCTCTGATGGTGAAGTCATTCGGTGAGGTGATGTTGTCTCACATCCAAAAGCTTGTGCAGGTATGTGTTGTTGGCCATCTTTGCTTCTTTTTTTTTACTTTTCTTCTGCTGAGAGAAAATTTCTTTGTAGGCTTTTGGGGAGTCTCTATTCATTTCTGGAAAGCTCTTGGATTTAGAAAAGAAGGTGGCCATGCCTGAGCCTTTGGTCAAGTCTTTATTCGTTGGGAATGAGACACTTAAGAACAAGGTTGCTATCCTCATTGCCACAGTTGAGAATGACAAGGAGTGTGTGGTAACCTTGGAGAAGAGCCTACAAGTGGAGAAGGACTTCTACAAGCTGAAGGACAAGCAGATTGGTGACTTGGAGTTAAAGCTGGAGAACATTAGGGCCACGGCAATACAAGATTTCAAAGACTCTGACGAGTACTCTGATGAATTGTGCAAGTACTACGTGGAGGGCTTTGATCTTCTTGTGAAATGGATGGCAAAACACCACCTTGGCTTGGACATTTCTGTTTAGGCTGTGGACAACATTAAGAAAGAGCTCATGTTTGCTGAGTCTATCGCGGAGAATGTGACGAAGGAAGCCACAGATGTTGATGAAGGAATGAAGGAGGCCATTGTTATAACCCCTGCAGACCTTGTCCCCGATGAGTAGTAACTTTACCTTTTTCTTTTCTTTTTCTTTTTATTTCCTTGTAAGGCAAGAACAATATTTCTTTTTGGGCTCGTTGTTTTGGGCAACTAAACAATTCCTTTGGCGATGGTAGATAGGTTTATGGATTTCCTGCTATTAGCTATAGTAGACAACTCCTTTATGCTTGGACAACCCTTTGTGATGATGTTAGTTGAGACAACCTTTATATTTAGCTTGCACTTGAGTAGCTTTTTCGTACTTAGCTTGTATATGAACAACTTTTTATTGAGTCATATTTGAATGACGGTCTTAGTTGTGTTTGAACGACTTAGTATTTTTTAGCATTGTTTGAATAGCTTTTTATTGGGTCACGTTTGAATGACGATTTTAGTTGTGCTTGGACAACTTGGCATTTTTTAGCTGTGTTTGAACATCTTTTTATTAGGTCATGTTTGAATGACGATCTTAGTTGTGTTTGAACAACTTAGTATTTTTTAGCTGTGTTTGAACAACTTCTTCTTGAGTCATTTTTGAATGACGATCTTAGTTGTGTTTGAACAACTTAGTATTTTTTAGCTGTGTTTGAACAGCTTCTTCTTGAGTTGTGTTTGAATGACGATCCTAGTTGTGTTTGAACAACTTAGTATTTTTTAGCTATATTTGAACATGTTTTTATTGAGTCATGTTTGAATGACAATTTTAGTTGTGTTTGAACAACATAGTATTTTTTAGCTGTGTTTGAACAACTTTTTATTGAGTCATATTTTAATGATGATCTTAGTTGTATTTAAACAACTTAGTATTTTTTAGCTGTGTTTGAATTTGAACAGCTTTTTATTGAGTCATGTTTGAATGACGATTTTGTGCTCTACTCATGACTTAGAGTCGTGGTATTGGAGCGTTTTCTAGGTTAACCATTTTTTTGTTTAGTCTTGAATGATGATTATATTGGTTGTGTTTGAACAGTTTTGATTTAGTCGACTTTGGTAATTGTGTATCAACAACTTCAATGGCTATGATGTCGTTTACTATGCGTGAATAGCTTTGGATTCGAAATTTCAATGACAGAGGTCCTTGAGACGTCTCCCAAGGATGACTCCTTAGCATTGCACACATTTTGATAGTGATAGATCATGGGTAATCATTGACAAACATGTATTGTACATGGCAAATCATGGATAATCATTGATAAATACGCATGGATGATGCTTTCATGTATTATTGACTTTATGAATGATGAAAGTAATGTTTGTCATACATACTAATATGAAAATTAAGCAACTTGAAATGTAAAGCGCTTCTTACTGGTAGTACTTTTTCAAGTGTTCTATGTTCCATGGTTGAGGTAGTTCCTGGCCGTCTAAAGATTTTAGGTAGTAAGAGCCTTCTCTGGAATGACAGATTACCTCATAAGGGCATTCCCAGGCTGGTCCAAGTTTTCCTTGGGATGGGTCCTTTGTTGCCTGTGACGCCTTCCTAAGGACGAGGTCTCCTGTGTTGAACCTTCTCACCTTAACCTTTCTGTTATAGTATCTAGCCATTGCTTCCTTATGCTTGGCCATTTGCTTCATAACTTCTTCTCTCACTTTGTCAATTAGGTCCAAATTGCTGTTAAGCTCTTGTTGATTTTAATGGTCTTCATATGCTTTGACTCAGTAGCTCGTCAGTCCTACTTCCACTGGTATGACGGCCTCAGTGCCTAATGTTAGTCTGAATGGTGTTTTTCCTGTTAGAACTCTTGTGGTCGTCCTATATGCCTAAAGGACATTTTGTAGTTCTTCAGGCCATGCCCCCTTTGCCCCCTCAAGCCTAGTTTTGATAATTTTGAGCAAGTTTTTATTCGTCACTTCAGTTTGGCCGTTGGCCTGAGGGTGTATTGGAGAAGAATAGTGATTCTTGACTCCTAAGTCTTGGCAAAATTTTTGAAACTTAAGGTTGCCAAATTGCTTTCCATTGTCTGATGTTATGACATATGGGACTCCAAACATGCAAATGATGTTTTTCCACACAAAGCTTGTGACTTTAGCCTCTGTTATCATCGTCACTGGCTCTGCTTCTACCAATTTTGTGAAGTAATCAATTGTGACTATTAGAAATTTGAGTTGGTTCTTCCCTAGAGGGAATGGACCCATAATATCAATTCCCTATTGGGCGAAGGGCTATGGTGAGGAGGTCGGTATCATCAACTCTCTTGGTCTCGTCTGGACATTTGCAAAGCGTTGACACTTGTCGCATGCTTTGACGATGTTGTATGCGTCTTTCTGTAGGGTTGGCTAGTAATATCCTGCTTTGAGCTCCTTTCCTGCTAAGGATCTTGCCCCAGCGTGGTTTCCACAGGTTCCCTCATGTATCTCGCGGAGCACATAATCTGCTTCTTCTGAACTGGCGTATCTTAGATATGAGAGTGAATACCCTCGTCTGTACAGCACGTTGTCAATAATGACGAAGTGAGCTACCCTGATCTGTATCTTCCTAGCCTCCGTCTTATCTTTGGGGAGCCATCCTTCTTTCAAGTAACGGATGATGGGAATCATCCACTTGTCTTGGTCTTTTATCTTAATAACTTGCTCACCTTTTGTGCTCGGCTGCCCCTTTATTTCTACACATAGTTCGGAGGTCGCATTGTAATCGTTTGACGAGGCTAATCTTGCTAGAAAGTCAACTTTTGAATTTTTGGCTCGGGGGATTTGCATAAAGTCCAGACTGTCAAAGTGCTGTAAGAGTCTTTGGACGATCTTTAAGTACTTCTGCATCCTTTTTTCTTTGACTTCATAATCTCCCTTCACTTGTCCAATTATTAGTTGAGAATCAGCTTGGACGATAAGGTTCCTTGCTCCCAGAGCCTTTGCTAGACTCAACCTTGTTAGCAATACTTTGTACTCTACCTCATTATTTGTTGCTGTGAACTGTAACCTGACCGCATACATCTCCTTCTGGAGGTATAAGAACTACTCCTGCTCCTCCCACTTTCTTCGTGGCTGACCCATCTGTTTGGATAATCCATATTTCCATGGTCGGTTCTTCTTCCTTGTAGGGGTAAGTAAATTCTGCAATGAAGTCCACCAATACTTGGGCTTTGATTGCTGCTTAAGGCCAATATTTGATGTCAAACTGGCCTAATTCGATTGCCCATTGAATGAGTCGTCCTGCTGCATCTATCTTGTTCATCGTCTTTCTTATAGGTTGGTCTGTCATGATGACATTAGGGTGTGCTTGGAAATAAGGACGGAGCTTTTTGGAGGCGACCAATAATGCAAAAGCTATCTTTTCCATCCTTGGATAACTTGCTTTTGCTCTTTGGAAAGCTTGACTGGTATAATAAACTGGCTTCTGAACGTTCCCTTCTTCTCTGATCAGAGCTGAACTTACTGCAGTATTGGATACTGCTAAGTAGAGGAACAACTTCTCTTCCATCACTGAGGGGCTCAATAGAGGTGGTTTCATCAAGTACTCCTTTAACTTGGCAAAGGCTTCCTCACATTTGTCATTCCATTGAAAGGCTTTTTTCAATACCTTGAAGAATGGCATGCACTTGTCTATTGCCTTAGAGACAAATCTGTTTTGGGTTGCAACTTTCCCTGTCAAGCTCTGTACCTTTTTCACTGTTTTTGGTGATTTGACCTCGATTGTTGCTTTTACTTTGTTTGGATTTGCCTCTATTCCCCGTTGGGACACCATGAATCCTAAGAATTTTCCTGAAGCCACAGCAAAAACACACTTTGCAGGGTTTAATTTCATATTGTACTTGCGTAGTGTGTTGAAGGTTTCTTTGAGATCATCCAAGTGGTTGGTTTCGCCCTTACTTTTCACCAGCATATCATCCTCGTATACCTCCATATTCCTTCCAATCTGGTGAGAGAACATACGATTCACTAATCTTTGGCAGGTGGCTACTGTGTTCTTTAGTCCAAAGGGCATAACTTTGTAGCAGTATAACTCTTGGTTAGTGATGAACGAAGTCTTCTCTTGATTGTCTTCATCTATAAGAATCTGGTTGTAACCAGAGAACGCATCCATGAGACTCAATAGCTTGTGTCCAGTAGTTGAGTCTACTAACTGGTTAATCCTTGGCAAGGGATAGTTGTCTTTTGGGCAAACCTTATTTAGGTCTGTGAAATCAACGTATATTCTCCATTTACCGTTGCTCTTTTTTACCATGACCATGTTTGCTAGCCAATTTGGATAGAAGATTTCCTTGATGAAATTAGCTTCTAGCAGCTTCTCTACTTCTTCAGTTACAGCTTTGTTGCATTTTGGTGCAAATATTCTCCATTTTTGTTGTACAGGTTTGCATTCTGGGTTGACATTGAGACGATGCTGTATGATCTTCCTATCAATTGTTCTGATCTTCAATACCTTCGTCGAATCTCCTAGGACAATCTCAACTTCTTGTGGTGTTTTTAACGGTTTGGGAATGTGTTCTGGTTCATTGATCACCCATGTGTGGTTCTCTCCTAATGCTAGGGTAGCTTGATAGCACTCTCTTGCCAGAACTTGGTCTCCTCTGATTTCTCCTACTCTATGAGCTGTTGAAAACTTCACTTTCAAGTGTTATGTTAACGTCACTGCTTTTAGTCTGTTAAGTGCAGGTTATCCTAAGATAATGTTGTACGTTGAAGGGCAATCAACTGTGAGGAAATCAATTTCCTTGGTGACTTGTGTTTGGTAAGTTCCTGTGATCACAGTTAGAGTGATGATGCCTTTAGGGATGATTCTATCCCCTGTGAAGCTTACTAAAAGCGAGGTGAAAAGCCTGATCATTTTCTTATCCAACTTCATTTGCTGAAACGCGAGCAAGTAGATGATATCTGCTGAGCTTCCGTTGTCAATGAGCACTCGGTGAATGTTGAATTCTTCTACTCTGAGCATGATTACCAGCGGATTATCATGGGGTTGCCTGATGCCGCGACTGTCTCTCTCAGAGAAGACAATATCAGGCTCCTTATTCTTTGGCATCTTCATTGGAGGGAACCGCTAATGGACGCTATTTATTTCTCTCCCCTGTGCTTTTTTTAGGGACTTCAGCATTCCGCCTGTCGTCAATCCTCCCGAGATCGTCTTTATTTCTCCTGTAGGGGGTTTGCTATCCCTTACCTTTAGAGTTCTATCCTGGTCGTCCTTTCGTTGGTATTTGTATGGCTCTGTCTTTCTGACATATTTCTGTAACTTCCCTTGTCGGATTAAAGTTTCCACCTTGTCTTTCAAGTGCTTACACTCATCAGTACGATGCTCGTGGTCCTGATGGAATCTATAGTACTTGCTTTTGTCCCTTTTTTCTACTGGAGTGCTAATTGGCTTTGACCATTGCAGGGAAGGATCGTCTCTTATCTGCATAAGGACCTGCTTAATTGGCATTATTAGAGGAGTGAAGTTGGTGAACTTGGGTTTCCTATCTGGAAGCTCCTTCTTTTTCCTTGTGGTTTGTTCGTCACTTCGTGTCTCCTTCTTCTTATCCCAATTGCTATTTGTTCCTTCGTCTCTTTTCCTTTTCCCTTTCATCTCCTTTGGGAGCACTGCATCCTCTGTATTTATGTACTTCTGGGCTTTACGAAGCAATTTCGCTACTGTTTTTGGTGGACTTTTAGTGATTGAGAAGAAGAAATCTCCTGGTAGCAATCCCGCTTGGAAGGTTGTTACAATGACTTGATCTTTAGCTTCGTCTACCTGCAGTAGCTCTTTATTGAACCAAGTGACATACTGCCTTAGTAATTCTCCTTCTGCTTGCTGGATGTTGAGAAGATGGCTAGTTGGCTTTTTGTGCCTTTGCCCCCCAATGAAATGACGAACAAAACCCTTGCTGAGTTGTTCAAAGTTTGCAATGGTTCCTGGGGTATCTTGCTGAACCATACTCTGGCTGCTCCCTTCAGTGTTGTTAGGAATGCCCTATACATCACTTCGTCTGGGGTCATCTGCAATAGCATCAGCGTCTTGAATGATTCAATGTAATCCAAGGGATCTTTGGAACCATCATATGACTCAAACTGTGGGAGATGGAATTTTGGTGGGAGGGGATGGTTCAGTACTTCAGTGGTGAAGGGTGAGTCCATTCTTCGAATCATCCCATCCAGATTCTCTCCACCTTTGTCCTTTATAGCACTTTTTAGTTCGTCCACCTCCTTTCTCATGTTGCAGAGCTCATTCTCCATTCTAGTGAAATCTTTTCCTGAAGTTCTGTCTTGCCTATTGGCTTGAGAATTTGATTCTTCTTCATTTTGGTTTTCACCTATTCGTTGACGTTTTGTGTTTTAAGACTCCATCTTCTTTCGTACCTCTTCATTCTGGCGAGTCAGCTCTTCCACATTAGCCAAGAGGGCTTGGATTTGTTGTTATTGCACAGCATCTGGCTAAGGTCCAATTTCTGCTTCTATCTCGTACTTCGAGGAACTCTTTTGTCACTGGGAAAGATGGCTTGAATGATTAGTGTTCCCACAGACGGCGCCAAACTAATGATGCAAAAAATCAACAGTTGAGCTCCTCGTCGTAGCAGATGGACAATGCTGTGAACGGGGTCGTCTCTGTAAGTGAAAATCCTGCAAAATGAACTGGGGGGAAGAGTAACATGCCAGTGTAGTGTTAGCCAAACTGCCTCCGATACTTAAGTCAATAAGGGAGAAAGATTCTAGAGAGAAAATGAGTTGAGAGTGATTTCGTAGAGTATTTGTGTGTACCTTTAACTTTTGTTGTCTTCTATTTTATAGTTATGTGCCTCATTAATGGGCAATGATGTGCTGTATTTATGCTCAACGGCTAGTGCATTATAAAATCTTTGTTTGGAGATCACAGCTCATTTTGTGACTGTTGCTCCGTTCGTTACGTTTCGTCATCAACGTGCTTAATAAATGTGTAACGTCTTCTCTGAGTGAATGACGATATTCATGTAATGACGACCATAAATTTTCGGTTCATCAATCTTGAACACAAATATATTTTGATATGCTCTTTGTTGTGATTGTTAATCCTCTAAATGTTAAATGCTATTTTTTTAATTAATATTATTAGGGTAAGTCCAATTAGAATACGAAGGACAGAGGAAATAATAAAACTGGTTACAGTTCTGGGATCCAAATCATTTATTTGCTTATTCGGAAGAGGCTGCAATAATTTAATATTATATTATTATATAATAATTCTAGTGTATTATATCTTTATTATGTGCAGCAAAAGCAAAGTGGACAATAGATCGGAAATGTGGAATTTTATAAGATGACCCACATGAAGAAATAAGACTCTTTTATATAGTGTACTTATATTTTTTAATTACTTGCATAAATTATTTAATTAAAGTTTATGTTATTTGTGTAGAATTTAATAAAGGAAAAAAATTAGTTGATGAAGAGGTTTAGAGCAATAAAGAGAAAGTTTTTATACAAGTGCTAGGTTTCAATTTCGGGCCTTGTTAGACTGATGGGGAAATTTGTCATTCCTACTCCATCATTTTCTTCTCATTTCATGTGCAAGACGGTGGTCAACAGTGGGTTAGAAAAATGCAAGCAAGAAGTCTAATACTTAGCAAGAATTGTTCGATACAAAGTAAGAAATGTCTAATACAAAGAAAGAATTGTCGAATACGAAGTAGCGATTAGTGGAAACACAGGAACATATAGAGTCAATTAGAGAAAAAAACGCATCAAATAACTTGTCTGATGGCTAATTAGATAGCCAGTTTATGGTGATTTTTTTCCCTAGGTAATTCCTAGAAAATTGTTGCATATTTTAATATCCCAATCACACTTTATGGTTAACCTATGTGTGTGGTTGATTGTTATTTTGAGCAACTTATTTTCTATAATTAATTGAAGATTATTTAATGAACATGTTATTTTATAATGCCATTGAATAAAAGTTGTAAAGATTATAAATAATTGAATGACTGATTATATATGTTTCTTAAAAAAAAAAAGAAAAAAAAGAATGACTGATTATATACTATAAATATGTATAAAACTATATTAAGTGGTTAAGTTATTAGATATACTAGTTAGTATGCCCATGCTTTGCATGGATTTTTTTTTTCTTTTTTCTTACGAAAGTATAATTATTATTACATGCACCTTCCTTTCTTGCTGAACCCTAAACATTTAGGCTTTAGCCATTTACCCTTCATAATTCATACCCCATTAACACATCACTATGGTCACGATGTTTTATAGTTATTGTCTAAGATCCATTTGTTGTTCTCCAATACCAATAATACAATACTAAGTGCACTTCCTTTCAACACCAAAAATTGGCCATCAACTGATCAAAGTATATTTTATGTTAACATCTTTCACGAATTTTCTGTATCATGCATTTCATTAATATAAGAAAACCATTTTTTTAGCTATTAACAATTGTAAACTAAAAAAAAATAATAATCAACGATCATATTATTTATGTACTTAACAAAAATTGTTTCTGTCAAACTTAAAAAAAAAAAAAAAAAAAAAAAAAAAAAAAAAAAAAAAAAACCCAGCTTATAGCCACATTTGCTCTAAGAATGCAACTTTCAAACATTCAACCTAAAATTAAGTCACCCTCAAAAAAAAAAAAAAAACCATAATTTACACTCAAATGCAAAGTACAACTATGTGGATAGGAGCTTTGTACTCTTCTTCATTGTTTCCACTCTTTACATTAAATTACTGCTTATTTTTGTCTCCTTGATGCCAACTTTGGTACTTCTAAATTGTGGGTAATAGAATTGAATACCTTCTTCAACCAAGAACCATTTCTTGAATCTACTTAAGCTTATAATCTTATTAACATATGAAGCACATATCTTATACTAATAACCATTATTGTTGTCACCCATTCAGCCATAACGAACTTCATGCGAAACTCCTTGCGTGCTCGTGTCCATTTCACTTGTCATTGACACCTCAACTCTCAACCAAACTCAACGTTACTTCATTGCTTACTTTTTTTTTTTTTTTTTTTTAACTTATATAGAACTCTCATCTACATGTTTTTTTTTTTTTTTTTTTTGAGAAGAGTTTACATGTTATTTCATTGCTCATTCATGCTCATGTTTAATAGTGGGAGGTGGAAAGGGTTTGAGTAAATTGTAACCAAAGATCCAGCATATTAAATGGCATTTAATTCATTTTTATAGTTATTTCTTCACTTTTATATAATATAATATAATTAGATTTTTTTTTTTGAGAAATAGATTATATTATATATTAGATTAGAGTTATAGTTATTGTACTTAATAATAAGTAATGTTTTATACTCATCCGTGAACTAAATTTAAAAATTAATGGGTTACAACTTACAACCCAAAGGTCTACGCCATGTATACTATTAGATGCTCAATAAATATTATGCTCAGTAAATATTTTTCATCCTGGGATTTAATAAGAAATAAGAAATAAAAATGCAGCAAATAAACAAATCAATAAGGTCTTTTTGCCTCCCCTGTAAAGATTTTTTTTTTTTTTTTTTTTTTGCCTAAGAATCTATTCAGCCCTTTAGTAGGTGATAGCAATAAAGCTTGTAATTAAGTGGTGGCAGTCATTGATCATTTGAAGAAGAAAATTGAAAAAAAAAAAAAAAAAAAAACGGTAATTAGGTATTCAATAAGGGAAAACATAAAATGAGACTTTGCCACGTGTCAAAAATAAAAACATGCCTTTTTGGTTACCTTCAAAAAAACTGTGAAGGAAAAAAAAAGGAGAAAATTAGATAAATTATTTAAAGGATCTTTATAGTGGATATTTATTATAATGGTGGAATTTGTAGTGCATATTTAAGGACTTTTATTTATTTATTTATTTATAACATTATTTATGATGTCGCAGTGTAGAACAATCCACCTTGACTTGTTTTTATAGTTTTACACACTTTTGTATTACCTATATTGCTTGTCGTATTTATGTTAATGCACTTTCTAATACAAAGGCCGAAGTGAAGACGCTTGCTGGGATAAAAGAGTAAGGAAACAGAAAATTATTCTATGAGAGAGAGAGAGAGAGAGAGTGTGTGTGTGTGTATTTATTAAGGAATTAAGGTTGTCCCATTTATATACAATTTATTAATGAATTTCCCATTTATATACAATTTTTAATAAAATATAATGTGCAATTTTTTTTAATCTAATAGGGGCATGATAGTAAATTTATACAAATTTTATTTTTTATCCTCTAATTTTTCTTTTCAACCAAACAATAGAGTTTTTCATCTCTCTATTTTTCCATCCCTTAAACCAAATACAAATGAAGGAAAAGTAGTAAATCTTTTCTATCATCTCATTTTTCTATCATCTTAGCATTTTTGCATGGACTGATGCAAATACTTTATACATAGTTATTATAACAATAGTCCAAATTTACTCAAGTTCACATTAACCGATGTTGGTAACTTTTTAAGTTAAATATGCAAAATTTACTTCTTATGCTATCATCTATTGACTGATGTGAATGATCTAAATAGTAAGTTAACCTATCACGTTGTTGAAGACTTTCAAAGAAGCAAAATCAGTTGCTAGATTGCATATCTATTATCCCTCTCAGTAGACGAATTATTTGAAACTTTTTACTTTAAACTTTAAAGTTGATTGATACACTCTGATTGAACGAACTCATCCTTGAGATATCCTAGACCTAATGTATTGGATTTGATTTCACATTTCCTATAATTTTGCAGTCCCACAAATTTCAACTTTAAAGGTACCTAGTTAAGTTACCTGACATGTCAATTTTGCAATCGATTAATTTTCCATCTTTTCAATTTTGTTCGTTAGGAACCAACAAACACCCCCCCCCCCCCCCCCCCCCGCGGGTCTAGTTTCTTGTAGGATTTGACATGCGATAATAGTTGACTTCAATAATTCATTTTTTAGCATCTATTCATTTTTTTTAGTACTTTTTTTTTTTAGTTTGTTAGCATCAGTTTATTTATTAATCTCTTAGTGAATGCATTTTAAACTTGATTTATTTTTAAAATTCACATTAGAGTTATATCAAAACCAATTTTCTAGTAGTTAAAGTACAAAAAAATACAAAAAAAATTTTTTTTTTACAACAAACTTTGATAATAAATGATTAATAAAGTACCAAAAAAAAGGAAGTTCATGTCAAGATAAAATCAAATTATCTTTTGGGCATTGAATTAATATATATATATATATATATAAGTTAAAATGTAGCATTTATTGTTGTTATGTTCTTGTTGAGGCACATCAGCAACAATGTCATTATTTTATTTCCATTATTTTTCTATTAGTCTTCTTACACTTTCATAGTTTTCACTTTAACTTCCATAACACTTACGACTTTCTATCTTCATTGTTTTCAACTTCCCATGTAAGCTCTTTAATGACTCAAACTCTCCATCTCCTCCTTTCTTGCCGCTTCCTCTCTTCACTGAATCCAACCAGTTCATACTTGTTCAGTTGCCACGGCCCCTATAAAATCAAAGAAATAAAATCCAATATAAACCTTTAGACGTCCTTTGTCTCTCTTAAATAGAAGGGGAATGATTTTGGATTTAACTCTTGCCAATATAGAGGTCATTTTAGAACAACAAGCTTATATTCTTGAATCAGGATATCACTTTGTTCCTTAAAACCATATGGTATGTCAAGTGTGTTTTATATATTAGAGTGTTATATATATATATATATATATTTTTTTTTTTTTTTATGTATTTTTTTTCAATAAAATGCTGCCGAGAAAGTGGTTTGCTCTCTGTTTCAATGCTGAAGGTAATCCCAATATTTTCAATCCTATATTTCCACGTGTTTGATAAAATGACTATAAGAAGGATTAAAAAAAAATAAAGATGGTCATGTTAATGTAGAAGAACAAATAAGAAGAACGAATATTGAAGAATACTATTATGTTAGTAAACTTCATTCATAAATGGGTTTTCAACACTCATAAAAATTTCTAAGGTGTATTTCATTGGATTTATTGCAGCAATGAAGATAGTAAAAAGAATATTAGGCAACGATAATTTTGATTCGGTATTCTCTTCTCCATTAACATGTTGGTTTCTCACTTTTGCAACCATTGATGTACTAAGCATCCTGTTCCTTAAAAAAGTTACATTATCCCCAAAAATGAGAGCCGAAATTCTTCCCCAATCAACTCCAATGAAAAGAAAGAAAAAAAATCCAACATTTGATTAAAAAAAAAAAATCAAATTTTCTAGCAGTTGTGGTTTTTTTTTTTTTTTTTTTTTTTTCAACTTGAATTTTAAAAGTTGAAATAAAGAATAAAGCTTTGTATAATGTATACTTCATATTAGGATGCATCCCACAAAAAATGACAAGATATATAATATACTTATACTACAATTAATCTTCATTTTTATTATCACATCATCTTTGCAAAAACATAAAAAACCATCTAAAACTTGTGACTCTAATAATAATAATAAATAAATAAATAAATAAAAACAAAGTCCTTTCTAAAACGATTCACTGAATATAAAAGTCTTCAAACACTACAAAAAAGACTCTTTGTTTGCCTATAAGTAATACAAACGCCTGACTATATTAGTATGTTCTTTATTGTTTTAATTATTTAAAATGACATTCAACTAGGCTTCTCTATTATATTAGAAAAAAATACGTTTTAGGTTTTAATTTTTTTTATTAATTATTATCAATAAATCACAATAATCATTTAAATAATAATCTCTCTCTCTCTCTCTCTCTCTCTCTCTCTCTCTCTCTCTCTATATATATATATATATATAGCAGACCATAACATAGAGTGCACAACTATGAGAGTAATATTCAACCGCACACAAATTTATACTAAGTTTTGTCTTCTTTTTATTTTTCTACTTCTTATTTTTATTTTTATTCTTAATATGTCAATTTGAATTCATTGTTTTTGTAAAATCCATATTTACTCAACACTATATTTAATTATGAAGTTTTAGGGTATGTCATATATTTGATAGTTGATTTAAATGATTTATTGACAATTGTTTTTGAATAAAGGACAAAACTTAGGTATAGTGACTTAGGTGCTGTTTCTTAGGTATCCCTTTTAAGATTTAGCCATGTGGTTAGTTAATTAAAAAATACACTTTCATCCTACAAGAAAAAATCCATGTGGCAGAATTTAAAGATGGAAACCTAAGGAACAATATTTAAGTACTCTACTTAAGTCTTGCTCTTGAATAAATTTAAAAAATTATGTTATATATCTTTGATTTTTTTTTTAAAATTTTAAATTAAAGGTAGTTTACAAACTTATGTAGTAAGAATTATCTTTTGGCGATTCACAAAATGATCCTTAACAAATTATTATAATAAAATTTATACTTTCAAATAATTAAGTTTAACCACAAAATGATCATTAATAATATTGCTAAGCATTGCGTGGGTTTGCGATTAGTTTGTATAATACTTGAAGACTTTAAACGTAAAGTAAAATGAAACAAATTAATTTACAGATGAAATGTGCCTACTCAAAGACTTTTCATTTTTCATATTTGAGAATTTTGTGTTGTTACCTATTTTTCTAACTTGCCAAATAAATTCTAGAAAAATAAAAATTGTTTATTTTTCATAGACGTTTTCAAAATTCTTAAAAGGGTTACCAATATGTAGAAAATTTAAACTGTTTTTTAATAAATATTTTAAACAAAAGTTTCATAAACGTACACAAAACCATTTTTTTTCCAACTTATAAACATATGTTACTTTGTATTCGAAATAAACTTGGGAATATATAAAAGTTTCTAACACCAATATAAAAAAACATTAAGCTATTTACACTCAAGTTCTCCTATAAATTCTAGAAAAATAAAAATTGTTTATTTTTCATTTTTCATAGACGTTTTCAAAAATCTTAAAAGGGTTACCTATATGTAGAGAATTTAAACTGTTTTTTTAATAAAGATTTTAAACAAAAGTTTCATAAACGTACACAAAATCATTTTTTTTTCCAACTTATAAACATATGTTACTTTGTATTTGAAATAAACTTAGGAATATATAAAAATTTCTTACACCAACATATAAAAACAATAAGCTGTTTACACTTAAGTTCTCCTATATTTTTAATGTATAAAACAATTTCAGACGGTAAGTATGAGACCTTTCAAATAGCTCCTTTGGGAGACATCAAGACTGCAGCCAGTAAAGCTTCCCTCCAAGTATATAAAAAAATAAAGGTTACAAAAGAAACCAGTAAACTGACCGCTAAAGTCACATTGATTAATATCTCACACGAGCATTTCTTTTCCCTTTTCATTTAATGTATAAACGTCGCATGGCATGACAATTAGAACGATATATACGGATAATAGAGTCTTACTTAGCTCTTCAATTTTCTCTAAAAGGGACTTGACAAGATTAGGAATTTGAGAACATAGAATGCCTAGGATTAAATTAAGACAATTTCAACCTCTCTTCCTCGAAGTCAAAACTCACGATAAAAATTAAATGCTTCTCATTATTCATTATGCTCTTTATAATGAGGAATGCATATGTCATAATTTATTTTTTTAGGTTAATTTATTTCGAGTTGTCATTTTTTAGGAATATATATATATATGTTATAGAACGACGTATGCGGGTAATAGTCTTACTTAGCTCTTCAATTCCGTCTAAAAGGGACTTGACGAGACTAGGAATTTGAGAAGATAGAAAGCCTAGGATTAAATTAGGGAAGGAGATATTTTTTAAAAAACCATAAAAAATATTATTACTCAATCCTGTAGCAATTAAAACTTGCCATATGAAATATTTTGTTCTATCAATTCTACCAACAAATTACAAATGAATGTTCTCAATTAAATCAATCAATAAGTGTTCGAAATTCGTGCCCTTTTTTTTAATACTTCCATTTTTGAATAACACTTGGATCTCACAGTTTATAAAACAGTTTCTAGGCTAGGTAAATATTAATATATGTTTATGTTTATGGGTAAGACAATTTCAACCTCTCTTCCTCGAAGTCAAAAACCACGATAAAAATTAAACGCTTCTCATTATTCATTATGCGATATATAATAAGGAGAATATATGTTATAATTTATTTTTTTAGGTATAATTTATTTCGAGTTGTCAGTAGTCGTTTCACTGCATGTTGAATTTAAAAAAAAAAAAATTAAGAATAAGAAAATAGAAGCACTTGTGACTCGTAAAAATTAATGGATAATAATAAGTATTACAAGGAATACAATATATTGTAATAGAATAATTAGTACTAATTTTTTTTGGTTAGAATAATCCTATTCATTTGATTGGTGACAACATAGTAATAAAATCATGAATTTGTATTCCACGTGTTTGATATTACATTATATATGAAGTAAATTAAGTATTGTTTTATCATTGCATTGGATAGGTTGACGTAAGGAGAACTTGTATAGAATATCACATACTGCACTGGAACTGGCATATTGTGGTTGCACTCGCGCAATTGAAACCAAAGATCTGTACTAAATGAGTGAGAACGAGACTCTACAAAGCTGTATTGTTTATTTATTTATTTATTTTGTTTGGAGGGAGGGGGAGGGTGGGGGGGGGGGGGGGGGGTAAGAAACGTGTATTAAATTAAGTTTATGTTGGGGAATTATACGTTTTATTTATTTTTTGACTCTTCTCAAGCAAACTTCTACAATGGTAGCTTACAAAGGTAATTTCGAGATTCTTTCCAATAGAATCATGGGGTTATCTGAGGCCCATAAATTAAGTTTTATTCTTTTTTTTTATTGTAATATTTTTTTTTTCATAAGATGCATAATAAATTCTAACGTATGTTTACTCGTCATATAACATTTTAAAAATTCTAAAGGGTTACTGATATAGCAAATTGAGAACTATTTATTTTGAATACAATATTTAGATAATAAAAAAAAAACTAACTAAACATAAACCTAAAGATAAATATGTTGATTCATATTTTTAAATATGTAATTTGGCTTAGTTACCATTTTTTGACCCTAATGTCTACATAATGTATCAAAATTGTTCATTGAAGAAAAGCCTAGGTTTTTTTTTTTACTTTTTTCTTTGTGCTCTGCTTTGTATATAAGAAATAGAGCCACCTCATTTTAATTAATCTCTATTTTTTGTCAATAATATCAAAACATAGTTTATTTAGAGAGAGTTTTTTTTATTAATATTCTTGAATGTTGGCTATCACAAAAAGTTAATACGGAAATCTCTTCCATTGTCTATGCAACAATCATCAAAGCTCATAGTATGTATGTGCATGTGTGTATATATATCAATGTAATTTTTATTAATATTGAGATTTTGTCAATAAGAATTCATGTTTAGAATAGACCAAACTCATAAATAATAGAGACCATGTGGATTTGTCACAAACAAATGAGAAAGTTTTTGCGATTTATTTTAAAAATACAACCGGAAGATAGATCTTCATAAAACTAAAATGTCAATAATTTTGAACACAAATATATTTTAATATGCTCTTTGTTATAATTTTTAATCCTCTAAATGTTGATTCCTGTTTTTTTTTCATTAATATTTGTTAGGGAAAGTCCAATTGGAATACGAAGGACAGAGGAAAGAACAAATCTGATTACAATTGAGGATCCAAATAATTTATTTGCTTATTTGGAGGGCGCTGCAATAATTTAATATTATATTATTATATAATAATTATAGTGTACTATATCTTTATTATGTGCATTAAAAGCAAAGTGGGCAATAGATCAGAAATGTGGAATTTTATAAGATGACCCACATGAAGAAATATGACTCTTTTATAATTATATAGTGTACTTGTATTATTTAATTACTTGCACAAATTATTTAATTAAAGTTTATTTTAATTGTGCATAATTTAATAAAGGAAAAATTAGTTGGTGAAGAGGTTTAGAGCACTAAGGAGAAATCTTTTATACAAGTGCAAGGGACAATGTCGAGCCTTGTTAGACTGATGGGAAAAATTTTCATTCCTTCCCTATTATTTTCTTCTCGTTTGCAGTATAAGACAATGGTCAACAAGAAGTTAGAAAAGTGCAAGCAACTGGTTAGGGTCAATTAGAGAAAAATACGTGTCAAATAACTTGTGTGATGACTAATTATGATAGCTAGTTTACAGTGATTTTTTTCCCTAAGCAATTCATAGAAATTTTTTGCATATAGTCACATATTGGTTAAACTTGAGGTAAATATTAAGTTATGTTATATCGTTGAGGTTGCGTTTGGTTGTATTGTTTTGGAATTTGGACTTATTGCTTTTGGATAATGAGTCTTGATGTAGTTTAAGTTTTGTCAGATATAGCTTGTTGATAAAAATTCATATATTCTCTCAATTATGGTATGTTTGAAAAATATAAAGGTTCAAATTTTACTTGGACACTAATACTATTTAGTAATCATTTTTGTCATCTATTTTAGTCGGTCTTTACATTTGGTTATACTTTTGACTTCATGGAAAAATGTCTCATGTATTAGGCTACAAACAACGTCAATGGGAGATCCATCTCTTGATGACTTGATGTAGAGGTTGCATATCCTCGTGAGGAAGTTGTTATTATTTGATTAATATTTGAGACAGTATATTGTAACGTGTTTGGGAATAGGGTGAAATTTAAAGTATGTAAATGATAGTGTACTTGAGTATTATTTTTCCCTTATGAGTATTTATTGTTTGAATAGTTGTAATGCTTATATGAGAATTTGTGATTGAACAATTCTTTGATGCGAAGGATTGTATTTAATTATTTTCCATAAGGTACTCATGTAAAATTCAAAATGAAAGTTATATAAAAAGTAATACGTTATTAGCGACAATGTTATGTCATTGCTAATATTTTATCTCATCATCAATGATGACACACAATATTGTTACTAATATGCATAGGTAATGACAATACTGTCACTATCAATGAAATATTAACGGCGACCAAAACGTCATCATTAATAATGACTTATTAGTCGATCTCAAATGTCATCGCAAATACTAATAGTGACAACATTTAAAGCATTAGAGGCGACTTTTTGTCATCCCTTAAGACCAAATTTCTTGTAGTTTTGTTTCTACTTTTTGCCTTTTTCACAAATGCATCATTCAATATGTATGTCAGATGCATATCTGTATGTAGGACTCCTGTGTTTGCCAAGTTTTATGGTATCAAAGCTGAAGTTTGCAATATATTTTCCTTCTGTTTTCAAAATCTTGTTTAGGTTTTTGATTATTGGCAAATGGAAAAGTAAAGGAGATTCCTATACCAAACTCCAACTAGCCCAATCTTAGACTCTCATTATCCTAAGCTTTGGCCACCAATCAAATTTTGAGGAGTTATCAAACCAAACAAATGTTGAAAATAGGAACACATAAGAAAGAAATAAAATAAGATGCTTAAGATAATTTACAGTGCACCAATGTTCTTAAGACCAAGAACAACCCAACCCCCAATAATGTGACCCACAGTTCCACATGCCAAACAGTGCCAAAGTATTTGCAAGAGTGCAACCAGCTGGGATCACTAGTCTGTAGGCCAGAGTCTCTCACTTCAAGCTTTAATCCTGCTGTGGCCTTCCTGTTTGCTGATGGTGCCAACCCAAACCATCCAGCAAATAGCATCAAGCTTGTAGAAGTCACAATTATCTATCCCCCAAATATTTAGATTTTTCATCTCTTCAAATATAATCCAATAGAAAGCTGACATTAATTTTTCGATGAATGAAATTCCATTAGAATTCATCCAAAAAAAGTGAGGAAAAAAACAATATTAGTGTACAAACTTTAACAAAGTTAGAGTAACGTAGACTTTGGAAGAAAAGTTATTTATTCTAAATGTTGTATTCAAACAACCATCTTTAAAATTGGGCTAAAAAGTCTTGTTGTTTAGTGAGATTAACTAGTTCTCTCCATCCAGAGAACTTCAGTTTGAATCTCCTACCCCACTTATTATAACCAAAACCATCATATAAATGGTAGCTTCTTGATGATTCTGGACCTTTCCTTCTACCTGTTTCTGAACAACCTTTTCCACCCCCTTCTTTCCCAGAACTTGAATTGAAGATTAAGGAATCTGTCGAATCACTTGGGGGTTCAGTCTTTCCTAAATTGAATAGGAGTGCACCTAAAGACTTGGCTTGGATAAGCACCACTGGTCCAATCCAATGCACCACGTTTAGTGAGATTACACTCTTGATAAGAGTATCTGACTCCTTGATCCATGATTTGTGTCATGCGTATGATTCATGCACTGATAAGTCATTGTCAAAACCCCTGAGTTTCTTCGTTGCACTCCGCAAGTGGTACCCATCCCTTCTGCCGGAGATGGAAATCCGTTGTTTTGCATGGGGTCAAATCTAGTTGGTACTTCTCAGCGTGATGTCACTACTTTTTACCCGGTTCTTCTAGAGAAGAAAAGTAATATTGAGTGGTTGATCAGGCAATTTTATGAGGATCACGCGGGGCTAAAATTTGAATCTGAGAATTACACATTTGATGTTTATGTTACAAAGGATGAGTGGATTAAGTTTTTGGATTTCAACCCTTGGGGTGCATTTTCATTGCCATTGTTGTTTAATTGGGAGGAGTTAAGAGCAGAATACCAGGGAAGAAGGAGACCGAGTGGACTTTAGAATTGTGGAGAGCCAGTGTGCTGCTAGGCCAACTATGAAGACAGCAGTGCCATATGATTACTTGGATACCAGCCCAAGGAGTGGCTGGGATCAATTTTTGAGAATGCTGATGAAGAGTTACAACAGCAGATTAAGTCTCCTGAAGCAGTTTCTCTGTATCAACTGTGATTCATATATTTAGTTCCATGGGGGCAGACTATATATTCCTGTTGCTGAAAAACAAGATTTTGCATTCACAATCAATTACATAATGATGAAACTCGATTTGTGCAACCTCCCTCCCTGGTTTGTGTACTATAAATTGATTGTTGTTCCTCAAATGTGTACTTAAAATTTTACTTTATGGCGCTTTCATAAAATCTACTTCAAGTTGTCTTTTTCTTTCCCATTCCATTTGTCTTGCATCTCTACTTTGTTGGGATTTCAGATGTTTGTGTTCAATTTAGTGTTGTATCCCATTGGAATTCCTTTCTATGTTTAATTTTCCTATCAAGCAAAGTTTTTTGCGGTCTGCTTATATGAGCAGAATTTAATGAAGGGGAAATTGTTTTATGCTGTTTATTTTTTTGCGATACTTTGATATCAGTATGATTTGAGATTTGATTATAGGCAAACCAGGGCACACCATTTTAGATGCAACACAATGCGTAAAACATTGGGTCAATGCACAAATTGTAACAGGCTCGGAAGCTATTCCTATAATAAGATCGTCTTCGGTAGTTATTTTGATAAAGTCCCAGTGTAGGACAATTCACTTTAACTCGTTTTTATAGTTTTACACACTTTTGTATTATCTATATTTACTGTTGTATTTATATTAATGCACTTTCTAATACTAAGGCCAAAGTGAAGACCCTTGCTAGGGTAAAAGAGCAAGGAAACAGAAAAATTACTCAAGAGAAAGAGAGGGAATGTATTTCTTAAGGAATTAAGGATGTCCTTTCCAAACAGATCTTGAAGGGCGGGGCTATGGCCTTTTTCACCCATACATTTTGCATTTAAACACGAACTTCAATTGCAGATGCAGGGCTTGGAAGAGAGTGTATTGTATTTAGCTGGTTTATAGGAGCTAAAATGATGTGATAACGGGCCTTAAAAAATAGTGTAGTGCAAGACATCCATTCTTGTTTGTTTTCATTGGAGGAAAAGTTTTCACCAGTGAAAGTGAATTCCGATTATTGAGGCAAAGATCAAAAAATCTATTTCTAGTCTGAGACCAGTTTTTATGGCTGTTCTTTCACTGGTGGCTATTTGGGTCCAGAAATCATTCGATCCTAAGATTTGAGCTAAAATTAGATAGGGGCCGCGCGAACGCAGGCCCCCATTACCACAAATTACGACGTAGGCTCCGCCACTTGGGCAGACCTTAGAGCAGCACCCCTCCTATAGTGCAATGGAGGTCACTGACCTAGGCTATGGGCCTTTTTGATCACCCATTGACCCCGTCCAGGTAAGTACTTTGCTTGTTCCTAGTGTTTCCTTTTTTATAATACCTTCTCACCCTTATTCCGCTTGTTCCTTTCCTATGTGGGATTTTGTGCCACACCAAGAATCAAAATAAGCCTGACATTATTTTGGTTCATTTTAGAAAGAGGCTAGGCTGGCTCACAGCTTAAAACATTTAAATCCCACTTTTCCACTTCGAAAGAAAGATGATACCCTTTGGAGAAAAAAGTGCCTTGTCTTGGAGCAAATCAAAATCAATCCCAGGATCATGGTTTAAACTTTAGCCAAAAGCTGAATTCATGAACTTTGCAAATGCTCCCATGCACCCACCAAATGAATGAACTAAGTTTTTAACTTCTTCCCAACCAATCTTTGTTTTGGTTGCTGCCTCTCCTTTGCTGCAGAAGTCATTGCCATAAGATGGGGTATAGCATCTTTTCTTTTTAGAACAAAGAAGAAAAAACAAAGAAACAAATTTCTGCCAAACATTTACGTGGCACGTCCAGTTGTTAGATATATTGTGGCCCAATTGGCCCAAACCAATTGTCCAATTGGTGCAAAGAATTGTTGCTGGGGCTGTTGGGTTTTGGTGAGTGGATCTCTTGGGCTTTGCAAGGACAGTGAGAGTCCGCTGGTGGAGTTCCTTGACTCCTTGAGATTGCGTTTGGAGGAGTCCATGACTTGAAGACTGGTAACGTGGGCTTGATGAAAGACAACAAATTTTGGGAGCCGAGATTGAATTTTGGCTCTGAAACCATGTACATGAGCGGACCATGGTCAGGGCCGGCCCTAGGCCTAGGCCATTTAGGCCATGGCAAAAGGCTTCCCCCACCATAGAAAAGACCCCAAATATGGGGGTGGCAAGGTTTTTTTATTTTTATTTTATTTTTATTTTTTTTAAGGGAAAAAAATTAGAGTTATGGTAGTCTATTATAAGTTTTATTACATAAGTCCTATAAATTGATATGCAAGTAATTTAATATTCACTAATTCTTTTATTGAAGTGTCATCTCATTCACACATCAGTTTATAAGCTTTTTGTAGTAAGTTTAGTATTTTCTCAACAAAAAAAATTAATAGAAATACAACCCAATCACCATTAATTAAATGAAAAATGCTAAAACTAATACAAATTTTAGGACAAAACAAATTTTGGGAGCTAGATTGAATTTTGGCTCTGAAACCATGTACTTGAGCCGACCATGGTCCATGGTGTTATTCAATGCACCTAGCTGTTCGTTCATTGTTGATACTGTTATCCACCTCCAATGGGTTGGGTCCAAACCTACTGCAATAGGCACATGTGGGCCATGTACGGTTTGATTAGATCCAACATTTCACGATTCAACAGGCAACAACGTGAGGAAGGTTGTGGAGTAATCCACTTTTCAACACATTATGACATCAGCATCCCAAAAAAAAAAAAATGTGTGCCACATCCAATTTTTTTTATGAAACATCCTATTTCTGTTTTGGTCTAATTTTAAACGCAATAATGTTATTGGGTGCTCACGTACGTGAGCAGCGTTATGCGAGATATTGATACAATATCCTATTTGCCTCAACAGTTTTGTCATGCCAATTACTATTTGTTAGCTTTGTCATGAGTTGGGTGTCAACCACGCAAGATCTTGTCATGTCAATCGAGTAGAATAAATGTCACACCAAACAATACATTCGAGACCTTCCAAACTCAAGATTTTCACCTTTAGTTTGGGGAGGGTGTTAGACATATTATAATTCAATTGGCTCAAACCAATTGTAAGCCCATGTACTTGTAGAATAAGTATGTTTATCCTAAGTTAGTATATAGTTAGCTTAGGGTTAGTCAAATATTCACTAGTATATAAATCAACATTGGGTTCATTGTAACAAAACTACTTAATATAATATGTAACCGTCAAGGGTTTTCTCACTGTAGACGTAGGCCATTAGGCTGAACCACGTAAACTTTTGTGTGTGCTCTCTCCTTCATACTTCTGTGCATCATTCAATCATCACACAACAACTTTCACACAATGATAATTTTGGTGAGGTAATAGAAATTAAGGGAGTCAATTTCATATTGGAGGTCATTTCGGTTTGGTTAGGAAAAAGATATTTTGGTATGAATTAATATCGGTGTATCGTTTTGGATTATCAGTATCTATATACTTACATACACACATACTTTTGTATGTATTTATTTATAAACATATTATTTAAAATTCACATATTTTATAAGTCGAAATATTAGCCTAGAGACATTAACCCATTGTATTAGCTTAAATAACATGTTTTATAACATTTTTAAAATTTTAAATATTTTTTAACTATTTTTGTATGGACAAAGTTTAGCTACAAAATTTAGGCTACAACCTTACTAAATATCTTTTTATTAGAGGTGAATCATGCCAAATCCATCATTGGATTACATTTTCATCTTCTATCCTCCATGGTTGCAAAATTTCTAGAAAATTAAAGATCAATAGCTATGTCATCAATATATTGTATAAATTACAAGTTTTTGTCGTTTAAAATTATGCATAAAATATAATCTTATAAATCATATGGTAAATAGTATATGATTGGCACAAAATTTGACACATGTATTAAGAGCGTAAAGAATATGCAATCTAATTTTTAGCTCTTCGAATTATGTAGTAATATTAATGATATTAAGTAAGGTTGTATCCTTAAGTTACAACTAATTTTGTAACTAAATTTTGTTTTTTATTGTATCAACTAGAATATAAATTCCGACCAAAAAACTCGAAATATTCTTGATACAACTAGTAAAGGCTAGTATAATCCAATATTTTATTCAGTACATTTGAGAGGATTTCCAACACCAATTTTATGGCTGGTATTTTATATACAGCCAGTACAAATACAATATTGACTTTCTTGATAGAAATTCACAAATACCAATTTTATGGCCTTAACGATAATATTTTACCTGTCACTCGTATGAGGCACGTATCTCTTTAGCAAGGACTACTGGATTGGTATTAATGGCTTAGTAAGTAAACCTTGTGTTGCTAGGTAAGACTTTTCAAAGAGAAAAATCAGTTGCTAGACTGCATATCGCTCTCACTTTAAGTAGACAAATTATTTGAAACTTTTAACTTTCAAGTTGATTGATACATGCCAAATCTAATTGAACTCAGCCTTGATATCCTAACCTATTGGATTTCATTCCACAAACTACTGCAGCCCCACGTTAATTTCAGCTTGAAAGGTAGTTAAGTTACCTGACATGCCAACTTTACAATTGATAGATAAAAATGTAAGAGCATTCTTTGTTACACACATCATGTTGCATACACATTTACATACAAGTGAAAAAATAATTGAAATTGTGACTTGAAGTCATAATTTCTAACTTAAAAATTGTGACTTATGGCAAGTTTGGATGGCCAACCAACTCTACTTTACTCCCTCTCCCTCTCCCTCCCCCTCCATTCAAATTGCCATTATAGTCATGACTTCAATTTCTTTTTTTTCTTTTTTTTTTTCTTTTCGCTTGTGTGTGCAATAGATTGTGTCTTTTTTCCCAAAATCTAAAACTTCTTGTGTGCTTATGGAGATCCCAGCAGTCCCCATATAAACTCTAGGTATAAATACAAAGCTGACCTTCTAAGTTTCTTTAGATTTTATTTTTGTTCTCTAACTTTGTTTTTGTTCATTTCAGTCCTCTAACTTTCAATTTTATTCAATTAAGACTTTTTCATCAACTTTTGTTATACGTTATGGTTAATTTTTCAATTTTTTTATTTTTTCTTCAAATTTTTTAAATTAAAAAAAAATTCAATTAATGATTGAAAAATATTTTCCAAATTAAAAAAAAAAATTAACTAAGGTTATCGGAAATCCTTAATTGAATAAATCTTAAAGGATTAAAATGAACGAAAGCAAAGTTCGAGGACTGAAATAAAATTTGAAGAAAGTTAGAAGGTCAGTTTTACATTTTAGTCTAAATTCTATTTGGTTCTTTTGGCACCAAAGACACCTACAAATGGTCACTCCTTTAATCAAAGGAAAGCGATTTTTCATAGTTCCAATTGTATACATGTTTGTTTGGAAATTATTATTATTATAGTTCTATTTATTTAGTTTGTTAGCCTTTATTTGTTTATTAATCTCTTCGTAAAAGCATCTTAAATTTAAACTTGGAGAAAAGGGTTAATGGAGTTGCCACATAATTTTATGGCCTAGGAACTATGTATATAGTGCTCTTACTTGGAAGGACTGATCTTACTACCAAAGTATGGGTTCGGAATTTAGGTATGACTTTGGGAAGATGTTAGGCACCCAAAACCGCTCGACTCGTCGGTTGGCTTTTACTCATTGTGTCTTACATCTTAATCTCATTAAAGACACATTCAATATCGTTATTCTAAATTCACACATACACTAACATACATCTAGCAATTAACATGGTATTTCATCCCAAAACCATAACATACATCTATCATGACAATTCATAACAAACCTAGCATACATCTACCACACATATCATAAATCATAATATCACATCCAAGGCAGAAACATGTACACATCAAACCTATTTTCATATTCAAAGCATGGCATATAAACTTGCATATACATGTTCATCACGGAAGGTAAATCTCCTATAACAAATAAATATATGTTCATGTGAATGCATGATTTACCTTACTTACCTTACTACATCATAGCACCTATGCACCAATAGATGGACATGTGAATGCATGTTCATGGTATTAAAGTAAGAAAAGAAACCCTAATCTAGCATGTTAAATACAAGCAAACAAACAAATAAACAGAGGAACAGAGACTTAAAAGACATAAAAAGAAACAAAACAGAGGCATATTACATGAAAGAAAAAAAGAAATAGAAGCAAAAAACTTAGATTAGGGTTTTTGCGCTTGAGTACGTGTACGCGTACGCATACTTCATGTATGCGTGCGCATGCATACGCATACATGCCTCAAAACCCTAACCTAGAAACTCAGTAACACATAAAATAGAGCAGGATTTAAAATAATAAATCTAACATACTAACATGCCTTAAAACATAAAAACTACATAAAACTAACTAAACAAGCATATTAGAACATAAACAAAGCAAGAAAACAACTAGAAAACTGAATTAAAAGCAAGAAATGGAAAGAAAAGCTTAGAACTCAATATCTCCAAACATAAGTTTCTAGGTTTCATTTTGACCGTTCCCCTCAATCAAATCTATTCACAATCAAATAAAAAAGTGATTAGTAATCTTAAAACTCAAAGATCAAGGCCAGAAAAAGGCCTAAATTAGAAAATATTGACTTAAGGATGTTTTGTGAAAAAAACTCTCTCTTTGATTCACTATTTCTAGGGAATCGTATGTTTTTCCTTAGGATTTTCTGTGTGTTTTGAAACACTACTATGTATGGCTTTATTCAGTTGGAAAATAGGGGTTTGGAACGGCTTCCAAACGATGTGGGATTCATTCCAAACCTCACACTTAATGCTGAAAAACTTGTCTTTCATAGTTTCTAGAACCCTAACATGCGTGTGCAGGCCCATGTATGGTACATATGCATAAGAACTGCGTACACAGCTTGGGGACATGCGTGCGTATACGTGTGTATGCGTACACATGTCCTAAGGTTTCTTGGCCTTAATTTTCCAAAAATAGATTCATTTGCTCATAAAAAGTTTGTATTTTCCATTTTAACATTTCTCAAGTCAATTCAGAATCTGATTGGGCCCTAAACCAATCTTGGATCTTAGAATTTCAGCATCATTGGAGAACAGGGGCTTGAGTCGTAAGGGATACAAAGTGCAGTGTCTACAAAGTACCAAAAAAAGAGAAGTGCACTCCAAGATGAAAATGAACCCTAAAAAAAAAGGAACAAGTTCTCTCCCTCTCTCTCTCTACCTTAGAACCCCAAAAATCCCTAAATCCATAATCCGTCAAAATCGAACAGGTAAAGCCTCAAGATTTGAAGCTGTACATGAACATCAAAGACTAGCAAGGCAACGGATGGTGGAGATCTGTTCCTTTCACGCATCCTTCGACTTTTGAAACCATCTCCATGGAAGAAGATCTCAAAAACAAGGTAAAGTTTGACCTCGAATCTTTCCTCAAAGGCAAACAGTATTGCCATTGTCTAGATCGTGTTTAGAGGCGCAAACAAATTCGGATCGGGTTTTGAACAAAGTTGGTCCAGTTGCAACCGTCGCCAACACAGCAGTACTCCACCTGCTGAAGCTCTTGGACCGGCTCAGAGTGGCGACATTTTGAACAAAGTTGCTGGGGTTTTTTTTTTTGAACAGATTGCTGGGTTTTTTTTTGCAGTTTTTTTTTTTTTTTACTTGCAAATCTGGGTTTTTTTTAGAGAACCCAGCAAAAGAAAGAGGGTTAGAGTTTTATTTTGTGATTTTTTTATGAAGAATTATGTAGTCAATTTTTGGATTTAGCAGTGAAAGGCTAGCGAATCTGTAGGTGTATGTTCACATGGATTTGTGGATTTGTTTGTGACTGTAGGTGTATGGGTTTTCTTTTATGTTTTATGTGAAGAAGAAGAAGAAGGGGAGAAAAGAGGAGAGAGACATAAAATATAATGAAAAAGACACATTTACCCTTATTTTTAACGGTGAAAAGAGAGAGGTGGGTAACGGGGGTCTAACGGAGGCCACCTCAGGTGGGTTAAGTGACAAATTTCAAACCACGGGTGGGCACTGTTAAAACGGGCCAAACCATAGGTGGGTTAACTGCAATTTCCCCTAAATTTTATGTTGTTATCTTTTTTCTAACTTGCCAAATGAATTTTAAAAAAATTGTTTATTTTTCATATAAATTTGCAAAAATCTTAAAAGGGTTACAAATATAGAAAATTTAAAATATTTTTTTAATATAGGTTTTTTTAATTACTAAATTTATTTAATTTTGAAGTTCACATAATTAAAACCAAAATTCTATTGATGAAGATACCAAAAATAACAAATTTTAAACTATTATGACAAAGTTCAAAGTCGTTAAAAACATAGTTAATGTAAGTACCAATAAATTAATTTGCATACCAAGATAAAGTTTGATGATTTTCAACTACTGAAATTTGTTTATAACCTAATCTCTCTAAATGCATGTCAAAGAAAAAAAAATTTTAATATGCCCCTAAACTAAATTTGTGCTCAATTTTCAATATTTAAATGTTTTGTTGTCATCCTTTTTTAATAAGATACTTAATCAATTCTCCCTTATCATTTTTACATTAAATATAGCATTTAAAAAAATTATGTGAAAACAACATTTTTAAAATTATGAAGGGTCAGGAATGTAGCAAATTAAGAACTGTTTCTGATTGAATACAATATATAAATAATTTTTTTTTGAGAATATATAAATAAAAACTCAATAAACATAAACATAAATATAAACACCTGAAGTTTTTTTTTTTCCAACATAAAAATATGCTATAATCACCATTTTGACTATAAATGTTTACCCAATGTATCGAAATGGTCTATAATATTTCAAATGTTTCAGTTTAGGCCATACAAATTTTATATTATGTTAGAAAAAAAAGTGGACATACTAATGGTGGTATTAAAATATTATTATTATTGATGCCAACTAGGTTTTCACATGGCTTGCCTAGTAGCCTTAATTATTATTATATTTTAACAAAAACAATCTCATCTAAACTAAAATATCAAACATAATACAATTTGGAATGAAATCCCTAAAATCTTGACTGGGATAGATCAAATGCAATTGAATGATGGAACCATTTTGAGCATATTGTACTTAACTTATAATAGGCGGAGCATATTACGAAAGCTCTAAATGTCAATAGTCATACTACCATCTACTACCACGCATATAGCTCATGTAAAACAATTAAAACGTGTAAATTTTTTGATATGTCAAAACATGTGAAATAGGATAACATTAGATAAGACACATGTAAACAAAATATGATTTTCAAATACAAAGAATAAAAAAAAAAAAAAAAAACCTATTTTATATCTATGCTCAATGAAATTGTTTTTAATATTTAAATTTTTGTAATTTTTTCCCCCATGAGATGCTACTCAATTTTAACATATCATATATACCATTTTAAGAGTCCTAAAGGATTACAAATGTAGGAAATAAGAAACATTTTTTTTAATATAATATTTAATTATAAACGTCATAACATAAACATAAACATAACAATAAATTAGAATTTTTTATCTAACTTTAAATTAAGTTATGTAACTTTAATTTCATTAATTTAAGTTCTTTAATTTTTTTTCTTTATTCAATTTAGTTCCCAACAAAATTAGGTTTATTTATTTTTTTAATTTCTTACATTAAAAAAATTCATATAGTTAATAATAATAAATTGAAAAATATAAGAAAAGAAAATGAAATTATTTTTCTTTGATAAACATCAACCTTCGTACACAAATGTTGTATCACAATTCAAGACTCCATAACAAAATGCAATATACAAGTCCTACAAACCCAAACCAAATTTTTTGTGCCATTTTTCTCTCACATTTTCTTTATTGATTTTCTTGAGAACCAAAAAGCCACAAATTTTTTCAATTTTCTTTCTTTTGCTAGAAAATAATGTTATTAAACTCTCTCTCTCTCTCTCTCTCTCTCTCTCTCTCTCTCTCTCTCTCAACCTAGTTGTTAATTCGTTGCAAGCCAATGTGCAAGGCCACTCGCAATCGTTGCTATGTAGTTGCAGCAAACCCTTCCATTCATTCTTAATGGCCAATAGACTCAAGGCAACACTCCCATTCCCTTCTAGAGCAGCAACCTCCTTCCTTTTACATGTCGAATCTTCCTGGAGCTTTTGCAACACCTCATGGGTCTTGGAAACCCAAGTGTTCAACACATTGTGTCGATCTTTGACTGTCATATACTTGACTTAGGATCTAGTGAGCAATGTTTAGATCGCTTTTTTATCTAGAGCTCGAAGATATTCATGAGATGAGATGACGTCAAATTTTTCATTTTTTGTGTTTTTGGAGTTCGCTCTTGGTGGAGGAGGGTTGGGTGTAATTAGAGAGGAGAGCTCGAACAACATCATATAGGTTGGCTTAGTCAGCTCGAAGCCAATCCAAGGACTCGAAAGCCGTTGATGGTCACTTTTGCGACATGTTTTCTATAAGTTCATTTTGGCCAAGCTCAACTTTCTTGTGAGCCTAATTCATGTATTGTAATTTATATTATTCTTTCAATTTGAGGGAGTGTGGTTTGGATGGTTTGAATAGACTCTGTTTTAGACATTTTACATGAGCTCAAGCCATGCGTGTTGCAAAGTTGGTTGGGGACACTTGCAGCACCTGGAGCTCAGGAAAAGGATCTGATATATAAAGGTCTGTTTAGTTGGAGAAGTGGAAAAATGGAAGAGTAGAAAATTAGTGGGAGGATAGAAAAGATTTAGTTTTCCTTGTGTGTGTTTGGTTGGAGGGGTGGAAAAATGGGAGGGTGGAAAACTTTTTTGTTTGGTTGAAAAGAAAAGTGGGAGGATAGAAAATATAGTTTATATAAATTGACTACTATACCCTTGTTACATAATATGTAAAAAATAGATTTATTTATACTCATTAAATAATATAAAATTTACCACATCATACATATAAATTTATATTATTATTTTTATTATTATAATGTAAAAATTACAATAGTGTACATATAAATTTAATTGGGCAACTGGGCAAATCAACTTGCATTGATTTATATAAATCAAACTTGCACTAATAATTTAACTGGGCAACAAAAACGTGGGCAACAAAAACATGGTCATCAAATTTACATTCATTAAAAAAAAAACTTTATCTAACCATTCAACGTGGTCAGCAACTGGGCAAACTTTCTTCACTTGGGCAACACACCATTCAACCAATATTTAGATTTTCTTCACCTGTGCTGATTAAACAAGGCAAAAAAAAAAAAAAAAAAGAAAAAAAAGAAAGAGAAGAGAACCTGGACGTTGCTATGCTGTGAAGGTAAAGTGATAAGGATGAAGAGGCAAAAGTCATCAGGTCACAGGTGAGATGAATAAAGCGAGGGGTAGGTGAGATGAATAAATTGAGGTCAACTCCTATTCAAGTCCTCCCACAACCCCCTTCTCTCTCTAAGTCTCTCTCAACTCTCATTGTCTCTGCAATTTAAGGTTAGATAAGTAACAATTTTGAAGTTAAGAGTTCAAAATTTCTTCAAAGTAAAGATTCTAATTTGTTTTTAAATTGTCTAAGATTAGGGTTTGCTATCAACTACAGATTTAAACGATGTTGGCTTCGTTGAACCTGTGGAAACCCTATAGAAGATCAGAGTCTATGTAGGCTTCGTCTCTTGGTGTTTTAAAGAATGGTTTGTGATTGATTTCAAGTTTAGGTACTATGTTTTTGCCCTTCTGATTGATTTCTCATGGTTCCAAAAATCCCCCTACTAAATTCTCTAAGCAGAAACCAAAGGCTGTCTAAGTGGTTATGTACGTACCTTCTCTCTCTCTCTCTCTCCCCATTACGTAGAGTGCACAAGTATGAGAGTAATATTCAACTGCACAAAAATTTATACTTAATTTTGTCTCTTGGTGTTTTAAAGAATGGTTTGTGATTGATTTCAAGTTCAGGTACTATGTTTTTGCCCTTCTGATTGATTTCTCATGGTTCTAAAAATCCCCCTACAAAATTCTCTAAGTAGAAACCAAAGGCTGTCTAAGTGGTTATGTACGTACCTTCTCTCTCTCTCTCTCTCTCTCTCTCTCTCTCCATTACGTAGAGTGCACAAGTATGAGAGTAATATTCAACTGCACAAAAATTTATACTTAATTTTGTCTTCTTTTTATTTTTCTACATTTTATTTTTATTCTTAATATGTCAATTTGAATTAATTTTTTTGTAAATGCCATATTTACTCTACTCTATATTTAATTATATAGTTTCTAGGGTATGTCATATATTTGATAATTGATTTAAATGATTTCTTGACAATTTTTTTTGAATAATTTGAAAAATTATGTTATATATCTTTAGGTGTTTTTATATTTATTTTTAATTAATGGTAGTTTACTACCTTATGTGGTAAGAATTTTTTTTTTGGTGATTCACAAAATGATCCATAACAAATTATTATTATAAAATTTATACTTTCAAATAATTAAGTTCAACCAAAAAATGATCAGTAATAATATTCCTATGTATTGTGTGGGTTTGCAACTAGTTTATATAATACTTGAAGACTTTAAACTTAAGGTAAAATAAAATAAAATAATTTACAGATGAAATGTGCCCACTCAAAATACTTGAAGACTTTAAACGTAAGGTAAAATAAAACAAATTAATGTACAAAAATTTGCCTACTCAAAGATTTTTCGTTTTTCATATTTGTGAATTTTATGTTGTTATCTATTTTTCCAACTTTCCAAATAAATTCTAGAAAAAAAAAATTATTTTTCATAGACATTTTCAAAAATCTTAAAAGGGTTACCAATATGTAGAAAATTTAAATTGTTTTTTTAATAAAGATTTTAAACAAAAGTTTCATAAATGTACACATAAACATTTTTTGTCCAACTTATAAACATAAGTTACTTTTATTCAAGATAAACTTGGGAATATATAAAAATTTCTAACACCAATATATGAAAACATTAAGTTGTTTACTCTTAAGTTCTCCTATATTTTTAAGGTATAAAACAATTTTAGACCGTAAGTATGAGACCTTTCAAACAAGGTTAATTCTTGAAGATATTTTACATTATTTTGTTTTTCTATAATTCTTACAAGTATTGTTGTTAACTATAATTTGAAATTTGCCATATGAATTATTGTGTTCTATCAAATCTAAAAAAAAATTACAAATGAATGCTTGCTCAATTAAATCAATCAATAAGTGTTCAAAGTCCATTCCCTTTTCTTTTAACACTTTCATTTTTGGATAATACTTGGAGCTCACAATTTATAAAATGGTTCCTAGGCTAGGTGAACATTATTATATGTTTATGTTTATAGGAATAAGTTATTTCGAGTTGTCAACAGTAGGTTCATTGCATGTTGAATTTTAATTAAAAATTTTAAGAATAAGAAAATAGAAGCACCTGTGACTCATAAAATTTAATGAATAGGAATAAGTAATACATGGAATACAAGATGTTGTAATAAAATAATTAGTACAGTTCATTTATTTGGTGACAACATAGTAATAAAACCATGAATTTGTATTCCATGTGTTTGTTATAACATTATTTATGAAATAAGTTAACTAGAATTTAATAAATTTATCATTGCTCTGGATATATTGACCAAAGATATGCAGTTGAAGAATACTTAATGGGTAGCAAGTTTAATTATTATCTCCCTGACCTTTGAATATTTTATCTCATTTGAAACCAAGAACGAGTGAAAACGAGACATAACAAAGCTGTATTGTTTATTTATTTATTTATTTATTTTGTTGGGGGTGTAAGAAACGTGTATTAAATTAAGTGTATGTTGGGGAATTATAAGTTTTATTTATTTTTTGACTTGTCTCAAGCAAACTTCTACAATGGTAGCTTACAAAGGTAATTTTGAGATTCTTTCCAATAAAATTATGGGGTAATCTGAGGCCCATATATTGAGTTGCTTCTTGAGTTGTTTCTTGTTATAATTTTTTTTTTTAATAAGATGCATAATAAATTCTAACATATGTTTACTCTTCGTATAATACTTTAAAAATCCCAAAAAGGTTACGTATATAGCAAATTATGAACCATTTATTTTGAATACAATATTAGATAATAAAAAAAACTAACTAAATATAAACATAAACATAAATATTTTCATTCATATTTTTAAATATTAAAATTTGGTTTAGTTACCATTTTTTGACCCTATTGTTTACCCAATATGTCAAAAATTGTTCATTGAAGAATAGGCTACTTACTTTTTTTTTTTTTTTTTTTTTTTTTTTTTTTTTTTTTTTTTTTTTGTCGCTCTCATTGTCCTCCACAAATAGAGCCACCTCATTATAATTAATCTCTTTTTTCTTGTCAATAATATCAAAACACAGTTTTTTTTTTTTTTTTTTTTTTTAAATGGAGGCTACCACAAAAAGTTAATATGGAAATCTCTTCCATTGTCTAGGCAGGAATCATCAAAGCGCATATTTAATATATATATATATATATCAATGTAATTTTTTATTAATATTGAGATTTTTTCATAGAATTCATGTTTAGAATAGACCAAACTCAAATAGTAGAGAGCACGTGGATTTGTCACTAACAAATGAGAACGTTTTTTATTTATTTATTTGAAAAATATAATCGGAAGATCTTCATAAAACTAAATGTTAATTATCTTGAACACAAATATATTTTGATATGCTCTTTGTTGTGATTGTTAATCCTCTAAATGTTAAATGCTATTTTTTTCATTAATATTTATTAGGGTAAGTCCAATTAGAATAAGAAGGACAGAGGAAATAATAAAACTGGTTACAGTTTTGGATCCAAGTAATTTATTTGCTTATTTGGAAGAGGCTGCAATAATTTAATATTATATTATTATATAATAATTCTAGTGTATTATATGTTTATTATGTGCAGCAAAAGCAAAGTGGACAATAGATCGGAATGTGGAATTTTATAAAATGACCCGCACGAAGAAATAAGACTCTTTTACGTAGTGTACTTATATTTTTTAATTACTTGCATAAATTATTTAATTAAAGTTTATGTTATTTGTGCAGAATTTAATAAAGGAAAAATTAGTTGAACAAGAGGTTTAGAGAAATAAGGAGAAAATTTTTATACAAGTGCTAGGGACAATGTCGGGCCTTGTTAGATTGATATGGAGAAATTTGTCATTCTTACTCCATCATTTTCTTCTCATTTTCTAACGTGTATTTCATTGGATTTATTGTAGCAATGAAGATAGTAAAAAGAATATTAGGCAACGATAATTTTGATTCGGTATCCTCTTCTCCATTAACATGTTGGTACCTCACTTTTGCAACCATTGATGTACTAAGTATCCTGTTCCATAAAAAAGTTACATTATCCCCAAAAATGAGAGCCCAAATTCTTCACCAATCAACTCCCATGAAAAGAAAGCAAAAAACCAATATTTGATAAATAAATAAAAAATCAAATTTTCTAGCAGTTGTGGGTTTTTTTTTTCCAACTTGAATTTTAAAAGTTGAAATAAAGAAGAAAGTTTTGTATAATGTATACTTCATATTAGGATGCATCACAAGAAAAATGACAAGATATATAATATACTTATACTACAATTAATCTTCATTTTTATTATCACTTCATCTTTGCAAAAACAGAAAAAACAATCTAAAACTTGTGACTCTGATAATAATAATAATAATAATAATAATAATAATAATAATAATAATAATAATAATAATAATAATAAAACGGTTCATTGAATATAAAAGTCATCAAACACTATAAAAAAAACTCTTTGTTTGCCTATAAGTAATACAAATGCCTGACTATATGAGAATGTTCTCTATTGTTTTAGTTATTTAAAATGACAATCAACTAGGCTTCTCTATTATATTAGAAAACAATATGTTTTAGGTTCTAGTTATTTTTATTAATTATTATCAATAAATCACAATAATCATTTAAATAATAATCTCTCTCTCTCTCTCTCTCTCTCTCTCTCTCTCTCTCTCTCTCTCTCTCTCTATATATATATATATATATATAGCAGACCATAACATAGAGTGCACAAGGATGAGAGTAATATTCAACCGCATACAAATTTATACTAAGTTTTGTCTTCTTTTTATTTTTCTACTTTTTTATTTTTATTCTTAATATGTCAATTTGAATTCATTGTTTTTGTAAAAGCCATATTTACTCAACACTATGTTTAATTATGCAGTTTCTAGGGTATGTCATATATTTGATAGCTGATTTGAATGATTTATTGACAATTGTTTTTGAATAAATGACAAAACTTAGGTACAGTGATTTATAGGCTGTTCCCTAGGTTCCCATTTTAAGATTCAGCCATGTGGTTAGTTAATTAAAAAATACACTTTCATCCTATAAGAAAAAAATCTATGTGGTAGAATCTTAAGATGGGAACCTAAGGAATAGCATTTAAGTACTATACATGAGTCTTGCTCTTGAATAAATTTAAAAAATTATGTTATGTTTCTTTGGATTTTTTTTTTTAAATTTTTAATTAATGGTAGTTTACTAACTTATGTGGTAAGAATTTTCTTTTGGCGATTCTCAAAATGATCCTTAACAAATTATTATTATAAAATTTATACTTTCAAATAATTAATTTAGCCACAAAATGATCATTAATAATATTGCTAAGCATCGCGTGGGTTTGCAACTAGTTTGTATAATACTTGAAGACTTTAAACGTAAGGTAAAATAAAACAAATTAATTTACAGAAATGTGCCTACTTAAAGACTTTTCATTTTTCAAAATTTGAGAATTTTGTGTTGTTATCTACTTTTTTCTAACTTGCCAAATAAATTCTAGAAAAATAAAAGTTGTTTATTTTTCATAGACATTTTTAAAAATCTTAAAAGGGTTACCAATATGTAGAAAATTTAAACTTTTTTTTTTTTAACAAAGATTTTAAACAAAAGTTTCATAAACGTACATATAACCATTTTTTTCCAACTTATAAACATATGTTACTTTGTATTCGAAATAAACTTGGGAATGTATAAAAATTTCTAACACCAATATATAAAAACATTAAGCTGTTTACACTCAAGTTCTCCTATATTTTTAATGTATAAAAAAATTTTAGATTGTAAGTATGAGACTTTTCAAATAGCTCATTTGGGAGACATCAAGACTGCGACCAGTAAAGCTTCCCTCCAAGTATATCGAAAAATAGAGGTTACTAAAAAAACCAGCAAAGCGACCGCTAAAGTCACACTAATTAATATCCCACACAGGAGCATTTCTTTTCCCCTTTCGTTTAATGTATAAATGTCGCATGGCATGACAATTAAAAGGGATGATAGAGTTTTACTAAGCTCTTCAATTCCCTCTAAAAGGGACTTGATGAAATTGGGAATTTGAGAAGAGAGAAAGCCTAGGATTAAATCAAAGATTTGTGCTAAATGAGTGAGAATGAGACACTACAAATCTGTATTGTTTATTTATTTATTTTGGGGGGGGGGGGGGGGGTAAGAAATGTGTATTAAATTAAGTTTATGTTGGGGAATTATAAGTTTTATTTATTTTTTGACTCTTCTCAAGCAAACTTCTACAATAGTAGCTTGCAAAGGTAATTTCAAGATTCTTTCTAATAGAATCATGGGGTTATCTAAGGCCTATAAATTAAGTTTTATCTTCTTTTTTTTTATTGTAATTTTTTTTTCATAAGATGCATAATAAATTCTAACGTATGTTTACTCTTCATATAACATTTTAAAAATCCTAAAGGATTACTGATATAGCAAATTGAGAACCATTTATTTTGAATACAATAATTAGATAATAAAAAATAACTAAACATAAACCTAAACATAAATATGTTCATTCATATTTTTAAATATGTAATTTGGCTTAGTTACCATTTTATGAACCTAACTTTCGCATAATGTACCAAAATTGTTCATTGAAGAAAAAGCTAGGGTTTTTTTTTTTTTTTTTTTTTTTTTTTTTTTTTTTTTTTTTTTTTTGTCTTTGTGCTCTGCTTTGTATATAAGAAATAGAGCCACCTCATTGTAATTAATCTCCATTTTTTGTCAATAATATCAAAAAATTGTTTATTTAGAGAGAGTTTTTTTTATTAATATTCTTGAATGGCGGCTATCACAAAAAGTTAACACGGAAATCTCTTCCATTGTCTATGCAACAATCATCAAAGCTCATATTTAGTATGTATGTGCATGTGTGTATATATATCAATGTAATTTTTATTAATATTCAGATTTTGTCAATAAGAATTCATGTTTAGAATAGACCAAACTCATAAATAATAGAGACCATGTGGATTGTCACAAAAAAATGAGAAAGTTTTTGCAATTTATTTTAAAAATACAACCGGAAGATAGATCTTCATAAAACTAAAATGTCAATAATTTTGAACACAAATATATTTTAATATGCTCTTTGTTATAATTGTTAATCCTCTAAATGTTGATTGTTAATTTTTTTTTTCATTAATATTTGTTAGGGAAAGTCCAATTGGAATACGAAGGACAGAGGAAAGAACAAATCTGATTACAATTGTGGATCCAAATAATTTATTTGCTTATTTGGAGGACGCTGCAATTTAATATTATATTATTATATAATAATTATAGTGTACTATTTCTTTATTATGTGCATTAAAAGCAAAGTGGACAATAGATCAGAAATGTGGAATTTTATAAGATGACCCACACGAAGAAATATGACTCTTTTATATGGTGTACTTATATTATCTAATTACTTGCATAAATTATTTAATTAAAGTTTATTTTAATTGTGCATAATTTAATAAAGGAAAAATTAGTTGGTGAAGAGGTTTAGAGCACTAAGGAGAAATCTTTTATACAAGTGCTAGGGACAATGTCGAGCCTTGTTAGACTGGTGGGGAAATTTTTCATTCCTACCCTATTATTTTCTTCTCGTTTGCAGTATAAGACAATGGTCAACAGTGAGTTAGAAAAGTGCAAGCAACTGGTTAGGGTCAATTAGAGAAAAATACGTGTCAAATAACTTGTGTGATGACTAATTATGATAGCTAGTTTACGGTGATTTTTTTCCCTAGGTAATTCATAGAAAATTGTTGCATATAGTCACATATTGGTTAAACTTGAGGTAAATATTAAGTTATGTTATATCGTTGAGGTTGCGTTTGGTTGTATTGTTTTGGAATTTGGATAATGAGTCTTGATGAAGTTTAAGTTTTGTCAGATATAGCTTGTACGGTGCCACTAACCTGAGCTCGTTTGGGCCTAGGACTTTGACGTGAAGCTGCGGCCCATAAACTTGATCTATATATACCCAGAGGCCCATGCCAAGCCATCGGAAGCTACGGGCATGGGCCTAGATTTTGCCGCCTTATCCTTGCTTGGAATTACTTCTCGAGCGTTTAAAAAGTAGCGCTCGAATGCATCGCCCCTTTGTGTTCTTGGCAGTGTCTTGGGGGACATCGCCTCCGACACATGCGCAGGAGTGGTAACCAAGTTCCAAGGCCATTCAACCACGTTCATCCAACTTCCACCTAATCACCCACTTATAACTAACGAGATTGGGCCTCCATTTGCACTAACAGAGAAGCAATCATACTCTCCCCACTAACTTGTAGGTATAAATATGAGAAGCTAGAGGGAACAGGGGGCTTTTTTTTTTCTCTTTTTTTTTTTTTTTTTTTTTCCTTCTTCTTTGAAGGCTTCCCTTCTTTTTTCGGTCTGAAAAGAGGCAAAAACGAAGAGAAAAAGGGTGGTTTAGGCTTAGAGAGAGAGAGATAAGTGATCTCATTGAGTCTTGGTGTAGAGAACGACCCAGAGTAGGAAATCCAAGCCCAACACACAAATAAATTGTAAGCCCATTAGCCTCACTTTTTGGAGTGTACAATTAACCAAACTAATGGTACTCTATCACCATTGGTCATCCCTTATATGACATGAAGAGGGAGGCTTTCTTTCCAATGTGGGACAAGAGCAAAAATTGCCTAGGCTCCAATTGGTCTAGCCCTTGGCCTTGAAGCAAAAAATGCCCCCACATAGCTTGTTGATAAAAATTCATATATTCTCTCAATTATGGTATGCTTGAAAAATATAAAGGTTCAAGTTTTACTTGGACACTATACTATTTAGTAATCATTTTTGTCATCTATTTTCGTTGGTCTTTACATTTGGTTATACTTTTGACTTCATGGAAAAATGTCTCATGTATTAGGCTACAATCAACGTCAATGGGAGATCCATCTCTTGATGACTTGATGTAGAGGTTGCATATCCTCGTGAGGAAGTTGTTATTATTTGATTAATATTTGAGACAGTATTTTGTAACGGGTTTGGGAATAGGGTGAAATTTAAAGTATGTAAATGATAGTGTACTTGAGCATTGTTTTTCCCTTATGAGTATTTATTGTTTGAATAGTTGTAATGCTTACACGAGTATTTGTGATTGAACAATTCTTTGATGCGAAGAATTGTATTTTATTATTTTCCATCAGGTACTTATGTAAAATTCAAAATGAAAATTATATAAAAAGTAATATGCTATTAGTGAGAATGTTATGTCATCGCTAATATTTTATCTCATCATCAATGATGACACACAATACTGTTACTAATATGTATAAGTAATGACAATACTGTCACTAACAATGACATATTAACGGCGACCAAAACGTCATCATCGCAAATACTAATAGTGACAACATTTAAAGCATTAGAGGCGACTTTTTGTCATCCCTTAAGACCAAATTTCTTGTAGTTTTGTTTCTACTTTTTGCCTTTTTCACAAATGCATCATTCAATATGTATGTCAGATGCATATCTGTATGTAGGACTCCTTGTGTTTGCCAAGTTTTATGGTATCAAAGCCGAAGTTTGCAAAATATTTTCCTTCTGTTTTCAAAATCCTGTTTAGGTTTTCGATTATTGGCAAATGGAAAAGTAAAAGGAGATTCCTATACCAAACTCCAACTAGCCCAATCTTAAACTCTCATTATCCTAAGCTTTGGCTACCAATCAAGTTTTTGTGGAGTTATCAAACCAAACAAATGTTGAAAATAGGAACACATAAGAAAGAAATAAAATAAGATGCTTAAGATAATTTATAGTGCACCGATGTTCTTAAGACCAAGAACAACCCAACCCCCAATAATGTGACCCACAGTTCCACATGCCAAACAATGCCAAAGTATTTGCAAGAGTGCAACCAGCTGGGATCACTAGTCTGTAGGCCAGAGTCTCTCACTTCAAGCTTTAATCCTGATGTGGCCTTCCCGTTTGCCGATGGTGCCAACCCAAACCATCCAGCAAATAGCATCAAGCTTGTAGAAGTCACAATTATCTATCCCCCAAATATTTAGATTTGTCATCTCTTCAAATATAATCCAATCAAAAGCTGACATTAATTTTTCGATGAATGAAATGCCATTAGAATTCATCCAAAAAAAGAGAGGAAAAAAACAACATTAGTGTACAAACTTTAACAAAGTTAGAGTAATGTAGACTTCGGAAGAAAAAGTTATTTATTCCAAGTGTTGTATTCAAACAACCATCTTTAAAATTGTGCTAAAAAGTCTTGTTGTTTAGTGAGATTAACTAGTTCTCTCCATCCAGAGAACTTTAGTTTGAATCTCCTACCCCACTTATTATAAGCAAAACCATCATATAAATGGTAGCTTCTTGATGATTCTGGACCTTTCCTTCTACCTGTATCTGAACAACCTTTTCCACCCAGAACTTGAATTGAAGATTAAGGAATCTGTCGAATCACTTGGGGATTCAGTCTTTCCTAAATTAGTTGGAGTGCACCTAAAGACTTAGCTTGGATAAGCACCACCGGTCCAATCCAATGCACCACGTTTAGTGAGATTACACTCTTGCTAAAAGTATCTGACTCCTTGATCCATGATTTGTGTCATGCATATGATTCATGCACTGATAAAGTCATTGTCAAAACCCCCGAGTTTCTTCGTTGCACTCCTCAAGTGGTACCCATCCCTTCTGCCGGAGATGGAATCCGTTGTTTTGTATGGGGTCAAATCTAGTTGGTACTTCTCAGCGTGATGTCACTACATTTTACCCGGTTCTTCTTGAGAAGAAAAGTAATATTGAGTGGTTGATCAGGAAATTTTATGAGGATCACACGAGGCTAAAATTTGAATCTGAGAATTACACATTTGATGTTTATGTTACAAAGGATGAGCGGATTAAGGTTTTGGATTTCAACCCTTGGGATGCATTTTCATTGCCATTTTCATTACCAAGTGGACTTTAGAATTGTGGAGAGCCAGTGTGCCATATGATTACTTGGATACCAGCCCCAGGAGTGGCTGGGATCAATTTTTGAGAATGCTGATGGAGAGTTACAACAGCAGATTAAGTCTCCTGAAGCAGTTTCTCTGTATCAACTGTGATTCATATATTTAGCTCCATGGGGGCAGACTATATATTCCTGTTGCTGAAAAACAAGATTTTGCATCCACAATCAATTACATAATGATGAAGCTCGAATTGTGCAACCTCCCTCCCCGGTTTGTGTACTATAAATTGATTGTTGTTCCTCAAATGTGTACTTATATGGTGCTTTCATAAAATCTACTTCAAGTTGTCTTTTTCTTTCCTATTCCATTTGTCTTGCATCTCTACTTTGTTGGGATTTCAGATGTTTGTGTTCAATTAAGTGTTGTATCCCATTGGAATTCCTTTCTATGTTTAATTTTCCTATCAAGCAAAGTTTTTTGCTTTCTGTTTATATGAGCAGAATTTTATGAAGGGGAAACTGTTTTATGCTGTTTATTTTTTTGTTATACTTTGATATCAGTATGATTTGAGATTTGATTATAGGTAAACGAGGGCACACCATTTTAGATGCAACACAATGCGTAAAACATTGGGTCAATGCACAAATTGTAACAGGCGTATCGGAAGCGATTCCTATAATAAGATCGTCTTTGATAGTTATTCTGATAAAGTCCCAGTGTAGGACAATTCACCTTAACTCATTTTTATAGTTTTACACACTTTTCTATTACCTATATTTACCGTTGTATTTATGTTAATGCACTTTCTAATACAAAGGCCAAAGTGAAGACCTTTGCTAGGGTAAAAGAACAAGGAAACAGAAAAATTACTCAGAGAAAGAAAGTAAATGTGTTTCTTAAGGAATTAAGGATGTCCTTTCCAAACAGATCTTGAAGGGCGAGGCTATTGCCTTCTTCACCCATACATTTTGCATTTAAACACGATCTTCAATTGGAGATGCAGGGCTTGGAAGAGTGTATTGTATTTACCTGGGTTATAGGAGCTAAAATGACGCGATAACGGGCCTTAAAAAGTAGTGTAGTGAATTCCGATTATTACGGCCAAATTCTAAAATCTATTTCTTTGTAGCCTGAGGCCAATTTTTATGGCTTTTCTTTCACTTGTGGCTATTAGAGTCCGAAATCGCTCGCTCCTAAAATTTGAACTAAAATTAGATAGGGGCCGCGCGAACGCAGGCCCCCACTACCACAAATTACGACGTAGGCTCTGCCACTTGGGCAGACCTTAGGACAGCACCCCTCCTAAAGTGCAATGGAGGTCACTGACCTAGGCCATGGGCCTTTTTGATCACCCATTGACCCCGTCCAGGTAAGTAATTTGCCCGCTCCTAGTGTTTCCTTTTTTATAATACCTTCTCACCCTTATTCCGCTTGTTCCTTTCCTATGTGGGATTTTGTGCCACACCAAGAATCAAAATAAGCCTGACATTATTTTGGTTCATTGTAGAAAGAGGCTAGGTTGGCTCACAGCTTAAAACATTTAAATCCCACTTTGCCACTTCGAAAGAAAGATGATACCCATGCACCCACCAAATGAATGTACTAAGTTTTTAACTTCTTCCCAACCAATCTTTGTTTGGTTGCTGCCTCTCCTTTGCTGCAGAAGTCATTGCCATAAGAGGGTATAGCATCTTTTCTTTTTAGAACAAAGAAGAAAAAACAAAGAAACGAATTTCTTCCAAACATTTACGTGGCACAATTGGCCCAAACCAATTGGTGCAAAGAATTGTTGCTGGGGCTGTTGGGTTTTGGTGAGTGGATCTCTTGGGCTTGCGAGGACAGTGAGAGTCCGCTGGTGGAGTTCCTTGCAGGGCCGGCTGAAGCTATAGGCGACTTGGGCGACCGCCTAAGGCCCCCACTTATAAGAGGGCCCCCAAATAGTAATAATATATTATATAATATTATTTTTCCATTTGAGAAAAAAAAAATCAGATTTAATAAATCAGATTTAGAGGGATAATGGGCTGGTCTTAGTCTTAGTAGATCAAGTTGAGTTCTACACATTTTGCTAGTGGGCTGGTCTTAGTGTTAGTGAATCCAATCAAGTTGAGTCCTACACATTATGCAAAAAAAATAGGTTTACTGCTACCAAAAAAAAAAAAAAAAAAAAAAAAGAGCATTAATAGCAAAATTATAAATTTAGAATAATTTACTTTGTACTAGTAGTAATTTTAATTTTTTTGTGCAGGTTTAAAGTGTAAAGTGATCATATTAAGTAAAGATGCAATTGTGCTTTTGATAAAACAGGTTCTATTATTTTATACATTAAATTTATATTATTCTAGTTAAATTGTAATTTTTTTATATTATAGATTGTGTTTCATTTATTCATAAACATTTTTTAATTTCAAATGTCTACTAGAAAATATTTATTTGGATATGAAAAAAAAAAAAAAGACAAATAGAAGAACTAATTGAATCTCAAAAAGGAGCTATGGACAAATCTATTACTAGTAAAAAACAAAATATTGCAGAAAATTTGAGTGAAAGTTTCATAAATGAACAAGAAATTCATCAAAAAGAATTAGAAGATAATGAAAATATATAACAAAATGATAATAACGAAGGTGGTCATGAAAAAGAAATGTTAGCGGAACTTGAATACAAAAATTTAATTAGTAATTTTGTCTCTCAAAAAACAAGAAAAATAAATTTTAATTGAAAAAAATATATGAATTTATAATTAAATATAATAAAATGCTCCGTTTAAAACTTTCGCCTAGGGCCCCCAAATTCGTTGAGCCGGCCCTGGTTCCTTGACTCCTTGAGATTGCGTTTGGAGGAGTCCATGACTTTTTTTTTTGATAGTCAACTTGTGCATAATTTCATTAACTTGGGCAACTACCCAAACATCTTACATGAAATGCAATTTGAGACTCAATAACTGGGGGAGTATCCTCCACCCAAATTACACTATCGGAAATAAGCTTGGCATTTCTTGCCATCAAATGTGCTGCTTGGTTACAATTTCTTCGAACATGGGTCGCAATAATGTTTTGAATTGAGCTTGGAGGAGATGTATGGCCGGCGAGGGCTGACAACCGTCTGAGCATCTCCCTCCACGACTTGATGACTGGTAACGTGGGCTTGATGAAAGACAACAAATTTTGGGAGCCGAGATTGAATTTTGGCTCTGAAACCATGTACATGAGCGGACCATGGTCAGGGCCAGCCCTAGGCCTAGGCCATTTAGGCCATGGCATAAGGCTCCCCAACATAGAAAGGACCCCAAATATGGGGGTGGTAGGGTTTTTTTATTTTTTATTTTTTTAATTAAGGGGAAAAAATTAGAGTTACGGTAGTATATTACAAGTTTTATTACATAAATCCTATAAATTGATATGCGAGTAATTTAATACTCACTGATTCTTTTATTGAAGTGTTATCTCATTCCCACATTAGTTTGTAAGCTTTTTGTAGTAAGTTTAGTATTTTCTCAACAAAAAAATTAATAGAAATACAACCCAATTACCATTAATTAAATAAAAAATGTTAAAACTAATACAAATTTTGGGAGCTAGATTAAATTTTGGCTCTGAAACCATGTACTTGAGCGGACCATGGTCCACGGTGTTATTCAATGCACATAGCTGTTCGTTCATTGTTGATAGTGTTATCCACCTCTAATGGGTTGGGTCCAAACCTACTGCAATAGGCACATGTGGGCCGTGTACGGTCTGATTAGATCCAACATTTCACGATTCAACAGGCAACAACGTGAGGAAGGTTGTGGAGTAATCCACTTTTCAACACAATATGACATCAGCGTCCCAAAAAAAAAAAAAAAAAAATTTGTGTGTGCCACATCCAATTTTTTTTATGAAACATCCGATTTCTGTTTTGGTCTCATGTTTTAAACGCAATAATGTTATTGGGTGCTCACGTACATGAGTATCGTTATGCGAGGCATGGTTCTCAGAACCGGACCGGACCAAGAGGTCGGACCGTGAGAACCGAGAACCGTAATGAAAACCGGTTTTTTAAGCCTAAAGAACCGGATTTTTTGTTAATTCCGTGAACCGCTAAAACCGGGGTTGGACCGCACGAACCGGTGAGAACCGTGCGGTCCAACCCCTTAGGAATTTTTTTTTTTATTTTAAAATAACTTAATACAATTTTATTCTACTTAATTAAATTATCCATCTCTTACAAGAAATTAAAAAAAATTTATAATTAAAATCCTTCAAAGATATTCAACTTTACTTCAAAAATTAATCATAAATTTTAATGTTTTCATGGTTTTATTTTATTTTGTTAACTTTCTTATTTAATTATTAAATATATGCTTGAAAATCATTAAATTTTCCTTACATATATAGATATATTAGTCAATTTTGCTAGTTTTATAAATTTAATATCTATATTTAGGCTTTAATTAATTATTAAATTAATTATGACGTCATCACGGTTCGACCTCGGTTCAACCTCAAAAACCTTGAACCTCTCTCTTTTACGGTTCAATGAACGGTCCGGGTCTGAAAACCTTGATGCGAGGTATTGATACAATATCCTATTTGCCTCAACAGTTTTGTCATGCCAATTACTATTTGTTAGCTTTGTCATGAGTTGGGTGTCAACCAGGCAAGATCTTGCCATGTCAATCGAGTAGAATAAGTGTCACACCAAACAATACATTCAAGACCTTCCAAACTCAAGATTTTCATCTTTAGTTTGGGGAGGAAGCCCATGTACTTGTAGAACAAGCATGTTTATCTTAAGTTAATATATAGTAAGCTTAGAGTTAGTCAAATATTCACTAGTATATAAATCTACATTGGGTTCATTGTAACAAAACTACTTAATATAATATGTAACTATTAAGGGCTTTCTTACTGTGGACATAGGCCATTAGGCTGAACCACGTAAACTTTTGTGTGTGCTGTTTCCTTTATGCTTCTGTGCATCATTCAATCATCAAACAACAACTTTCACACAACGATAATTTTGGTGAGGTAATAGAAATTAAGGGAGTCAATTTCATATTGGATGTCATTTCGGTTTGGTAAGGAAAAACATATTTTGGTATGGATTAATATTGGCGTACAGTTTTGGTACCAGTATCTATATACTTACATACACACATACTTTTGTATTTATTTATTTATAAACATATTATTTAAAATTCACATATTTTATAAGCCAAAATATTAGCCTAGAGACATTAACCCATTGTATTAGCTTAAATAACATGTTTTATAACATTTTTTAATTTTTAAATATTTTTTAACTATTTTTTATGGACAAAGTTTAGCTACAAAATTTAGCCTACAACCTTACTAAATATCTTTTTATTAGAGGTGAATTATGCCAAATCCATTATTGGATTACATTTTCATCTTCTATCCTCCATGTTTGCAAAATTTCTAGAAAATTAAAGATCAATAGCTGTAATCAATAAATTGTTTAAATTACAAGTTTTTGTAATTTAAAATTATGATATTATGCATAAAATATAATCTTATAGATCATATAGTAAATAATATATGATTGGCACAAAATTTGACATATGTATTAAGAGCATAAAGAACATGCAATCTAATCTTTAGCTCTTCAAATTATGTAGTAATATTAATGATATTAAGTAAGGTTATATCCTTAAGTTACAACCAATTTTGTAGCTAAATTTTATTCATTTTTTATTGTATTAACTAAAATATAAATTCCGACCAAAAAACTCGAAATATCCCCGATACAGCTAGTAAAGGCTGGTATAATCCAATATTTTATTCGTTATATTTTAGAGGATTTCCAACACCAATTTTATGGCTGGTATTGTATGTACTGCCGGTACCAATACAATAATGACTTTCTTGATAGAAATTCACAAATACCAATTTTATGGCCTTAATGATAATATTTTACCTGTCACAAGTATGAGGCACGTATCTCTTTAGCAAGGACTACTGGATTGGTATTAAAGGCTTAGTAAGTAAACCTTGTGTTGCTAGGTAAGACTTTTCAAAGAGAAAAATCAGTTGCTAGACTGCATATCGCTCTCAACTTTAAGTAGACAAATTATTTGAAACTTTTTAACTTTCAAGTTGATTGATACATGCCAAATCTAATTGAACTCATCCTTGAAAGGTAGTTAAGTTACCTGACATGCCAACTTTACAATTGATAGATAAAAATGTAAGAGCATTCTTTGTTACACACATCATGTTGCACACACATTTACATACAAGTGAAATAATAACTAAAATTGTGACTTGAAGTCATAATTTCTAACTTAAAAATCATGACTTATGGCAAGTTCGGATGACCAACCAACTCTACTTTACTCCCTGTCCCTCTCCCTCTCCCTCCATTCAAACTGCCCATTATAGTCATGACTTCAATTTTCTTTTCTTTTTTCTTTTTTTTTTTCTTTTCGCTCGTGTGTGCGATAGATTGTGTCTTTTTCCCAAAATCTAAAACTTCTTGTGTGCTTATGGAGATCCAGCAGTCCCCATATAAATTCTAGACTAAAATGCAAAACTGACCCTTTAATACAAGTGAAAAAATAACTAAAATTGTGACTTGAAGTCATAATTTCTAACTTAAAAATCGTGACTTATGGCAAGTTCGGATGACCAACCAACTCTACTTTACTCCCTGTCCCTCTTCCTCCATTCAAACTGCCCATTATAGTCATGACTTCAATTTTCTTTTCTTTTTTCTTTTTTTTTTTTCTTTTCGCTTGTTTGTGCGATAGATTGTGTCTTTTTCCCAAAATCTAAAACTTCTTGTGTGCTTATGGAGATCCCAGCAGTCCTCATATAAATTCTAGGCTAAAATGCAAAACTGACCCTTTAAGTTTCTTCTGATTTTATTTCTGTCCTCTAACTTTGTTTTTGTTCATTTCAATCTTCTAACTATCAAGTTTATTCAATTAAGACTTTTTCATCAACTTTTGTTATATGTTATGGTTAATTTTTCAAAAATTTAAATTTTTCTTCAAATTTTTTAAATTAAAAAAAATTCAATTAATGATTGAAAAATATTTTCCAAATTAAAAAAAAAAATTAACAAAGGTTATCGGAAATCCTTAATTAAATAAATCTAAAACTTAAAGGATTAAAGTGGATGAAAGCAAAGTTAGAGGACTGAAATAAAATCTAAAGAAACTTAGAGGGTCAATTTTACATTTTAGTCTAAATTCTATTTGGTTCTTTTGGCACCAAAGACACCTACAAATGGTCACTCCTTTCATCAAAGGAAATCGATTTTTCATAGTTCCAATTGTGTACATGTTTGTTTGGGAATTATGATTATTATTATTATGATTGTTCTATTTATTTAGTTTGTTAACCTTTATTTGTTTATTAATCTCTTCGTAAAAGCATCTTAAATTTAAACTTGGAGAAAAGGGTTAACGGAGTTGCCACCTAATTTTATGGCTTAGGAACTATGTATATATCGTTCTTACTTGGAAGGACTGATCTTACTACCAAAGTATGGGTTCGGAGTTTAGGTATGGTTTTGGGAAGGTGTTAGGCACCCAAAACTGCCTGACTCATTGGTTGGCTTTAACTCATTGTGTCTTATGTCTTAATCTCATTAAAGACACATTCAATATTGTTATTCTAAATTCACACATACACTAACAAACATCTAGCAATTAACATGGTATTTCATCCCAAAGCCATAATATACATCTATCATGCCAATTCATATCAAACCTAGCATACATCTACCACACATATCATCATATCACATCCAAGGCAGAAACATGTACACATCAAACCTATTTTCATATTCAAAGCATGGCATATAAACTTGCATATACATGTTCATCAAGGAAGGTAAAGCTCCTATAACAAACAAATATATGTTCATGTGAATGCATGATTTACCTTACTTACCTTACTGCATCATAGCACCTATGCACCAATAGATGAACATGTGAATGCATGTTCATGGTATTAAAGTAAGAAAAGAAACCCTAATCTAGCATGTTAAATACAAACAAACAAATAAACAGAGGAACAGAGATTTAAAAGACATAAAAAGAAACAAAACAAAGGCATATTACGTGAAAGAAACAAAGAAACAGAAGCAAAAAACTCGGATTAAGGTTTCTGCACTTGAATACATGCCTCGAAACCCTAACCCAGAAACTCAGCAACACATAAAATAGAGCAGGATTTAAAATAATAAATCTAACATCCTAACATGCCTTAAAACATAAAAACTACATAAAACTAAACTAAACAAGCATATTAGAACATAAACAAAGCAAGAAAACAACTAGAAAACTAAATTAAAAGCAAGAAATGGAAAGAAATGCTTAGAACTCAATATCTCCAAACATAAGTTTCTAGGTTTGATTTTGACCTTTCCCCTCAATCAAATCTATTCACAATCAAATAAAGAAGTGATTAGTAATCTTAAAACTCAAAGATCAAGACTAGAAAAAGGCCCCAATAAAAAAATATTGACTTGAGAATGTTTTGTGAAAAAAAAAAAAAACTTCCTCTTTGATTCACTATTTCTAGGGAATCGTATGTTTTCCCCTAGGATTTTCTATGTGTTTTGAAACACTACTATGTATGGCTTTATATAGTTGGAAAATAGAGGTTTGGAACGGCTTCCAAATGATGTGGGATTCATTCCAAACCTCACACTTAATGCAGAAAAACTTGTCTTTCATAGTTTCTAGAACCCTAACATGTGTGCACAAGCCCATGTATGCATACGCATGCATAAGACCTGCGTATGCAGCTTGGGGACATGTGTGCGTATACGCGTGTATGCGTACACATGCCCTAAGGTTTCTTGGCCTTAATTTTCCAAAAATAGATTTATTTCCTCATAAAAAGTTTGTATTTTCCATTTTAACATTTCTCAAGTCAATTTAGAATCTGATTGGGCCCTAAACCAATCTTGGGTCTTAGAATTTCAGAATCATTGGGGAGCGAGGAGAATCTGATTGGGCCCTAAACCAATCTTGGGTCTTAGAATTTCAACATCATTGGGAAACAGGGGCTTGAGTCGTAAGGGGTACAAAATGCAGTGTCTACAAGGTACCAAAAAAAGGGAACTGCACTTCAAGATGAAAATTATATTATCTTTACACATTAAACTTGTTTAAAACTTGAAGAATTTAAAGGTAAGGTAAATAAAATAAATTAATTTACATATGAATTGTGCTTGCTCAATGGCTTTTTATTTTTTCGATATGTAAATTTTATGTTGTTATCTTTTTTCTAACTTGCCAAATGAATTCTTAAAAAATTGTTTAATTTTCATATAAATTTTCCAAAATCTTAAAAGGGTTACAAATATAGAAAATTTAAAATATTTTTTTAATATGGGTTTTTTTTTAATTACTAAATTTATTTAATTTTGAAGTTCACATAATTAAAACCAAAATTCTATTGCTGAAGATACCAAAAATAACAAATTTTAAACTATTATGACAAAGTTCAAAGTAGTTAAAAACATAGTTAATGTAAGTACCAATAAATTAATTTGCACACCTAGATAAAGTTTGATGATTTTCAACTACTGAAATTTGATTATAACCTAATCTCTCCAAATGCATGTCAAAAAAAAGAAAATTTTAATATACTCCTAAACTAAATTTGTGCTCAATTTTCAATATTTAAATGTTTTGTTGTTATCCTTTTTTAATAAGATACTTAATCAATTCTCCCTTATCATTTTTAAATTAAATATAGCATTTTAAAAAAAATGTGAAAACAACATTTTTAAAATTATGAAGGGTTAGGAATGTAGCAAACTAAGAACTATTTGTGATTAAATACAATGTATAAATAAAAACTCAATAAACATAAACATAAATATAAACACCCGAAAATTTTTTTTTCCAACATAAAAATATGCTATAATCACCATTTTGACTATTAATGTCTACCCAATGTATCAAAATGGTCTATAATATTTCAAATGTTTCAAATTAGGCCATAAAAATTTTATATTATGTTAGAAAAAAAAGTGGACATACTAATGATGGTATTAAAATATTATTTTTATTGATGCCAATTAGGTTTTTACGTGGCTTGCCTAGTAGCCTTAATTGTTATTATATTTAAAAAAAAAAAAAAAAATCTCATCTAAACTAAAATCTCAAACATAATACAATTGGGAATGAAATCCCTAAAATCTTGACTGGGATAGATCAAATGCAATTGAATGATGGAACCATTTTGAGCATATTGTACTTAACTTATAAAAGACGGAGCATATTACGAAAACTTTGAATGTCAGTAGGCTATAGGGGTGTCATACTACCATTTACTACCATGCATATAGCTCCTGTAAAACAATTAAAAAATGTAAATTTTTTGATATGTCAAAACATGTGAAATAGGATAACATTAGATAAGACACATGTAAACAAAATATGATTTTCAAATACAAAGAATTAAAAAAAAAAAAAAAACTATTTTATATCTATGCTCAATGAATTTTTGTTTTTAATATTTAAAATTTTGTAATCTTTTTCCCCATGAGATGCTACTCAATTTTAACATATCATATATACCATTTTAAGAGTCCTAAAGGATTACAAATGTAGAAAATAAGAAACATTTTTTTAATATAATATTTAATTATAAACGTCATAACATAAACATAAACATAACATATAGATTAGAGTTTTTTATGTAACTTTAATTTCATTAATTTAAGTTCTTTAATTTTTTTTCTTTATACAATTTAGTTCCCAAAAAAATGTAGGTTTTTTTTTTTTTTTTTTTTTAATTTCTTAGATTAAAAAAATTCGTATAATTAATAATAATAAATTGAAAAAATATAAGAAAAGAAAATGATATTATTTTTCTTTGATAAACATCAACCTTCATACACAAATGTTGTATCACAATTCAAGACTCCATAACAAAATTCCATATACAAGTCCTACAAACCCAAACCAAATTTTTTATGTCATTTTTCTCTCACATTTTCTTTATTGATTTTCTCGAGAACCAAAAAGGCACAAATTTTCTCAATTTTCTTTCTTTTGCTAGAAAATAATGTTATTTAACTCTCTCTCTCTCTCTCTCTCTCTCAACCTAGCTGTTAATTCGTTGCAAGCCAATGTGCAAGGGCACTTGCAATCGTTGCTCTGTAGTTGCGGCAAACCCTTCCATTCATTCTTAATGGCCAATAGACTCAAGGCAACGCTCCCATTTCCCTTCTAGAGCAACAACCTCCTTCCTTTTCCATGTCGAATCTTCCTGGAGCTTTTGCAACACCTCTTGGGTCTTGGAAACCCAAGTGTTCAGCACATTGTGTTGGTCTTTGATTGTCATATACTTGACTTAGGATCTAGTGTGCAATGTTTAGATCACTTTTTTATCTAGAGCTCGAAGATTTTCATGAGATGAGATGACGTCAAATTTTTCATTTTTTGTGTTTTTGGAGTTCGCTCTTGGTGGAGGGGGGTTGGGTGTAATTAGAGAGGAGAGCTCGAACAACATCATATAGGTCAGCATAGTCAGCTCGAAGCCAATCCAAGGACTCGAAAGATGTTGATGGTCACTTTTGTGACATATTTTCTATAAGTTCAATTTGGCCAAGCTCAACTTCCTCATGAGCCCAATTCATGTATTGTAATTTATTTTATTATTTTAAGTATGACTTTGTTTATTATTTTATTATTTTATTATTTCAATTAGAGGGAGTGTGGTTTGGATGGTTTGAGTAGGCTTTGTTTTAGACATTTTACATGAGCTCAAGCCATGCGTGTTGCAAAGTTGGCTGAGGACAATTGTAGCACCTGGAGCTCATGGAAAGGGTCTGGTATCTAAGGGTCCGTTTGGTTGGAGGAATGGAAAAGTGGAAGGGTAGAAAATTAGTGGAAGGATAGAAAAGATTTAGTTTTCCTCGTGTGTGTTTGGTTGGAGGGGTGGAAAAGAGGGAGGGTGGAAAACTCTTTTGTTTGGTTGAAAAGAAAAGTGGGAGGATAGAAAATGTAGTTTATATAAATCGATTATTATACCCTTATTACATAATATGTAAGAAATAGATTTATTTGTACTCATTAAATAATATAAAATTTACCACATCATATATATAAATTATTGTTATTATTTTTATTATTATAATGTAAAAATTACAATAGTGTACATATAAATTTAATTGGGCAATTGGGCAAATCAACTTGCACTGATTTATATAAATCAAAACTTGCACTAATAACTTAACTGGGCAAATCAACTTGCACTAAAACTTGTATAAATCAAATCTTGCACTAATAATTTAATTGGGCAACTGGGCAACAAAAATGTGGGTAGCAAAAACGTGGTCATCAAATTTACACTCATTAAAAAAAAAAACTTTATCTAACCATTCAACGTGGTCAGCAACTGGGCAAACTTTCTTCACCTGGGCAACACACCATTCAACCAATATTTAAATTTTCTTCACTTGTGCTGATTAAACAAGGCAAAAGAGAGAGAGAGAGAGAGAGAGAGAGAGAGAGAGAGAGAGAGAGAGAGAGAATAGAACCTAGACGTTGCTGTGCTATGAAGGTAAAGTGATAAGAATGAAGAGGCAAAAGTCATCAGGTCACAAGTGAGATGAATAAAGTGAGGGGTAGGTGAGATGAATAAATTGAGAGTATTTGTGTAAAATGCATCTTTTAGCACTTTTCCCTCCCTATTTTCCTCCCAAATTGGGAGGATAAAAAAAGGTGGGCCCGGAGGGAAAATTTTCCTCCCTATTTTTTGTCTCTCTTATTTTCTCTCCTCAACTAAACAGTGGAAAATGTCATTTTTCACCCTATTTTCGTCTTTTTATTTTCCATCTTCCTTGTTTTCACTCCAACCAAACATACCCTAAAATTTTCACCCAAACGGAAATACACAACTCCTGCTGTATGTGGCTAAAATTTGTTGACTAGCCCATTTTAACCTTAAGAGCCTTGCTGACCTCCTTGGTTGACCCTAGCTATTGGCTGTCACTAAGAGAAACTACCCTATACTCTGAATTAGCTGGAGAAGAGCAGCCAATTAGCTTTGCTCAAAGCTTTCCCTTATTGATGTTAAAAGCAAGCCAATCTTTTATCCAAATAAAATCAAATTGAGCCCAAAAAAAAAAAAAAAACTTTGCATCTCAAGGGTCCAAATTAAGCCTCAGCCATTAGCCAAAAACCTATATAAAACACACTTAAAACTTAGTATAAAAGCTTCTCATTCATATTAAACGAGGCTGGCCGTGCTTTGCCTCCGAAAACCTAACTTCACAACAAAAGCCCTTTGCCTTCAAAAACCTAACTTCAGAACAAAATCCCTTTCAACCACCAAGGAGTTACATGATTTAATGCCTATGATGCTAGTAGTACCAAGGAGTCTTCTCTCTCTCTCTCTCTCTCCCTCACCACCTCTCTCTAATTCCTCTTCCTACTGCATCTGAGAAATAGTTCTAGACTTATACTCCCTCCATCCTAGTTTGTTTGTCCTCTATTTTATTTTGGGATGTCCCAAAATATTGTTCTGTTTCTAAAAATAAAATTCATTAATTTACTAATGTTCCTATTATACCCCTTCTCTATTTTCAAAACTATTTGAAAAAAAAAAACTAACAAATATTTAAAAAAATCAATCTAATTGAGGCATCTTTTTAATTAATTGCCTCATTAAGAATAACTCTTAAAAAAAAAACTGATAATTAAGAGTAGTTTTGTAAACTTATACATATTTATAAAACAGACAGGACAGTAAATGATGTTCCCTTCAAAAATTTGACTTTTCAAACAGGACAAACAAATTAGGACGGAGAGAGTATTTTATATGTAATTTGTTACCCTTTTGTGGTTTAGCATATTGGTTTTACTCTTGGAATGCTCCATTAGCCTTTATGTAATGATTGTTGGAATTTTGGGTTTGACTCTCCTCATTTAGTCGCACTTTAAAGAACCCAAGGGGAATTTAAGACCTGTTCTCCCCAATAAAAGCATTGGCTCCAGTTTCACCATCGTTTCCAAGACAAGAGAGCTCAAGATGCTACGCACACAACCTTTGGGTTGTGTACATAGGAAACTAATCCTGCGTATTTAAGGCTAGGGTTCATACTAGTTTTTCTTCTTCCAGAAGTTCCTTTTAGTTAAATGGTTCTCTTATCTAGGCCTTTCACAAGAATAGGCTCTTTAGGATGTCATCAATGGGAAATGAGGGATTGATTCATAAAGATGTGCAAAATAAAGTGTCTAAAGTCTTTACTTCTTGCAATTGGGTTCTCAATCATCTTTGCCTCAGTAAGTAATTTTTATTACAAAAACTTATTCATTTGATGTTTGACACTATAGAATGAGACATCCTTCTGTTGTTAAGCTACATTTATTAAATAAAGATGTACCTTTTGTTTATAATGCCAATGAACATCCTTGTATGATTTGCCCTCTTGCATAGCATAAAAAATTATTTTTCCCTAATGGAATGCATGTTTCTAGTCGTCTCTTTTCACTTATTCATTGTGATATATGGGGTCCCTTTGTTGTTCTAACAATATGAAGGTTTCAAATTTTTCGTGACCAAATTTGATGATTATTCTAGATGTACTTGAGTCTATATTTTAAAATTCAAGTCAAAGGTTTAAGGCTTATTGTCCAATTTTTATGGTTGAAAGTAAGTTCAAATTAAAAATCAAATGCATTTGAATATATACTGCACCTAAGTTTCTGATGAAAGAATTTTTCAAAACCAAATGCATCATTAACAAAATTCAATAGTTGAAAAGAAATACCAACACATTCTTAGTGTTACAAGAGCTTTGAGATTTCAATCCTCTTTGCCTCTATCCTATTGGGGTGATTTTGTTTTGACAGCTACATCTCTCATCAACAGACGTCCCTCATCCTCTTTGAACAATAAGGCACCCTATGAGTTGCTTTTCCACCATCCACCTTCTTATGCTCATCTTAGAGTCTTTGGGTACTTATGTTATGCATCCACTTTATCCAATCATAGACATAAGTTCGCATTTAGGGTTAGGAAGTGTATTTTCTTGGCTATCATTTTGGCATTGAAAGATACAATCATCTAGATCTTGATAGTAATTATGTGTTTGTCTCAAGGGATGTTGTATTCCATGTAGGAATTTTTTTTGCCTTTCCAGTCTCCTACTTCTACCACAGATGCTAGTGTGGATTCATCTGTCATCCCTTGTCCTGTATCTGATATTGATTCTGAAGTTAGTCTTGCAGATCCTCACCTTGATTTTGTAGCTCAACCTACTTCTACAAATCATACAAATTCTAGTGCATTTGAACTAATTCCCCGCTCGTCTCCACATCCTGATTCTCCTACTTCTAACTCTCCTTCATTGCCTACATCTCTTGTCTTTCTTCGAAGGTTCACTAGACCACATCAACCTCCTGATTACGTGAAAAATTATACATGTCACCATGTGGCTATTTCAACTCCTCCTTGTTTAAGGCAACTGTATGACATTGCATATTATCACTCTTATTCCAAATTGTCCCTTAAATATAAGTCCTTTGCTTTAGCCCCTTCCACATCCATTCTTGAACGTGAGAGTTTTTACCAAGCTCTTTAAAGTCCTCATTGGAAAGAAGCTATGTCCAATGAGATTAAGGCTTTAGAAGCTAACCATACTAGGACCTTAACTCACCTTCCTCCTGGCAAAAGTCCTATTGGCCAAATTCATCAATATTAGGATTGTTCTTGCAGTGGCTACTGCGAAGGGCTAACACCTCTTGTAATTAGATGTTAATAATGTCTTCCTACATGGGGATTTGGAGGAAGAGGTCTATATGTGCCTGCGTCAAGGTTATCACAGAAAAGGGTAGTCAGTTAAGGGTTCTAGACTTCTAGTAGCAAGGGGAAGGCTTCTATAGTTCTATGGTATGTAAAAGTCTCACTATGCCTCTTAGATTCAAATTGGGCTGGGGAGGTCTACCTTGGATTCAATCCCATCACCTGGAGTGCTAAGAAACAAGAAATTGTCTCAAAATTCTCCACTGAAGACATTGAAGATGGCACCGTTTCGATCTTCTTCCACAGAACCATGTTCGTTCTTAGCTTGGCCTCCTCTGTAATTAGCTTAGATATTTTCTGTTAATACAGCTGTGTCACACTGACAGTGGTTAAAGTGTTTGCTAGAAGTTTGTTGTTGTAGAAGAAGCTTCTAGATGAAGCTCTTAATCTATACCAGTTCTATAAATAGAACTTGAAGTTTATGTATTCTTTAGCTTGCTTGAAATACAAAATAGAGAATTTTTCTGATATTCATTCCCTCTCTCACTTCTCTGTTCTTTGTTCACCATTGTTAAATTCCTTCAAGCTCACTTTCTTTCATTTCAAACCTATGAAACAAAACTTGAGACTCTCTAGAACTGAAGGGAAGTTAATTGTAGACCCTACATAGTACATAAGATGCATTAGTAGGCTACTCTATTTAACATTAAAGTCAATTTCTTGATTAACCTAGAGAGGCAAACGTGTGCTACACTCAGAATAATTTAGTACATTCATTAAGGGGTAACCTGGGCAGGGTTTGTCTTTCCCAAGCTTTTGTGAGGCTGATTAGGCAGGATGCCTGAATACTCAAAGGTCTTTAAGTGGGTATTGTGTTTACTTAGGCAATGCTTTGGTTTCGAGGCCACATGTAAGATTGTTTGGCTATTGAACTTGTTGAATGATTTAAATGTCTCTTATACCAAACCAGCTTTGCTCTCTTGCGACAATCAAGTTACTATTCACATAGCATCAAATCCAGATTTTCAACTAGTTCATGACAAAGTTCTAGAGAATATTTTTAAGGCTTTACATGTGGTCTAGTTTAAATCAAGTTGTAGACATTTTTACAAATGAACTTGGTCTCCCTGTCTTCTTAAAGGTTGTCTAAATTGGGGTTTTTAGACATTTGTGCTCCATCGAGTCAGAACTCTTCATTTCAAGATAACAATGTATGAGGGCTAGAATAGGTTGGTTAGTGATTTTTACTCCAATTGGTTGTATATATGATTGGTGGGGTTTGTTGTAACTGATAAAAAAACCGATACACTGTACAACTGCTATTTTACATCCAAAACCTCAAAAATGTTGCTCCATCTGGGCATGGGTTCTTAAAAAATTTTAGAACCTGTGAACAGTTGGTTCTTATATATAGAAACAACTGTTCACTTGGATGTAAAAAAAAATACTATTATTTTAATTGAGAAAGGTGAAGAGAGGAAAAAGAAATTAAAGAGAAGAGAAAGAAACATGATTTTTTTTTATATTATTTGATGTTGTAGTTTATATTATTTTAATGAGTTGTATATAAAAATAGACACTGGAATGGTGGGTGAGTTGTAAAATGAGTTGATAAAATAAATAAAGTGGGTTTTGAGGTTGTAAAGTAGAACTTTTTTGGAATCCTGAATGGGAATGCTCTAAGTGATTTTTTTTTTTTCCTCTCTTCGTTCTCTGCTTTGTATATAAGAATATTGAAACAGTGTCCCCTCATTGTAATTATTCTCTATTTTTTTTTTATCAATAATATAAAAACACAGTTTATTTAGAGTTTTATATATATATATATATATATATATTCTTCGATGGCTATCATGAAATGTTAATTACGGAAATCACTTCCATCATGTATATATGCAACATTCATCAAAGCTCCATATTAAGAATATATGTATCAGTGTAATTGCAATAATATTGAAATTTTGTTAATAGGATTCATGTTTATAAAGGACCAAACTCATAGATAGTAGAGAGCATGTGGATGTAATTTTGAGGGCCGAACAACATTAAAAATCTTGTATTCCTTTGTCTTTGTTAATTTAAACTTTTTCACAAATACAACATTGCAATATGCATGTCATAAGCATATCAGTATGCAGGACACCCTAAGTCTCCTAATAAGCAAACCATTAGCTATATATGGCTTGAAATGACTGATGTTCTGAGCAATATTTTTCCCTTTTGTTTTTAAAATCTTTTTTAGGTCTTCGACTGGTGGCTAATGGAACAGTAAATTAAGGAGGATTCCTATACCAATCTCTAAATAGTGCAATAGTGAACTCTAATTACCCTAAGCTTTGGCTATCAATCACATTTTTGTGGGGATATCAAACCAATCACATGTATGTTGGAAACAGGAACAACATAAGAGAGATAAAATAAAATGCTTAAGATAATTTACGGTGACCCTGACCCACAGTTCCACATGCCAAGGTATATGCAAGAGTGAAACCAGCTGGGTCACAAGTCTGGAAGCCAGAGTCTCTCACTTCAAGCTTTAATCCTAACCCTGGCCTAACATTTGATTCCACATTACCACTAATTTTGCAGTCCCACATTAATCTCAACTTCAAAGGTAGTTAAGTTACCTGACCTGTCAACTTTGCAATTCCCTAGTTAGTAGTTACATGCGATTATCGTTGTGACTTCAATAATTCATTTTTAGCATCTATTCTTTTTTCTAGTACTATTTATCTAGTTTTTTTCTTAACAACAATTCACTTATTAATCTCTTAATGAAAGCATTTTAAACTTAATTAATTTTGAAATTCACATAAAAGTTATATCAAAACCAATTTTCTAGTGCTTAAAATACAAGAACAACAATTTTATTGCTACTACAAACTCTAATAAAACACAATTGATAAAGTACCCTAAAAAAATAAAATAAAATAAAAACAGAAGTTTATATCAAAACTTGAAGACTTCAAATTTAAGGCAAATAAAATATAAATTAGTTTATAGATGAAATGTATTTACTCAAATAGAAGAATCACACGGTCACGAAATAGGGTAACAAATTATCAATTTATATTGATTTGTATATATGTGAGTACAATCCTTTGTATGACTCTTTACAATGAAAAAATATAATAAAACTCCTCTAATTCGATTTCCAAGAAACTTTACGATCCAAAGGTCATGAAGCTTGATCTTGAATCGTGCTTTGATGTCTTCGAGTTGGATGTGTGATTGGATGTATTTGAGTTTTGATTTGGAGTTGAGGGCCGTTGGCTTGATCTCAAACTAAATTGAAGGAAACTCCTTGCTTTGATTTGAAGAAGTAGAAATGAGCCTTGATTTTGAGGGAGCAAGGGTGCTCTTTTAGACTTAGAGATGGCTCTCTATTTTGGTAGAAAGTTAGTAGGGTTTTTCTCTCAAGTTTCTCCATTTTCTCATATGAGAAGCCTTTATTTATAGGCAACTCAATAGTATTTAATTTGGAATTTTCTCTCAGTATTTATTGAGAGTTAATTACAAATTTTGAATTTAAATACAAATTTGACCTTAATTTTGGTCTTTCATTTAATAAGAACATTCCATGAGTCTTTTCTTCTGACGTTGCCATGTGGCTTTCTTTATTTGATACTGCCACGTGGCTTGATTTCATTTGCTGATCAACCACATCATCGATTGGGAATTAATTTGATCACAAATATTTGATTACGAACAATCGGACGGTTGTGAATACATTATAAAATTTTGATGTCTACACAATCATTTCAATTGGGTACATTTGGATCCTCCCCCCCCCCCCCCCCCTTCTAGTTTCTTGTAGGATTTGACAAGCGATTATAGTTGTGACTTCAATAATTCATTTTTTAGCATCTATTTTTTTTTCTAGTACTATTTAATATTTATTTAGCTTGTTAGCATCAATTTAGTTATTAATCTCTTAGTGAAAGTGTGGGTACTTGACTCCACACAAAGGATAATTGTTCGCTTTGGGGAGCCATGCCCTCACGATTTTGTTCTCTTCGACTGAGTGTAAGACCAATAGCTTGCTTGTAATCCCACATCGGAAGGAGTTCCCTCCCACTAGTGCCTTATATGCTTCTGGAGCTAACACTTGTGTATCACTACAACACATTAAAAGGGCCCTTTTAATGTGGGTACTTGACTCCACACAAAGGATAATTGTTCGCTTCGGGGAGCCAGGCTCTCACGATTTTGTTCTCTTCGACCGAGTGTAAGACCAATAGCTTGCTTGTAATCCCACATCGGAAGGAGTTCCCTCCCACTAGTGCCTTATATGCTTCTGGAGAACAAAATCGTGAGGGCCTGGCTCCCCGAAGCGAACAATTATCCTTTGTGTGGAGTCAAGTACCCATAGAAAACATTTAAAACTTAATTAATTTTAAAATTCACATTAAAGTTATATGAAAACCAATTTTCTAGTGCATAATATTTATTGTTGTTATATTCTTGTTGAGTCACATCAATAGCTGTGTCGTTATTTTATTTTCATTAATAAAAAATTTTATTTTACTTCCATTCTTTTTCTATTAGTTTTTTAACAGTTTCATAGTGTTCACTTTAGCTTCCTTTAACACTTATTACTCTCTATCTCCACTGCTTTCAACTTCCTATGTAAGCTTTTTAACGCCTCAAACTCTCCATCTCCTCATTTCTTGCCTCTTCCTCTCCTCATTGAATCCAACCAGTTCATATTGGTTCAATTACTTTTTCCCTTATAAAATCAAAGAGATAAAATCGAATAATAGATATGAAAACTTTTAGACATCCTTTGTCTCTCTTAACTAGAAGGGGAATGATTTTGGATTTAACTCTAGCCAGTATAGAGGTCCTTTCAAAACAACAAGCCTATATTTTTGAATGGAGATATCAATCTGTTCCTTAAAACCAATGGTATGTCAAGTGCGTTTTATATATTGGCGTTTTATGTGTTTTTTTTGTTATTTTATTTTATGTCTCTTTTATAATAAAATGCTAGTAAGAAAGTGGTTTGTTTTTTGTTTCAATGCTGAAGGTAATCCCAATATTTGTAGTTCTATATTTCTACGTGTTTGATAAAAGGACTATAAGAAGGATTAAAAGAAAAACAAAGATGGTCATGTTCATGTAGAAGAACAAATAGGAAGAACGAATATTGAAGAATACTATTATGTTAGTAAACTTAATTCATAAATGGGTTTTCAACACTCTGTACCAAGCATCTAGTTCCATAAAAAAGTTACATTATCCCCAAAAATGAGAGCCCAAATTCTTCACCAATCAGCTCCAATGAAAAGAAAGGAACAAACCAATATTTGATAATAAAAAAAATTCAAATGTTCTAGTAGTTGTTGGGGTGGGGGGGTTTCATTACCAAATGAATTTTAAAAGTTGAAATAAGGTATAAAGATTTGTATAATATATACTTCATAATAGGATGCATTGCACCAAAAATGACAAGATATATAATATATTTGTACCATAATTAATCTTTTTATTATCACATCATCTTTGCCAAAACAGAATAAACTATCTAAAAATAGAGACTCTAATAATAATAATAATAATAATAATAATAATAATAATAATAATTATTATTATTATTATTATTATTATTATTATAAAAAATCAAAATCATTTCTAAAACAGTTCACTGAATATAAAAGTCATCAAACACTATAAGAATGATTCTTTATTTACCTATAAGTAATATAAATGTCTAACTATATGAGTATGTTCTCTATTGTTTTAATTACTTGAAATGACAATTAACTAGGCTTCTCTGTTATGTTAGAAAACAAATATGTTTAGATTTTAATTATTTTTATTAATTATTATCAATAAATCACAATAATGATTCAAATAATAATTACATTCTTTCTCTCTCTCTGAGAGACCATAACATAAAGTGCACAAGTATGACAGTAATATTCAACCGCACAAAAATTTATACTAAATTTTGTCTTTTGTTTATTTTTCTACTTTTTATTCTTAATATGTCATTTTTTTTTTTTTTTTTTTTTGTAAAAGCCGTATTTACTCTACTTTATATTTAATTATATAGTTTCCAGGGTATGTCATATATTTGACAATTGATTTAAATGATTTCTTGACAGTTGTTTTTTGAATAATTTTGAAAATTATGTTATATATATCTGGATTTTTTTTTTTTAAATTTTTAATTAATGGTAGTTAACTAACTTATTGGTGAAAATTTTCTTTTGGCGATTCACAAAATGATCCTTAACAAATTATTATTATAAAATTTATACTTACAAATAATTAAGTTTAGCCACATAATGATCATTAATAATATTCCTACGCATCGCGTGGGGTTGCGACTGGTCTAATTTTATATATAAAAACAGAAGTCTTTTCCTGCAATTAAGGCCATATTGCCACATAGGGAAAAAAGGCCACTTAAAAAACTGCCATGTTACAGTTTTAAAATCACAACAACCCACATGTTACACCTGTTTAGCCCGAAACAAAAGTAATAAAAACCATTCATTTTTTACTTACACCGAAAGTTTTACAATATGGAGATGGTTTGTTGAAAGAGAGAAAAAAAAAAAAAAAAAAAAAAAAAAAAAAAAAAAAAAAAAAAACAAACAAACAAACAAACAAACAAACAAACAAACAAACAAAAGAACAAAGGGATAGAAAGAGAGATTTCATAAATAGCAAAATAATAGAGATCGAACAAGAGATCGGAAAATTACAAAAGAGAGATCGAAAGCGCCTTCAGTCGAGATAATGAACCCTTTAAAATAGATGAAGAATATTTGTATAATACTTGAAACATTACCTATTTTTCTAACTTTCCAAATAAATTCTAGAAAAATAATTTTTTTTTAATTTTTTGTTGACATTTTCAAAAATTTTAAAAGGGTTACCATTATGTAGAAAATTTAATTTTTTTTAAAAATAAAGATTTTAAACAAAGTTTAATATACATACGCATAAACATTTTTTTCCAACTTATAAACATATGTTACTTTGTATTCAAAATAAACTTGGGAATATATAAAAATTTAGTACACCATTATATGAAAACATTAAGCTATTTACACTCAAGTTCTCATTTATTTTTAATGTATAAAACAATTTTAGAATATAAGTATGAGACCTTTCAAATAAGGTTAATCCTTGAAGATATTTTAAATTATTTTGTTTTTCTATAATTCTTACAAGTATTGTTGTTAACCATAATTTGAAACTTGCCATATGAATTATTGTGTTCTATTAAATCTAACAACAAATTACAAATGAATGCTTGCTCAATTAAATCAATCAATAAGTGTTCAAAGTCCATTCTCTTTTCTTTTAATACTTTCATTTTTGGATGATACTTGGAGCTCACGATTTATAAAATGGTTTCTAGGCTACGTGAAAATTATTATATGTCTATGTTTATTAGTAAGACAATTAATTTCAACCTCTCTTCCTCGAAGTCAAAACCCACGATAAAAATTAAACGTTTCTCATTATTCATTATGCTATTTATAATGAGGAATATATATGTTATAATTTAATTTTTTAGGTATAATTTATTTCGAGTTGTCAACAATAGGTTCATTGCATGTTGAATTTTAAATAAAAATTTTAAGAATAAGAAAATAGAAGCAATTGTGATGCATAAAAATTATTGGATAGGGATAAGTATTACAAGAAATACAAGATGTTGTAATAGAATAATTAGCACTATTCATTTATTTGGAGACAACATAGTAAAAAAACCATGAATTTGTATTTCACATGTTTGATACAACATCATATATAAAATAAGTCAACTACTATTTATCATTGCTCTGAATATATTGACTGGAAACATTTTGCTGAAGAATACCCGTTGGTAGGTTTTGTAAATGGAGTAGCATTATAAGGTTTGCCAGCATATCAACTATTTGAAACCAGAACGAGTGAGAACGAGACACAACAAAAATGTATTGTTTGTGGGGGAATTATAAGTTTTATTTAATTTTTGACTTGTCTCAAGCAAACTTCTACAATGGTAGCTTACAAAGGTAATTTTGAGATTCTTTCCAATAAAATTATGGGGTTATTTGAGGCCCATAAATTGAGTTGCTTTTTTTTGTTGTTTCTTGTTATAATTTTTTTTTTCATAAGATGTATAATAAATTCTAACATATGTTTACTCTTCGTATAACATTTTTAAAATTTATGTATATAGCAAATTAAGAACCACTTATTTTGAATGCAATATTTAGATAATAAAAAAAACTAACTAAACATAAACGTAAACATAAATATGTTCATTCATATTCTCAAATATGAAATTTGGTTTAGTTACCATTTTTTGACCATGTTGTTTACCCAATATTTCAAAATTGTTCATTGAAGAATAGGCTACTTATATATTTTTTCTCTTTCTTTGTCCTCCACAAATAGAGCCACCTCATTATAATTAATCTCTTTTTTTTTTCATTCTTTAATATTCTTCAATGGTGGCTACCACAAAAAGTTAATACGGAAATCTCTTCCATTGTCTATGCAACAATCATTAAAGCTCATATTATATATATATATATATATATCAATGCAATTTTTATTAATATTGAGATTTTGTTAATAGAATTACACCTGGTGTAACACTTTAGAGTTACACATTTTCTAAACCATTGGATTTAAGTAGATTCAACGGTAAAAAAAAACACTCATTAATGCTAATACTCTGATTAGGATCACATTAATTATCCCTTATTTATTGCATTCCATACCTACCTCATTAATGCTAATACTCTGATTAGGATCACATTAATTATCACATTAATTATCACATTAATTATCACATTAAAAAAACAAAAAACAAAAAATATGCTTGGTACTGTTGTAGAATGCAAACAAGGTAACACAACATTTTGGAGTACTTGAAGCTTCAAATTGCAAGTAACTACTAGTTACATTCCAAGTCTCTACCATAAACCAGAAAATATATGTCATAAAGAAAGCAAAGCATATATCATCAAACCATATAATCTAATCTCTAAGTAAATGGCAACTTCATAATATTAGTTCCCAAAGAAAACAATATTCATATTAATTCTTCAACCAACATACTTGAAATCTATGTATTTCTAGTGAGGAAAAAAAAAAAAGATTGTATAATTATAAAGAATGAAATATGCATAATGAGTGACATATATAGGACATGTTTTTTGCATTTGTGGCAAGTTTAGGGTTAGGATAATTTGTGACATATATAGGACATGAATTTTAACTCTTTATAAACAATTATAAAAAAAATAAAAATAAAAGAAGAAGAAGAAGGTTTTAATTTTTAATTGATTAAGCTACTTGATATAGTTTGTTTTACCGAATTTGTTAAAAACTTCCCAAATTGAAGGCTACTCCTTATATATATATATATATATATTTTTTTTTTTGTGTGGAGAAAAGTCAGCACTTAGCAGTAATTTCTATCACCAACTAATCTTAGATTCAAGGTGGAACTGTTGCAGTCGAACCAAGCGTGTGTTTCCCAACTTTTAAAGGATTGTATAATGAATTATTGAAGCACCAAGGTGGCCTTTTTCTACATCCTACATGTGCCAATGGACTATTGACATACTTATATTTTGGTATTTTATATATATATATATATATATATTATTTTGGATGTTTTTTTTTTTTTTCGAGAAACAATGGAAAAAAAAAATTATAGAAAGACATATAATTTTTGGTGTTTTTTAAGTTTAGAGATAGGTATGGAATGCTGAATGCAATGAATAAGGGATAATTAATGAGATCCTAATCAAAATATTAGTATTAATAAGTATCTTTTTTGATCGTTAGATTTACTTAAATCCAATGGTTTAGAAAAAGTGAAACTCTAAAGAGTTACACCAGGTGTAACTTGAACCCATCTCTATTAATGTAATTTTTATTAATATTGAGATTTTGTCAATAGAATTCACGTTTGGAATTGACCAAACTCATAAATAATAGAGAGCATGTGGATTTGTCACTGACAAATGAGAATGTTTTTTTGATTTATTTGAAAAATATAACCGGAAGATAGATCTTCATAAAACTAAATGTTAATGATCTTTGATGATGCAAAAAATCAACAGTTGAGCTCCTCGTCGTAGCAGATGGACGATGCTGTGAATGGGGTCATCTCTGTAGGTGAGAATCCTACAAAATGAATTGGGGGGAAGAGTAACACGTCAGTGTGGCGTCAACCAAACTGCCTTTGATGCTTAAGTTAGTAAGGGGGAAAGATTCTAGAGAGAAAATGAGTTGGAAGTGATTTTGTAGAGTATTTGTGTGTACCTTTAACTTCTGTTGTCTTTTCTTTTATAGTTATGTGCCTCATTAATGGGCAATGATGTGCTGCATTTATGCTCAACGGCTAGTGCGTTACAGAATCTTTGTCTGGAGATCACAGCTCATTTTGTGATCGTGGCTCCATCCGTTACGTTTCATGATCAATGTGTGTAATAAATGCATAACGTCTTCTCTGGGTGAATGACGATCTTCGTGTAATGACTACCATAAGTTTCCAGTTCATTAGCTACCCCCTTTGTTTGTTTTCTCGTCTTTTAGACAAGATAAGAACAAATCCGTCTGTCGCTTTGTATTCCGTGTACTGCGCATTTATGACGGTTATGATGTTTGAGCAGTTGAATGCCATGTGTACGGCCAGGATACGCTCATCGTGTAGACATGTCTTGGTTTTCCCGCGTGTGTTTTGGCCACTTGTTTTGCATTTTTCTTTCCTCTTTCCTTTTCTTTGTATTTTTCCTTATTCAGTTTCTGTTCTAGGATTTGTTTCTTCTCTGGGCTCCCTTTCTCTGTCTTGCGTTCCCTGGTAAGTCCTTCGTGCTCCTTCTTCTTTTTTGGTTCTTCCATGGTAGATTATTCTACTGTTAGGGTAGCTTGTCCCTCGATAGCTTTCTTTTTTGCTCATTTAGGCTGTTTGCTTGAGTCTGTAGAGGGGGAGTGTCTTGAGAGAGTTAGTTTCTTTGTAGGGGCAGGCTGTCCATACACTTCTGTTCTTTCTTCATTATTCCTTCTAGTTTCTCATTTTGCTGGGGTAGCTAGGTTATTAAAGATGCCTGAAGTGAGGTCTAGGGATCTCGAGACGGGGTTATCTTTGTGTGATGATCACGTGATCTCAGAAGCTACTTCTGTTTCCACCCCTTATAAAGCTTGGGCTATCTTGTGTTCCCTTACGAGGAAGGACGAGCAGCGGATCAGGGATAGATTTAAGTTCCTTGATTCTGTAAAAATTAGGATCCTGAGTGACGAAGAAAGAGCTTGTCACTCCTATGCTGATGAGATTTGTTTTTATGAGGCCAATTTTACCAGTGGCCTTCATTTCCCTGTTCATCCCTTTGTTAGGGAACTTTTTTCTTACTTGCATGTTGCTCCGGCACAATTAGTGCCTAACTCCAGGCAGATTCTCGTCTCTTGTATGGTGGTATGGATGTTTGCCAATGATAGGGATGTCATTAGGAGGGAGGAATTCCTCCATTTTTATCGTTTGAGAAAATCCAAGGACCCCAGCTATTATGATTTTAAGCCGTGGGATAGGGCTTTTAGGCTAATCCTTGATTACCCATCATCTCTCCGAAACTGAAAGCCAAACTTCTTTTTTGTCTCTGGAAGTGATTGGGAGTTTGTCCTTGGTGAGGACCTGGACGAAGCCCCCAAGTTTTTTCATAGTTGGGGAGTTCCTGTGTTTGGTGCGTCTTTCTCATCTTTTCGATTGTTTTTCTCTTTCTTTATGTGTGGCGATGATAGATGGCTTACTGGTGCTTTTGTTTTGCAGTTTCCTAGCTTCCTCGTCTGAAGAAGAGGTACTAGCATCATGTTGAGAAAGTAAAGGTGTATCTCGAGTCTATCAAGGATTTTGACGAGCTCGTTTCTCCTCAAACTTTGTCTTTACACTTTTTGGGTTTGGAACCGTCCACTAAGGTTCGGAAATGTTTGGAAATTGTGAAAAAGAGTGCGTGTTTTTGCCTTCTTCATTCTTTTCTTTTTTTCTTTTAAAATAAAAAAAAAAATTGTTTTGTCCTTTCAAGAATGACAATAGGTTTAGCAAACAGAAATTAGTTGAGGTTCAAGAGAAGAAGGCCAAAGGTAGAACCGTCAGTGGTCTCTTGTTTAAGAAGAAGATTGGTGATGTTTCTAAGAAAGATTCTGTGATGACAATTCCTCTTGCTCACTCACCTGCTAAGCACCCTGTCTCTCCTACTTCGTCATTGGAGTTGATTGCCTCTAGTAGGGAGGAGATTAAGAAGAAGAAAAGAGCTAGTGGTAAATCCTTCCTTCCTACCTTTTGGAATGACGCTGATGCAATAGCTTTGAAGGCCCACGAGGTGCTTTCTATGGACGATTTGAGCCCTCTGATGGTGAAGTCATTCGGTGAGGTGATGTTGTCTCACATCCAAAAGCTTGTGTAGGTATATGTTGTTGGTCGTCTCTACTGCTTTTTTTCTTTTCTTTTTTCTTTTTTACTTTTGTTTTGCTAAGAGACAATTTCTTTGTAGGCTTTAGGGGAGTCCTTATTCATTTTTGGAAAGCTCTTGGATTTAGAAAAGAAGGTGGCCACGTCTGAGCCTTTGGTCAAGTCTTTATCCATTAAGAATGAGACGCTTAAGAACAAGGTTGCTATCCTTACTGCCGAAGTTGAGCATGACAAGGAGCGCGTGGTAACCTTGGAGAAGAGCCTGCAAGTGGAGAAGGACTTCTGCAAGCTGAAGGACAAGCAGATTGGTGACCCGGAGCAAAAGCTGGAGAACGTTGGGGCCACGACGATACAGGATTTCAAAGACTCTGACGAGTACTCTAATGAATTGTGCAAGTACTATGTGGAGGGCTTTGATCTTCTTGTGAAATGGATGGCAAAACACCACTATGACCTGGACCTTTCTATTTTGGCCGTGGACAACATTGAGAAGGAGCTCTTGTCTGTTGAGGCTACCGCGGAGAATGTGACGAAGGAAGCCATAAATGTTGATGAAGGAATGAAGGAGGCCATTGTTATAACCCCTGCAGACCCTGTCCCTAATGAGCAGTAACTTTACCTTTTTCTTTTCTCTTTCTTTTTATTTCCTTGCAAGGAAAGAACAATATTTCTTTTTAGGCTTGTTGTTTTGGGCAACTAAACAATTCCTTTGACGATGGTAGATAGGTTTATGGATTTCCTGCTATTAGCTGTAGTAGACAACTCCTTTATGCTTGGACAACCCTCTGTGATGATGTTAGTTGAGACAACCTTTATGTTTAGCTTGCACTTGAGCAGCTTTTTCGTACTTAGCTTGTATATGAATAGCTTTTTATTGAGTCATATTCAAATGACGGCCTTAGTTGTGTTTGAACAACTTAGTATTTTTTAGCATTGTTTGAATAAATTTTTATTGAGTCACGTTTGAATGACGATCTTAGTTGTGTTTGAACAACTTGGTATTTTTTAGCTGTGTTTGAACAACTTTTTATTGGGTCATGTTTGAATGACGATCTTTGTTGTGTTTGAACAACTTAGTATTTTTTAGCTGTGTTTGAACAGCTTCTTATTGAGTCATGTTTGAATGATGATCTTAGTTGTGTTTGAACAACTTAGTATTTTTTAGCAGTGTTTGAACAACTTAGTATTTTTTAGCTGTATTTGAACAGCTTTTTATTGAGTCATGTTTGAATGACGATCTTACTTGTGTTTGAACAACTTAGTATTTTTTAGCTGTGTTTGAACAACTTTTTATTGAGTCATGTTTGAATAACGATTTTGCACTCTACTCGTGACTTAAAGTCGTGGTATTGGAGCGTCTTCTAGGTTAACCATTTTTTTTTGTTTTGTCTTGAATGATGATTATATTGGTTACGTTTGAACAACTCTGTTTTAGTCGACTTTGATAATTGTGTATCAACAACTTCAATGGCTATGATGTCGTTTACTATGCGTGAATAGCTTTGGATTCAAAATTTCAATGACGGAGGTCCTTGAGACGTCTCCCAAGGAAGACTCCTTAGCATTGCGCACATTTTGATAGTGATAGATCATGGGTAATCATTGACAAACACGTATTGTACATGGAAAATCATGGATAATCATTGATAAATATGCATGGATGATGCTTTCATGTATTGTTGACTTTATGAATGACGAAAGTCATGGTTGTCATACATACTGATATGAAAATTAAGCAACTTGAAATGTAAAGCGTTTCTTACTACTAGTACTTCTTTAAGTGTTTTATGTTCCATGGTCGAGGTAGTTTCTGGCTGTCTAAAGATTTCAAGTAGTAAGAGCCTTCTCTGGAATGACGGATTACCTCATAGGGTCATTCCTAGGCTAGTCCAAGTTTTCCTTGGGATGGGTCCTTTGTTGCCTGTGACGCCTTCCTAATGACGAGGTCTCCTGTGTTGAACCTTCTCACCTTAACCTTTCTGTTATAGTATCTAGCCATTGCTTCCTTATGCTTGGCCATTCGCTTCATAACTTCTTCTCTAACTTCGTCAATTAGGTTCAAATTGCTATTAAGCTCTTGCTAATTTTTCTGGTCTTTATATGTTTTGACTCGGTAGCTCGTTAGTCCTACTTCCACTGGTATGACGGCCTCAGTGCCAAACGTTAGTCTGAATATTGTTTCTCCTATTGGAACTCTCGTGGTCGTCCTATATGACCAAAGGACATTTTGTAGTTCTTCAGGCCATGCCCCCTTTGCCCCCCTCAAGCCTAGTTTTGATAATTTTGAGCAAACTTCTATTTGTCACTTCTGTTTGGCCGTTGGCCTGAGGATGTCTTGGAGATGAATAGTGATTCTTGACACCTAAATCTTGGCAAAATTTTTGAAACTTAAGGTTGTCAAACTGCTTTCCATTATCTAATATTATGACATGTGGGACTCCAAAACTACAAATGATGTTTTTCCACACAAAGTTTGTGACTTTGGCCTCTGTTATTGTCGTCACTGGCTCTGCTTCTACCCATTTTGTGAAGTAATCAATTGCGACTATTAGAAATCTAAGTTGCTTCTTCCCTAGAGGAAATGGACCCATAATATCAATTCCCTATTGGGCGAAGGGCAATGGTGAGGAGATGGGTGTCATCAACTCTCTTGGTCTCGTCTGGACATTTGCAAAGCGTTGACACTTGTTGCATGCTCTGACGATGTTGTATGCGTCTTTCTGTAGAGTTGGCCAATAATATCTTGCTTTGAACACCTTTCCTACTAAGGATCTTGCCCCATTGTGGTTTCCATAGATTCCCTCATGTATCTTGTGGAGCACATAATCTACTTCTTCTAAACTGGCGCATCTTAGATATCGGAGTTGATGAAACCAAGAATTTCACCAATGAGCCACACGATACCTATGTGCTCAAATATGAACCTACACAACAAAGAGAAGAGAAAACCTTGCGAAGAGCACCGGTGTGGTGCCGGCCGAATACCCTCCGAAGGTTAAGTTAGAAATATTCTCACAACTCTAGAGTGCTAGAGAGGGTAAATTATGCGTACCTTGATTTGTGAGGGTATTGGGGCTTTTATAGTAGTCGAGGGTTGACCTCTCCTCCTTGGAGTAGAAGTCTTTTCCTTATAGGAGTCTTTATGAGTGGAGATCGCGGAATCCTTTCCTTGTAGGAGACTAAATGTGATTGACAAGGTGTTTCCTTGTGGAGAGACCCATTAATGAGACACCTTCTAGAACTCCACTTCATATTAGAATTCCTCTCAAGTGTTGCGGATATTGGGCCCATCCAGTCTCGGCCCACAGGGGAGGGGCCATCAGGAAGATGGCCCATCAGGCCCATTACTTCTAGATTTTTTCCTCTTTAGTTGCCCCCTCACACCATGAGTCCGTCAGTATTTATAGGGCTCGCGGGGTGACAATAGATGGCTAAGGCATGACGGGCAATAGGTATGACGAGTAAGAATCATGATGGGTCAGAGGTATGACGGGCAAGATATTCGTGGGTCGATGGTTTCCACATAGGCATAATTTCAACCTAATACTATGACACGCGTCATTGTGCTATTGGGCATTGTCTTGGATCGAGGCATCGGCTCGTCTCCCGTGTAATCTCTTTATAAATATCAAGCCTTCACCTCTCATTTCCCACTTTTGCTCAGAAATATTTTGATCAGAGCGCAATCCGTCATCCTTGTCAGACTTCATTGCCTAGTTATTCGCATCCGTCACCGTCAAACTTTCTCCATTCACATTATACTGACTGGTAAGTACTTTTTGCCATTTAGTTCTTCCGTCAGATTTTTTATACCTCACTTCATACATGCGTCACCCTTTCTATAGAGTCATCAGTCTTAAGTTTAGGCAATGTCTAGTGCGTCGAGTAATCAATCGTTTGTCCGTGACGGGGCGGATTATAAGGATGTATACCCATCAGGTCATAAAGACCTGGGCAGTCCCAGCGATGATAGGAGTTCGTCTGCCTCTTCTCCATCCTCAACAAATGAGGATATGGAATTGGTTGAACAAGTAGAGTTTGACGATAGTGAGGAGCAACAATTAGAACCCGTCGTAGGGGCCGATGGACCAAGGGAGTTCATCATGCTTCCAGAGTGGACGGTTAATGATTTTACATTAACCATTAAGGAGAGCCACTTCAAAACTCTTAGGGCCAACTATTAGATTCCGGATCATATTCCAATCCATCTGCCTTACAAATCGGAGAAATGTTATTATGAGGGGGTAGACGGTGTCGGAGTATATGAGCAAATGTTGAAGGCAGGACTCAGATTCCCATTGAGCTCCCTTCATCGTGAGCTGTTAAAGTATTTGGGTTTGTCCGTCAACCAAATATCCCCCAATGCCTGGAGAGTCTTCATAGCAATGGAGATTCTATACGGGGCTTGGTCGGACGGAGCTAGGAGGTTGACGGTACAAGAGTTTTTACATTGCTACCGTCCGGATGAGATTGACAAATCTAAGGGTATATACAGTTTTGTACCTAGGAGTTCGCTGCTAAAGGTAATATACGAAACCCCAGACTCTAACAAAGACTGGAAGAGTCGTTATTTTTTCTTAGAGGGTGACAGATGGATGTGTCATCCAAGAGAGACAGACCACAAGCCTGTCGACACAACATGGGGCATACTATCTGAGAATGGTATGTGTCCGTCCTAGTGTGTGAGGATCCTTTTTTAAACCGTTCAATTTATTTCAAAACTTTTCTAACCGTCCTCTTTATTTGCAGTCTGACGGCGCCCACAAGTTAGTATTGAGGAGTTCAGTTTTCTTGAAAGAATTTTCAACAAGACCACACCGGAAGAAAGGACCTGGGCAAAATTGGTCAATCTTGACACAATTTGTTGGTACTGTGATGGTCCGTACCTTCTCCCCAAGCAATCAAGTACGAAAAAAGGATCCGTCAACGTACGTCCGTCATTCCCCTCTTGCTTGAATAATGGGTTCTGTCTTGTGAAGCTAATTTTATCCGTTCATTTTTACAAAAATGGATATCGTCAAGAGAAGGGCACTTATACAGACTAATGCCGCAAAAAATAGGACAACCAATGTTACAGAACCAAAGGAGGCGACAGTCTCTGCAAAGAGAAAGCAGCCGTCCAAGGGAGACCGTCCTCCTAAGAAGCCTAAGGTCCCCCTGGAGCCCGTCGTGGGGCTTATGGCTGAAGGAGCCAAGATGGCCACCCCAACCAAACATGGGGCTGGTAAAGGGCTGATGAAGGATCCATCCTCCAACCTTAAGAAACCACCTCCCCTTCTCCGGGACGACCCCAGTTATGTTTTGGAAAAGCTATCTTCCATTATCACCTCCGAGGATTACGAAGACCTGGGTAATCACTCGACGGAGGCCATGGGTGAGACAAGTTTATTTAGCATAGCTCAGGTAAGCCCCGTCCGACTCATATCCGTTTATTCCTTCTCCGTCTTACTACTGCTTTTGATTTTTGAACTATTCCACATTTCAGACCATGGTCATGGTGAAGGGCCTTATGGGACGGTGTCTCAATCATGAGACGACCTTAGGCCGTGTTCGGGAGAAAGCCAAGCTGACGGAGGAAGAGCTTACAGAGCTGAAGGCATGGAGGGTTGTCCAGGAGAAAAATTTTAAGTTGCTTGAGACGGATAGGGACAAGTGCTATAAGTTGACGGAAGAGCTGAGGAAAGTCCTTGAAGATAAAGAAAAAGAGCTTCGTCTAGCAAAGGATGCTGCTATCCAAGAGCACCGTGATTTCGACACCCTATTGTCAGAGCTTGGGGATTCTTATAATGACGGCTTTGACGAGGCTATCCGTCAAGTAAAGGCATTATATCCAGACTTTGATTTGTCGTCCGTCAATATTAATGCTCAAGAACCTACTTCTACCCGTCCTGCCCACTTTGAAGACTTGGACGAGCTTTTTGGAGAGAACCCACCCGTCAGTGCTCCTGGAGATCAACAAATCATTGAGAGCGATCCCAAGGATGGTAAAAATGCTCCTGATGATCAGCCAGCCGTTGAGAGCGATCCTAAGGACGGTAAAACCCGTCGTGACGAAGAGAAGGAAACGCCCGTTGTAGTTTAAACTTTATTTTTGCCTTTTTATTTTAATTTTTGATATGTAAAGGTATTTGGGGAACAATTTGTAATTCCGTCCTCTTCTTTTTATCAAACATTTCCCTCTTATGGGTACTTTGTCCGTCAATATTTTCTTATTTACTTGGCATATATACTCTGTCGCTTTATCTGTTAACTTTATTTGATTTGGTTAATGAATTGTATCATTTGCCCTTGGGTCCGTCGTACTGAAGAAAACATCGTTTTATTCGATATGAGGCATCTTCTTAAATCCGTCCATCTTAAGGAAGTTAGTTTTTAACCATCCTAGGGTAGTCCGTCCAAGTTGTGGACTCCGTTCAAATTATGGATTTGCAGAGTTTTTAACACTTTGGGTAGTTCGTCCATTTTGTGGATTTGATTAATTTTAATACTCAATTGTGGCTGTCTGTCATTTTTGTGGACAATCAATTTTTAACCCTCTTGGGGTGGTCCGTCTACTTTGCGGACATTATCAATTTTTAACCCTTTTGGGGTGGTCCGTCTACTTTGCAGACTTTATCAATTTTTAACCCTCTTGGGGTGGTCCGTCTACTTTGCGGACTTAAGATTTTATCCCTTCCGGGGAGATCCGTCCAATTTGTGGATTTACTCCGTCCACTTATGGACTTTGTAGGACCTGTCCTTTTTCTGGATTTTGTAGGACCTGTCCACTGTGTGGACTTGGTAGTATCCGTCTATTTAGTGGACTTTATAGTATCCGTCCATTATGTGGACTAAGTTTTTATCCGTCCTTCCTAGGAAGATTTTTATCCTCTTGGGATGATCCGTCCGTCATGTGGACTAGGTTTTTATCCGTCCTTCGTAGGATTTAAGATTTTCATCCTCTTGGGATGATCCGTCCATCATGTGGACTTGGTTTTTATCCGTCCTTCGTTGGACTTAAGATTTTCATCCTCTTGGGATGATCCGTCCGTCATGTGGACTAGGTTTTTATCGGCCCTTCGTAGGACTTAAGATTTTCATCCTCTTGGGATGATCCGTCCGTCATGTGGACTAGGTTTTTATCCGTCCTTCGTAGGACTTAAGATTTGCATCCTCTTGGGATGATCCGTCCATTATGTGGACCTTAGATTTAACCATCCGATATTGAACTAAGTAAATTAAGTAGAAAAAAATCAGTAGTCTGAAAGAAGTTATATAGAAAAGAGGTGCTTGCCTCCTTGGGCTTAAAAAAGCACTCGTAGAAAGAATAGTTCAATGCAAAGTAAAACAATGGGAATAGTTGTCTAAATTAAAAAACTACTGAAAACTTGGAAATAAACTGAAAAATTGGGGGGTGTTGATGTCGTCTATATTGTCTCTACTGGTAGTATCTCCGTAGGTGCTCTGTGTTCCACGGGTGCTGCAGCTTCTGCCCGTCCAGTATTTCAAGGTGGTAGGTCCATTTCCTTTGCCAGGATGAGATCCTATATGGTCCTTCCCAGTTGGGGCCGAGCTTTCCTTGAGAGGGGTCACTAGCAGCTCCTATTACTTTTCGCAACACAAGATCCCCGATCTAAAAGTCTCTATGTCTGACATTGGAGTTGTAATATTTTGCTATTAGGTTCTGGTATCGCGCCAACCTCTGCTTTGTTGTAGCCCAGACCTCGTCCACCAAATCTAGTTGGCGCCGCAAGGCTTCTTTGTTCTTATCCTCGCTGTAGTTCTCCACGCGATAGCTCGTAAGCCCTACCTCTGCTGGGATGACTGCGTTAGTCCCGTATTCCAGCCGAAACGGCATTTCTCCAGTAGGTACTCGTACCATTGTACGATACGCCCACAAGACGCTTGGTAGTTCGTCAGGCCAGATGCCTTTTGCCCCCTCGAGTCGGGCCTTGTTTATCTTGAGCAAGTTTCGGTTCGTAACTTCGACTTGTCCGTTGGCCTGTAGGTGTGCGGGCGAGGAATAATGGTTCTTGATACCCAGCTCCGAACAGAAGTTTCTAAACACGCTGTTGTCGAACTGCTTTCCATTGTCGGAGACAAGCACTCTTGGTATCCCGTACCTGCAGATGATATTTCTCCAAACGAAGCTTCAAATGTTTCTCTCCGTGATAGTGGCTAGGGCTTCTGCTTCCACCCACTTGGTGAAATAGTCGATACTAACCACCAGAAATTTTAGTTGCCTTACTGCGGTCGGGAAGGGGCCTATGATGTCTAGTCCCCATTGGGCGAATGGCCAAGGGGCTGTCATGGGTGTCAGTTCTTTGGTTGGTTGCCTAATCAAATTACTGAACCTCTGGCACTTGTCTCACGTCTTGACATAGTCTTGTGCGTCCTTTTGCATTGTAGGCCAGTAGTACCTTGCTCGGATCAATTTGTGTACTAAGGATCGTGCTCCCGAATGGTTTCCACAGATGCCCTCATGGACTTCTCTCATTATGTAGTCTGCCTCGTCATGATTCAAACACCTCAGATATGGTCGTGAGAATCCCCTTTTGTATAGAAGATTATTGATCAGTACAAATCGTGAGGCTTGGACTTTCAGTTTTCTGGCTGCTTCTTTTCCGTCTGGTAGTGCGCCCGTCCTCAGGTAGGCTAATAGTGGCGTGGTCCAATCGTTCTCAGAATTCACTTCATGCACTTCTATTCTGTCGTCAATAATTAAGGACGTTTGGATAAATGACAATACTTGATCAGGGACTAGCATAGATTCTGCTGAGGCTGCTTTTGCCAAACGGTCGGCGCATTCATTCTCCTCCTTCGTGATTTGAATGAATCGCACTCTGACGCCGTCGATCCTATTCTTGACTTTTTCTAGGTACTTCTTCATCCTTTCATTTTTGCACTCGTAAATGCCGTTAATTTGACTTGTTATTACCTGGGAGTCGCAATGTACGACCATGACTTCAGCACTTGTTGCCGTCACGAGGTCCAATCCTGCCACTAATGCCTCATACTCGGCCTCGTTGTTTGTCGTTGCGTAATCCAATCGAACCATGCATTTGATTTTATCCCCGTCCGGGGTTTGAATTACCACTCTAACCCTTCCAGCTTGCCTGTTTGAAGATCCGTCCGTGTAGATGCTCTATTCTCTGAATGTGTCTACCCCCTTGCCTTCTAACGGGGTATACACGGCGATGAAGTCTGCCACGGCTTAGCCCTTTATTGCAGTTCGCGGGCGATACTGTATATCAAACTCGCTTGGTTCTATTGCCCACAAAGCCATTCGTCCAGCAGCTTCAGGGCTGCTCATGGCTCTCTTCAGAGGTTGATCCGTTAAGACTATGATGGCATGCGCTTGGAAGTATGGCTTGAGCTTTCGGGCTGCAGTTACAAGTGCAAAGGCCAGCTTCTCCATTTAGGGGTATCTTTCTTCTGCCCCCCGGAAACCCCTACTTATAAAATAGACGGGTAGTTGAGTTTCTTGTTCTTCTCTTATTAAGGCCACGCTAAAATCTGCTTGCGAAACCGCTAAGTATAGGTATAGCTCTTCCCCTGGTTCGACTAGACTGAGAAGTGGTGGAGAGGCCAGGTATTTCTTTAGGTCTTCGAATGCTTTTGACACTCATCCGTCCATTTGAAAGATTTTCTCAAGGTGCGGAAGAACGGTAGACATTTGTTCGTTGCTTTAGAAATGAATCTGTTTAAAGCTGCAATTTTGCCATTCAAGCTCTGCACCTCTTTCACTGTCTCCGGTGGTTTTAACTCCATGATGGCCTGTATCTTCTCTGAGTTGACCTCAATTCCTTTTTGGGATACCATGAATCCCAAGAACTTCCCCGCCGTTACTCCGAATACACACTTGTTTGGATTCAACTTCATATTGTACGACCTGAGGGTGTCGAAGGTCTCTTTAGGTCTCTTAGATGGTCCTGTTCGAGAAGGTTTTTTACAAGCATATCGTCGACGTATACCTGTACATTCCTCCCAATCTGGTGCGCGAACATTTTGTTCATTAGTCTTTGGTACGTTGCTCCTGCATTCTTGAGCCTAAACGACATTATTTTGTAACAAAAAAGCCCTTGGCTCGTGACAAAAGAGGTCTTCTCTTGATCGGCTTCATGCATCTTGATCTGATTGTAGCCGGAGAAAGCATCCATGAAGCTCAAGAGTTGATGTCTCGCCGTTGAGTCTACTAGTGTATCTATCCGAGGAAACGGATAGCTGTCTTTTGGGCAAGCTTTGTTGAGGTCCGTGAAGTTGACGCACATTCGCCACTTCCCGTTAGCCTTTTTGACTATCACCACGTTTGCTAACCAGTCGAGGTAATACACCTCCAGGATGAAGTCTGCCTCGAGTAGCTTTTTTACTTCCTCTGCTATTGCCTTGTCCCGTTCTTGAGCGAATACCCGCTTTTTCTGTCTTACGGGTGAAAATTTGGGGTTCACATTTAGCTTGTGTACCATGACTGAGCGACTAATCCCGGGCATGTCTTCCTGGCTCCAAGCGAATACATCCTAATTTATCTTAAGGAAAGCTCTGGGGGCCTGCTGTATGGGTTGGCTGGCCGATGTCCCTATCCATGTCGTTCGTTCAGGCTTTAATTCGTCTAGAGCTATTTCTTCCAGTTCCTCGACGGGTTCAGTAGTGACTCGCTGTTCTTCTATGCACATTGTCTGCTAATGATCCTCCATCTCCAACATGGCTAAGTAGCACTCACGGGCAGCCACCTGATTCCCCCGTAACTCCCCGATTCCATGCTCCGTGGGGAACATAATCATCAGGTGGTATGTTGAGGTTGCCGCCTTCCATGCGTTAAGAGTTGGTCGTCCAAAGATGGCGTTGTATGCAGACGAGTAGTCAACTACGAGGAATGTCACTCGTCTCGAGTGACCTGCTGAGGGTAATCTCCTACCGTCACCGAAAGCGTGATTGCACCCAACGGAATACTCTCGTTCCTCCAAACCCTACCAGCGGGGCGTTTGTTGGTATCAGTCGTTCCTTATTAATCATCATTTGCTAGAATGGGGATAGTATAGGATATCTGCTGAGCTGCCATTGTCAACCAACACTCGGTGCATGTTATATTCCTCGACTCGTAAGGTGACGACCAGTGCATCGTCATATGGATGATGAAGTTGTCGTGCATCTTCTTTCGAAAACCCAATAATTGGGCTATCCCTACGGGCTATCTTTAGAACCGAGCCCGTCAGCTGGACATTCTGAACCATTTGAAGGTAAGTTTTTCGGGCCTTATTGGATGAGCCTGCTGTCGCAGTTCCACCCACAATCTTCCTTATGTCTCCGATTGGGGGTCTAGGACGCTCATTCTCCCTTCAGGGTTGCTGCTCTTGAGGCGGAGGATCTGTCCTCTCTTTCTTGATAAACTTTTGCAGTTTTCCTTGTCTAATAAGGATCTCAATCTGCTGCTTCAAGTCGTAGCAATCAAACGTATCATGACCGTGGTCACGATGGAAACGGCAGTACCTGTCTCTGGACCGCTTGCTCAGATCACTCTTGAGTTTTCCTGGGAAGGTTAGAGCCCCTTCATCCTTAATCTGCATCAGGACTTGGTCTATTGGGGTATTCAACGGGGTGAAGCTTGTAAACCTTCTTCTTAGGGGTTTAGGCTGTCGGTCGTCCCTTTGGTCTCCAGTTTTGAGTCTTTTTCGTTCTTGGTTCTGCCAGGTGTCTTCTTGTTGATCTCTCTTCCTTGGCTTGTCGTCCTGGGCCAACAATGCGTCTTCCGCATTCATGTATTTGGTAGCTCTGTAAAGGACCTCCGTCATGGTTTTCGGGTCGTTTTTGTATATAGAGAACAAAAATTTACCCTTTCGCATCCCATTTGTGAAGGCTGCTATTAGTATCTTATCATCGGCCTCATCGATTGAAAGTGCTTCCTTATCGAAGCGGGTTATGTATGATCTCAACGTCTCGTCCTTTCGCTGTCTGATGCTCATCAGGCACGCCATTGACTTCTTGTACCTATGTCCCCCAATAAAGTGAGACGTGAACTGGGCGCTTAATTCCTTGAAAGTGCTGATGGAGCTTGGTGTCAACCGGCTGAACCAAATCCTTGCGACTCCCTTTAGCGTGGTGGGAAAAGCCCTGCACATTATCTCATCTGCGACCCCTTGAAGGTGCATCAAGGTTTTGAACGTCTCTAGGTGATCTAGAGGGTCTTTTATCCCGTCGTAACTGTCGATCTGTGGCATTCGAAACTTGTGTGGTAGGGGGAAGGAATTCACGATTGCAGTGAAAGGCGAATAAGTGCAGTTGACTAGATCGTCAAGGTCACTAGAAACTCGCCCCTTGAGTGCATTTATCATAACCTCCATCTGTTCTCTCATAGCTTGCATCTCTGTGATAATGTGTGGTGGAGTCGCATCCATAAGGGATGGCATGCTTAAGTTTTGTCTCTCCGGCCTGCTTGGGGTGTGGCTGGTTTCAGGTCTCTCCTGGTTTTTTCTTACAGCGCTGGTCCCTTCTTGGTCTTCTTGTAAGTCGTTCGGTACTGCATTTTTCTGGTGCAGCTATTCTTCCAAGTCGTTGTTTTGCTTAGTGAGGTGCTCCACGGCGGCAGCAAGAGTTCGAACTTGTCTTTCGAGGGCGGTCGTGGGTGGTTCCTCTCCTTGAATGTCGTTGGTGGTTGCCATCGAGCGAGTGAGTACCATGCAACCCTATAGTCCGAGAAACAATAGTATGGTTATGAATTTCAACTATAACTTCGTTTCCCACAGACGGCGCCAACTGATGAAGTCAAGAATTTCACCAATGAGCCACACGATACCTATGCGCTCGAATATGAACCTACACAACAAAGAGAAGAGAAAACCTTACGAAAAGCACCGGTGTGGTGCTGGCCGAATACCCTCTGAAGGTTAAGTCAGAAATATTCTTACAACTCTAGAGTGCTAGAGAGGGTAAATTATGCGTACCTTGATTTGTGAGGGTATTGGGGCTTTTATAGTAGTCGAGGGTTGACCTCTCCTCCTTTGAGTAGAAGTCTTTTCCTTATAGGAGTCTTTATGAGCGGAGATCGCGGAATCCTTTCCTTGTAGGAGACTAAACGTGATTGACAAGGTGTTTCCTTGCGGAGAGACCCATTAATGAGACACCTTCTAGAACTTCACTTCGTATTAGAATTCTTCTCAAGTGTCGCGGATATTGGGCCCATCCTGTCTCGGCCCATAGGGGATGGGCCGTCTAGAAGATGGCCCGTCAGGCCCATTACTTCTAGATTTTCTCCTCTTCAGGAGTGAATACCCTCGTTTGTACAGCACGTCATCAATAATGACGAAGCGAGCTGCCCAGATTTGTATCTTCCTTGCCTCTGTCTTATCTTTTGGAAGCCATCCTTCTTTCAAGTAACGGATGATGGGAATCAACCACTCATCTTGCTCTTTTATCTTCATAACTTGCTCACCTTCAGTGCTCGGCTGCCCCCTTATTTCTACACATAGTTCGGAGGTCGCATTGTAATCGTCTAACGAGGCTAATCTTGCTAGAGAGTCAACTTTTGAATTTTTGGCTCGAGGGATTTGCATAAAGTCCAGACTGTCAAAGTGCTGTAAGAGTCTTTAGACGATCTTTAAGTACTTCTGCATCCTTTCTTCTTTAGCTTCATAATCTCCCTTCACTTGTCCAATTATTAGCTGAGAATCAGCTTGGACAAAGGTTCCTTGCTCCTAGAGCCTTTGCTAGACACAACCCTGTTAGCAATGCTTCGTACTCTACCTCGTTATTTATTACTGTGAACTGTAACCTGACCGCATACTTCAGTGTTTCTCCTTCTAGAGGTACAAGAGCTACTCCTGTTCTTCCCACTTTCTTCGTGGCTGATCCATCTGTTTAGGCCGTCCATATTTCCATGGTCGGTTCTTCTTCCTTGTAGGGGTAAGTACATTCTGCAATGAAGTCCGCCAGTACTTGGGCTTTGATTGCTGCTTGAGGCCAATATTTGATGTCAAACTGGCCTAATTCGATTGCCCATTGAATGAGTCGTCCTATTGCATCTATCTTGTTTATCGTCTTTCTTATGGGCTGGTCTATCTTAATGATGATGGGATTTGCTTGGAAATAAGGACGGAGCTTTCTGGAGGCGACCAATAATGCAAAAGCTATCTTTTCCATCCTTGGGTAACTTGCTTCTGCTCCTTAGAAAGCCTGACTGGTATAATAAACTGGTTTTTGAACGTTCCCTTCTTCTCTAATCAGAGCTGAACTTACTGCAGTATTGGATACTATTAAGTAGAGGAACAACTTCTCTTCCATCACTGAAGGGCTCAATAGAGGTGGTTTCGTCAAGTCCTCCTTTAACTTGGCAAGGGCTTCCTCGCATTCGTCATTTCATTGAAAGGCTTTTTTCAATACCCTAAAGAATGGCATGCACTTGTCTGTTTCCTTAGAGACGAATCTATTTAGGGCTGCAACTTTCCCTGTCAAGCTCTATACCTCCTTCACTGTTTTGGGTGATTTGACCTCGATTATTGCTTTTACTTTTTCTGGATTTGCTTCTATTCCCTGTTAGCACACCATGAATCTCAAGAATTTTTCTGAAGCCATAGCAAAAACACACTTTACAGGGTTTAATTTCATATTGTACTTGCATAGTGTGTTGAAGGTTTCTTTGAGATCGTCCAAGTGGTTGGCTTTGTCCTTGCTTTTCACCAGCATATCATTCACGTATACCTTCACATTCCTTCCAATCTGGTGAGAGAACATACAGTTCATCAATCTTTGGTAGGTGGCTCCTGCGTTCTTCAGTCCAAAGGGCATAACCTTGTAGCAGTATAACCCTTGGCTAGTGATAAACGAGGTCTTCTTTTGATTGTCTTCATCCATAAGAATCTGTTTGCTAACCATAGAACGCATCCATGAAACCCAATAGCTTGTGTCCAGCAATTGAGTCTACTAGCTGGTCAATCCTTAGCAAGGAGAAGCTGTCTTTTAAGCAAGCTTTATTCAGGTCTGTGAAATCGACGCACATTCTCCACTTACCGTTGCTCTTTTTTACCATGACCACGTTTGCTAGCCAATCTGGAAAGAAGACTTCCTTGATGAAATCAACTTCCAGTTGCTTCTCTACTTCTTCAGTTACAGCTTTGTTGCGTTCTGGTGCAAATATTCTCTATTTCTGCTGTACAAGTTTACATTCTGGGTTGACGTTGAGACGATGCCTTATGATCTTCCTATCAATTGTTCTGATCTTCAATACCTTCGTCAAATCTCCTAGGACAATCTCAACTTCTTGTGGTGTTTAACTGTTCGGGAATGGATCTGGTTCATTGATCACCCATGTGTGGTTCTCTCCCAATGCTAGGGCAGCTTGATAGCACTTTCTTGCCATAACTTGGTCTCCTCTGATTTCTCCTACTCTATGGACTGTTGAAAACTTCACTTTTAAGTGGTATGTTAACGTCATTGCTTTTAGTCTGTTGAGTGCAGGTCTTCCCAAGATGATGTTGTATGTTGAAGGGCAATCAACTATGAGGAAATGAATTTCCTTGGTGACTTGTGCTAGGTAAGTTCCTGCGATCGTAGTTAGAGTGACGATGCCTCTAGGAACGATTCTATCCCCTGTGAAGCTTACTAGAGGTGAGGTGAAAAGCCTGATCCTTTTCTTATCCAACTTCATTTGCTGAAATGCGGGCAAGTAGACGATATTTGCTAAGCTTCCGTTGTTAATAAGCACTCGGTGAATGTTGAATTCTTGTACTCTGAGCATGATTACCAGCGGATTGTCATGGGGTTGCCTAATGCTGCAACTGTCTCTCTTAAAGAAGACAATATCAGGCTCATCATTCTTTGGCATCTTCATTGGAGGGACCCGCGAATGGACGTTATTTATTTCTCTCCCCTGTGCTTTTTTCAGGGACTTCAGCGTTTCGCCTGCTGTTAATCCTCCCGAGATCATCTTTATTTCTCCTGTAGGGGGTTTGCTATCCCTTACCTTTAGAGTTTTGTCCTGGTCATCCTTCCGTTGGCATTTGTATGGCTTCGTCTTTCTAACATATTTCTGTAACTTCCCTTGTCGGATTAAAGTTTCCACCTAGTCTTTCAAGTGCCTACACTCATCAGTACGATGCCCGTGGTCCTAGTGGAATCTATAGTACTTGCTTTTGTCCCTTTTTTCTACTGGAGTGCTAATTGGCTTTGGACATTGCAGGGAAGGATCATCTCTTATCTGCATAAGGACTTGCTCAATGGGCATTATTAGAGGAGTGAAGTTGGTGAACTTGGGTTTCCTATCTGGAAGATTTCTAGTGAATCGTATGTTTTCCCTTGAGATTTTTTGTGTTTTTTCAAACGCTACTATATATGGCTTTATATAGTTGGAAAATGGGGGTATGGAATGGCTTCCAAACGATGTGGGATTCATTCCAAACCTCACACTTAATGCTAAAAATCTTGCCTTTCATAGTTTTTGGAACCCTAGCATTCGTGCGTAAGCCCTTGTATGCGTACGCATGTGTAAGACCTACGTACGCAGCTTAGGGACATGCGTGCGTATACTCGTGTATGTGTACACATGCCCTAGGGTTTCTTGGTCTTAATTTTCCAAAAATAGATTTATTTGCTCATAAAAAGTTTGTATTTTCCATTTTAACATTTCTCAGGTCAATTTAGAATCTAATTGGGCTCTAAACTAATCTTGGGTCTTAGAATTTTAGCATCATTGGGGAATGGGGAAGTGCACTCCAAGATGAAAATTAGATTATCTTCACACATAAAATTTGTTTAAAACTTGAAGAATTTAAAGGTAAGGTAAATAAAATAAATTAAGTTACATATGAAATGTGCTTGCTCAATGGCCTTTTATTTTTCAATATGTAAATTTTATGTTGTTATCTTTTTTCTAACTTGCCAAATGAATTCTAAATTTTTTTTTCCTATAAATTTTCAAAAATATTAAAAGGGTTACAAATATAGAAAATTTAAAATATTTTTTAAATATGTTTTTTTAATTACTAAATTTATTTAATTTTGAAGTTCACATGATTAAAACCAAAATTCTATTGATGAAGATACCAAAAATAACAAATTTTAAACTATTATGACAAAGTTCAAAATAGTTAAAAACACAGTTAATGTAAGTACCAATAAATTAATTTACACACCAAGATAAAGTTTGATGATTTTTGTAAGGACCCAGTTTGAACTCCTAGCCCGAAAGGTGTATGAACTCAAGGCCAAAAAGCCCAAAACAATAAATTTGTAGAGAATGGGTTGGAAAATTGGACTTTAGTGAATTAAGCAACAAGTCAATGGATTTTGATGACAAAGAAAGAAAGATAATAGACGTTCGCTAAAGAAAAACATCCTCAGCCAAGTTCGAGGAGACTGATTCTAGTATATTGCTTGCAAGATTTGATTGCAAGTATGGTTCTAGACTGCTACAGTGTCTCTGCCTTGATTTTTTGATCCCTCTTCCTTCAGGGGTCTCTTCCATTATATATCTCCCTACTGGTGATCTTGGTTTTCCATTTGTTGATTATCCAAGCCACCACTTAAGTGCCCGTCCCATCAGACACCCTTTTTGGCTTTTTGTGAGTTGTGGTAGCCAAGGCAGCACTGTTCAGGGGTCTTCTTCACATAAATGCGGCCAAAAAAGTAGCTACAGTGCATTAAATGAAGTGGTAACAACTTTTTCTTAGGTACCTCCTACCTTCCACTTTTTGGTACACTCAAGGTGTACATTCCTGTCACTAGAGGTACCTAGAAGATCATTTTGATCAATGGGATTCAAATCTGGGCTTCAAATTATGTTCAGGTACACTTGAGGTGTACGTTCCCAGTCATATCATTTTCATGAAGGTCTGAAGTTCAAATTATCAACTACTGTTTAATCATCCTCGGATCACCTATACTCTCGGCTAAGGCCCAAGGCCCAATATATGATTTCGAGCCATTATCCCTACAATTTTCAACTACTAAAATTTGTTTATAACCTAATCTCTCTAAATGCATGTCAAAGAAAAGAAAATTTTAATATACCCCTAAATTAAATTTGTGCTCAATTTTCAATATTTAAATGTTTTGTTGTTATCCTTTTTTAATAAGATACTTAATCAATTCTACCTTATCATTTTTACATTAAATATAGCATTTAAAAAAAATTATGTTAAAACAACATTTTTAAAATTTTGAAGGGTTAGGAATGTAGCAAATTAAGAACTATTTGTGATTGAATACAATATATAAATAAAAACTCAATAAACAAAAACATAAATATAAACATCCAAAAAAAAAAAAAAATTTCCAACATAAAAATACGCGATAATCACCATTTTGGCTACTAATGTTTACCCAATGTATCAAAATGGTCTATAATATTTCAAATGCTTCAGTTTAGGCCATAAATATTTTATATTATGTTAGAAAAAAAGTGGACATACTAATGATGGTATTAAAATATTATTATTATTGATGCCAACTAGGTTTTCACGTGGCTTGCCTAGTAGCTTTAATTATTATTATATTTTAACAAAAGCAATCTCATCTAAACTAAAATCTCAAACATAATACAATTGGGATTGGAATCCCTAAAATCTTGACTGTGATAGATCAAATGCAATTAAATGATAGAACCATTTTGAGCATATTGTACTTAACTCATAAAAGACGAAGCATATTACGAAAGCTTTGAAAATAAGAAATCTAAAGGGGTGTTGTACTACCTTCTAGTACCGTGCACACAGCTCTTGTAAAATAATTAAAACATGTGAATTTTTTGGTGTGTCAAAATATGTGAAATAGGAAAACATTAGATAAGACACATGTAAACAAAATATGATTTTCAAATACAAAGAATAAAAAACCTATTTTATATCTATGCACAATGAATTTTTGTTTTTAATATTTAAATTTTTGTAATTTTTTCCCCATGAGATGCTACTCAATTTTAACATATCATATATACCATTTTAAGAGTCCTAAAGAATTACAAACGTAGAAAATAAGAAACATTTTTTTGAATATAATATTTAATTATAAACGTCATGTCATAAACATAAACATAACATATAAATTAGAATTTTTTTATGTAACTTTAAATTAAATTATGCAACTTTAATTTCATTAATTTAAGTTCTTTAATTTTTTTTTCTTTATTCAATTTAGTTCCCAAAAGAGTAGGTTTTTTTTTTTTTTTAATTTATTACATTGAAAAAATTCATATAATTAATAATAAAAAAATTGAAAAAATATAAGAAAATAAAATGAAATTATTTTTCTTTGATTAACATCAACCTTCATACACAAATGTTGTATCACAATTCAAGACTCCATAACAAAATGCCATATACAAGTTCTACAAACCCAAACCAAATTTTTTATGCCATTTTTCTCTCACATTTTCTTTATTAATTTTCTTGAGAACCAAAAAGCCACAAATTTTCTCAATTTTCTTTCTTTTGCTAGAAAATAATGTTATTAAACTCTCTCTCTCTCTCTCTCTCTCAACCCAGTTGTTAATTCGTTGCAAGCCAATGTGCAAGGGCACTCACAATCGTTGCTATGTAGTTGCAGCAAACCCTTCCATTCATTCTTAATGGCTAATAGACACAAGGCAACACTCCCATTTCCCTTCCAGAGCAACAACCTCCTTCCTTTTCCATGTCGAATCTTCCTGGAGCTTTTGCAACACCTCTTGGGTCTTGGAAACCCAAGTGTTCAGCATATTGTGTCGGTCTTTGACTGTCATATACTTGACTTAGGATCTAGTAAGCAATGTTTAGATCGCTTTTTTATCTAGAGCTCCAAGATTTTCATGAGATGAGATGATGTCAAATTTTTTATTTTTGTGTTTTTGGAGTTCGCTCTTGGTGGAGGAGGGTTGGGTGTAATTAGAGAGGAGAGCTCGAACAACATCATATAAGTCAGCATAGTTAGCTCGAAGCCAATCCAAGGACTCGAAAGCTGTTGATGGTCACTTCTGCGACATATTTTCTATAAGTTCGATTTGGCCAAGCTCAACTTCCTTGTGAGCCCAATTCATGTATTATAATTTATTTTATTCTTTTAAGTATAACATAAACCTATGTGACATGAGAAATTTGAGGGAGTGGTTTGGATGGTTTGAGTAGACTCTGTTTTAGAAATTTTACATGAGCTTAAGCCATGTGTGCTGCAAAGTTGGTTGGGGACACTTGCAGCACCTGGAGCTCAAGGAAATGGTCTGGTATCTAAAATTTTCACCCAAACGGAAATACACAACTCCTGCTATATGTGGCTAAAATTTGCTAACTAGCCCATTTTAACCTCAAAAGCCTTGCTGGCCTCCTTGGCTGACCCTAGCTATTGGCTATCACTAAGAAAAACTACCTTATACACTGAATCAGCTGGAGAATAGCAGCCAATTAGCTTTGGTCAAAGTTTTCCCTTACTGATGTCAAAAGCAAGCCAATCTTTTATCCAAATAAAATCAAATTAAGCCAAAAAAAAAAAAAAAAAAAAAAAAAAAAAAAAAAAAACCTTAGCATCTCAAGGGTCCAAATTAAGCCTTAGCCATTAGCCAGAAACCTATATAAAACACACTTAAAACTCAGTATAAAAGCTTTTCATTCATATTAACCAAGGTTTGCCACGCTTTGCCTCCAAAAACCTAACTTCACAACAAAAGCCCTTTGCCTTCAAAAACCTAACTTCATAACAAAATCCCTTTCAACCACCAAGGAGTTACACGATTTGATGCCTGTGGGTGATGCTAGTAGTACCAAGGAGTCTTCTCTCTCTCTCTCTCTCTCTCTCCCCTTCACCACCTTTCTCTAATTCCTCTTCCTGCTGCATGTGAGAAATAGTTCTAGACTTATATTTTATATGTAATTTGCTACCCTTTTGTGGTTTTGCATATTGGTTTTACTCTTGTAATGCACCATTAGCCATTATGTAATGAATGTTGGAATTTTGGGTTTGAGTCTCCTCATTTAGTCACACTTTAAAGAACCCAAGGGGAGTTTACGACTTGTTCTCTCTAATAAAAGCATTGGCTCCAATTTCACCATCGTTTCCAAGACGAGAGCTCGAGATCCTACGCACACAACCTTAGGGTTGTGTACATAGGAAACTAATCCTGCATATTTAAGGCTAGGATTCATACTAGTTTGTCTTCTTCCAGAAGTTCCTTTTAGTTAAAGGGAAATGCTAATGAATGCCCTTAAGGCATTGGTTAACAATCCATTTAAAGAAAGTTTTTATGGGAAAAGAAAAAAAATTAATGCTTTGACAGGTTTTTTCATTTCCTATAAAAATGGTGTAATATTTTTCCTAAAATGGATTGTTAACCAATGCCCTAAGGGCACTCGTTAGCATGACCCTTATGGTTTGTTTGGATTGAGGGGGAGAGAGGGGAAGTAGAGTAGAGTAGAGTAGAGTAGATTTAGCACAAAATTAGTTTATTTTTAGTTAACTCTACTCTACTTCTCTCCACTCCCCCTCCTTCCCCCCTCCATCCAAACAGGCCATTAGTTAAATGGTTCTCTAATCTCGGCCTCACAAGAATAGGCTCTTTAGGATGTCATCAATGGGAAATGAGGGATTGATTCATAAAGGGGTGCAAAATAAAGCGTCTAAAGTCTTTACTTCTTGCAATTGGGTTCTCAATCATCTTTGCCTCAGTATGTAATTTTTATTACAAAAACTTATTCATTTGATGTTTGACACTATAGAATGAGACATCCTTCTGTTGTTAAGCTGCATTTATTAAATAAAGATGTACCTTTTGTTTATAATGCCAATGAACATCCTCGTATGATTTGCCCTCTTGCATAGCATAAAAAGTTTTTTTTCCCTAATGGAATGCATGTTTCTAGTTGTCTCTTTTCACTTATTTGTTGTGATATATGGGGTCCCTTTGTTGTTCTAACAATATGAAGGTTTCAAATTTTTCGTGACCAAATTTGATGATAATTCTAGATGTACTTGAGTCCATATTTTAAAATTCAAGTCAAAGGTTTAAGGCTTATTGTCCAATTTTTATCATATCGTTTAAAGTTTGTTCAAATTAAAAATCAAATGCATTTGAACATATACTGCACCTAAGTTTCTGTCGAAAGAATTTTTCAAACCCAAATGCAACATTAATAAAATTCAATAGTTGAAAAGAAATACCAACACATTCTTAGTGTTACAAGAGCTTTGAGATTTCAATCCTCTTTGCCTCTATCCTATTGGGGTGATTTTGTTTTAACAGCTATATATCTCGTCAACAGACGTCCCTCATCCTCTTTGAACAATAAGGCACCCTATGAGTTGCTTTTCCACCATCCACCTTCTTATGCTCATCTTAGAGTCTTTGGGTGCTTATGTTATGCATCCACTTTATCCAATCATGTACTTGAGTCTACTGGATATTCGGTCTACCTTGGCTTCAATCCCATCACCTGGAGTGCTAAGAAACAAGAAATTGTCTCAATATTCTCCACTGAAGACATTGAAGATGGCACCGTTTTGATCTTCTTCCACAGAACCATGTTCGTTCTTTAGCTTGCCTGAAATACAAAATAGAGAATTTTTCCGATATTCATTCCCTCTCTCACTTCTCTGTTCTTCGTTCACCATTGTTAAATTCCTTTAAGCTCACTTTCTTTCATTTCAAACCTATGAAACAAACCTTGAGACTCTCTAGAACTGAAGGGAAGTTAATTGTAGACCCTACGTAGTACATAAGATGCATTAGTAGGCTACTCTGTTTAACATTAAAGTCAATTTCTTGATTAACCTAGAGAGGCACACGTGTGCTACACTCAGAATAATTTAGTACATTCATTAAGGGGTAACCTGGGCAGGGTTTGTTTTTCCCAAGCTTTTGTGATGCTGATTAGGCAGGATGCCCGAATACTCAAACGTCTTTAAGTGGGTATTGAACTTGTTGAATGATTTAAATGTCTCTTATACCAAACTAGCTTTGCTCTCTTGTGACAATCAAGTTGCTATTCACATAGCATCAAATCCATATTTTCACCTCGTTCATGACAAAGTTCAAGAGAATATTATTAAGACTTTACATGTGGTCTAGTTTAAATCAAGTTGTAGACATTTTTACAAATGAACTTGGCCTCCCTGTTTTCTTAAAGGTTGTCGAAATTAGGGTTTATAGACATTTGTGCTCCCTCGAGTCAGAGCTCTTCATTTCAAGATAAAAATGTATAACGGCTTGAATAGGTAGGTTAGTGATTTTTACTCCAATTGGTTGTATATATGATTGGTTGGGTTTGTTGTAACTGATCAAAAAACCGATACACTGTACAACTGCTAGAATAGGTTTGTAAGAGCATTAGCATTGGGGGTGTAAACACCTCTCAATTGCTATTTTACATCCAAAACCTCAAAAATGTTGCTCCATCCAGCTCCATATTGGTAGATTTTTATAAAGCTAAAATGTCAATGATTTTGAACATAAATATATTTGGATGAACTCTTTATTATGATTGTTAATCCTCTAAATGTTGATTGCTATTTTTTAAAATAATATTTGTTAGGGTAAGTCCAATCGGAATACGAAGGACAAAGGCAAGAACAAAACCGTTCGACTTGTGGATCCAAATTCTTGCTTATTTGGAGGAGGTACAACAAGTTAATACTATATTATTATATAATAATGCTAGTGTATTATATTTTTATTATGTGCAGCAAAAACAAAGTGGATAATATGTCTAAAAACTGGAATTTAATAAGATGATCCCCGCACAAAGAAATATGTTTGTTTTGTGATTACAACCAGTGAAGAAAAAAATATGTAACTAACTTTTTAGTTTTTTTTTTATTTTTTTATTTTTTATATATATGGATAATTTATATAGTGTACTTATATTGTTGAATTACTTAAATAATATATTTAATTCAAGTTTATGTTACTTGTGCAAAATTTAATAAAGGAAAATTAGTTGATAAAGAGGTTCAAAGCAATAAGACACTGAGAATTAAAGGTTTATACAAGTGCTGGGGACAATTCGGGCCTTGTTAGAGTGATAGAGAGATTTGTCATTCCTACCCTATCCTTTTTTTTTCTCATTTGCGATATGAGACAGTGGTCAACAGTGAGTTAGAAATTTGTAGGCAAGAATTGTCTAATAATACAAAGCGAATTGTCCAATACAAAGTAAGAAATGTCTAATACGAAGCAAGAATTGTCCAATATGAAAGAGGAATTGGTGGGAACACAAGAACATATAGAGTAAGTTAGAGAAAAATAAACGTTTAAAAAATTTTCTGACGGCTAGTTATGATATCTAGTTTACGGTGACTTGTTTTTTTTCCTAGGTAATTCGTAGCAAATTGTTGCATATAGTCACATATTAGTTAAAACTTATGGTAGATATTAAGTTATGCTATTTACTATTCAATGCATAAACTTATTTTTTATACATTATTTTAAACTATAAAAACTTGAATTTAAATAATTGATTGATAATATGGCTATTAATCTTTGATCACCTCAAAATGGAGAATATACAAAGATAATATAATATAATGATGAATTTTTCAAAATTCACATCCAATTAAAAAATAATGAGTAGTATAATATTACTTAAAATTACACCATGTGTAACTTGAACCAAACTCATATGTGTGTGTAATATAAAATGTCATTAGTGACAACATTATGTCATCGCTGATATTTTATCTCATCATCAATGATGAGACACAATACATACCATCACTAACAATGACATTAGCTAAGACAAAAGCATCATGCCAAAATGTAAAACTTACCTTCTAAATTTCATATTTTATCATTTCAGTCATCTAAATTTCAGTTCTTTCATTTCAGTCCTCTATTAGACTTCTATTAAGTGCTGCCGTTTACTACCAAAACTTGTTTTGGATGATTTTTTTTTTTTTAATTTCTTAATTTAAAAAAACTGAAAAACGGTAATTACAAAAAAAGAAAAGAAAAAAAAAACTAAGGGCTTAGGAAACGACCACGTGTTCTGCCTCCTCTACCGCGAGATGTGGTTCCAGCACCTGTACGCGAGGTTGTCACCTACGCTGAATCAGAGGATTGACTCGTGGGACAATTACTGTAGCTTGTTCCAAGTTGTGCTTCACAGTTTTGTGAACATGCAGCTGCCGAATCAGTGGCTTTGGGATATGGTGGATGAGTTTGTGTACAAGTTTCAGAGCTTTTGTCAGTATAGAGCTAAGATGAAGAACAAGGGTGAGCAAGACATTGTGCTCCTCTTCTTCTTCTTTTGTTTTTGACTTTCAGTGGCTAGGGCCTGAGCCCTTAGTTTTTTTTTTTTTGGTTGTAATTACCATTTTTTTAATTAAGAAATTAAAAAAAAAATCATCCAAAACAGCGTCATTTTGGTTAGTAAATGAATTTTAACAAATAACTGAATTGACTATATTTGAAATTTAAAGAACTGAAATGATAAAATGTGAAACTTAGAAGATTAGTTTTATATTTTGGCCTAATCTATATATATAATAATAGGTGAAGCAGAGAGAGTGTGAAATTGAATTCCAATTAGAACTCTAATTGTGTGCCACGTGTACAAACCAATTAGATCTCTAATTGCAACACACGTGTACACTCCAATTTCAGGTTCAGGTCTTTACATTCTGCTCTTTACAAACCCAATTAACATTCTTCTCTTTACACCCGCTTCTTTTCAGGTTCAGCTCCCCTTCTCAAAACCCAAAATCCTTCGTCTTCTTCAATATACATCTCCCCTCTTCTTCAATGAATGCTATGGAATTTCAGAAGAATATCTCGGTATCAATGATGCATGCCTTTGGGTATTTCTCTATCTTATATAGGAAGAGGTCCTGGCTCTATTCCGATTGTACTTTTCTTCACAATTTTAATGGTCCTGGTTTATGCTCTGCAAAACAAATTCTTCCTAAGGTATGATTACTCCTTTCTTTCATTTGCCTATGCTTTCCTTCCTTTCATTAGATAAGTTTTTTGTTTTCCTATGATTGATGTTGCATGTTTATTTTCTGTTTCATCAGTTCCTCCTTTTGTCGCACTATTTTTTGTTTCATTAGTTTAACTTTTTTTTTTTTTTTAGCTGAAGTCTAATTTTCAATTTCAAAAGCCTTACTTTTGATTGATTTATTGTTGTGAAAATTTTGTTTTGTTAGCTAAACAAATGGGGTTTGATATTGTGATTATCAATTGGGCATCGTTGATTTGGCTGTTCTGGTTAGGTAGACTATGGTACATTTTATACCCCATGTTTAATTAGCAAGAAGAACGAGTCGTCGATAAAATTACAAGTAGGCCAATCATCAAAGAATATAAAGAGCATCAAGGTCAACTATACGCACCTTTCATGTAGTTTTTTTTTTTTTTTTTGAAAACGCACCTTTCACGTAGTTAAAAAAATAATTTTAAGGATTTGTTGAAAGGGCTAATCGTAGTCAGTATTTTAGTTGTGATATCTTTGTTATCTTTTTCCCAATCATGCTTTCACAATTTTCTTTTCGGGGGTTTTCCATTTTAGCTAAGCAGTGAATTTTACTTTTATTCCCTTCTTCTTATTCACCAAAATCCGCTGGTACTTCTGGTGTTTTAAAAATGGTATATTGGGAATGGATACTTTTTTTGTGGGTTTTTTGTTAACAAGAAAAAAAAATCAAATTTTTTAAATACCCACCTCATAAATGTTTGAACTTTATGGTTGGATTGTGATATTATTAGTTTATTGTGCAATTTCCCTATCTAGGTCTTGGTTGATTTTAGTGAAGAAACTATGAGCAAGTGTTAATTTTTATTTTAGCGATTCTTGGTTTTATGGTAGTTTTTTGATATGATGGCTGAACACATAATGCTCAATACATTCTTACTGCAATTTGGTAATTGGGTTTTGGTTGATTTTGCGTATTTGATTAATGTTCTTGAAAAAACTATGAGCTATGTGGCCAATTCATAATGTTTGTATACTATGGTTAGTTTGTAAATTGATGGTGAACACATAATGCTGTATTAGTTGATCGTGCAATTTGCCAATGGGTCTCAGTTGATTTTACGCATTTGATTAGTGCTTTTGGGGAGAAAACTATGAGCAAATGTTGAAGAAGCTATGAGCAAGTGTTAATTTTTATTTTAGCCATTCTTGGTTTTATGGTAGGTTTTTGATATGATGGGTGAACACACTCAGTTGATTTTACGCATTTGATTAATGCTTTTGGGGAGAAAACCATGAGCAAATGTTGAAGAAGCTATGAGCAAGTGTTAATTTTTATTTTAGCCATTCTTGGTTTTATGGTAGGTTTTTGATATGATGGGTGAACACATAATGCTAAATACCTTCTTTCTGCAATTTGCTAATTGGGCTTTGGTTAATTTTGCGTATTTGATTAATGTTCTTGAAAAAACTATGAGGTATGTGGCCAAGTCATAATGTTTGTATACTATGGTTAGTCTGTATACCTGATTGCGTAATAGTATATTCTGATTTACTATAAAAATTTGTTCGTAACTTATATGATAAAGGGTCTTTAAACAGCTTATTGTCATCTATGTTTTTACAGTTTATGCCCTTATTTGGTGTGCTTTTTCCCTCCACAGGAGATTCTTATAAAATTGGGAAACTCTGTTGCCAACGAACTGAGAATTTTTAACTACTTATTTTTCTTACCAAAGGTCAGCTTTTTTTTATTGGCTCTTTTTTATTGTTTATGTTATTATTATTGGTCAATTATTTGATAGGTTGTTCATGTTCTATTTATTAGAGGTTAGCTGTGATTTTCCATAGTACCTGCTTATTTTGTTAACAAAGGTCAGGTTTTTTCCTCTGTTTATGTTGTGATTACAAAAATATGGTTAGTATTTAGCCCTCATAATGTATTAATAATTGCTTATTCTGTTGAAAAAGGTCAGCTACTTTTTTATTGATAGTGTTGTTGTTATTACTGGTAAATTATATGACTTATTGTTAATATGCTTTTTTGTTAGAGCTTTTAACGTTTTTATTTTTATGGTATTCACAAATTACCAAAACTTTGTATTTTCCCAGCTAATAAATTTTCAAGTAATTAACAAATATGGTGAGTACTTAAAGGTAATATTGTATTAGTGGTCCAATAATACAAGTATATTATTAGTTTGAACTTTATGGTTGGGTTGTGATATTATTAGTTTATTAGTTTATGGTTGGTAATATTGTATTAGTGGTCCGATAATACAAGTATATTATTTGAGATAGTTATGGATGAAGCACGAGGTAGAAGGTTAAAAAGGCGTTTGATTTTAAATAAAAAAAGAGCTATCCAAACTCAAGTAGAGATGTGTTGTAGAAGTGAAGTGGATCATGGCAACCTATTTGATGTTCCTATTTCGTATGGTCCTGGTACCTCTACCCTTCAACGTAAAACTAGCAATGGAAATCTATTTGAGGTACCTATTTCGTATGGTTCTGGTAATGTGGAAAATACACTGGTGCTCTCTCAATTGAATGACGAAATCCTCCAAAGATGTGACAAAGAAGTTATAGATGACAACTTATTAGATGTTCCTGTGGATGTGATGGTAGAAGAGGTAGCAACTCATTTTATTCCAAATAATGCGAGTACTATGTTTGGGAGCACTTCACATGAATCCAATACTATATCAGGTTAGACTTTTGTTGTACTAATAATGTGCAATGGCTGTTTGGAATCTATCTTTGCACTACTAATAATGCTAAATTTAGCAGATGATGTTCGTAATGAGCACTTCATCCACGTGATAAGCCCTGCCGATGTTGCTCCCCCTACAGGTAATGAATGGAATAGAACTTAATTTTTCCCTTTAAAGTTTTTATTGTGCACGTGCCTTTTAAAACTATAAGTATGGACATCCAAATAAAAATACATGCATATGAATCTTTGAAAAACCAGTTGATATCCAGTTTGTTTCCATTATTCCATCAGTAAACCCAACTACCTAAGTAGCTGAAATAAATAAATAGCTGGCTGTTTTTTTCCTCTTGCCCGCTAGCATTAAAATCAACAATAAGACTCTCTCAATTAACCCTGCTAGCGATTGTTCAGATTTATCTATTTAATTGTAAAGCTAAACAATTTGGTTCCAATAGCTACCAATTATATATTTGACATTCTAACTAAAACTTGATTTTGTTCTAGATTCTTCAGATTTAAAGAAAGCCAGCTAAAGAAATTATTTATGCTCTTTTTAAAAATTACTCTCTCTAATTAGTTGGTAATTAGTTTAGTTGTGCTCACTGTTGGTTTTGTACCCTTTTCTTTTAACTGGCCTCCTTCTCATGCCACATCTCTTGATTGATAGATTTATTGACTCAGCAAGATACACAAACTGAAGTTACTACTTCGAATGTCCCCTTGAAGCGTAAGTTCCCTTTTATTGATTATTTCCAATTCCTTTGAAATTTATATTTGACATCGTTGTTCATGCTATCTAACTCCCATTCAATATTGCTGACTGTAATAGGTAAATTCACTGAACCATGGAATTTTGGCAAGCCAACACAAACTTGTGAGAGCTGTGGGGCTATTGTGTGGTATGAAGAGAGGAATGTGAAATCAAGAAGACCATCACAACCAAAGTTTTCATTGTGCTGTTCAGAAGGACTAATTTATTTGCCTTTGTTAAAACACGCACCTCCAGTTCTTGAAGAATTACTGAATTACGATGGCCCTTCATTTGTGCATTTCCATGACAACCGTCGGCGATATAATTCAATGTTTGCAATAACATCAATGGGTGGAAAAGTTGACAGAACTGTAAATGATGGAAATGGCCCCTATGTGTTCAGGCTAAATGGACAGAATCATCATCTGATTGGCTCTTTGTTACCGGTTGAAGGATTGGAACCAAAGTTTGCTCAACTTTACATATTTGATACAGAGAATGAAGTGCAGCATAGGATAAGGTCAATTTCATCTGATGAAGAAAATGATGGCATTGATCCCGAAATTGTTAACTCTTTAATACATATGCTTGATGAAAACAATGCTTTGGTTAAGGTTTTCAGAATGGCAAGAGATCGCTACACTGAATGTAATACTGCAGATATTAGATTGCGTCTCATTAATTGCCGTACCAATCGATCCTCACAGTATAATCTGCCTACTGCCTCAGAAGTTGCTGGTCTTATTGTGAATGATTTTGACCCTAATAATGGGTATCGTGATATTATTGTTGAGGATCGTGACCATAGGCTCCGACGTATAAGTGAAATCCATCCAGCTTTTATGGCTATGCAATATCCTCTGCTTTTCCCTTATGGTGAGGATGGCTTCTCTCTTGGTATACCAAAAAGATTAAGAGGCTCAATGGAAGAAAGCAAAAATTCCACTGTCACGATGAGAGAATATTACGCATTCCGTATTCAACAACGACTTAGTGAAGGCAATACTTTAATTTCTGGTGGTAGACTTTTCCTGCAATTTGTTGTTGATGCTTACTGTTGTATTGAAGGAATTCGTTTGAGGTGGATACAAAAAAAACAAGACTACCTAAGAGCTGAGATATACAGTGGCCTTAAAGATACAGTACTACGAGGAGACACAACTCGAGCATCTATTGGTAAACGGATAGTTTTACCATCTTCTTTCACTGGTGGCCCAAGATACATGATTCAGAACTATCAAGATGCCATGGCAATATGTCGGTGGGCAGGCTATCCAGATCTCTTCCTTACTTTTACATGCAATCCTAAGTGGCCAGAGATCATTTCTTTCCTAGAATTGATTCCTGGTCAAAAGCCGGAAGACCGACCAGACATTGTTGCAAGAGCTTTTAAAATAAAATTGGATGCACTTTTGCAAGACATAAAGAAAGGACAGCACTTTGGTAAAGTACTTGCAGGTAATTCAAACTGAAGATACATTTTTCCCCTCAATAATTATCATCATTTTCTGAAACATCCAAGCTTGTGCATTATTTATTTTAATTTCTTTCCTCATTTATATTTTATGCAGTTGTATACACGATTGAGTTCCAAAAAAGAGGTCTTCCACATGCACATATATTGATATTTTTGCATCCTGATGATAAATATCCAGTTCCTAAAGATATTGATAGCATAATCAGTGCTGAAATTCCAGATTCTTTGGAAGATTCGATTGGACATGAAGCTGTAAAGCAATTCATGATGCATGGGCCATGTGGTGCAGCTAGGCCAAATTCTCCTTGCATGGTTGATAACAATTGTACCAAGCATTTCCCTAAACATTTTGTCCATGAAACCATCATTGATGACCAAGGTTTTCCAACTTATAGAAGACGAGAAGATGGCCGTTTTGTGGTGAAAAATAGTGTTGAATTAGATAATCGATATGTAGTCCCATACAATATTGATTTGCTGGTGAAGTATCAGTCGCACTTAAATGTTGAATGGTGTAATCGGTCAAAGGCAATCAAGTATCTTTTTAAATACATTAATAAAGGCACAGATCGTGTTACTGCTGTTTTGGAAGAAAATGTAGTCTACAATTCAGATAATGGAATAGAATCTATATTAGAAAAAGATGAAATAAAAACATATCTTGACTGTAGATATGTATCAGCATCAGAAGCATCATGGAGAATTTTCCAGTTTGAGATTCATTACCATGAACCAGCTGTTCAAAGATTGAACTTTCATATGAAAAATGAAAATCAAGTCACTTTTTCTGATTATGAATATTTGGATAATGTGGTAAATAGACCAGGAATTGACAAAACTGTATTTACAGAGTGGATGACAGCAAATCGACTGTATGAAGATGCTAGACAACTAACCTTCCAAGACTTTCCAACAAAATGGGTTTGGGACAAGAAAAACAAAGAATGGAGGAGAAGAAAGTCAGGTCGGTCCATTGGTAGAATCTATTATGCACACCCTTCAAGTGGAGAACGGTTCTATCTTAGAATGCTATTAAATGTTGTAAAAGGTGCTACAAGTTTTGATGATATCAAAACTGTTAATGGCCAATTGTGTCCTTCTTTTAAAGCTGCATGTTTTGCTCTTGGGCTACTGGATGGAGATAGAGAGTGGAATGATGCTATAAAAGAAGCATCAAATTGGGCTACTGGACAACAAGTTCGAGAATTGTTTGTGACTATACTTCTTTTTTGTGAGGTTTCACAACCAGAACAGATATGGGAATTGAATTGGAAAGATTTTTCAGAAGATATTTTATTTAGGCAGCGGCGAATCTTACGGTTTGATCAACTTCAGCTTTCTGAAAATCAATTGAGAAATTATGCCTTATATGAAATTGAAAAGCTTTTGATTAAAGCTGGAAAGTCATTGAAAGACTACCCACCTATGCCTTTACCTGATATGTCTCTTATTAGGGAAAGGAATAATAGACTCCTTGAAGAAGAACTAAGTTATGACAAGGAAGCATTGGCTGCTGAGTATGCCTCATCATATACAAAATTGAACATTCTACAAAAACATGTATTTGATCGGGTTGTCCAAGCTGTTCTGAAAGGTGAAGGAAAGATGTTCTTTTTGTATGGCCATGGTGGAACTGGCAAAACTTTTGTGTATAAAACAATAATGTCTTTCCTCCGATCCCGTGGTGAAATTGTTCTAGCAGTGGCATCTTCAGGAATTGCATCACTCCTTCTGCCAGGTGGACGTACAGCTCACTCAAGATTTCGTATCCCATTATGTGTGAATGAAGATTCAGTGTGTGACATTAAACAAAAAACACAGTTGGCTGAATTGCTTTGTGCTACAAAATTGATAATTTGGGATGAAGCTCCTATGGCACATCGTCATTGTTTTGAGGCTCTTGATAGAACATTGAGAGACATATTGCGCTTCTCCAGTAACTTTGATCCTAATAAAGTTTTTGGTGGTATCACAGTTATTCTTGGGGGGGATTTCAGACAGATCTTGCCAGTAATACCAAAGGGTAGAAGACAAGATATTGTTGCATCGACCATAAACAAATCTGTCATTTGGAATCATTGTGAAATATTTATGCTTACAGAAAATATGAGGCTCAATCAAAATTTCAATAATTTGGAAGATGCTCAATCTGTTGTAGACTTTGGGAATTGGATTTTAAGGATTGGAAATGGTGAATTTGAGAATGTAGATGGAGAAAGCTGGATTGAGATTCCAGAGGATTTATTAATAAAACCAACCAGAGATCCAATAGCTGATATCATTAATGTCACATATCCTGATATGCATAATAAGATGAAAGACTCACAATACCTGCAAGAGAGAGCAATTTTAGCACCAACAAATGAAATTGTTAACAGAATAAATGATCAGATTCTTTCTTTAGTTGATGAAGAAGAACGTGTCTATCTTAGCTCAGATACAGTATGCAAAAGTTCTAATAACATTACTGATTTAGACATGTTGTATCCAGTAGAGTTTCTGAATTCACTTGAGTTTCCTGGAATTCCTAAACACGAACTGAAGCTGAAAGTTGGAATCCCTATAATGTTATTGAGAAACCTTAATCAAACTTCAGGTTTATGTAATGGAACACGGTTGATTGTCACCCAGCTTGCTGATTGGGTTATTGAGGCAAAGATTATAACTGGGACAAATATTGGCTCTAAAGTCTTTATTCCAAGAATTATTTTGTCTCCTACAGAATCGAAGTGGCCATTCATTCTGAAGCGAAGACAATTCCCAATTTCTATTTCCTTTGCAATGACAATAAACAAAAGCCAAGGCCAATCTTTAAATAGAGTAGGGCTGTTTTTACCACAGCCTGTTTTCACTCATGGCCAGCTATATGTTGCAATATCCAGAGTCACTAATAGAAATGGTCTTAAAATCTTGATAGTAAATGACAAGAACCGAACACAGTTCTTAGCTAAAAACATAGTGTACAAAGAAATATTTTCTAATTTACCAAAAGGTATATGATATCCTATTTCTAAACTTTAATTGATCTACAAAGACATGGTGGTTTTATTTTACAGTGTTTTTAAAGTAAAACTTCCATTATCATTTTTAATAGTATCTCTAATACATTTATATTTTATTGCAGCTGTTTGGTATAACAATGTCCAAAGGATACAACTTTCTTGATCAAATATCTGATGCTAAGGAGACATGGAGAATTAGAGTGAGAATATGCAGAATGTGGAAAGCAGTGAATAAGAGAAGCGGAAATAACTTCATCAGTCTTGACATGATCTTTATCGATGAAAAGGTTATCATACTTGACAACAATAAAATGCTTCAATCTTTCAACTATTCATTGTATTTGTTATATAATATATAAACTAACTTTTCAATTCTATTTTCCTTTTTACAGAAAAACTTAATGCATGCAATTGTAAGAAAGAATGTGTTTCAAAAATTTAGTGCCATCCTCCGTGAAGGAGGAACCTTTATCATTTCAAACTTTAAAGTAATCGTGACAAATAAAGGGTATAGACCGGTTTCAAATGACCTGAACATCATTTTCCTCTTAACAACTTCGGTTAAGGAGTGCAATGAAGAAAGTGAACTCATACCTATGCATGCCTTTGAATTTGCAACATATAATTGTATCAACAATCGTTTGAATGACAATTCTTACCTAACAGGTAAATTATGTTTTACTTCACTTCTTCCCCATTTTAATTAATCAGAATTCATCCTTCAAACATTATTTTTTACGTGTACATACTTGCAGATATGATTGGCAAACTTACTGCTGTTGGACCCATTGAACAAGTTCACTTTGACAGCGGCTCTACAAATATAAGAAATCTTCAAATTCTACTACCTGAGTAAGGAACATTTCATTTTCCTCCCATTTATAGCTGAGTTTGATAAAATCAATAAGAAGTAATTGTCATCTCAACCTATTATATCAATGTCTCTGAACCCATGAGTATTTAATAGAGATGGTTTAAGTAATATTGGACTCAATGCTACAATAGGTATTAGTTATGGCATGTGATTTTGGCAGGCCTCCCATGAAACCATGCTATTAAGTGTTAAAAATGTGAAAATTATTTAACAATGTTCCCAATTGCTTTATGTGATCACTTATTTATATGGTTGTGTAAATATATAGGTGAATTGCTTATTCGTTTTTTTCAAGTTTTCCACCCTTTGAATTACTAACACTAGGATTGTTGAGACCTACTGGTAGTTGATCTGGTTGATGACTTCTCTGAACTCTGGGCATAAGTCAGACTAGCTGTAGCCTTTTTCTATTTTAACTACTGTATTTAATTATGAATAGTAGCAAATCTCAGTTTTTAATGTCTTTTGAATGCTGCAATGTACCATTAGGGACAAAGAGATAAAAATATCATTGTGGGATGAAAGTGCTGAAACAATTACTGAAAATGACTTCAAAGAAGATGAAGGTCCTTATATAATTATTGTTACTTCAACAACTGTAAAAGCATTCCAAGGTACCGAAAGATAGGTAGTATATGTATATATAATACTTTTTATATAATAATAAAAAAAAAATTGTGTATAACAAATTCTTCAATGTGTTTTATGGTTTTTTTTAAAGGTAAACTGAATCTTAACACCACAAGTGCAAGTAAAGTTTATGTCAATTTGGACATTACAGAGGTTTCTGAGCTCATTGACAGGTTCATAAACATTTACTTTACTAATTCTCTATGATGGATTATGAATGCATTTTTTTTAAAAAAAAATATTTGATCTCTTGCTTTCTTCAGATATAAAGTTGTTGAGAATGAATACGATAATGTTGTTCGATCTATTCCAGCACGTGACAAAAAACCCAAATCTGAATCAGAATTGATATTACAAACTACGATGTCATTGGCAGAAATTAAAGCATTGGAATGGGTGGAAGGAGTCAAGGTTTTCTTTATCTTGAACTATTTCAAATCTAAATCTTTATTATTCAATTAAAACTAACTAGAATGACTGATTTTGCAGGAAAGATTTTTTACCTGTTATGCTGATATTGTAAACATAGAAACAGAATTTGGGTGGAATTATATCTCATGTCAACTTTGCAAGCGAAAAGTAAAACAACAAAATAATATGTTTTGGTGTCACAGTTGCAATTCTGAATCTCAGTTCCCTATGCCTAGGTGACCAAATTCTTCATTGTTTATACCATATAACTGTTCAAATGACTGCATAGGAAAACAAAATGATAATTGCTTTAATTATAAATGTACAAATGACCTTATTACACTTTCTAACTTCTCTCATTATTATATACAGTTACAAACTACAAATCCAAGTGAAGGATCATACTGGGACAGCTTCTTTTGTTCTTTTTGATAAAGATGCAGAAAAAATAATTCAAAAAACTGCTATGGAACTTTCTTTAAAAGTATCTAATCTAAATTCTTAACCACTTTCAATTTTCTGCTTAAACCTAATCTTTTTATTATGCTAACAATTTATGGGCTTTACATCATATTGTGCAGAATCAAGAGCCAAATAAAGTGCCTCAAGAAATTCAAAACTTGCTTGGAAAATCTTATACATTCCAAATAAAAGTTGATGATTACAATGTCAAAGAGGGAGGGGAAGTTTACACTGTCACAAGTGTCTTTAAATCTGAGTCTAACAAACACTCAGAAAATATTGTTGTTGACAACATTCAGATTAAACCATCAGAAACACTGTTCAGCCATCACCAAACTATTGCAAACAATCCTATTGCTGCTTCAGATATTAAATTACTTACAAGCTTGAAAGATGTAACTGATGACAACCTAATAGATGACGTCTTTGAAAAAACACAATTGGTAAGAAGACAAACTCATTATTAATTGCATGATCATAACCTTTCTTACTAATAATGCTTTTTTGTTATCCTTATTAGAAATTTAAACATTTATGCACAACGAACAATGAATCTGAAAAATCTATTCTCTCCTTACTGTGCAGAAAGATCTTGCAAAAAAAAGAACATCCAAGCAAACTTCTAACAACAACACAGGCAGCTCCCAGAATAAGAAGAAGAAGTGATTGCATATCATATGTCCTAATAATTTTACTTCTATTATGTAATAGATATGGAAAAATAAAACTTGTGCATTAAGTTGTGCATTTGTATAAACCAAGTTACTATAACTTAACAATGGTGGTGGATTTTGTTTTGATTATGATTTGGAAAGACTTGGAATGGTGCACTGGTTGTTTAGCACTAAACGTGTTTGTGTTTCCTATGTATTGGACAGCTTCTTATAAGTTGCTTGAACTTCACAGAATTTCAGCTGTACCATTTCATGATGCATTATGATTGTTTACATTTCAGTTCATTTTATATCACATATAGAAGAAATTTTTTACTATAATTAATTTCTACTTTGTTTTAATTGGAATTCTTACAATACAAATATGTAAGTACATATATGTAATTGCAGGTACATCATTCAATGTCTTCTTGTATTTCTTTAGGTATTCAGCTTTTATGTTCTACATATCAATCTCAGTCCTTGTCACAATTACCCTTATAAGGGTGGTGTCATCAGTCCCCAAACCCTTCAAAGCCTTATGCAACACCTGCAAAATTTCGGAGGTGTTACGATGCATCCATATCATTTTTATGACAATAATAAAAATGGTATATAGGTCCTTCGGTACCATAATCCCACATCAGTAAAAGAATATCTGAACCTGTTGTTTAGGAAAAAAAAAAAACAATTTTGCAAGGTGCAACGGTTTACACTTTAGACTCATCCATTTATGCCTCTTTCGTAGATTTTGGATTAATTGGCATTTAACTACTTTATAATTCAAATCGTTGGTCATTAATTGTCACAGCGATCTTTTTCTTCTTTTTTCTTTTTTGGTTTTATGGAACACAATTAACTAATTGATATGAACACAAAATGCTAATTATTCATAGGAAAGGGTACATGCAATTAGTTCACACTTCACAGAGGGTAATCTAACCGGCCATAAAAAACAAACAGCGAATATCCTCCTACCATTAGACGAGCTAATTACAATAAAAAGAATGTTCCTCTTACGTACTATGCCTCAATAACCTGCAAGAACTTTTTCTCTACAGCTTCTTCTAAGTTCTACCATGCCAACTGATTGACTTTGCTTCTATTAGTTATTACCACTACTATTATTAAAAAATTTAGATGGCATTTTAAAGAAGCTATAGTGGTAAATGGTAGCTGTGGAGCACATGATCATAGTCTTATTATATGGTACTTTCTTATCACAACTACGTCCGATATCTTAGGTTTGACCTTGTGACAGACGAGCTAATAATAAAAAGAATGTACCTCTAACGTACTATGCCTCAATAACCTGCAAGAACTTTTTTGGTTGACTTTGCTTCTATTAGTTATTTCCACTACTATTATTAAATAATTTAGATGGCATTTTAAAGAACCTATAGTGGTAAATGGTAGCTGTGGAGCACATGATCATAGTCTTATTATATGGTACTTTCTTATCACAACTACATCCGATATCTTAGGTTTGGACTTGTGACAATTATTAAGTACAATTATGTTTTTGTTGACTTTATACAACTAAACCTACAATGAAAAACAAAATCCAAAACTTCCCAACGCACAAAGATGATTGATAATAGGAAACCTCCTACAAAAGAAGTTACAACAAGACGACAACATTGTGGCATTGGTAGATTGAATGTCACTTCTTGCTATAAAAAATAACCCAGCCGCTAACAATAAGCATTTGTGCCTTAAGCACACCATTAAAACTTTTATAATTTGAACCCACAAATTAATGCTTCCAACCTAACTTATGGTGACAACTTGCACTTATATAGGTGACTAACCTTAGTTCGAATTTTAGTAAATTTTATATTCTCTTTACTTATTTATTTATAATTTGATAAATACTATGAGTAAAGGAAAGTAACCATGTACCAATCTTTGTTCCACTAAGGAAAAGCCCGACCAACACGTTAAAACCTTGACTCTTTTGTTCTCCATTAACTAGAAGGACATGCTCTTCTAAGAACCGCACTGATCCATATACCAGAAGGAAACCTTTTGAGTCTTTTCCACGTTTCTTTTTTTAATTTTCCGTGGGAACAAAATTAAGTAATCCTAAAAGTTTTGGGAGTACGTGAATGAATTTAGTACCTCCCACTCTTCTGGTAATAAAAGACCAAATGAATAGAACCATGATGTCTCATATAGCTTTTCAACATGAGTTTCAATTAAGATTCAATGTTTTACATTTATTTTCGTTTTGGTTGATTCATTGAACTGCTTTGTCTTACATTCATTAACGGATAGAAACAATTAAATTCATTAAGAACCAATGACAACACAAAATTCTATATGAATTTAACCACTTCACTATCAAATTCATGTATAATCATTTCAAAATTCTAAAACACATTATTATTATGTATTGTTATTAAATATGATACTATGAACCTTAAAAAAATCATTTTCTTATAAATAGTATATCAAATGTTATAACACTATTTCAAAAAAAAAAAAATGAATGCTTTAAAAAAACTTCCTAATGAAATATTGGTTGAAATCTTTTCAAAAGTGGGCAAAGATTCGGCAACACACCTGGGAAACATTAAGTTAAGGTATAAAAAACTTTTTTAAAAATTTTTATCTACTTATTTATTTCACTCTATTTAATTATGCAGTCTATTAATTTAATTTTTCCTTTTTTCTTAATTAGTTGCAAACGCTTCAACAAATTAACGGAAAACAAATTAGTCCTCCAACGAATTCAACTGACTCCATATTTCACCCATCCAACTCTACTACATGACAAAGAAAAAATCCTAATTTTTTCATGTTATGAAGCAGAAAATCCCGATGCGCTACTGATAGTGGGAACCTACAAATACTTTTTGAATGAAGAAGTTGTTGAAGGAAAAAAATTAATTGAAAAAACTCTTCCATGTGAAAATTTTATTCCAACTTATATTCATGGAATCATGCTACTTTGTGAGTCAAATCCTGAAGGCGTTAATAACCTTTTGGAAATTTTAAATGATGAACATGGGAAGCATTGGATTCTAAAATGCCGAAAGATGCTTCGACTACTTGCTGCGGGAACCACCCTGTATAAAATTCCAAACTTTCAAGCGTGTCACAAAATTGGAATGGGACATTGGAATCGCGATGAACCTTATCCTTACCGTTATGAAGAATTTGTTGTTACGTGCAAAAGATGCTCAATTGACCTTGAAATGTTTAAGTTGGTGCATAGGCTACTTTAATTGTCTTTTATTTTATTTTTTTCCCTAATTGTAGCATCACTTAAATAATAAGATGCAATCTTCTGTTTTCTAATTAATTGTTTGTTAAGCTTGGCAAAAGTTTTACAATTATGATTCCCTTCATGGTTTGCAAAAATAAATGCTTATCGATTGTGGAAAATTCAACGTGTGATAAACCTTATCCTTGTGATTATCAAAAATTTGTCATTACGTCTCATTGAATATTAAAAAAAAAAAAATACCTTTTTAAGATTTCATCTACCCTCTCATTTTCATCCAAAAAAATTTGAATCATTTAACATTGCTCTAATTTAATGAGAAAACTTTAATGATTGTTTTCTTTTTGGTGCCATAAAACAAGAAAAATTATTGAATACTTTGGGAGTATCATAAAAACATACTACTAAGTTTTGTTAATCAAATTTTATGCTTAATAATATCAATTTATACTTAACTAAGTCTTTTAAACATAAATAAACTTATGATAAATAATATATCCAATCCCGTGCGGTAGCACGGGTCACATACTAGTATTTAATAATGACCTATTAGGTTCTATCATTTTGGTCAAAAAAATAAGGCATAAATGTACTTTTAGTCCTTACATTTTGGGTCATTTCTTGATTTGGTCCCTAAACTGATTTTGCTCCTAGATCAGTACTTGATTTTTTAAAATTGTTTTTAAAATGGCCATTGCCATCAATCCAATAACAGAAAAATCTGAGATGGCAAATGGAGTGCATAGGTGGCATGTTAGATGCTGATGTGGCTAATAAAATAATATTAATAAATACCACATCAGCATCCATGTCAGCATTTTAATTAATAAAAAAATTAAACTGAAAAAATTCAAAATTAAAAACAAAAAAAGAAAAAACTTTTTCAGATCCTCTATTTCTATGTGTTTGTGTCTGTATCTTTCTTCTTTTCTTTTCCTTTTTTTTTCTCAGATCCTCTCTTTCTCTGTCTCTCGGTGCGTATTTGTGTTTGTATCATTCCTTTTATTCTTTCTTTGTTCAAGCTTTCAAGCCCTCTCTCTCTCTCTCTCTCTCTCTCTCTCTCTCTCTCTCTCTCTCTCTCTCTCTTAATCTCTAACATTTTCTCTCTCTCTAAACCCAACTTTTTAATCTCTGGGTTTTTCTAATTTTTCGTGGGGTGGTCAGTAATGGAGGTGGAGATCGGTAATCCATGGGTCTTGGATTATGGGTTTGGTTGGAGATGGAGATGGAGATGGAGATGGCTGGGTTTGGTTAGAGAGGCTGTGTTTTTTGGGTTTCAGTAGGGGTAGGGTGTGGCCGTGGAGGTTGGTGTGGGTCTTGAATTAGTTTTAATAGGTTTGGTTGTAGGTGGGGTTTTTCTAGGTTTTTGTAGGGGTGGGTGGTCGATAGTGGAGGTGGAAATCGGTGTGGCCGTGGAGATCGGTGTGGCCATGTTTGTGTTTCAAAGATGGAGATGTCTCAATGAGTTTGGTTTCGTGTTTGTGGTTTTTTTTTTTTTTTTTTTTTATGTGGATTTGTATATTTATTTCTTGGATTTGTTGGGTTTGATTTACTAGAGGTTTATGGGTTTGATTTCTTGGATTTATTGGGTTTGATTTCTTAGATTTATTGGGTGGTTTATCAGTTTGATTTCTTGGATTTATTAGGTTTGATTTATTGGATGTTTATAGGTTTGATTTCTTGGATTTATTGGGTTTGATTTGGGGAAGAACATGAAGCATGAAGTTCATGTCCTGGGGAAGAAGAAGAACAATGTTCTTCTAAAAAAGTTTTTCATTTTTTGTTCTTGATATTGAATTTTTTTAGTTTAATTTTTTAAAAATTATTTTAATTTTTTTATTAATTAAAATGCTGACATGGATGCTGACGAGTATTTATTAATGTTATTTTATTAGCTACATTAGCATCTAACATGCCACTTATGCACTCCGTTTGCCACCTCAGATTTTTTTGTTACCAGGTTGACGGTAGGGACCATTTTAAAAACGATTTTAAAAAATTAAGGACTGACCTATGAGCAAAATCAGTTTAGGGACTAAATTGAGAAATTACCCAAAATGTAAGGACCAAAAGTGCGTTTACGCCAAAAAATAATGACCTATTAGGAGTGACATATTGCTTTGGGTTCTTACGTTATCTATGATGACATTTATTACTATTAGCAACAACATTAATGTTGTCACAAGTAGTATCTACATCGACATTAATGTTGAAGCTATTTTTTTTTTTACTAAATATATGCAATGAAAATTAGTGTCAACAAATGTCGTTGCAAGTACTAATAGCTAGCGACAATATTCAAAGCATTAGTGACAACTTTTTTGTCATCGCAAAAAAAATTAAACAACATTACACACATTTTCAAATACTCATTTTTAGTTTTTAAACAATATTACATACATTTCCACACATTTTTTCACTCATACGTATTTCAAAAAACTACAAATAATACTACTCAAACTCTTCTACCAAACGGGCCCAAATTTCTTGCAATTTTGTTTTTGCTTTTTCACAAATGCAGCACAATATGCATGTCACGGGCGTATTTGTATGCAGGACTCCTTGAGTTTGCCAAGTTTTATGGTATCAAAGCTGAATATGGCTAGAAATGAGTGATATACTGGTTAATATTTTTCCCTTTTGTTTTTAAAATCTTTTTTAGGTCTTTAACTTGTGGCAAATGGAAATGTAAAAGAAGATTCCTATGCCAATCTCCAACTAGCCCAACCTTAAACTCTCATTACCCTAAACTTTGGCTACCAATCACATTTTTTTGGAGTTATCAAACCAAACACAAGTTGCAAACAAGAACAACATAAAATAAGATGCTTAAGAGAATTTACAGTGCACCAATGTTCTTAAGGCCAAGAACAACCCCAACCCCAATAATGTGACCCAAAGATCCACATGCCAAAGTATCTGCAAGAGTGAAACCAGCTGGGTCACCAGTCTGTAGGCCAGAGTCCCTAACTTCAAGCTTTAATCCTGCTGTGGATTTCCTGTTAGCCGATGGTGCCAACCCAAACCTTCCAGCAAATAGCATCAAGGTTGTAGAAGTCACAATTATCTGTCCCACAAATATTTAGATTAGTTTCCAAAAAACGGTGACCTTAATTTCCAATTTGAATTAAATACCATTAGAATTCATCCAACAAAAAGACACATATATAATCAAATCCTTACCAAATTTGTGGGTGAACCAATGAAACCTTCGCAACGAGCACCAAGAGCACCCTTGCCCTTACGCCTCATTGGTTGGATTGCTGCCTGAATGTTTAGGAAACGCTTAAATTTGCAATTATTGAAAACATCATATTCTTATCAAACCACGTTAAACATTGTCTTGTGTGTGGTTGTGGACATTTCATGTAACTTGTGATTTACTCAAAAGGTCCATGCAAATTCATAAGATACTGCTTTCATGAGAACGGCATTTTGTAGTGTGAGTGTTAGAGATTCAGAGTATTTTAGCCACACACACACACACAAATCAGAGATTCATTTCATTTTATTTTGAAAATTAAGATGAAATCATAAGTCACTTGACCTGCATGAACTTTCTATAGAATGTACAAAGTATTTTAGAAGACTATATATACTTTTCATCCACAAATTAGATCTCCTTTAACTAGCAAGTAGCAAGGACAAAATCAAGCATCATCTAGAATCATTAGTACTTGAAAAGAAACAAATAAAGATCATTAGGATAATATGATGAAGAAATAATAATAAGCAACAAAAGTAATGGCTCTTATTGCATAAATTCAATAGAAACACCAATAAACCTGTCTAGGAAAAAGGACACTGACCATGCTTTTAACAGGAGCTGCTGACAAATTGGGTCTTAACCCATTAAATTGTGGGAGAGAAGTCATCACAGTTGTTGCCATCTTCCAATCTCAGTGGAAATTTGATCTAACAAGAAATGTGTGTAATAGCTCTCTCTCTCTCTGATCTCTCCCTTGATAGTCTTATAATTTTACCATTTCCTTGCTTCAAAAGTATTATAAACTAGCGAACAAGAAATGCTGCACAACAGCCACATGAGCATTTTGTGGCTTCAGAATGCTCAGGCTTTGGATACACTTAGATACTTGCTGCTGACGTGGCTGTATTCCATTGGGTTTATCCAATTGGATAAGGTTTTGGGGTGTCTATAGAAAGGCCGAAATTTCTCAAAAAGATTTGCTGGGAAATGCTGATGCATTTGGTAATGGGCCGTATTAGCCCGGTTTATGTTTCGGGTGTATATTGGGCATACCCAGTGAGATACAAACCCAACTTTTGGCCAGTATTTTATTTTTCGTTTTTTTTTTTTAATGACAAACATTATGATTTTTTTTTTTTTTTTGAAAGGGTTATCACTTGTGATTATAAACATGATTTTAAAAATCAAATCCGATAGAGTTGGTTAAAAAAAAAAAAAAAAAAAGATGGCTCCCAATTTTGTGGCAAACTCAAAGTTCTACTAGTGGTCATGACATAACTGTTAAAAATAATTTTGGTTAAATTATTAATGTGAAATTTTAAAATCAAACCAATTTTATTGTACAGTCATCTTTTATTTAAATAATAAAAATTAATCATTGGTAGCCTGAAGGAATGAGCTACATTGTTTTAGATATAGAGCATTGAAAAGCATAACCGGTAGTTGAAGTTCACTTGATTTTGAAAACTCTCGATTCTCTATAATAACCTTTCAACATGTGTTGCATTTGTTAAATCAGCCAATTTTTTTCAAATAAATTAAATGGAGGAATCTTCTCAAAAAAAAAAAAAAAAATTAAATGGAGGAAGGATTAAATGATGAAAAATTAACACTGTTAATAATAGGGGGACCAAGTTGAAGTAGACTAATAATTTAAGGACCAAACTAGTATGCTACTCAGTTTATTGGTTTACAGGCCCAACTTTTCATCATCTCCATTTTGCTTTAAATAGACTAACCTCTTCGTATAAGTTACATGTATTTAGAGGTTTATATTTATATTTTAGATTTTTAATTTTCAAAAATATATTATATCGATTTAGAACATAAAAGAGAACAAGAATTTGAAGAGAAAAATGAAATAATTGTCACCCGTTTGTGTTTTGAGTGGATAACATGTAAAATGAAAATGCAAGAGAAGGGCGTAGGAAGGGAAAATATATTGATAGTTTTAGTTATTGGTTGGTAGTATAAGTTTAGATCTCAATACTAAACTTATACTACCAAAGTGCAGAATTTTTTAAACAAAGTGTAGAATTTTTCGCAATAGCCTCTCATCTCCAAAACTATAATAGTAGTTGCTTGGAGTAAACCACCTGATCGTTGGTCTAAATTGAAATCAGATAGAGCCTTCCGTGGCAAGTGGCAACCCATTAGAAATCATAATGGGCAAAGGATCAAAGGTTTCGCAAGATACATGTGTAACACAACACCAATAGTATCGCGATTGAAATCTGGGTTTTACGTGATGGACTGATATTAGCTAAAGAATTTGAAATTTCATATCTAACTTAACTCTAGCGTTGTGGTTCAGTTGATGCTTAATTCCTCTACAAATGGTTTTATGGAACCTTTTTTTGACTGATTGCAGGAATCTCTATGTTATACCCAACAAGCAAATTAGGCATGTCTTACGGGAAGCTAATAGGTGTGTTGATGCACTTATTAATCTAGGAACTACTTTGTTATCTAATTATATACCTTTTGTTGAACCACCGAATGTGGTGGAACATTGGCTGACCCTCAATATGGCTGAGCATGCATGTAACAGACCTATTAATAAACAAAATATTAAAAAAGAAGTATAAGTTTTAAAATTGCTAAATTTATTTATATATCATCGTTCTTTCTCTCTTTTTTTGGTAGTAATTTGATAATTAGAGGGAAGACACTAGAGCCTCAAACCTCTTTGTTGGATACATCAAGATATACCAATTATACCATTTTTATTTTACATATCTTTGAAAAAAAAAAATCCATTCAACTATCTAGTGATGCTCTTCTCAAAATAAAAATAAAATAAAATAAAATAAAAAACCTATTAAGTGATGTTTGTATTTTTTAGAATTAAAAAAAAACAAAAACAAAATGAAAAATTAAAAACACCACAATCTCTAATTTATTTATTTAATAAATATTTTTATTTTAAACCTACATTAATTTAATTAGAAAAGAAATGGGAAAGCTGGACTCATATGAGAGCAACCACATCAGCATGTGTAAACTTGTGCAAAATAGAAAAAGTTACCCATTTTACATATTTTGACCCAAAAAAATACCCACATCAGTGAGTGTAAAATTGTGCATTTATGCACAAATGCTACAATAACCGTGTATATATGCATTGTTATTGTAGCTTTTGCATTTATTATTTTATATTTTTTTCTCTCTCCTTCACCTCACTCTCTCATTTCAGTTTCTCACTCTCACCTCTCTCTCTTTTATCTCCGGTACCTCAGTCCAGCCTCACCGACACGATCAGTCTAGCCTCACCGACGCCGATTAATCCAACCTCACCGATACAATCTCACTCACCTTTGATCTTTTTAAATTTTTTTGTTTGGTCAGTTTTGGATTTTCTATTTGATCAGTGGGTTGATGATGGTGGTTGTGTGGGTTGATGATGGAGGGTTGGGTATTGATCGTTGATGGTGGCTGGGTTTTGATGATTTTGATGAGTACTGATCGGGTCGATGGGTATTGATCCGTGGGTATTGATCTAGTTGATAGAGGTTGGGTATTGATCGTTGATGGTGGCTAGGTATTGATCGGGAGGATGGTGGCTGCATTTAGAATATTTTATTTGAATAAATGTGTATAATAGACAAACTGATGTAAATATTTTGTAAAAATAAGAGTATAAAAAAATAGATTTTAAATATACAAATTTACAAACTTTTCAGCATGCTCTCATATGTGGGTGTTCACTGTTGGGTAAACATCTCCAAAATCGCGTGCCTGATGAAAGGAAAAGAGAGGGCTGGCCTTGATGGAAGGCTGAAGCTGAAGCCCCTCTCTAGTCTCTCTCCAGTGTTGTGCAGTCCTACTGTTTGCTTCCACAATCTGACATACAAGCAGAAAACACTGCCCGAGGGTAAACAGTGTACAGACAGAAGTACCTTTGTTCTTATTTTTTTGGTTTTTTTAATCTGAATTTATTATGTTGGATTTGATTTTGGCAACGTATGAAGGACAAAAGATATCACCCACCAAGATACCATAAATGGGCCCCCACAGTTTCAGTCTTTCAAGATTCAGCCCTGTTGGTTGATGCGTGATAATTTGAACTGTCTGTCTCGTGAGAATTTGATGTGCATGGTTTGAGCCTTGTATTTGACATTTCAAAATGGATTTTTATAATGGTTAAGGTTTAATTTGTTCGTGCGTCAAAAAAAAAAAAAAAAGTTTAATTTGTTCATTTTAGAAGTCAAAGTATAGAGAAAACTATGGAATGTGAAAGAGTGCAAATAGCTACAATTGAAACAAAGAAAGCTACAATTGAAACAAAGAAAGCTAAAAAAACAAAGAAGCAAAGAAAGCTAAAACAGGTAAAGATACATAACTTAACACACAAATCTTAGACAAAACTAGATAAAAGCATATAATGGGAACAAATTAAAAGAAGGAAAAGAGAGATCTGCTTAGCTATAGATTCCTAACCCCACGACAAAGACAGGCATAGTTTAACAAACCACAATTACAAAATCCCTTTTCTTTTTTCGGGTACTTAACAAAATGCTAATAATATATTTAAGCCCGGATCCTCCTGCATCTGTCTTTCCATTGCATTGAATGGTTTGGCATGAATAGGTTAAGACCAATTTTAAGTGCAGCAAATTAACTAACCACTCGGATCAGCTTCCAAAGTACAATAGCAATAGAAGTACAGCAAGTTTCCACCACATATAGCTTGGATCATGCTTGGACGATGGTGGTGCTGAAGAGCTTACAGATCTGAAATCAATACCAAACAAATATTAATCAATAGCCAGTAATTACATGTGCCCTCAAATGCACATCTATGTGTTGAGATGTAGCAAAGGGCACAAAATAAACATACCCAGATGTACTGTAGGAACATTTACCATAACCTGTGACAGACAGCAAAGAGATCAGTATGGTTTTCATTTTCCAACCCAAACCACAAAACAATATTGTACTTTAAAATGCTAATTTTAAAACCACATTTCTGTAATAATCAAATGATTAAATTCTCTATTTCCTAACCATTTAAACTTCCGAGACAATTGGTAATGGTATAAGAGCTTTTGAACAAGTGGAATTTATCAAAGCCTTTCCTATTTTTATAATCATATATTACTGTAATTAACAGAGGAGAGAAGGCAGAGTTTAGTTATCTTACTGGGGTTGTTTTTAGTGATGGTGGCAGCTCCTCCAAAATTGCAAGCGATATCAGAATTTCCATTCTGTTGATAATAGTTGTTGAAAGCATAGGATGCATGAGACAAGAGGGTGTCAGGGTTGAAACAAAGTCCACCCTCTTGGATTTCTCTGCAGTCTGCCATTCCGAGTCCACAAGCCCAGTCTAATGCATTCTGCAAATCAGCTTGAGAAACCCCAGGATGGGCAACACACCATGTTGTGCCATCAATGAAAGTTGTGTTGCCTTCTGGAGGTGACAATGTTGTCGCTGGAATTGCTGTATCTGCCTTCTCTTGCACCACAGCTTCGGTTGTCAAAACTAAATATTTGTAAAATGAAGGGAATCAAATTAGTGAATAAAATTACAAATTGGTATTTCAAAAAATTGTTAATTGATATTTAATCAACATGCCTTTTGGCATTAAGTATGTTTTAGGTTCAATAAAACCATGAAGCTCTAAATATTTTGAAGAACTGTTATTCTGAGAGCTTAACTTATGAGTTTAGGCCTAATTATATTATATTAACATTTAACCATAACCCTTGTCAATGTTATTCAATTTGAGACTTCACTCACGCATGTAACCAACAATTCCCAACAAATCATCTACTCTAAATCTCTAATGGTGGGTTGTGCATATAAGCATTTAGGGGCACTTAGCCTAGAACAAGGATTATGGCACATTTGTCACATAAGTTACCTCAAAAAGTAAATAAGACAAACACCCATGCTCCATCACTATAATCTTGCAACATCAGCATTTTAACTGTTATTTACTGTCCTGAGGAATAATTCAACCAAAAAAAGAAAAAAATTGTCCTGGGGAATATTTCATTGATGTTTGAAAACAGAAATTGGAGTGTAGGATTTGAGGCTCGAGTAGGATCAACTAAGGTGCACTCGGGAAGCAAAGTGTGTGACCCCCCACCACCTTTTTCTTTTTATCTTCTATAGCACCATTGAGCTCTTTCATATAAAACAATTAAAAAAATTGGTTTGAGGGCAAGTGAGACAGAGTAGCCTTTCCGTTTTGAGTAGAAAAAAGAATAATTTACATTGCCATAATAAGAAATTGATATATAAAAACTAAAACTTTGACACAGCAAGGTAGATGCAATTAAATTAAATATAGATTTCTAGATGAAAAAGAACCCAAATCATTCAATAGATCCATAATGATTTTTAACTTGTATTTTTATGATAATTCGAGATTTTTAGCTTGTAAATGGTAAAAGATCGAAAAATTTGTATTCATAAAGCTCGGAATTTCATTTGAGCTAGTGAATAATGCGATGTAATTGTGATTACAAATGGACCAACCATGGAAACCGATAAATGGGCAGTGAAAAGTCAAATTTGGCGTCAGAATATTCATTTTGGTAGGCTTGGGGTATGTAGCACTGTGGCAGTGCCCAAGTCACCGCACTTTTGTAAAGTTTAGATAGTAACATGTTTTTTCCACCTTCTCAAAAAAAAAAAAAAAAAAAAAAAACATGTTTTTTCCTAAACAAAATAAGAAAATGGAAGTAAAAAGTAAAAAAATCTATTACTTACTTACATTTTGGATTTTCTTAAAAAATAAATAATTTATTATGATTTATTATTTATTCATTGGTTTACAAGCATATATTCATAATTATTATGTGCACTTTTTTTATGCATAATTTGACTTTATTTTTTAAAAAATATATAAAAATATCATTTAATAATATTAAATGCACCATGGTAAATTTGTTTATTTATTTTTTATAAAAAATAAATTTGAAGACATTTCACTAGATGTGTCATTTGAATTACAAGCTCTTGGAACAATTATCAAATGTGGAAAAAATTACACATAATAATCTATAAATGTTTTTTTTTTATAACAATAATCTATAAATGTTGAAAAAATGACGAAGACAAGGAGGTTAATTAGGGCTATATGAACATATTATCCACACTTTTTTTTTTCTGGAAATGCAAAATTTTAAGATAAATTACAGAACATTTGCCTATGTGAGAAAAAAAAATCTTCCATTAATGTTTTTTTTTTTTTTTTTAAAAAAAAACCGAAAAAAGGTGTGGTAGGGAATTTAAAAAAAAAAAAAAGGCAAATAAACAAACAGTATATTGACCTGCAAGTGCCAGGTTCTCAATAAGAAGTTAGAATAAAGAAATGAGAACAGTGAAAAAAAATACAGAAAATGAGTAGCTAGAGCAACAAATATAGTACATACACCACCTAACAAGTCAAGCCCATGAATAAGAAAAAGGAAAGAAAAACACCAAAAAAGGGTGAGCTTATAACAAGAAATAGAGCATTACCCAGATAGCATTCGATCAACAAAAGGCACAGCAAAAACCACATTTTCTTTGTCATGGCCATGGCTGCTTCCCCTCACCCTTCCGCCTAGCTAGAAAGCCTTTTCAAAGCCTCTTTTTGCTCAGCCTAAAACCAATAACAAAGGCAAAATGTCCCACTCTAGCTCTCCATGAACACACTTTGTCTCTCTCTCTCTCTCTCTCTCTCTCTCTCTCACTCTCACTCTCACTCTCACTTTGAAAGCTGGAGTACTAGAAGTATGAGAATGTGGGGTGTTTGAGGGAATCAGTAGTTTCTTCGACGAAATTATGTTCCTTTCACTTTTTTTTGAGTTTTTGGTCAACAGGGTATGATTATGGTGTACGCATCAGAAGAGTATACTACTTTGACAGGGCACAGCGGTGGAATCATTTTTAGACTTTCACAGAGATATGGACCTTTATTTAAGAAGGTGGTAGAGTGAGTCCAGCGATAAAGCAAGTTTTAGCTCTCTCTTCCTCAATCAACTTCTCGCGATATGTTAACCCTCTTGAAATTCTCTTTAGTTGCCTCATTCTATGAGGTCATTCTGGTCCATCTTATTTTACTTAAAATAATGTTCTTTTTATTCTTGAAATTTACTCTTTTTTTTTTTTTTTTACATAAAAGAATTTTTACTCTAACATAATTAATGTGTATATGTGTGTGAAACTCTTTTCTAGAGACTTGAACCCCGGTCCTTACCCATCACGACCCACAAATATTTATACTTATATAGTGACTACTGCACCAAAGGTGCATAGTAATTTTTTGAAATTTTACTTAAAAGAATGTGAAATTTACTTAAGACTTAAGGGAGTGTTTCTTTGTTTGCACCAAAAAAGAAAAAAATAAAAGAAAAAAAAAACAGGGAGAATGTTTCTTTGAATATATTCCTAGAGTGTAGTTCTACATCTCACACTCACTGGCACCGGCGTAGCTATGCCAAGAATGTCTTGTGGGGTCAAATAAAGATATGATGTAAAAGTCTATATAATATTCTATGTTCCTACCATGTATAATGGTATAAAAAAGTATTATAAAATAATTTAAAATGTAAATTAAGTATTTTATAACCCTAATATGTGTATTACAAAGATCATCTTTATTTAACTTAATAATTGTGTCAACATTGATAAAAATATTTGATATTTTTAACCTATATCCATCAACAATGTTTAGGCATTAAAGAAGTATAGAAAAAAAAATCATACAAAAGTTAATTGTTAGGGTAAGGACTAAAACTCTTATTTCTTTTTCCATTATTACTAGAGAAAATTGTTAGGGTAAATGTGTTTGAAATGTCCCATTAGTTTAAGTAATTGGAATATACAATTACTAATAAGATTATGACTTTATTGGAATAAAAAAATTATGAGTTTATTTAAATAAATACAAATAACCTTAATACTTTCTTTTATATATATATATATATATATATAATTTTTTGAGATTAGGGTGCTGTTATAAATCTAGCTATCTTCCATTTCATATGTATAAGTTTTTTATTTTACATTTTTTATAATTAAAATAGTTATACATATTATTTTGTTAAAAAAGATTTTTTTAAATTTACACCTTTTTTTTTTCCCGGAATGGTCCTAATGACTCCCCCACACCAAACTACATTTTGTAATAATAGGTAAAACCCTTAGGGGTGGCCTCAAAAAGTTGTTAGAGATTTTGAATTAAAAAATTCATAGATTTTAAGCCAATCTCTTGAAGTTACATTCTACAACCTTTTTTTTTTTACATAAAAATGCATTTTGTATTTTTATATCTTTTTTGCTAACTTTAATTCAGTACTTTGTAGTAGATTTTGAGAATAAATTGTCCACTTTCAATTCTTTAAAGCCAAAATGAAAATTCTCAAAACAATCTTGTAATTCTTCTTAATATTACCCTCTCTTTTTTTCTCATTCTCTTACCTGATGTGTTCTCTCTCTCCCACCAACCCTTTGATGCAAACAAAAACTTGGAATCTCAAAGAGAAAATAGAAAGTAGCAACAAAACGAGAGAGGAACTCTGATTTCAAAATAGAATTCTTGTCCGTTTATAAAGTTGAGTTTACAATTATCAACCTTGGCTACACTAAAGGAGTTGATTCACGTTCCTAAAATTAACTTGTTAACAACTCATACCTAGCACGTGTCCAAAAATAAATAAAATTAACCCATGTGTGAAAATCATAACAAATAGAGTTAGCACACATGTAAAAACCAATATTGCAGATAATTGTTATAAAGCTATTTATTTATTTATTATTATTTATATTGTAAGTGAGGGAGGATTTTTAAATTTTTTTTATACAAAATAGAAATTCTATTTTAATATAATCTAAGTGTATATGTGTGTGAAACTTACTCTTGGAGACTTAATGCTATCTTTGGAAGTTTGGAGGGAGAGGAGAGTAGAGGAAAGTAGAGGGGAGGAGAGTAAATGTGAATGGTTATCCTCTACCTTGTTTGGATGTTTTTAAAATTAAGTAAGGGAGAGGGGAATAATTAGCATTTTCATAGTTTGTATTTTTGTTAATATGGTAAGAGTAAATTTGATAATTCATTACGTCAAGCATTTCTATGCTCTACTTTCCCTCCAAATCTTTCCAATTTGGAGGAATTAAAAAGGAGGGGTTAGAAGTAGTTAAAATCACTTCAAACCCCTCCATATCCTTCCCACTCCTCCCCTTAAAAAACATCCAAACAAAGTAATTTAATTTACCCTCCCTCCCTCTTCTCTACTCCCCTCTACTCCCTATCCATCCAAACAAGCTATAAAATCGAGCCCCTGCCCATGCCAAAGGTACACATTGGTAAGGAGGTATTTGAACCCTTAACATTTTTGTTAAAAACACCAAGACATTTCGATTCGCCTAAAGGTCATTAGCTATTATTCAATTCCTACTAGATCTCATCTACTTCTTCCCATACAAGTGCTTTATTGTGGTTCCACAACATCATTCTACAATCCGAAGGTCAATAACCTAGATTACCACACTTAAAATACTTGAAACCCCTTTCTTTGTACTATTTCCAGCACCCATGTTGGGATAAATCTTTGACGGTGTGTGAATTAAATTAAATTAAATTTAACCCAACCAATAGAGAAAATAAAAATCCATGGAAGCGTCAAGAAAATCAATCAACAAACACACCAAGAATTGGGTTGAAAACCCTCTAGTGTAGAGAAAAAACCACATGGCAAATCTGATCAATCCACTGTAATAAAATAGCTATTACAACACTCAATTCATATCTAAAACTTGACTTCACAATAAATTGGGAAAGCACAACAATACATCTAGGAACAAATACAACATCACCACAAAATTTGGTAGCAAAATCTTTCACTCTAAATATTTCAACTCTATGTAATTGTAACACCCAAAGAACCTTCCTAGAGAAAACCCCTAATTTATCTTCCTTGCGTGTCTTGAACCAAAAAAAATTCACATTTTTTTTTTCTTTCAGTGTCGCATAAAACACTATTTTTTTTTTTCAATCGGCTTTGCTCTCTTGTGTGTTTCTCTATGAGTCTCTCCCGTTGAAAACCACACACACACATCCCTTTTATAAAGAATACTAGCCACCTACACTCCTAATCTAAGACAAACTAGGAATAGTAAGTCATGTACTTGCAAGCCGTTTCACCTATTTCTATTAGGAGTCTTCAATATTAAGGTGGCAAGCTTGTAATTCCAAGTGGACTGGACTTTAGGTGTCATGCACCTCAACAATCTCCCTTTCATCTCCCACTCTAGCCCATCAAAGAAAGAGATTTTCATCCCAACTTTTTAGTTAGTATTCATGCCAGCCAACCCGGCACAAAACTCAAGCTTCTATTGCATGAATTAAATGGAGAATATGAATATGAATATGAACACTATGATTAAACTCTTAACATCAAATTATTTGATTTGGAAGCTGAAGATGGAGGACGTCCTCTACTGTAAGGACTTGCATGACCCCATCGAGGATGATAGTGCTAAGCCAAGCAATATGTCTGATAAAGATTGAAAGAAGTTAAATAGAAAAACCGTTAGGTGTATTAAACAATGCATTGATGTTAGTGTGTTTCGTCATGTATCTTAAGAGAGTAATGCATAAGCTATTTGGGAAAAATTGAAGGGTCTCTATGAAAGAAAGTTGGCTCAAAATAAAGCTTGTGTAGCTAGAAAGCTTGTGAATTTGAAGCTTATTGAAGGGAGATCCATTGCCGAGCATTTAAGTGAGTTCCAAGACTTGGTGAATTAGATGGTTACAATGAAACTAATAATAGATGATGAGTTTCAAACTTTATTACTTCTGAGTTCCTTACTTGATAGTTGGGAGACTTTGGTGGCGTCAATTAGTAACCCTGCTTCAAATGGTGTGTTACAACTTACAATGATAAATGATAGTTTATTCAATGAAGAAACGACATGGGCAAGGATAATGCACATGCTCTTGTCATAAAGAACAATGGGTCGAGTTAAGTAGAAATTCTAAGGGGCATGATAAATCCAAAATTCAGTTAAGAAAATAAAAATGAAAATATGTTTGGTTACCAAGAAATCGCAAGAAAATTTTTAAAAAACAAATAAAGAAAAGAATAAAATTGGAAAAAAAAAAAAAAAAAAAAAAAAAAAAAAAAAAAGAGAGAAGAAATTATTTTAAGATCGTTGATGTGGCTATATCTTTTGCCATCTAAGGGTTGATGTGGACATAAAAATTTAAACATGTCAACATTAGACATACCAAAAGTGCACACCGTTAGTCATATAAGCATTTTTCATTAGTAGTTGACGGTAATAGGGACCAAGTGATCATAAATTGAAAAATAATAGGGATCAAATTGACTGCTACCAAAATGTAGGGACCAAAATGATATTTTCGCCTTTTTTATATTAGCCAAAACATAAATTCCGACCAAAACAACCAAAATATTCGTGGTACAACTAGTACATGCTAGTATAACCTAATATTTTAGGCCAAAATACAAAACTCACCCTCTAAATTTTACAACTTTTATTTCAGTCTTCTAAGTTTCAAAAATTTTCAATTCAGTCTTCCATTAGAGCATCTCCAACAGTCTATGTAAAGGCCAAATATTCTCTACAATAGATAATGGGACCATAAAAATAGACTCCAACAGATTCTCTATACTCGAAAATTTTTTTAGCTTATGAACAGTAGCCCATCAAGTCTAATAGGCTACTATACATTAGCAATTGAATTTCTTGGATTAAAATATTATACCAACTACTTATTATATCAATTCTTTCTCTCTCCTCCGGATTTCTTTTTTTCTCTCATTCTCTCCGTTACTTTTTTTTTTTTTTTTTCTCTCTCATTCTCTTATTCTCTCTGTTGCCGTTGCTTCTTTTTTTCTCATAAACCAAATGAAATCAGAAAAATAAAAGAAAAAAAAAAAGAAAAAAGAGAAAAGAGAGAGACCTGTTCATGAGCAAAAGAATTAATCCAAACACAAAACAAAATCCAAGTTGAGTCAGAACAAGCAAATATGAAAAAAAAAAAAAAAAAAAAAAAGAACAAGCTGATCTGACCCAGCCTAGTGGTGGGGAGGACGACAAGCGGAAGTGGTCCGGTGGAGATGCTAGAGCGGCAGTGGAGATGCGGTGGAGGCCCAAGCCGATCTCTCCTCTCTCTCTCTCTCTTTTCTTTGATGTGAAGCAAATGTGAGCCAACCAGAAAGTTCTTGAGGTGAAAAAGAAAATAAAAGAAGGGGGGCTGGACACTTGTGTAGAGGAGAAAAACAAGAAAAAGAAAAAAGAAAAAAAGAAATGAAACGTGGATGAAAATGAAATGAAAGGAAGAAAAATAATATAAAAAATAAAAAATCCTAATTGAAAAATACTACTACAATATTTTTACAATATTTTCACAATAAATTTTAAAGTAACAGATTGTTATTAGTTAATATTGGCGAGTAAAAAAATAATTTCAGTGGTGGGTTCAAATTAGAACTAGTAGCAACTTTCCACATAAATTTTGTTGTAAAAGTATTGCGTAAAATGTTGTGAACATAACACTTCTCATTAAAAAATATAGTTGTTAAAAAAAGAATAAATGATGATTAAAAAAAGAATAAACAATGAATAAAGAAATAATATTTAAATGAGATAGAGAATGGGATAGAGAATTTGTTAAAAGTGTATTTGAAAAAGTGAGTAGGTAAAAGCTAAATGTCACTGTTCATTCTTCAAACAGTACAAAAATTTGGAGAAGCTGCTGAAGATGCTTTTAAATAGCCATCCTTTTTTTGGTTAACAACTCGAAAACCATGCCGTTTTGAATTGATTTTAAATTTTAATTTAATTATTTATTTCAAATAAAATAAATAAATAAACCAAACGGGCCAATACCCAAACTTCCCTCCGTAGCTCTCATCAATGGCTTCCATACCCAATAAGTCAACAACGAAAATCCCAATAACATTAACACCATTACCATCAAATTCTAATAGATCACTTGCAACATCTCTCCCCATACCTTTTTCTTCTATATACTCTCTCACCACTCTGTATTTTCACTCTCACACTCTGGAAACCAAAACCTAGAATTCCTTTTTCATTTTCACCACCATGGCTATAAATATTTTTGGCCACAAAGTGAACCAAGACACACACCCATGACCTCTTTAAAGTCACACTTAACTCTAACCAAATCAAAACCTTCGTCACCCAACTCTCCATATAATCGACTTCTAGCTCTCCGACATCTATTGCATCCATCGTCGGCCTCCAAACCCAGATTTGCCAAAGCTACTCTGTTAATTTGTTTCACAATCGTCCTCTCTCCTTCCTATGCCATCTTGGTTGTCATCCCCTTCTCTCCCCTTGGTGGAAGAACATTGGGTTTGGTTTTATTTTTAATTTTTGGTTATTTTTATTAATTAACATTTTTTAAAAAATTAAGAAATAAATAATTAAAATTTAAAATCAGTCCAGAACGGTGTTGTTTTGGGGTGTTAACAGCAAAAATGGATAGCTATTTATCAAATGACTGAATTGAGGAGTTTTGAAACATAGAGGACTAAAATGACCATATGCAAAATTAGAGGACAAAAACAAAAAATGGTAAAACTTAAAGGATAAGTTTTGAATTTTGGCCAATATTTTATTTGGAACATTTTAAAGGATTATCTGTACCGAATTTATGGCCGGTACAATATATATTGCCGGTACTAGGAGGACATTGACTTTCTTGATAGAAATTCACTAGCAGAACCAGCTAACCCCAATAGTAATATTTTACTTATCACAAGTTTGAGGCACCTAACTCTACAACAAGGATTACTGGATTGGTATCAAAGGCATAGTATGTAAAATTAGATCGTCACAAGTCTAACGTTTAAAATACCAAAAGCGATAATTTTACTGCAACAACAAACTCCAAAACATGATTAATGAAGTACCAAAAATAGGGAAATGCACACAAAGATAAAATTTGATTATCTTCACGCATTGAATTTGTTTAAAACTTGAAGACGTTGAAGGTATGGTAAATAGAACAAATTAACATACAAATGAAATGTGCATCCTCAATTGCTTTTCATTTTTCCGATATGTAAATTTTATGTTGTTATCTTTTTTCAAACTTGCCGAATAGATTCTAATTTTTTTTTTCACATGCTTTCTCAAAAATCTTAAAAGGGTTACAAATATAGAAAATTTAAACTATTTTATTAATATGGTTTTTAAACAAAAGTTTCATAAACTTATTTAATTTTTGGAGTTCAAATAGGAGTAATATTAAAACCAAAATTCTATTGTTGAAAATACCAAAAATAACAAATTTTAAATTATTATGACAAAGTTCAAAACATGGTTAATGTAAATACCAATAAATTGATCTACAGCCCAGATAAAGTTTGATAATTTTCAATTATTGAAATTTATTTATAACCTAATCTCTCTAAACGTATGTCAAAGAAAAAAAAATTAACATATACCTGAATTTCAATTGTGCTCAATGAAATTTTATTTTACAATATTTAAATGTTTTGTTGTTATTTTTTGGGGGAAACTACACTTTACTACTCTAAACTATACTCCTGATTACACTTTACACCTTAAACTTTTCGAATGCATGTTTTGTACCCTAAACTCTGATTCTTGCTACATTTTGCACCCCAACATTAAGTTTTCTATTAACTAGGATGGAAAAATGTGGCACAATGTGAAAATACCTAAATACCTCTCTTCTCAATGCTTTAAAAACAAAAGATAAATTACACTTTACTACCCTAAACTATACACTTGCTTAAAATTTGCACCCTAAATTTTGAATTTCCATCCAAATTAATAGAAAACTTAATGTCGGGGTTCAAAGTGAAACAAGAATCATAATTTAGGGTGCAACACTCGCATTCAAAAAGTTTAAGGTATAAAGTGTAATCAGGGGTATAATTTAGGGTGATAAAGTTAAATTTTCCCTTTTATTTATAAGATACTTAATAAATTTGTGTGAGAACCCTGTTCTCTCTCCCTTGTGTGCGTGTGTGTGTGTGTGTGTGTTTGTTTGTTTCTCAAAAAAAAAAAAAAAAAAAGATACTTAAATCAATTCTACCATATCACATTTACATTTCATATAACATTTTAAAGGGTTAGAAATGTAGCAAATTTAGAACGATTTTTTTAATACAATATTTAAATAAAAATTTAATAAACATAAATATAAACATAAACATTTACATTTTTTTTTCCAATATAAAAATTTGGTCTCTAATGTTTATCTAATGTGTGAAAATGGTCTATAATGTTTTAGATGTATTATTTTAGGCCATAATTTTTGATATTATGTTAAAATAGTCTTTGCCGTCAAGCGGTAGATAGAAAAAGATGGCTTTCTAAAGGTGATATTAAAAAATTATTATCATTTATGCCACCTAGGTGTTCACGTGGTTTCCCACGTGGCCTTACTATTTTTTTAAAAAAATCCTAAAAAAATTACAAGCCTAATACAATTGGGATTGAAATTCATAAAATGTTGATTAAGATAGATCAAATACAAAATGGAACCCGTTTGAGCACATCATTGGTCAAAGAAGTGTCTTTCAGAGTTTGCAAAAAATAATTTTTTTAAAAATAGAATTATTAATTTTGAAAGAATTAATGTTAACATTAAATTACTTTATTGAAGAAATAACTAAACTTTATAAAACACATGACAAAAGTCCAAAACACAGGGCATGGCAGAATATTCAAACTTATTTACGAGAGTGATGTTTACGTCCATCCGTAAGTCATCACGTTCCTTTTATTACTCTTGTAAAATAATCAAAACAAGTGTTCGTTTTTTGATAAGTCAAAACATGTGAAATATGATAATACTAGATAAGGCACATGTAAGCAAAATATGATTTTCAAATATTGAAATTTGTTTACTATCCAAACACTCAAAATATATGGCAAAGGAAAAAAAAAAAAAAAAACACCTAATTTATATCTATGCTCAACGCCTTTTTTGTTTTTTAATATTTAAATTTTTGTAATTTTCCACCCCATGAGATGCTACTCAATTTTAACACATCATATATACCATTTAGAAGTCTTAAAGGATTACGAATGTAGAAAATTAAAAATAATTTGTTTTTAATACATTATTTAAATAAAAATTTCCTAACATAAACATAAACATAATACATACATTAGAATTCTTTATAAGCCATATTACAAATCACACCATCTAACTTTGCATAAAATTCAATTAAGTTATGTAACTTTAATTTCATTCATTTCAGTTCTTCAAATTTTTCTTTATTCAATTCAATCCTTTTTTTGTCAATGTTGTTAGGTGACTGTTGTTTAGTGCCTAAAAAAAGTAGTTTTTTTATAATAAAAAATAATAATTTTCTTACATAAATAAAAAAATTCATAGAATTAGTAATTTTTTTTTATAAAAAACATATATATATATATATATATATAAGAAAAGAAAATGAAATTATTTATTCTTTTATAAACAACAATCTTCAAACATAAATTTTGTATCGCAATTCAAGGCTCCATAAAAAAATTCCTTACATAGGTCCTACTAGCTCAAACAAGATTTTTATTACCGATTTTCTCTCTCACATTTTCTTTCTTGATTGTCTCGAGAACCAAAAAGTGACAAATTTCCTCAATTTTCTTTCTTTTGTTGGAAAATAATGTTATTAAACTCTCTCTCTCTCTCAACCTAGTCGTTAATTCGTCACAAGCCAATGTGTAAGGGCATTCGCAATCGTTGTCATGTAGTCAAAGCAAACTCTTCCTTTCATTCTTGATGTCCAAGTAAGACCCAAGGCAATACCCTCATTTCGCTTACCAAGCAACAACCTCCCTTTCCCATGTCTAATCTTCCTAGAGCTTTTGCAACACCTCTTGGGTCTTCAAAGGCCAAGTGTTTAGCACACAGAGTCAGTCTTTGACTATCGGATACTTGGCTTGGGATCTAGCTAGTGTTTCGATCGCTTCTTTGGCTAGAGGTCGAAAGTTGTTGTGAGATGAGATGACGTCAAATTTTTCATTTTTGTGTGATCAGAGTTTGCTCTAGGCGGAGGATGTTTGAGTGTGATTAGAGAGGAGAGCTTGAACAATGCATATAGGTCTGCAAAGGCAGCTTAAAACCAATCCAAGGTATAGAAAGCCGTTGATAGTCGTTTTTGTGACATATTTTCTACAAGTCCAATTAGGCTAAACCCAACTTCCTTGTGGACCCAATTCATCTATTGTAATTTATTTTGTTCATTTAAGCTTGACCTAAACCCATGTGACATAAGGGAAATTTGAGGGAGTGTGGTTTGGAGGGTATGAGGGGACTCTTTTTTAGACCTTTTGCATGAACTCAAGTCATGTGTGTTGCAAAGTGGGCTGGGGACACTTGCAACACCTAGAGCTCATAGAAAAGTTCTGGTATCCAAAAATTTCACCCAAATGGAAATACTGTCCATTTTAACCTCTAAAGCCTTGCTGAACCTAGCTATTGGCTGTCACTAAGAGTAGTTGGGGAAGAGTAACCAATGGGCTTTGCTCAATGATTTCCCTTATTGATGCTAAAAGCAAGCCAATCCTTTATCCAAACTTATGTTTTATATGTAATTTGCTACCCTTTTGTTGTTTAGCATATTGATTTCACTTTTGTAATGCACCATTAGCCTTTATTTAGTGAATATTGGAATTTTGGGTTTGAGTCTCCTCATTTAATCACAATTTAAAGAGCCCTAGGGGAATTTTGGGCTTGTTTTAGCATTTTCAGCCCCTTAAAAAGAGATGTCCTGAACAAAAGCATTGGCTGTGTACATAAAAAACGTTATATTTATATTTCTACTATGACAAAGAAGGTCCTATAAGAAGAAACTATAAGGCTTAGAAAAATAAACATAATTATGAGAAAAATCAAAATAAGGCAAAAGAACAAAATACCACTGTTGTTTCCACAATTGAAGATGTGGTGCTCTATATAGGAAAGGATGAATGTTGCAATGTTTCACATTCTTATGTCGAATGGGTGATTGACTCAACTACTTCTTGCCATGTCACTTCAAGAAATGAGCTCTTTACTCATAGAAAGAAAGAAAGTTTGGAAAGGTGAAGATGGGCAATGAACAATTATGTTAACATTGTGGAAAATGGTGATATTTGTGTTAAAACTAACATTGGATACACCCTGTCTTTGAAGAATGTGCAACATGACTTGCATATGCGTTTAAATTTGATTTCTACTCATATTCTAGATAAAGAAAGTTATGGCAACTATTTTGGTGATGGTCAATGGAGACTCTTCTAAGGACCATTGGTGCTTGCAAGAGGGAAATTTTTTGTTGAAACATTCACCCTCTCCTATAGAGAGCACCACATCTTCTATTGTTGAACATCGGTGGTATTTTGTTCTTCCTCCTTATTATGATTTTCCACATCTTTTTGTTTATTTTTCCAAGTCTTACAATTTCTTTTTATGTGACATTTTTTGTCGCAATAGAAACACTTGAATTTTCCTTTCAATTATGACTGATTTTTAGATTTACCATGCTCCTTCAAGTTTCTACTCTTACTTTTCCTCATGTTCTTTGTGACAAGAGCTTGTGCATTATCCTTACCCATGTCATTTCTTCTACTTTCTTCATTGAATAAACTATCTTTTACCATTGCAAGTTGTAACACATCATTTGGGGTAGAGTTATTAAGTGACACCACCAGAGTTTCGTAATTGTTAGGTAAGGAACTCAAAAACAATAAAGCTTGAAGCTCATCATCTATTATCAGTTTCATTGCAACCATTTGATTCACCAAGTCTTGGAACTTGCTCAAGTGCTTGGCAACATATCTCCCTCCCTTAAGCTTCAAATTCATAAGCTTTCTAGTTACAAAAGCTTTATTTTGAGTAGTCTTTCTTTCATAGAGTCCCTTTAATTTCTCACAAAAAGCTTCTGTATTAGTCTCTTGAGACACATGATGAAACATTCTAACATCGATGCATTGTCTAATACACCCAATGGTTTTTCTATGTAAATTCTCACGGTTTTTATTAGACATATTGGTTGGCTTAGCTCTAGCACCCTCAATGGGTCATGCATGTCCTTACCGTAAAGGAAGTCATCCATCATCTACTTCTAAATTGAATAATTTGATGCCGAGAGTTTAATCATAGTGTTCATATTCATATTCATATTCTCCATTTAATTCAACACAAAATAATCAAGCCAAATAACCAAAGCTCTGATACCACTTATTGAGATAAATCTACGTTTGTGTGAATTAAATTAAATATATCCCAAGTAACAGAGAAAATAGAAATCTACGGAAGTGTCAAGAAAATCAACCAACAAGAACACATGAAGAATTACGTAGAAAGCCTTCCAGCGTAAAGGGAAAAACCATGAGGTAAATCCAATCAATCCACTATAATAAAATAGGGATTACAATACTCAAATTATACCCAAAATCTGAGTTCACAATAAATTGGAAAAACACAACAATACATCAAGGAAAAATACAATCTCACCACAAAATTGGCTGTTAGCAAGATCTTCTACTATGAAAACTTCAACTCACTCACCCAAAGAACCTTCTTAGAGAGAATTCCCAATTTATCTTCCTTGTATGTAGATGTGGCAAAATGGGCGGGTCGGGTCAATTGGGTCGCGGGTCAAAACGGGTCATTTTTTAACAAGTCAATTGAGTCTCGAGTCTAGTTGGGTCGCGAGTTGGGTCGAGTTGACCTGTATTTTTCAAACAAGTTTTTTTTTTTTTTTTTGAAATAGATGTAATCTGTCAATTGTTTATGAATTCCTTAACTGTGATTAGATTCTCACTGGTGATACTGTTACCACTTACCAATTACCACTAAACACTTAATATCCAAATTTGGTGCAACTCTTGTTCTAGTTTTCTAGAAGTTAATTTTGGTATAATCTTCGATCTGTTTAAAGTAGGAAGAGAAAATGAAGGTGGCAAGTAAAGAATGACAAACTATAATGGAGTACATAACATATTAAGTAAAGAAGAATAAGTAAATATTTTATAAGAATTACACCTCAATCTCAATTTACTCAACGTTGGTAGATGTGACAAAACGGGCGAGTCGGGTCGAGTCGAGTTCAGGTCGGGTCAATTGGGTCAGGTTAGAAAATTCTGACCCGTTTCGCCATGTCTACTTGTATGTTTCTTTTTCCTTTTCAGTCAACTTCACTCTTATGTGTAAGTCTCTCTTCGATGAAACCCGCACATGCACACATCCCTTCAATATGCCCCATTTGGTATGCAAGTTCAAACTTCAAACACATGTTTTTAGTTTTTAAATAACATTATACGTATTTCTACACATTTTTTCATTCACACGTATTTTCAAAAAAACTGAAAACTATTGTTTAAACACACATATCAAACGGGCCCAATTTGTGGCAAGCTTGTAATCCCAAGTGGGCTGGACTTTAGGTGCCGTGCATTCAACACACTGGGCTCATTGGATGAAGGCACGGGGAGCTCGTTATTTCTTGCTTATCATCAAGATTGCTACCTTTCCTATCAATTGAAGAAGAACCAGCCTTTGTGTAGCTTGTAAATTATTATCCAGGCCTTGAAACACTTCGGATTTTGTTATACAACCGTGTGCTTTGCTCATACCTCTCAATAGATTTTTCTATTCCAAAGGGATTGTCTTATTTCAGGCCCACATAAATAAAAGCTCATTTTGATCAAAAACCTTATTTTTAGCTCATTAAAAAAAAAAAAAAAAAAAAAAAAACCATTTTGCTTTCAAATTCCATGAAACCCCATTCTTGTGTAAAATTCAACCTTAGGTCAATGATCAAAATTTTTAGTAAACTAAAAAATGGGTTTGAACTGGCCATATTAGTCAAATCGGGAAATAGGATTGTTTTTGATAGTTGAACCATTGATTTGATTCGGTTTTGAGTCTTTTGACCCTTTTGAGTTTTGTTGTTTGTTTTTTAAATATGGACCGGAGTCGCCGGACCCTTTTAGGTCCCAGTTCAAGATGGTTGCGCCCTGTGGTTCGGTTTGGTTTTTAGAACCATGAAAAATTGTCTAAATATTTTGGAAAGATGTGAAAATTAGTTTAATATGGTTGAATTCATTTATATTTTTCTAAAAAAATAAAATTATTTGCTTAATTATTGAAAGTTTAAAATAAGCCACTTATCTAGTTATTAAAGCAGCTCCAGTAATTAATTTGTTGTGCTAGAGTCATTATTAAAAAATTATTATTTCATGGTAAAAAAAAATGCATTATCTAGTAACATACCTAAGCATTTAAAAAAATAATAATAATAATTATAGCTTCAGCATAATATTAAACGCTAGCTATATCACAACAAATGAATTTTACCAAAATTATTTTTGCCACAATTTCAACGTCTAAACTCTGGGGGCTAAAGGCAGAAAGAGTTAGGGAATCTAACCCAAAAGTTCTAACCTGTCCAGTGTCGACGTTATTGACAAAAGAACCTTTAATGGGAAAATCTAAACAATAGTGTTTGGGGCCAACAAAACACAATCCCCACCATGAGGCCCAAAATTTTATTTATTAGTTTTGGCCTTTGGGCTTAATAAATCATTTCTGGTTTGAAGCTTAGTATGGTGTTGGGCCTGTGTTGTTTCGAGAAAAATGAAGTTCAGTTTGGGCTCCCAACTAAAATTGAGTTCGGACTAGGTTGGGCATATTGGGCCGCTCAAACAAATCTAATTTGACCACAAGACCCAAAAAGTTCTTGGGGTTTGTTTGAGATCCGTGTATTTTGTTGAAATTGAAAACTTTTTGTTGAAAATATTGTAAATAAAGGTAAATATTAGTTGGAATAATACAGTGAGACTTATGAATATTACCAAAAAGTGCAGTAGGACTTATGAATAGTAGCAAAAATAAACAGAATAGTAAAATAAGTTGACAAAAAATAAACTAGCCAAACAGACACTTAGTATTTCTTTCTCTTTTTGATGAATAAGACAATTTTATTTAATAAAAAAAAGGAGACAATTTTATAACAAATAGGAATTACAAAATTTGAAACGCAATACAAAACTCAAGCTGCTCTTTATTGCAAACCAGAGAGCGCTTAAGCTATATAATTTCTTATGATACATCATCTTAAATTTTGCTAACGGCCTTATAGTTTAATTGACACCTGCATAAAATGCTTGGGGTCTAGGGAGGAAATGATTCGAGCTACAGAATTAACAGTATATTGTAATTATTTTAAAATAAAATAAAATTTCATTTTTCAAACTTTCTTTTCTCAATAAAAAAAAAAAAAAGAAAAAGAAATTATATAAATTTATGTCTGGAGTATAAAGATGGCTCATGAGGATCATAAATAGCCATGCATTACAAGAAAATTGCATTTTAAAGATGTGATAAGCCCGTAGCCAGGTGAGGGGGGGAATCAAATTAACGGTATGATAAGACTGAAAAGCTTTCAACAAGGCTATGTGGAATGTAGCAATCAACAACAGTAAGAGATCAAATTGATTATTGATTTATAGAAGATAGGATAACTATCTACCATCCAATGTATATTTCCAAAAACTTGAGGGTTTTTTTTTTTTCTTCTTCCCTGTCTAGTGTCTAATCTCGGTTTTTTATTTATTTTATTTATTTATTTTTTAAGTTTAACACACTATTGTAAAAACCTTGTTTCAATAATATTATTGATTATTGATTTATAGAAGATAGGATAATTATCTACCATCCAATGTATATTTCCAAAAACTTGAGGGTTTTTTTTTTCTTCTTCCCTGTCTAGTGTCTAATCTCGGTTTTTTGATTATTTTATTTATTTATTTACTTTTAAGTTTAACACACTATTGTAAAAACCTTGTTTCAATAATATTTGGAGCAGTATGTAAATTGTTTGTTCTTAATTGCACCATTTTTATTTATTTATTTTAAATTTGGTTTATTGACATATTTATATACTTAGTTTTTATTTCTTAATGTAATTTTTGTTATTTTGATGTAATGAATTTACTTAATATTTATATTTTTCAAATAGATTATACAAATTGATGAGTTATGAGTTATCTATTCTATAAAAAAAAATTGATGAGTTATGATTTATAAAATACATTGAGAACAAGCGGTCACTTTTTAAGAATAGGTTAAAATATACATTTTCTTAATGACAATTTAATAGTTGGGGGAGGGAGAGATTTTAACCTTAAACCTCTCTCTTAGATACATTAGGAGAGGTGTCAACTAGTTAAGTTGTAAGGCTCTTCACATTATAAAATATGTGATGAAGTTTATACTTGAATTAATAATAAAGAAAATTTATATTAATTTCAAATAGGTTGGAAGTAGTTTTTAAATGGGCTGATGTGGAATGGGTTAGAACTTAGAAGTAGTTTCATGTGGGCTTGAAGTAAAAGCCTAAAGTAGTTTCACTTGAGGGATATTTGGCAAAAAAAAAAAAAAATTATAACACGTGACATATAATTGGAATAACACTCGATTCAAAATTAGAGTATAATTAAAATTTAATATTGGATCTTTATTGAAGTTTCTATGTGAACGACTTTGGTCAACAAAGTCTGCGCTTTTGCTTTTGATTTTTTTGTTTTTTTTTCCGTTCATGAACAGTAAATAATACTGTTTATGAACGTGATTACACTATACGAGACAAAGTTACTGTTTACGTACTGTAATAACACTGTTCATGAGACCCACAACCACTTTATTCATAAAAAAAATATTAAAAATGGGTCTCACGATACTATTTACATATTTAAAAATTATTTTGCTACAGTGTTTTTAATTTTTAGTTTTTAATTTTCAGTTTTCAGCAAAATAAGTTGTATCCAAACACATCCATTGTGTTATATTTATATTTTATACAAATGAAGTGGAAACAACATAAAGCATAATATAGTGATACATGAAAAATTGAAGGAAAAATTATTCCAAAGGAAAAACTACTGGGGGAGCCTCTCTGCCAACCCCAGGGAAAAACAGATTCTTCTATATGTATGAACTGTTGAACATGAACTTCTTGCTCACGACTCAAAGTAACCACTTGAAATTTTTGTTCTAGCAACTTGATAAGTATGGATGCAACAACTTCTTAATCACCAGGACTTCAATATTTGCAGTCTTGATCTCTGAATGACTCTTTGAGAGAACTTGGCATAAACAAACCCTAGATGCAAAATCATAGCTCTCCAAAAAATTTTCAATTACATCCAATAGGTTTTCTTTTATATCTTAGCTTTGGTGGCACAAAACCCTACAAACTTGGATGGCTGACTAAGTTTGAAAATTGAAAATTGATATAATTCTTGATTGATCAACTTTAGGGCTTGATTGATAAAAAATAGTAAATCTCAATTGATCGACTAACACAAACACCAAACTAACTTGAGCAATCCTGGTGTCAATCTTGACTTTGAAATAGATTCGAAAGACACTTAAAAGAATTACATTTGTTCATAGTTTGACAACCTAAAACTATAGACTCAACAAAACCATTAGCCACAAGACAAGCTTTGTACCAATCTACTGTACCATCAGACCAAGTTTTGATCTTATAAACCAATTTACAACCAACTACAGATTTTCATGGAGACAGCTTAACAAGATCTCAGGTATGATACCAAAAGAGAGCATCAAGTTTTTGTGCCATAGTGGTTTTCCATAAAAGGATTACAAGAAAGCCTTAAAGTAGGACTAAGATTTGTGAAGAGTAATGGTTGCATAATAACAATAATAGTTTGTGAGATAACGAGGGGGTGTTTTCACCCTAGTAGGGTGAGATAGAACCAGGTAGCTACAAGGATACACATGAGAGATTAGTGTACTAGGAGAAGATTTCGAAGTGAACGTACTCGAGGAAAAATTACCTTCAACAGATGAAGGGTTTTTTAGGAATAGAAGGATTTGTAAAAATCAACAAAAGGATTATGTTTAGCAAATTAAGGGTTAAAAATGTTGATGTCATTGAGGACATCACATTGACATCACCATTAACATGGCTGATGACATCATTGTTGACATCACAATAATCACAAGCATGCGCTAGCCTATGTACGCGAGTGCACGGAGTAGTGTCAGCTCCATGATTTTTTTTTTCTAGAGGGGGTCAATAGTATTGTAATTTTTACGTGCTAAGTCTTTTGCTAATGAAAAAGAAAATTGCAGGAAAAACAATTTCATTCTGCGCCTAATGACAAAGTAAGCTAGAGTCCAGAGAGAAGATTTATTTATTTATAAAGATGAAGTAGCAATTTTAAGAGTAGAGCTATTGACACAATATTTTCACAACAAAATTTAAGTGGCAAGTTGTTAAAGATATATAACAAAGTGATGGCATTTGTAGATCTAGATAAAAACCAATTAAAACTTGTTACTTAACCTTTATTGTAAAAATAACTCTAAAATGATTATATTCAACCTTATTTTAATTAGGATTGAACAAAATTTAAAGTTAGAGTATTTAAAATTTTATTTTAAGGGTAAAAAAAAAAATTTATATATAATTTTTGGTTTTTAGCCAGACCAGAGGGTTCATTGTACAATGCAATAAATAAGAGATTATTTATGCATAATTTATCCTAACCCTATTTTAATTCTAGCTAGTATGACTAGGAAACTTGACATGCAAGTATAGTTTTACTTTTGACCTATAAATATAGATAGAGTTTACAATTATGGGCTTACAACACGTTTGTATTCAAGGTCCCTGATATATCTAACATGCAAAAATCTTAAACATGAACTTTTTTTTTTTTTTCTTGAGAATTAAGCGTCTCAAAAGCTTATCATATAAAAAAAGCCATAAATGAATGGTTGAAAAGTGATTTAGGATGTGTTTTATAACTCTGCTTAAGAGCAAATCAGTAATGAGTCGCGTCACCTAATCATATGCTTAATTCTGCACAAATAATTAAGATCAATACTTAATAGATGTTGGGAACAAAATCTAGTAGTTAGATGAGCAACCCTTAATTTTTTATATACAGAACCAAGTCGACATAGAAACAATATGAAAAGGCTTCGGGAACATGAGGCGTGCATAATTTTATGGTACCAAGAAAGAGGAACTCGGATTCCACACTAGGATTCCCCACCAATTTTTCTACTTTCGGGTTGTTCTTGATACAGTCATTACGTTTAGTATTTTACAATGTTTTAAATCTCTGAATCGTATGAACTTAATATACTATAATACCAAAACAATATAAAAATGTTAGTTTTATATTGTGTTGATGTCATGGCTTTCAACTAACACTGCATTTTATTTATTAGTTATGTTGAGGATGAAGTTGTCTACGTGACATATTTTGCCTGTATGTCGGCCTAGCAAAACAGCGGGAATATTGGCTGGGTGTTTTGACTGTTTTCACTGCCATTTTTTTTTTTAAATCTTTCATTTTTGTGCTTATCATTACCTTAATTTTGGCATTATATTCAAATCATAAACTACTTAATTAACATGCATTCCTCAATCCTCACATGTAAATGGTCCAAAAGGTCAATACAAAAACAAGAAAAAGCATAATCTTGCTGCGTCAATCTCTAGGTTTGCTTGCTCCATTTTCATATTCTAATGCAATCCGTATTTCTACCATGTAAATTTGTGAAACTAACTAATATCATGTAATTTTCTAAGGGGTGCAAAGTCAAGAGGGAAGACATAATTCTGGTCAAGACCAGTACGAGTTATTAATTTCTGGGTCTTTTCCAATGACCTGCAAATGGAAATCGTATTCTTTGATTTAACCCATGCAATAATTTAAGAATAGCTTATTTCAAACTAAATAGGAATGATATATCCCATTTATTTGGGGTTTAAATTTTGTTGAGTTAACTTGAATCTGAGGTAGCTAGGTAGAAGAAATTTTTATTTACAAGTTGAGGGCCATTGGTGACGATGTTGATTTGGTATCATTCGTAGGTTAAGCTCATTGTTCTTCTATTTTTAGTTTAGTCGGTTTCATGGTGTCGTAAGCCACGAGATCATGCTAACTAGATTCTTGAAGTGATATGAGATAAGATTTCAACTATGACTTTAATGCATACAATATGTTATCACATATATAAATATATGTGTTAAAAAGATATGGCACAAGAAATTACCCTAGATTATTATCAGGAGATATATTCTCGCCACATATATATATATATATATATGTTTTTCAAGTCATGATAAAGGTGTGTTTTTTTTCCTGTTTTTGATTGCTGGGTACGTGTTGTGTGTTTTTCAAGGAAAGAACATGTGGAGGAGGGGGTTCTTAAATTTGCAATTTATAGTACAAACAGGATGAGTTGGAGTTATCCTGAAAATCTTTCTAGAACAACAAAATTGGCCTGCACATCCACACATTTATTTTTAGATCCTCTATGATCGCAGTGCTTACTTACAGTTTAAGTTAATGATTCGGGTTTTGCATTATTATTGTCAACTTTTCTATCACTTCCTGATTGAACAAAGAGACACATTAAGGAAAAGCCAAACATTGAGAAAGTTGATTAAAAGATAATTGTACTTAAAAAAAATGAGGTTTAAAATTTTGTAAATAAATAAATAAATTAAAAATATAAAAGAAAAAAAATTACATCCAAATTCACATAACTAGACCTCCTAAGTGGGATTAAGAGTTTGGAGCTACTGATTTACATGTGGGAGCAAGGATTCTTTGAGTTAGGAAGACCGGGAAAGCTAATTAGAAGTATCTTCGACTGTTGTCTGCACAAACACTAAAGGAGGTTGTCATGAAGATGATTTACTTTGAGAGGTTTACTAGTGACACTTTGATAATACGGTTAGGTCTGGCTTTTTGGAATGTAATGAACTTTTAGAGTGGTGTGATACTCACGGAAGGCATCTCTCTAGCTCTCCTCCCTAGATCGGACTTCAAAGCCTAGATTTCTTTTGATTTAAAGCCTGTGATTTTGGTTCGGTGACAATCATGTGACAATTGGGTGATTCAATGTTCCAACCCACTTTAAAATGAGCGGAAGGAGTATATCACATCATATCAAATGTGATGTAAGGTTGTTGGGGTATAATAAATGCAAATATGATTGTGATTCTGCATAATCAATGCTTTTATCTAGGCGAGAGATCTAATGACGAGATGAGGTCGGCAAGACGCGATCTCTTTATTCTTACTTTATCCATATAAGAGTGACCTATCCTTGTTGGTGACTTCAGTCAATCCCACTCTTCATGCCCGTTGAGATATGACCTAAACCCCTACAATTACGTTTCAAATTATTGCTTAATTGCGAAACTTATGGTTTAAAGTAATCAAATCGACAACAAGATCATCTTGTCTTCCACAGTATGTTAAAATTTGAAAATACAATTATTGGTTACATTCTTCCTCTTAATGTTTGCATGACATGAGGTAATATACCTAAATTCATTTATGACATTCTTTTTTGGTATAGTGTATTCACCATGAATTATGTACTTAGATGCCTCTTCACATACTCAAAAGGACTGCAGTGGGTTGATGCAGTCAGTTTTCTCTTAGGTTTTTCCACTTTCCTCTGCTGGTTTTGTTCCAGTGACTGAATAGTATTACTTTGATTATTTGTTAGTTCTATGTCACTGAGCTCACTAAATTAAAAAAACAAAGCAAAAGCCTCTTACATATGAGTGTCTGGCTTGAATTCCCTTATCAAAGAAATGTCATTGCTCTAATTCACATACAAATTCCACTTGGTGTACTTTTTGCTTGCCTTTTACACAACACCCATTTCCATCTAAAACTATCATGGGGCCCTTTTACATCAATTTCCTCTATATAGTCTATATATTTCCGTAGATGTATGAAAATGAGCACGAAACAATCCAAAACTCATGTAGGGTTTTAGAGAATTGTTCTTGTCAAATATGGGACCCATTTCTTTTTTGTATCGGTGTGGGACCCTCAGTTCCAACTGTTGCTTCCCCACTCTTTTGCTTCCAATCTTGGTGCAGACATGTCATGAAGGAACTGTTTTTTTTTTTTTTTTGTTGGCCATGTGAGTATTTTAGTATAAGTCTATTCTGTCCAGTTCTTGTTGCTAGATTGTTTTTCGAAATTAATTACAAAGATATTCAAATGGGGTATGTGAAAGGAAATTCGACATGCAATTTGCTTGTGTAGCCTTGTACATAGCCAGACTTTGTGCAATTAAAGTTGCACCCACCTTCCTCTCATTTTCTCATTTTCTATTTATTCTATATTCTTTTTTGAATGGAAGATATACCCATGGCCTACTCTAATTTCATTATCTTTAAAGACCTGATCATAATTAAAGATTTGGGACAATATCATCAATCTATCATAATTGAGTATATATGGCTAAAACATATATACAAAATTTATTTATTATTTCATGTGACTCAATATAAATCTTTCTTATGAGCAATTATAAATTATATAAAAATTGTTAAAATATCATTTATTCTAGGTTAAACTAAACCATAACAGTTTCAAGTTGTTTAGGTCGTGTTTTCATTAAAATTTATATATATCAAAAGGTTTAAGAAATTTAAAAAGAATTTTCATTATTTATTTTAAAATATATTTGAGTCATCTGCCATAATTTATTTTTGTGATAAAGACTCGTTCATAAACAGTGTACTTCTGTCACATTATTAAAGAGAATTGTTTGTCTTTTATTGTTACAATACTATCATAGTTCAATTTTGATAATATTAGTGAATTATCTTTTATTTGATTTATTTCAAAATATTAAATTAACATAGATTTTTAATTAATCCCTATAATAATAAATTGACATATTAGTAGTGTGAATTGAGTTCTAGTTAATTCAACTAATAAATTTTTTTGTTTTTTGAATAAGAGATTTGAAATTTAATTTTCATTTACATTAAAAATTAATTAGTAATATGACTTGATAATAAAAAATAATTATGTAACATAATTTGAAATACTATCGTATTAAAAAAAAAAAAACAAAACAAAACGGAGGCTCACATGAGTTGATATATTGGACGTTGTTTGGTGCATGGGCCAATTGGAGTAATTCTATTCTTTTCTTTTGCGAATGTAGGCCAATTTGAGATGACGTATTAAAGATTGTTTCCTACATATTTTACCTAAGAATGGGACATAAAGAAACTTCTCTAGCTAATAGGTACTAAATATAATTCCACCTTTACAGTCACAACCTCAATTATTGGGCTTCACTCAAGCCTCTCCCGATACTTGCAATCATGTTTCTGATAATGCTGTTTTATCAAAAATTAAAAAAAGTTTCTGATAATGCCTTTTAGAGAGAGAAAGAGAGAACACACAGATCTTCAGCATTAATTATAGGCTATTATGCAAACACACTGCAATATCTATTCATATAGAAAATAGTCAAATTACATGCATTTCAATTATTGACAAGTTTTTTACTCCCACAAAATAAATTATGAAAAGTATAATTTTTTTCGATTGATGGATATTAATAGCATTAAATCTCCACCCCTTAAATGAAATTATTATCTATATGTAATATCATGTTTGGTTTAGTAGTTTCTAAAATCTCATAATATCCAATAAATCTTGGGTTTGAAATTTTTTGCCCATGTCTTATGGTCATTCTTATGAGATTTCTCTCTATAATAACTTAGTACGTATAAAAAGAGAGAACTGTATACACCTGAGAAAATAGTCAAATATTCGAAAAAATTTGAACACTCTCCTTTATTAAAAATTAAAAAAAAAAGGGCTTATATGAAAACTCTCCCTCTCCCTCTCATGTAATATTAAAACTCGGTGTCAAACTATTTATATTAAGAAATTCCCTTAACTTTAAGTTGTCAAATCTGAATTGTTCAACGTTAATTCAATCTTACTTTCTAGAAAATTAATAATAATAAAAAATAAAAAATAAAAAAGCAAAGCAAAACAAAATGATGATTGTAGGCCTGGCCTGTACAAGAATCTCATGCAATAGTGAAAAGTCAGCTCAAGGGGCCAAATACGCACTATAAATGGCTCTACGTCTTGTTCAATAATGTCTTTGGTTAGGTTGCATTTGACCCACCCTTCAATCACCTGCCAGGGCCAGAAGAGAACTGATAAAAGGTAAAACCAAATTGCTCCTGCATGGATAGCCAAATATACATGATAGGTCTAATCATACACCACGTAATTAGTTATATATGGTTCTTGTTGCAGTATTCTATCTTTACCGAAATCTAGTTTTTTTTTTTTTTTTTTTTTTTTTTTTTTGAGAAACGAAATTTAGTTGGAAGGTACTGATCAAAATCATTCTTTGCCTTCTTTTTTTTCTTCATTTTTTTTTTTTAAATTAAAGTTAGAAGTAATTATTAGTTCTAATTAACTTAACTGGTAAATTTTTTTTTATTGAATAAAATATTTAGAGTTCAAAATTCATCTCCACAAAAAATAAATCATTATGTAGTAAATGTCATAAATTGAATTTCTATCTTACCTAAAAAATAAATAAAAACCCTTGGAATTAATTAACTTCGGGCTGATCGTCCAGTGGTATTGGATTTAAAGCATCTGCAATGAGCTGATCAACATAGCTCTAGTGTAAAACAATTTAAGAAAACATTTTTCTATTTTACCTTTCTACCTTTTTAATTGAAAACACGTGTTGGAGGGTGCACCCTCCAACAAACTCTCTAATTTTCTCTTTATTTATTTATTTATTTATTTTTTCTTCTTTTCATTTTCTTTGTTGTTTTTTTCCCAAACAGTCGCAACCCAGCAAACTTGATCATCTAGAATGAACCCATCAAACCTAGCAAACATATCGACCTAAAATGAACCCATCACCCACCAACCTGAGAACAAACCTAGCAAACACATTGACCCGAGAATGAATTCGTACCCAACAAATTCATAACCTAAATAGACACAAAACCCAAGACCATCACTATAAGATCTTAGTTCGATCGTAAGCTCTATAGTTTTGCCTCAATCTGATCCACCAATTCCCAATCTAGTTTTGAGCCATGGAGGAAAGTCGACAATAACATCATCCTAGTCTAGGAAACTGTCCACTCCATGTCCAATTCCAAGAGCAACATAGGTAGCATAGTATGGCCATCAAAATTTACCAAAAAAACCCGACTAATGCTAGGAGTAGGACTACAACTTTTCCTACAATTTTTACCATAACTTGTTCACATGACAAGTCTTGAATGGTGGAAGACTCCACTTTTCATAACTTATCACACGAGCAAATTGTAACAAAAATCGTAGTCCTCACATTTTCCCAAAAACCCTAATATTCTTCGGTTTCCCTTTGACTAAATGTTGAGCAACATGGCTCTTCACAGTATTTGCCGACAATTAAATAAGGAGTGAAATCAAATGATCAATGCGTAAAACCCATATTATTGAACATTTGTTCAGCTATAATGATTATTTATCTAGTTTGTCTTCTTATATATACATTTCCAACTACAGTTTACAGCTTTTGGATGTTGGGTTTACTAAAATCAAGAGGGTACAATACATTATTTTTATTTTTTAGATGGTATTTTACTGTAGTTTTTTTTTTAAAAGAAAAATTAAATAGATATAATATATAAAGATATCGGGAACTCAAATATACTTCCATCCTTTGACTAAATGCACATCCCAGGAAACCAAAAAAATAATATAACTAAAACATAAAACAACCAATGAATTGACAAAATAGCATGCGCAAACAATATACACAACTGCCAAAGTTGCCTAATTTACCTTTTATACTAAGATGCCAACTAAGCTGCATTAATAAGGATATAAAAAAAAAACGTGAATTAAATTAACCAATAAAACAACTTAAAAAAAATAATTAATAAAAGAAAAATAAACGAAATACAATAGAAGCCCGATCATCTAAGGAAAAAAAAAAAAAGAAAAAGAAAAAGAATTGAAAAAAGAAAATAGAAGCATCTCATTTTGATCAGAGGCGTGAGCCAGCTTGGGTAGTAGTCATCTTCTATTCTTCTTTAGAAATGGCTTAAACGAAACCAAAAGTATGAGCATGATCAATAAATTCAATACTTGGATGATATTCCCAAAAATGCATATATTAATCCCTCTTTTTTATTTTCAAATATGTCTAGTAATCCAAAAAAGAGGGAGTTTTTATATATTATTTATTTTTCATTTTTCATTTTTAGTATCCAAGTGTTTAACCCTCAAACTGTTCTTTTAAAACCCCCACACACTAAAAAGCCTTTATAGTCGGGTGTTTATACCTAAAAAGTTTTACAACTTTGCTACAATAACTTCTTATTATATAGCAAGTTTTAGAGAGTTATTTGTTGATATTTATTGTTCTCTCTCTCTCTCTCTCTCTCTGTCTCCTCACCACTACGTCCATGATGGCGATTGTTTTGAATTTGGATTTAAGCTGGCTGATTTAGGTTTTAGTTAATTTTGTGATTGATGGGTTGTGCAACGACGGATACTGATCTGTGTGGTGGTAGATGGCGGTGGTGAATTGGTTTGGTGTGGAGGTGGTAGTGGTAGTGAGCTGCAATTTCAATTTATTTTATTTTAATTTAATATTTTATTTTAATATGAGTTTCTGGGTATGGTATGTGATTTCAGAGATAGTTGATGGTTGTGGTGATGATGGATTCTAGGTGGTGGTGGGCTGTGGGAGTGGTGACTGTTGTGGTTGAGTTTTTTGTTTTTGTTTTTGTTTTTTTGCTATGGGGATTGATTTAGGAATGAGTATTGATAGTAGTGGCGGTGTTTGGGGGGGGGGGGGGGGGGGGGGGGGGGGTTGTGGTTGATTGGTTATATCTACTGGTGAAGAGAATAAGAGAGAGAAATTTCGACGGTGAAGAGAAAGATAAAGAGAGTGAAGTGAAATCAAAAAATTGTATAGAGTCAGATACATGTGATATTTAAAATAAGAAATGAAATGTTTGAGTAAATTGTAAAATATTATTTTAAAGTAGATAAAACAATTTTTTATATCTTAAAATAGGTTTTTTTTTTTATTATTATTTTTTTTTTTTATAAACTCAACTATGAATGCTCTAGGAGCGATCAAATTCAGCTATAAACAACACAAAGAGGAAATTATTGTTTTTGTGATAGGTGTCCTTATAAATTAATCATTTTTTTTGTTAAAATAAATTTTATCATTATAAATTAATGTTTTATTGCTAAAATAAATTTTATCATATGACATATGAGATTGGATTGTATTGAAAAAGTAATAAGAGCATTCTCATCAATACTCTTAAACGCTATAAATCCTATTTTTTAGCATCTAAATCCCAAAAAATCATCTCCATCAAAATTGGTATATGCCATAAAATTTACAATCTTGTTATAGTGCACTCTCATTTTTGAGAGCGCATTGTAGCTGTATTGTAAAATAAAAAATAGTTTTTTATTCACCCACGACTCTTTCTCATTTCTCATTCTCTTTTCTCTCTCACTTCTTTCATCTCTCTTCTCTCTTCTCTCTTCTCTCTCCGTGGTTCATGGTCTGTTGTGCTTGTTATCGATTTCTGCTCGTCACTGGTCTCTTCACGTCGCCGATCTCTGCTCGTCCCCAATCTCTTTGCTCTCGGTCACTTGATCTCTCTACTCTTTGGCTGCAACGTCGCCAGGTCGCTGCTGCCTCCAATTCGCCCTCCCACTCGCCCTCACCGGTTCAAATCTATGATTATCTCTCTCTCACACCTTGGGTTTCAATTTGTAGGTTGTGGGTTTGTACAGGGGTTCCGATTTGGACATATTTTGGTGGGTTTGTGATTTGGTTTTGGGAGGTGGGTTTGTGATTTGGTTTTGGATAGGTATGGTTTATGGTGGGCCGGTGGTGGTGGGTTTGTTGGTGGCGGCGATGGTGGAGGTTTTTTTTTTTTTTTTTTTGCTATGGTTAGTGATGGTGAGTGGATGTGTGGATGGATGTGAATGCGGAGGTTTCTTTTTACTGTGATTTTTTTTTTCTTTTTTTGTTAGTGGTGGTTGTGGTATGGGTGGGTGGTTGGATGGTGGATTTTGTGGTGACGGTTGGTAGTATAGTGTTGGCAGTGCTGTGAGAAAGAGAGAGATAAAGGAGAGAGAGATAGAGGAGAGAGAGGAAAAATAAAAAATTATTGAAAAATAATAAAAAAATAATATTTAAATAAAATAGTAAAAAAAGTAAAAGTTTTGATATAAATTATATTGTAAAGTAGTTTGTTATATGTTATAAAATTAAGTTTTAAGATAGTAAATACTAACTTTTTAAAAATTGTTAAGAGAAATGCTCTAAGTAGAAAATTAATTAAATTTTTTTTGAGAAAAAAATTAATTAATTATTATTATATTCAAGAATAAAAGACTAATTTCATTTTGACTGACACTAATGACTTTTTCTCCCCTTTTCAGAACCCTATAAGATCATACTGCGCGTGTGGGTTCAGTTTCTGCGCAGGTTATGAAGAAAAGCAACCAAATCCACGTGACAAACACCCAAAGATGACCTTCCCCACACGTGCCGTAACTTAACCCCGCGTCATCTAAAAAAGGCACACACAGCTATGGCTTTTACCAAAGTACCAAAACTCTACCACGGTTAAAGCCTCGTAGTAAAAAACACACAAAGTACGTAGTACTTAGCAAAATTTAAAACAAAAACCCAGATTAAGGAAAATTAAGCCCTCTATTTGTCTGTACAACCCAGCATAAATACCCCTCAACTAACTCACTATTCTTCATTCTCTCTCTCTCTAACAACAAAACCAGAGAGACCAAACCAAACACTTCTCTCTCTCTCTCTCTCTCTCTCTCTCCCTCTTTTTCTCTTTCTCTTTCTTTCTCTAGCCTTTATTAGTTTCCAGTACGGATTTCTTTTATGTAAGAAACCCTAATATTTAGCTCCGACGACCTCAAAAGCCTGCTACGTTTGCAAATGCGCATTCAAAGCCCTTTAATATACCACAGCACCCTTTTTCTCAGAGCTTTGACTTCTCTTTCATGGACTTTCTGTTCACGAAGAAAAAGTATCTGATTCTATAAACCCCTCAAATTCCCTGTTTATTCTGCGTGGTGGGGAACTATCTAACAGTCTCACCAAAAAAACCTGGTTTCAGATTCCATTTGGGTTTTTTCTTTATATAAGAGCTACTAGCATGGTGTACCTTGTTTCTCTGTAGAGAGGAACAAAATATTTTAGCTTTCTAAAATGTTAGACCGTAACAGAGATTCAGATAGCGAACTGAGTTTAGAAGCTTTGAATTCTGGTTATAGTTCAATGAGCAGCGATAGTTGTAGCAGTTATAGCCGGCTTTCCTTCGAGCTCATCGTTCCTGCAGCTTCACAATCCTCGCCTGAAAACCTCTTAACTCTGAAGCCTCACCGTTCCTCAGATTTCGCCTACTCCGCCTTTCGCCGGACGGGTCTCACCTTCCGTGACTTCAGACTCATCCGCCGCATCGGCGCCGGAGATATTGGTACTGTGTATCTCTGTGCACTCAGAGACTGTTCCGACTACTACGCGATGAAGGTGGTGGACAAAGAGGCCTTGGCGAAGAAGAACAAGGTGCAGAGAGCTGAGATGGAGAGGAAGATTCTGAAGATGCTGGACCATCCTTTTTTGCCTACGCTTCACGCCGAGTTCGAAGCCTCTCATTTCTCTTGCATTGTCATGGAGTTTTGCTCCGGCGGTGACTTGCATTCTTTGCGCCACAAACAACCCCACAAACGCTTCTCTCTCAGCTCCGCTAGGTATAATTTCATGTCCGATCCATATCTCTGAATATTATCTGAAACAAAAAAACAAAAAAGCTTTAACAAAGATAATATAAAAAAAGCTGCGTTTCTTTTGAAGTTGAAAGAGAAATTTCGTTTTTGCATGTTTGATTTTTTTTGTTTTCTTGTGCTGCGAGCGTTAAGTAAAAGTTTCTTTTCTCTTGTCTGCTTTCGCAGCTCTGATTTCGAATCAAAATCAATTAAAAATCGCTTTCAAATTTTTTATTTCCATTTTTTTGCTCTGCAGCTAAGATTTTCTCGGATCATCTTTCTGACTTAGCCGCAAATTTCCTTTAAATGAAAATTTTCCGTTATTGGATGTGATAGAAACCCATTCATTTCATTGCTTTATTGATCCATTTTGCTAGATCAGGCAATTTCTTTAGCTTCTCACACAAGTAAACATTATTGCTCACCGTTTGGTTCCCGAGAAGTTTGGTTAACTCGACCGATTCAACTCAATCTAACTCAGTTCATTTTTTATTCAGGTTTTATGCTGCGGAAATTCTGGTAGCATTAGAGTACCTTCACATGCTGGGAATAATCTACAGAGACCTAAAACCTGAAAACGTTCTAGTCAGATCGGACGGTCACATCATGCTCTCAGACTTCGATCTCTCCCTATGCTCAGACGCAATCCCAGCCGTCGAATCCCCATCGTGCTCCCCAGAAACCGCGACACCATCGACTCCGTCGTACACCCGCGGCGCACACATGCCATTCTCCTGCCTCCCGAACCGGCTCTTCCGGTCACGCAAGGTCCAAACCTTATCCCCGAACCGGCTGTTCGTGGCGGAACCGGTCGACGCCCGGTCTTGCTCCTTCGTCGGGACCCACGAGTACGTGTCGCCGGAGGTCGCGTCCGGCGGGTCCCATGGCAACGCGGTCGACTGGTGGGCCTTCGGGATCTTCATATACGAAATGATCTACGGTCGTACGCCCTTCGCGGCTCCGTCGAACGAGACCACGCTGCGTAACATCATAAAAAAGCCCCTCGAGTTCCCGACGTCCCCCACGCCCCCCAGCGCGAGCGAGCTCCACGCGCGCGACCTCATCTCCGGGCTGCTGAACAAGGACCCGGTTAGCCGACTCGGGTCGAAGCGCGGAGCCGCCGACGTCAAAAAGCACCCGTTTTTCAAGAGCCTGAATTTCGCTCTCGTGCGGTCGCTCACGCCGCCGGAGATCCCGGGTCTCAAAACGACGCCGAAGAGGTGGGGCGGCGGTGGTGTTGGTAGTAGCAGTAGTAATAGTAATGCACGATCAACGGCGTTTGAGTACTTTTGATTTGAAACAAACGGCGGGATTCACGCCACGTGTCGAGTCGGTGCTGCCAGATTTTGTCACTGGCTTTTGTCAAAGCGACGTGTATATTCGAGCTGTCTTTTTTTTTTTTTTTTTTTAATAATTTTTTTGAATGGGCCCCTCTGTTTTAGACGTACTGTTACGTGACTTTTATATGTTTGGGAGGGGATATACCTAATTTCACGTAAATATATAAAAGTGAAATGATATAATATAAATGTGGGAAATGCGAGGAAGTCTGTCTATACATGATGTAGTGTACTGCGTAGGTAAAGTAGAGTATATAGAGTAGAGAGATAGAGTTCTAAAAGTAGAGTAGAGTAGAGTCTTAAAAATGGAGAGGATGAGGGTGTGTAGTGTGGGATTTAGTATTACGAAGTCAGAGAAAATAGTATTCCGACAGGATTGAACCAAAGGAAAAAAAGCAGTGTGGGATCATATCTGATTTTGAGTTTTACGTTGCCAAATCACGGCGTTTGATTATGTCATGGTTATTGTATAAAGCCTCAACAGCCTTACTTGTTATGGTAATGCTTGGGGATGTGTGGGAAAAAAAGAAAAAGTGGAGGAAGTTATCCAGGCTAACAACTCGTAATTCGTATCTAATAACAAATACATAAAAGTGGTTTTTCTTTTTCTTTTTATTTTTCTATTCCAATTGTGTGTGTGTGTGTGTTTTTTTTTTTTTTTTAGTATTTAAATTTGGTAACTTGTGTGGCTAGCTCGTAGAACCTTCTTTCGTTTTTGTTATTGAATTATTGGAGGGACTTACGGACCTGGTAGTCGATCCGGCTGATTGCCTGTTTTTGACAATCTCCACCTTACCTCTTTACGATTGAATCAGTGTGAACATGTGGAGCGTACTTTCGTTGTCTTTTACTACTCCATTTTCCAAATCTTTTTATCTTAGTATGACACTCAACATTCCTATTTTTTTAATAGTTGAATATATACTTACTGGAGGAAGGTATCTCATTTATAAAATTTATTACATCGATGTATGAGACATATATATTATGAGAAGGATGATAAATATATATAATGTATGAGATAATTGTTACTTATTTAATAAGTCTTTGATCCGCTTCATCTCTCTATCATAAGAACTCTCCTCTTACTGATACACACTAGTTTGGTGAGTCATGAATCCATGACTTCATCCCTCCACTTTTCGTTTACAAAGGTAACGTTTGAGTTGGAGCTAAATTGCTCTTTCTTATAAGCTAAATGTCATCCAATTAAGCTTGATTCTAATTCTAAATTTTGGATTCACAACATTCTTGAATTTTATATAGTAACCTTGTTAGAATAACAGTAAGTGATAAAATTCACAACTTCCTTTTAAAACTTTTGACATAAGTGATAATTTATCATGTTATAAGAACAATTATTTATCAAGGGAAAGTTTCAAGTCATATGTGAGAAAAAGTGCCACAATAATGATAAAGTTATTAAATTTACTATTTTTTTATTAATTTAAACTTTTTAAAATTTTCTTTTGGAGAAAATAAACCTTTTGGATTAATGGAATTTTATCATAACTTTTTGTAGAATATAAGCATGTATTTGTGACATTGAATTCTCCTAATATATGTCACACCATTTAAGGTACCCGTACCACAATAGAATATATAATAGTCTCCCATAAAGCAAGATGTTTTTACATGTTTCTAAAGTCGGTCAACGAAAGTCTAGCATTTTGAACACGAATGCTATTTGCACAGCTTTAGGAATAAGGAGAACATAAAACAAAGAGGTTAGAATTGCCGTCACAAATCTTGTAGGAAAGAGGTTGCGAGCAATTTGCGCATTTCAGTCAAGAAAGATTGCGCTTTTGAAGGACATGATTTGGCTTGCCTCCATGCAACATATATAGAATTTTGCAACTCTCATGCTTTTCAAAAGAAACATGGAATGTGATAATATTGCGTTTATTTCCTCCTCCCCCTCTTTTGCTACTTTAATTATTCTGTGCATATAACTTCGTTTTATTTATTTATTTTGGTAGATGCAATAATGACTTTTTGAATGCATAAACGACAACCTTTCACAAGTCTTACGCCACCGGAACCAATTTCACTAATTAAGATCATAATAACTTCATAAGTTGGCCTTCTACATATGAGACAACTTTGTTCATTACCATCTTATAAGAAACCCACAATTTGGGTGCTTAATTACTAAGTAATTAAAAAGAATAAAAAAAAATTTTACTTTGTGGTTGTGGATAACTTTCATCTCTTATTTCTATAGAAAAATCATTTGCAGACAGATTAGCCTTGCTTTAATAAGACATAAGCAAAATATAGTAATGAACAATTTTGAATGATTAGGTTTTGACCCTTCCAGAGTTCCATTAATGAAGAATATTTATTAGGAAAGCTATGTTTACTCGAAAAGCATAAAATCTCCCAAATTCCACAACATTTTTTGACTTGGAGTAAGTTGATTTTGCTTCGCTAAAACCCTATCCTTATGGTAACTTAAGAATGACGCATATATAAGGTGATGAGGATAAGCAACACGTGGGGATAAGGAATCATGTAAGGCCACATGTAGGGCAAATAAAAAGCTTAAGCTTCAATGGCTTAACTTGTCTCTCTTTAAGGTCTTACCCTTTATTACTTTTATAATCAAAGTTAGGGTTTTTTTTTTTTTTTTGGTATTTAAATCATTGGATAATAATAATTTAGTTGAAATCAAAGCCAAAAAGCGTGTATAAAAAGGTCAAGAATTGTTTTGCAGAGGCCGAGGTTTGTGAAAGGACTTTTAAGCACATCCCCACTTTCACGTGTAAACTTAGACTGTGAGGAACACTTACCAAACAGTAGGCTGTGCTCAAGCGTTGAGGTTCGGACGTGTATTTCACAGTCATAAAGGAATTTTTCTCAGGTGAGAGGAAACTTTTGGAGAAGACTGTAATAGAGAATGAAAGAAAGTAAATTAAGGGTACGTGTGTGGTGGGACTGAGCTGATGAGCCCAATTGACAACACATGGGTTTGTCCATGTGATCACCTGCCAACCAGGCAGCCATACCAGCTCACTTTAAAGCACTTGTCTCCCTTTCTTGTCTCAAGCTCTAACAATGGCTACCCCACACACCCAATCTCTTTCACACACGTTGCATATACATATTCTTCATCTACTTCCCTCATGGTTGACCCTACGTACCCATTTAGTGCATCACCAGAAGCATATACCAATCGACCTTGTTTGTTGTAAACATGGAAAAGGATGAAGGCCAAAAGGGTGTCGGGATTGTTGTGAAGAGAGTATTGGTGATATAAAGGGAAAGGAAAGAAAGAAAGAAAAAAAAAAAAAAATAGAAATGATAATGGTGATGATGAGAAGGAAGAAAAGGCATTCAACATGATTGAAGAAGATGGGGATAATTGATGTGTTAATGGTAATGGTGCAACCTGTCCTTCATTAAATGGTCAATATATCTAAAATAAAATGGAAAAACTCACGTCTCTTTCTCAACTTAAAAAAAAAAAAAATAGTTGTAGATTTTTATTCTCTACAACATGATTAATGGAGTAATTTAAATATAAAAAAAAAAATGCTTTCTACCCTAAGATTTATAAGCTTTCCATTGGCTCGAGTCGAGTTGATCTATGTGAATTTGAAGGAGTTAGTCTAATCGTTCTTAATTAAGCTCTCATTAATCCTTATTTGATTTGTGAATTCTTAGGTTTAAATCATTATATGTCATTTGGGACTATCTTTAAGGGATTATTTCACATGATTACCTGGTCTGTATAAGACAAGAGAACACACATAAATAAAGAAAAAGTTAAATATTCAAAAGTTTTAGCATCTTCTTTAAGAAAAAAAGAAATAAGACTTTTAAAAAATATATATAATTTTATAATTAGTTATAATTTACAACAGTGAAAGATAGGCGATCCATTCAGTTGAATAAAGTTGATGGAGCAAAGCAACCAAACATTTGACAACACAAAGAAGCTCCATGATATGGCTAAGTCTCATAATGGTTTTTATTTTTTATATCATATTGTATTGTGTATTGTAAAATACATTAAATTTTTATAAACTTTATATTAAAATTATAGATATAGCTATGTAAAATGTAGAATTCATAATGTGGAGCCACTCTTGAAAAACCATTTCATCATTAATATCTTCATTCTTCATAGTCTCCAACATTTACTATATATATATATATACACACGTGTGTGTATGTATATATATTTTGTTATTTAGCCACTTTTTTAGAGTATGGAAAATGAACTTGGCAAATGTAAAGTAAAGTTTGAGGCATGTGGTCTAAATTTTGTATTAGAAAGAGAACAAAAATAAAAACAACAACAAAGAACAAACTCATGAACGTGTTATTTGATGGGGCTTCATCAAGTACTTCAATAATTTAATGTTAAAAACAAGCCTAACAACTTGTTGGACTCAACTCAAATTATAAATTCTAACCCCCTCCTCCCCCCCCTCCCCACCCCCAAAAAAAAAATATATATATATATATATATATATATATATAACTAACTTGTCTATTTATCATGTGATTGATCAGTATATATAGGAGATATATACTTACGATATGATACATTTTTCATTTGATTTGAGAACGACTTATTTGAATCTTTAAATAATTTTGTTAACCCAAGGTTTATCCACTATAAAACTAAAGAAAATCTCAATTTTACTCAAATATAAGCTTTTATTCTCTTTTGACAAACAAATATAGACTTTTATTTTAGTTTTATATATTGCAAAACCTATTATTTTATAGGTGTAGGGACTGGGTTTGAGCATTTCTATTATTAGATGAGTGGACTCAGACCCAACTAGTCCAATACAATAAATTTGTAGAGAATGGGTTTAAGAACTAGGCCCTAATGAGAATTACAACAACTAAACATGGCTACGAGTGGATTGAATAAGAAGGACTTGGACTAAAGTATGAAATTCTGTTCCTCGGCCCTAGCCTGAGGAACTAGTAGTTCTTATTATTGCCTCCACGTCTGGTTACAAAGGTCTCAAGTATTACACCAATTGTTACAATATTCTCTCCGCTTCTCCTTTTTCATCCCTCATTCTGGAGGACTTCTTACATTATATACTCCCTCTCAGTTGATCCTGGCCCTCCATTTATCAATCATGCAGGTTACTACTTAAGTGCTTATCCCATCAGTCACCTTCTTTTACTTTCTGTGAGCTGCAGCAACCTAGGCAACACTGTTCAGGGGTCATTTCCTCATTAATGCAGCTAGAATGTTAGTTGTGGGCATTTAATGTGGAGGTGACAGTTTCTCCTTGAATTGCTCATCCACCATACTTCCATAGCTGTCCCATTGTACTTGTCATTTTCTTGGGATGTTTTGGGAGGCTGCCTTCGGTGGCGTGTTGCTCTTCCCATCCATGATCTCGGTTGGCTAAGGACAGGATCGTCCTCTGCGACGCTTCTTGGCAACTTGGGCTTTCTACGTTCATCCTCGGGCATTTCTTCATCCTTGGCGTGAGCTTTGGGCTTAATATAAAGTGGGCTAAGGTTGCCAAATTCTTAGGCCCCACAATAGCCCCTCAAAATCCTGCTGTTTGGCTCCTCAGATGAGGAGGAGGATTTTGATGTCCTCGGGCCCTTGTTATGGCTTATCAAGTTTTGTCCTCCATCAATGCCAAAATCTTTTCACATGTCCAGGGCACGTTCTTGGTGCCTCGGTATATGGAGCGCGCCCTCATTAAATTCTGGCGGCTTTATGTTTTTCCACGTATAACGGTGCGATGATAATCTAACGGTGGGGATCTTTTTGACTTTATGGGTGGGAAAACCCACACGATTATTTTTAACTAGAGGTATAAATACCCATTTGAACCAATTCACCTCTTTACTTTTGCATTCAAGAGCTCTTGCGCACGTATCCTGAGTTCGGTCAAATCTTCAACAAAATTCACATCTCTTTTCAACATAAAAAGTCTGTCCGAGGAGCTTTTACTCATTTCTGTAAGTTTTTTTCTCTCTCTCTCTCTCTAAGCTTCTTTCCTCTTTATTCCTCTTTTTCTTTTGTCTTTCCTTGAGTCCTTTAGCCGTTTCCAGGAATGGGTAGGTTTAAGAAGTTGGTTGAGTTTGAAGAGGCAATGAAGAAGTTCATCACAGATTACAGGATACCAAGCAACGTGGGCTTGAGATACTGTGAAGAAGGGGAGGGGTATTTTAGGAGGCAGGAGGGTGAAGTAGTGATTCCCATAATCGCCTTCCTAGAAGGTGGTATGAGAATCCCTATGGGAGCAGTGATGAGGGACTACCTGAGGCACTTCCGGTTAGCTCCCACCCAGTGCGCTATCAAAGTGTTTAGGATCTTGGGTTGTGTGGACATTTTGAATGAGAAAATAGGGTTGAGGTTAACCCACCATGATGTGAACTGGTGCTACAACCTCCAACATCTAAAGAGTAAATCCTACTATATGAAGACGAGGGACGATAAGGTTCGGCTTATTTAGTGCCTCCCTAGGTCCAGCAAAGGGTTAGATAAGGATTTCCTCATCATGTCTGGGGAGTGGCACGACGGCCTTCATTATTTGTGGCCGAGAACCCTAGTCTTAGGGATTTCTCTATGATAGCCTTCTCAGGAGATACTAGGACCAGCTTCACTCCGGACCCCCATTGATTTGCTACGCCATCAAAGTACACCCTCCAACATGAAGGCCCTAGAATAGAGATTGCCCCAACTGATTTTTCATCCACGCTTCGCTTCTCTGCTACCATCTCTACTGGTGGTTCAGCAAATTCGGCCACCAAGTCAGCCAGGACCTGGCCCTTTATGAAGGTCCAAGGCAGGTACTTGATGTCAAAAGCCTCCAGAATCGTGTTCCATTTGGCGATCCTTCCCGTGTAACCAGCAGTCTGAAGTACAAACTTCAAGGGTAGTTGGGTTAGAACAACTACTGTGTGGGCTTGGAAATAGTGGGGAAGCTGTCGTGTAGCGTGGACCACAGCTAGTATGGCTTTCTCCAAGGGTAGGTACTTGACCTCAGCTTCATGTAGTGACTTGCTTACATAATAGACTGGCTTTTGAATGCTATTGTCGTCCCGTATTAGCACCAAGCTCACAGCATGAAAAGCCACAGCAATGTATGCGTATAGGACTTCATCGGCCTCAGGACTGGACATGATAGGTGGCTGAGATAGGTATTCCTTGAGCTGCTAGAAGGCCACGACACAATCCTCAGACCACTCAAATCTTTTCCACTTATTGATCAGAAGATAGAAAGGTCTACATCTATCAGCCGACTTGGAAATGAATCGATTCAGGGCCACAATCATTCTAGTGAGCTTTTGGACCTCCTTGGCGTTTTGCGGTGGTTTTAAATCCTTAATATCCTTGATCTGGTCAGGATCAACCTCAATTCCCCTGTGAGTAATAATGTAACCTAAAAACTTGCCAGATCCCACGCCAAATGAGCATTTGGAAGCGTTCAGGTGCAGCTTGTGCTTCCTCAAGACATCAAAGGTGCAGTCGAGGTTTCCTAAGTGCTCGGATACCACTTTACTCTTCACCACCATATCATCAACATAGATTTTAATGCTCTTGCCTAACTGCGGCTCGAACATTCTCGTCATCATCCTTTGATAAGTAGAACCTGCGTTCTTCAGGCCAAACAGTATCACCTTGTAGTGGTAGTTTCCAATAGGTGTCACGAAGGCTGCCTTCTCCTGATCCTCCAGGGCTAGTGGTATTTGATGATAGATTTGAAAGGCATCTAAAAAACTCATTCGAGGATGGCCTGCAGTCGCATCCACCAGCTGGTCTATCCGAGGCATGGGGAATGGGTCTTTTGGGCATGCCTTATTTAGGTCCGTGAAGTCTACACAAACCTACCATTTTTCACTTTTCTTCTTGACCACCATGGTGTTGGCCAACTATTCGGGGTAAAAAAACCTCTTTGATAGCCCCTACACGCTTAACCTTCTTCACTTCTTCCTTGATCGCATCAGCATGTTCTCTTGACGGGCGCTGGGGTGGCTGCTTCTTGGGAGTGATGGACAGATTGACATTGAGATGGTGATAGATGAAGGCTAGATCAATCCCTGGAGCATCACATGCATCTCATGTAAACACGTCAATATTCCTTTTAAGGAACTCAATCAACTCCTCCTTCTCCTGAAAAGGTAGCTGGGCCCCGACCTGAAAGAACTTCTCTGGGTCATCACCAATGACCACCTTCTTTAGATCTTTGCATTTTGCTTCCTCCACAGTTGCATCAGGACGCACCACCGGGGCCTTTGATTGCTAAAAGCTCTTTTCAGCAGATGCCGAGGACTTTGCATCAAGCCGATATGAAATGGCAGCCACTATGCACTGCCTTATTGTGGATTGGCAACCATGGATTTCGAGAACCTGGTCCCCTGATGGGAATTTCACCCTCTAGAGTAGGGAGGAGGCAACAGCCCCTAAAGTATGGAGCTATGGCCCACCAACGATGGCCGTGTATGGAGAGTAGGTATCCACCACGATAAAGTTCACCTCCATTATCTCTGGGCCGGTCTGGATGGGTAGCCTAATCATGCCCTTTGGAATAACAATCTTCCTATCGAAGCTCATCAGGGGAGAGCTATAGGGCATCAAATCTTCCGGCTTCAACCTTAGCCCCTTGTAGAGGTCAGGGTACATAATGTCAGCCCCACTGCCATCATCCACCATCACTCTCTTCACATCATAGTCCCCGATTCTGAGGGTGATCACCAACACATCATCATGGGGCTGGGTGGTCTCAATCTTGTTTTCTTTTGAAAAACTTAAGATTTGGTGGAAATTCTTTCTGGCCCCTCGGCGGGCATCTGAGTCACAGACAACACTTGTGAAGGGTGCGTGCCTGTTCAATTGGTGCGGCCAAGATTACATTGATCGTCCCTGTGGGTGGTCTCAGTGCAATGTCTCCCTGAGGCTCCTGATGGGTCTGGCCTTGATAACCACTAGACTGGTGCAGAAGGTGCTTCAGCTTTCCTTCTCGGACTAATTGGTCTAGATAGTTCCAGAGATTCTTGCAGTTCTCTGTGGTATGTCCGCGGTCCTGGTAGTATTGGCAATAAAGGTTCTGATTGGGCTCTCCTGCTATCTTATTCGGTCATTTAAAGTATGGCTCGTTTTTTATTTTCTCCAACACCTGGTGTATTGGTTCTCAGAATACAACATTGACAGTCTGTGTGTTGGTTGCTCTGTATTGCCCTATGAAATCTCTTCTCGGGCGGTTGTCTGTATATTGGTCCGACCTGAAATCCCTCCTCTCCTGAGGGATAACCTTCTCCTTTCTCTTGTCTTGCAGCTGGTCCTCCTTTACTCGTTTGTACTTATTGATCTGGTCCATTAGCTAGCGCATACTGGTGGCAGGCTTACCAATCAGAGACTTCCTCAAGCCGTACCTAGCTGGGAGACTACTTTTGAAGGTGCTGATGGCGACATCATCAAAACTGTCATCCAATTCATTATATATCTCCCAACATATGTCCGAGTAGGCCTTTAAGGTTTCTCCATCATGCATGGATAAGGACAATAACACACTTAAGGGCCGAGGAGCTTTGTTGTTGGTAACGAAGCGGGAGCCAAAGGCTTGGGTTAGTTGCCTGTATGAACCTATGGAATTTGTCTTCAAGCCATTGAACCACCTCATTGCCACTGGTCCCAAGCTAGATTGGAAAACCTTGCACATTAGTGCCTCGTTCTTGGAATGGACTGCCATCCTCTGGTTAAACTGGCTCACATGCTCCACAGGGTCTGTTTTGCAGTTATAAACAACGAAGGTTGGCTGCTAGAACTGCCAAGGAAGTATAGCTTCTTCTATATGACGCGTGAAAGGCGACTTGGAGAGTTGATCCAGTGCCCTGCTCATGGCATCGCTTCCCAAGCCCCTAGGAGATGGGCTTCTACATTTATGTCTCCAGTAGTGCTCTTCTTCGTGAGAGAAGGTCTCGCTTGGAGAGATTCTCGATCTTTGCCTATAGTCATCATCGCTTTCATCATCGGAGGGCACGTCAGGGCTAAAATGAGACTGCCTTCATTATGCATGGCGCAGCTTTCTCTTTAAGTTGTCTATCTCTCGCTACATGGCTAGCTTATCATCCTGTCTCTGAGATACGCGGCTCCTAACTTCTTCTGATTGCATGGCTTGGTTGTTATTTTGTCTCTAGAGCACGTGACTGCCCCCACAAGATTGGCTTTTGCTGGTTTGTGTGGTGTGCACACTTCCCTCTCAAAACCTTCCATTCTCTTCGTTTCGATTACGCTCAGGGTTAGGAAAGTTACCCTGTTATTGGGATCTAGCCAGCTCAAGTTGATGGGAGCCTGCTTGATGAGAGCCTGATCCTACCATGTTTGATTGCTGCCTTTACTAATACACAAGTTCTCCCCACAGACGGCGCCAATTGTAGGAACTGAGTTTGAGCATTTCTATTATTAGATGAGTGGACTCAGACCCAATTAGTCCAATATAATAAATTTGTAGAGAATTGGTTTAACAACTAGGCCCTAGTGAGGATTACAACAATTAAACATGGCTACGAGTGGATTGAATAAGAAGGACTTGGACTAAAGTATGAAATTCTGTTCCTCGGCCCTAGCCTGAGGAACTAGTAGTTATTATTATTGCCTCCGCGTCTGGTTACGAAGGTCTTAAGTATTACACCAATTGTTATAATATTCTCTCCGCTTCTCCTTTTTCATCTCTCATTCAGGAGGACTTCTTACATTATATACTCTCTCTCAGTTGATTCTAGCTCTCCATCTGTCAATCATGCAGGTTACTACTTGAGTGTTTTTCCCATCAGCTACCTTCTTCAGCTTTTTGTGAGCTGCAGCAACCTAGGCAACACTGTTCAGGGGTCATTTCCTCATTAATGCGGCCAGAATGTTAGTTATGGGCATTTAATGTGGAGGTGACAATTTCTCCTTGAATTGCTCTTCCACCATGCTTCCACGGCTGTCCCATTATACTTGTCCTTTTCTTGAGATGCTTTGGGAGGCTGTCTTTGGTGGCGTGTTGCTCTTCCCATCCATGATCTCGGCTAGCCAAGGACAGGATCGTCCTCGACGACGCTTCTTAGCAACTTGGGCTTTCTACGTTCATCCTCAGGCATTTCTTCATCCTCGGCGTGGGCCTTGGGCTTAATATAAAATGGGCTGAGGTTGCCAAATTCTTAGGCCCCATAATAGGAAATACTGCAAACCTAATTATCGACTCTATAAAACTCCAATCCTAATTAAGAGGAATACTTAAGGTAATGTCATTAATACTCTACCTTAAAATTGCTAATTTTGCATTTAGCTCAAAATTCGTGCTCAAAGGTATTGCACATGCCGAGCTCAAAATTAAAATTTTAGCCCAAAAGCAAAAAGTTGATTTGAGATACATTATGATCAATCATCAATTGGTACAATATGCTTGGCCGAGATCATGGAAGATATATATTCTTGGAGGACTTGATTCTAAACACATCAATCAGATTCTCACCAATAAAGGATAATGAAAAGTGGTAATTCGTACACAACATGAGTTCCTCCCTTTCCTTTTTTCTTCTATGAAACCCACTAAAAAATTCCCATGAAATCCCATTAAACACCACCACAGTTGAAAATCTCTTACTAATTATAGACATTGCATTTTATACCCCTTACAACTCAGGTTCCCGTTCCCCAATGATATTGAAATTCTAAGATCCAAGGTTGGTTTAGGGTCTAATTAGATGTTAAATTGACTTGAGAAATGTTAAAATGAAAAATATAACTTTAAATGAGCAAATAAATCTATTTTTGGAAAAGTAAAGCCAAGGAAATCTTCGGCCTGCGGTTTGGAACAAATCCTACATCATCTAGAACCCGTTCCAAACCCCCATTTTCACGATATAAATAGTCATACATGGTACCTTTTTAAAACACATAGAAATCCTAAGGGAAAACACTAAGATTCATTAGAAAATAGTGAATCAAAGAGGGAGTTTTTCACAAAACATCCTCAAGTCAATTTTCTTTTGAATGGGGTCTTCTCTGGCCTTGATCTTTGAGTTTAAGATTACTAATTACTTTTTATTGATTGTGAATAGATTTGACTGAAGGGAACGGTCAAAAAATAAAGCTTGAAGAGCTTTTGTTTTGAGATATTAGTTCTAAGCTTTTTCTTTTATTTTCTCTAGTTTAATTCAGTTTTTTGCTTGTTTCTTTGTTTGTTTTGTGTTTATATATGTTTACTTAGTTTAGTCTTTATGTTCCTAAGCATGTTAGGTTGCTAGTCTCTTTATTTTAAGTGTTACTTTGTTTTCTGTGCTTGCTGCATTTCTAGGCTAGGGTTTTTGAGCAAACCTACACACGCATGCATCATGCATGCGTGCGCAACATGCATGTGCAGGTCAAAGATGCGCACACATGTAGATGGCTCGTGCACGCAAGCCTCTGCATGCGCACGCATACCCTAACCCAGAAACCCTAATCCAAAATTTTCCTTTGTTTTCTTTGCTTATTTCATATGTTATGCCTCTGTTTGATTCCTTTTTATAGGTATTAGTCTCTGTTCTATGTTTATTATTTGTTGCTTTTCACATGTTTAAATTAGGGTTTATTTTTGGTTTCTTTGTTTTGATGCCATGAACACGCATTCACATGCTCATACATTGATGCCATAGGTACTATGATGCAGTAAGGTAAGTGAGGTTAGTCATGCATTCACATGTACATGCATTTGTTTGTGACATAATCTTGTTTAGGTTTGTTGAACATGATGTGGTGGTTTGAATAAGTGTGTTTGCATCTTAATGTTTTCCAATGATCCCTTAATGATACCATAATTGTTTGCTGCCTATGTCCTACCTTGACTTAGTATTCACATGCTTCTGCCTTTGATGTGATATAATGACATGATGCTAGATGAATGCTAGGTTGATATGAGATGCCATGATAGATGAATGATTAGCTTTTGAGATGATTAATGCAATGTTGTATGTTTAGATGTATGCTAGTGTGTGTGTGTGATCAGTATAGATACAATATTGAATATGCCTTTAATAGGGTTAAGACATAAGGCACAATGAGAGGAAGCCAACCCTAGGGTTGGACGATTTTGAGTGCCTAACACCTTCTCAAAACCATACTTAAACTCCAAATCCATACTCTGGTAGTAAGATTAAAAGGTTTTTCCTCAAGAATGCGCAATATATATGGTTCCTAGGCCATTACAAAAACTAGATGGTGACTCCCCATTGTGTCCACACTAGCTAGTACTTATCATCATCACAAACCCATCATCAGCTACAATTTTATCATCAACCAACCACCCCCAACCATCCAAATAAGGCAAACCCATTAACCAAAAGCACCCAAATATTCAATGGCAACACCTTAACTTGTTCTCTATTGAAATGAGTTGTGTCTTATTTAAAATTAGAGTTGTTCATATTACAAAACCCTAACTTTTTTTATCTTGATTTCATTAATTTTGTTTGTTTGTTTTATTTTGTTTTGTTTGTTTGTTTGTTTTTTTTTTTTTTTTTTTTTTTTTTTTTTTTTCTATTTTAACTATGACGTAATGAGGTGGGTAAATATATCAGTAACTGCACTAACCTAAGTTGAGTAAAGTTACACTTTTAAAACAATAGGCGGTAAAGTGATAAAGGGCCTAATCATAGGTGGGTACATTGTATTCAAACTTAGAATATATATTTATATTTCAATAATTAGCTACAAATAATTTTTTCATGCACAAGAAATAATATATAAACTTATGTTTATTCATATGTTTAAAGGACTAATGCTCATTTTGCCATCATTTATTTTGAATTTGGCCTTTTCATGTTTATAACTTTGGTAGAGCAATGCAATACTATAACAAAAGGATTATTTGTCTAGAAAAAAAAATGTTAAATACATAAACATTAGCTAATCATGAAGTATGAGACTTGGGGCTAAAAATTCATAGTCACTAATAACGGCTATCAACCATGATGATAGCTTTGATATCTCTCTTCTTGGAGTCTATTGATCAACCCTAAGCCTCTTCTATATTATTATTTTCTTGTGTATACATTTTTTTTTTATATAAAAAAAATCCATTGGACTTTTAAGCTATAGTCATCATCTTAAACTTAGTGTTTATGCTTTAGAATTTAGAAAGTTGGGAGTTGAAATCAAAATAGTGGTAAAATTATTCACAACTTGTTAGAAACTTAGGTCTAGATTTTCCGTCTGTTGTAACTCAGGCCTGCATACAGTATTAATTCATGTAACTCAATTAATAAGTAACAATTGTAATATTGGAGAACCTGCTAACCTACTTTTCCCCCAATATTGAGAGTCCATAGTTTGGAAGAAAAAAAAGTAACAACTCTTTTTGTTTTCTTTTTTTTTTTTTTTTTTTTTTTGTGATTTTAGATATATTGTTTATATATGTGTTTTATAATTTAGTCAGGAAAACTTATCTATGTGTTTTATAACTAACATTTTCTTGTCCATATTCTCAAGTTAAATCTTAAATTCCTTTGGGCGGAAGTAATACCCTTCAAAGAGCCCTATTATTCCCAAGTTAAATTTTCAATTTTCTTAATGCAATTTGATTAAATGTCCCACTTATAAACATATGTATAAAAATATTTTTAGTTTAGAACCTCATTTTATTAACATTATAGTGCCTAACAAACCCAAAAGTAATAAACCTTGCACATATGCACCCTGATTTATAAATATTGGTATTAAAATGATGTTGCAATTTATGATTATGTTGTTTAAATCACAATGAGGGTTTAAGAGAGAAAGTGAAGACAAGATTCTTTGAAGGGGAGGGGAATGTTGTGTCTTGAAGGACACATGGTAGCCAAGCCAATTGCAATCAATTTAGATTACACGTACACATGAGGAAAAAACATAACAGCTCCTAATAACAAACAACCTAATCTCCTAATCTTAACTCCTAAATAGTAGGAAAATATTATTGATAATAAGTCACGTTAAACTCAACCACTTGAACTCAATTTAAACAAATGACTACTACTACTTGAATTAAAATGCAACATCTTCAACTATAGCTTATTTGATGAAAAGCTTAGTTGTCATGTGTTCTTGGGACACAAAAAATAGTTTAAGTTCCAAAAAAAAAAAAAAAAAAAAGGCAAAGTAAATCAAAATTTATGCAAACTTTAGGGGCTAAAACAATATTTCAGCCTTATCTTATCACTACAAAAAACGCGTGTCAAGGCTGCGTTTTGGAGCTGCGTTTTTCAAAAACGCAGCTCCAGGGGGTAATTTGGGCTGCGTTTTTTCAAAACGCAGCTCCACCCTTGGACGTATAGCCGTGTTTTCTAAACACGGCTATAGAGCAGCTTTGAAGCTGCGTTTCTGTTTACTGAGGCTGCATTTATCCGGAAAGGCCTTAAGCTACGTTTGTAAAAACGCAGCTCTAGGCCCATTCAGGGAATTTTTTTTTTTTTTAATATATCCTAGAGCTGCGTTGAATAAACGCAGCTTGAACCTTTATAGAGCTGCGTTTGATTAAACGCAGCTCCAGACCTCTTGGAGCTGTGTTTAATCAAACGCAGCTCTAGGTTTGCTATAAATTGAAAATAAACCTAAATTTCTACACAGTTGAAAAATACCCAAATTGAAAAACACTCTCAGCTCACTCTTAACCTAGCTCCCGATCTCAACCTCTCGCCGCCGTGCTCTCCACCTCTCGCCGCCATGCTCTCAACCCAATACCCATAAACTTCACGCCTCTTAGCCTCCCTCATCAATCGGTAAGCTCTCTCTCTCTCTCTTTCTCTCTCATCGATCCTCTCTCTTTATAAACGCTTGAACCGAACTTTTCGGTTTCGTCAACGTCCACTTTCTTCGTTTCTTCCCTCTGATCTGTTCTTCCCTTTTCCCCATTTCACAGTTTCATTCCAATTGTTCTTCTTCGCCAGAACCCAGTCTAGCGTTCTTTGTCGGACCGGTCTAGACTGACTGAGCTCTTCATTCAGTCATGAATCCTATATAGTAAGCATCTTCGATCTCAATCTCCTTTACTATTACAGCTTTTTCCTCTGTTTGGTCGCTCGGAAAATTAATTAAGCATTCAAGGAATTGAAAAATCTGAGTTTAATTTTCGTTTTCCGATTTTTATTTTTCCTCTTTTGTTTTCTATGCAACCGAACGTGATATTAATTTGCTTAATCTCTTGAGATGTTTGATGATTTTGTGCTTTTTACGGTTGTGGATTTGAGAGAATTTTTTGACTAATTCCTAAAATATAGGGTTAACCGAGAAAAATAAGGGGGGAGAAGAAATTATAGCCGCCAATTTTAGCTTTAATTTTTTTTTTTTTTTTATGGATAATTCAATCTTATGTAGATTAAATTTTTGTAGTATATTGTTCTGTAATCGTATATGTTCCTTCTTTGCATGTTCGATTTTATTTATGTGCATTCTAGTTGTGGTTTGATTGATTTATTTATGTTTCATGCTTTTTTAGACCTGTGTTAATTTTAGTTTTTTGTTTCCTTTGGTATTCACTTATTTCGAAAACGAGAATGGAAAAGAAAAAGAAAAAAAATCAGGTTAGTGTAGAAAGATACTTGAATTGGGGCTACAATAAGTGTTGTGGGGTTTTGGTGTTTATGGCTTTCCAATGCTAAAGCTTTACAGCTACCAAATGGGTATTTTCTTATGTTGGTTTTTATCTCAATTCTCATTTGGGTCTTTGCATAAAAGCACTTTTGTCTATATTTTACTCTTCTATAGTTGAATTCTGCTTGTTTGGTGTGATCTCTTGTGTCTTTATATTGTTTTTTTGTGCCTGTTTGGTTGCTGAGAAAGTTGAGGAAAATAAAGAAAGTGAAATTGTGACTTTGATGTTTTTCAATTTGGTCTGCACAAAAACGAAAGCCCTACTGAACCTGAAATTTTTTATGAGGTGGGTGGGTGGAGGTTCAAGTTTTCATGGCTTCCAAAACTTAGGATAGGTGGGTGGAGAGTCTTTATTTTTCAATTTTTTTTTAAAGAAGGTGGGTAGTTTTATTCACCACTTATATATACTTGGGCGGTGCTTAAATGGCCAAGTCAGCCTCTCACAGGTCATTTGACACATCAGGTGGTTATGTTGAAACCAAGAAATTAAAACAAGATGAAAAATTATATTTGAAACTGTACAGCCTTGGTTGAGTCAATAATTTGCACAGTGGATAGTGTTCCTTGCACACAGCAGAGTCTGCTTTTATATGCAGCAGTAAGTAGACTGGTACTTTCATGGCAGCAATGCAATGAAATTAATCCAGTCCCTTCAACATTTCTTAATTATTTCAATTCTTTGAGAAGTGGTGGTTAATTGTACAACAAAAGGAAATCATATATAGATGATATGAGTATAATCATGACAGATTTGTCCTCTCTGATGTCTAAATCTTGTGTTGCCACTGAAATCAGCTCTCCTGTTTTGTGAAAAAAAGAAAAGAAAAGAAAAAAATGTCTATCTGTATATATGGTTTCATATATTAGCCTAATTATCTTATTTGTTCTATTAAAAGCTTTATTATTATAGGCTTCAAGATCTCTTCAGTATGATATGACTGTCCCTACTGATTGACCTGGAGAGAGGTTGCTCTAGTGATGGACAGTTAGACTTATCACTGTACAAAAGTTATGTTTTGCAAGATATAAATTTTTCACTTTTTTTTTTTCTAGTTTGATGAGTTTTTTAAAGAAGGTGGGTAGTTTTATTTTTTTATTTTTTACAGAAGTATTTTGGTTTTTAGGTTGAGTTTAGACACTAATTTCTGCTGACTTGAATCATTTCATTGCTAACAAAGTTGTTCATGTGACAGCGTTGTTCATGTGATAGCGTTGTTGTAATGAAGTTTTAAATATTGGAGTTATCTTTGTATTTCCAGTTTCTTATTTGATGTGAGCTAGAAAATGTGCAACTTAATTAGCAAATTTGATGGATATGGATGCATGTATATATCCAATTTAGCCTTCTGCATGTAAGTGGTGTATATGTTCAGAGCTGTCTACATTTGACATGACCCTGTGTTTGTTTTTTTTTTTTTTTTTTGTGGGGGGGGGGGGGGGGGGGGGGGGATGGTAACAACCTTCACTTTTGAGAGACATCAGACATGAAAGAAGAAAAAATATAAATATTTTCCCTTTTTTCTTTTAAAACGTACTCTGGAGGCTGGAGCATTTCCCATGTGATTCTTTTACCTACAATGTATAGAATGAAGCAAAGTTTACGAGTTCTTTATTACACTTTAGTTTTCTTAATCCTTCTATGGGATAACACAACTTTTTGCTATTAATATTTAGATTGTGACATACTTATTGTAAAGATGTGCGCTAGGGAGCTTGGTACAGTTTGGTTGGGGTTCAGGTGGTTCTTTTGGGCTGAACTGAACCTTAATGAGGTAATAATCAGATCCTAGGATTCTTATTAAAAAAAATAAAATCAGATTGTAGGATCAAAAAATAAAAGCCTTTATGAACAGCCTCTATGATACATAATAAAAGGAAAACCCCTGTCTTTTGCTTTTGCTTGCTTTGGGGTTACCACTTCCTGATTGTCATCCTCATTGGTATGGGGGTCTCCCTACATGATGTAGGTCAGAATACAGGGGTCTATTTTTTGTCATTTATTTATTATATTTTCTTGTAATTTTCGAAAATTTTGAGTTAGGGTTGTTATTTCCTTGATTTGAGTGGCTTTTAATGTATTACTAGTCAAATAAGGGTCCTTTTATGGTAGAGTTAGGGTTCTTAATCATTGTTAGACAGAATGTTATACCTAGTAGCCTGTGGATAATTGTAATGTTGAATGGCATGCTTTTTATGTTCTGCTTGCCTTTGTTGGTTTTATTCCAATTTGAAGGTCCCACATCAGTATATATGAAGCAAGAAGTAGGGAAGTAGATGTACTATAAGACATAAAAACAAAATAGAAAATTTTAACCATGCCTTTTTATACTTGCTTAATGTAGTTGATAGTTCCCAATGCAATATACATTATTTATTTAATTTTTTTTAAAGGCAGTGAATATGGATTATGTAAATGTATGTGCAGCTAGTGAACTATGTCTCATTGTTAGTCTTGTTTAATGTTAAGATTTTAAGTGTAAGCAAAAGGACTATGTGTAAGCTTCATAGATGATAATGACTCTAAAAATCTAAGGGATGTTGAACTTGTTAATAGACTGACTGAGATGATTGGTTATTTGTTTAGAGTTTGTTTGTTTTAGCTTAAAATGTTAGCTTATTTCCGGTGCTCTCATTGTCACAGCGCTGTATGTACGATGATGCTTGCTGGAAACTAGCTGCTGAAGTAGGATGATGCTTGCTGTTTATTTTTTGTAATGTAAAAAATCTTTGAGGGGTTTGACATTTTGTGATGTAAAACTCTGTTGTTGGGAAGTTGTTTGTAATTATTTGTTTAAGTAATATTAATTAATCTTTTGACAGTGATTAATTTTTGTTTGCTGGCAATTGGTTGGGAATTGTTTGCATCTAGTGTACAGGTTTTATTTTGATCAAGAATTGCAGGGATGTGTTTCGGAACAAAAGAAAATTTAAAAAAAAAAAAAAAAAAAAAAACCTATGGCTGCGTTTTCGAAAACGCGGCTATAGGAAAACCCAATGTCAGGGTCTAGAGCTGCGCTTGTAAAAACGCAGCCCAAACTAGGTCTAGAGCTGCGTTTTTAAAAACACGGCTATAGATCCCACATTTGAGCTGCGTTTATAAAAATGCAGCTCTAGGTCCTTATCCTAGAACTGCGTTTCAAACGCAGCCAAAACCAGGTCTATAGCTATGTTTTGTGAAAAACGCAGCTATAGCTCCAACATCTGTTGATGTGAAAAAACGCAGCTATAGGGCCTAAGAAACGCAGCTATATACTCGGTTTGGGCTGCGTTTCTAAAAACGCAACTCTAGGTCCCGCAGGGGGCTGTGGCCGCACCGCATAGGTTGTGTTTGTAAACGCGGCTATGAAAACGCAGCTATAGGCTATAGCTGCGTTTTTTTCGGGCTATAGCTGCATTTTTTAAATGCAGCTATAGCCCTCTTTTTTTGTAGTGTATGTCTCACTCAATTAAATGTGAATGTGTGTGTGTGTGTTTTTTCTTTTTCTTTTTCTTTTTCTTTTTTTCTTTTTTTTATTTATTTATAAACAATGTGCATATGTACCAAACTAATTTTTTTAGACTTCATAACCATAACATGTATTAACTTCCCCCTTTTTATTTATTTATTTATTTTAGAAATAATAACTTCTCTTTCCTTCATATTTTTCTCAAAATATGCATGTATATCATTATTTTTCTCAGCCATAATTCATCTAGCAACGGTCAGTGGTTTTAAAATGTCATTCCATATATAAATCAGATGTTCCACATATACAAATTGTGTCCATTCCATATAAGGACTGACATTTCAAAATGATAGACCGTTACCGTTGAAAAGAAAAGGTAAAGTGGTTTTGAGATGCCATTCCATATATTGAAGATATCCTTAATGTTCAATGGATGCGACTACTATTCTCCTTGCTTGAGACCTTTTCCTCCATGTCTTGAAGAAAATCAAATAAGAAAATGTGTAAGTCAATCATTTGCTGTTTCTTTTAATTTTGTTTTGGCTTGCTTTTATATCCAAAAACCAAGATTATATATAAAGTTTTCTGAGTTATTCAAAGTTAACTTCAATTTTTTGTTTCTATCTTTAACACAAATAGCTTCTTTTTTTACATTTTTTTTCGAAGTCTTCTTTGTCTAAGCTGTTAGTCCAACAATGATCTATAAATTAGAAGGAAAAAGAATAGCTTTTTTAACAAATCCTTCACTTCTACAAGATAAATATCAACCTTAGTTGATGTCTTACATGTTAAAATTTTTTTGTTAACTTTCATTTTCATCTTCATTTGAATCAATTACTAAGATGTGAAACTCTTTGCACTCTATCCATTAAATAAATTTTTACCCTATCTAGTAAATAAATCTAGGGATATAAAAAATTCACAACAATTTCATAATAGTATGAATTCTAATTAGTTCAATTGATAATATTTTTCGTAGTTGAATAAGAGATCTGAGAATCCAATCCTTACCTAGATAAAAAAAAAAAAGTAAAAAAAAAAAAAAAAATTTGGTGAATTGGGCAAAAACATCACGTATCATCTTAAGAGGGTGACATAGAAGATGACCATAGTTGTCAAAATGTAATTCATAACATGAAGTGATTTTCATTTTGTTGTATGATTGTATTATGTATTGTAAAATACACTAATTTTTTTAAACTTTATAGAAAAATTATAGATATACATATGTAAAATGTGTGTGTATATATATATATTTATAAATTTTAAAAATATATAAGACTAGTTACTACAAGACTCTTAGTCAGGGTTAGACATATGTGATCCTGGGTCTAATTCTCAAATTTTTTTAGAAAGAGACAAAATTAAGGTGTATGATAATGAATCTCAAGTTAAAGATAATTATTTGTAGTTTATCCTTAAAAAAAGTAAAAGATAATTGTAAAAGATTCAAAGTTTAATTACAAATTTAGTTATAACTAGTGGCTACAACTCCACTCAATATTTATTTATAAGATGCGAATTTTGAGAAATCCACTATTTGATTACATTTTCTTCTTATATCTTCTATGCTTGCAAAATTTCTAGAAAATCAAAGATCGATAGTTATATCATCAATCAAATATTTAAATTTCAAATATTTGTAGTGAAAAATAATTCATAAAAATAAATTTATGGATCAAATAGTAAATAATATTTGATTAACATGAAATTTGACATTGTTAAGAACATAAAGAAAATTAAATTCAACAGCTAGATTTTCAAAATATTTAGTTATTATAAAGATGTTGAGTGGATTTATAGCAATTGACTACAACTAAATGTGTAGCTAAACTTTATCCTTAGAAAAGATCGATAAGAGATAAAGGGTGGTGGCCAAAAAAAGAAAGGAAAAATGTTAAAAGTATTGCAAATTGTACTGCATAATCTTTACATAATGATAACAAAGTGATTTAAACATCTATTTTTTTAGAGAAGTACTACGTTCACAATATTTTCTCAACAAATCTTAGGTGGCATATTATTACTGGTTTTAAAATGAATTCACCATTGAAATTACTTTCTTGCTCACCAATATCAACAAATAACAACCGGTCACATAAATTTATTGTGAAAATATTGTGGAAAAAGCATTTCTAATTTTTTTATGTGATTTATTTATTTTTTATTTTTTATTTTTTGCAATAGAAACATTCATTTATTATTTAGAAAATGCTATAACTAATACATATTTTACTATAAAAACTTACGAAATCATATGAAAAAAAAAATAGTAATACTTAAATAATATAATATATATATATATATATATATAGTTGAATTAACTTTTTGTCAAGCTTGTATAGATGACATGTTGTATAGTAAAATTTGAAATCCACATTTCATATTTGTTGTCAGTTCAATATATAAAAGTTATATAAGTAAAATTTGCAGTATCCTAACATCATTAAAAATAAATAAATAAATGTATAAGCTTGCATATGCCAACTGCCAAGTACGTATCTCGTAAATAAATTACGATGGGTCTACACATATTGACATTTGACACGTTCTTTCTAGACACCTTTCGATGATAAAGGTGGATGTAGATTGGGGCGATGTCAGTTTTCCCATAATTAGCAATGGGATTGAAGCTAATTATTCCATGGGTAAAAGAGATATGGGATGACTTTCTTTCTTTAAATGACGCTTTTTTTCAAGCCCAACTTTGCAATTACGATGATCGTCATCATATATTTAATGGTTTGACTTTGATTTTAACAACTATAATCAAAGTCTTGTCGGAAAAATTCGATCATTTGTTACTAAAATATTATGGAAAATTGTTGGGCTAAGAAAAATGCCAGTTGAGATATAATCGAACAAAGCAAAATGCCAGCTATATTATTAGGTCTTAGTATCCATCTAGGTAGAGTTTCAAAGTAATTTGGCCTTGTTGTCCACTGCAATCCTGACCTATATAATTGCTCTATGAGATCAGTCAAATCATCTCAAGGTAATTAGAGCTATTAGAGGATCTTATTAATTGGGTTGAGGAAATTTTTGTCGATAAGGATTTACTTATGGACCAAACTTTACGTTCATGAATGGGATGTTGACCATTAAATGGTCGAAGCTTTTGTCTATATAGATTTGTACCATTATATATATGAGGATCTTGAATTAAAATGGAAAAAAAAAATTAAATACATGATAAATTTCGATTAGTGGAATATTAAATAGAACACAAAAAGAGGTATAGAAAATTTGTATTCATCGATCTTATGTGTTGACAAACTATGTCAAATTGTGAGTCTTGTTGTGTCTTGTAGTTGTAAGTTAAGAATAAGATGAATATCTAAAGATCAACTCATGAAAGAGGATTCTTGATCTATAATAATAATAATCTACCTTGATTTATTCATTGTTAGAACTAGGCTTTAAATTAGTCATTTAAGTTGACAAAGTATTTGAATTTCAAGCCCTACTTGTTAGTGTGTAAAAGAGGCTTGATAGAAATCGACTTATATGAGGTTTTATAGAGAAGCAACAATTGAGCTTGTGCGCCTAGATTTTGTATGAATATCTCTTAATTTCATCATACCAAGGATATCAAGGTACATCTAAATATCATTTGGTGAAGAAGCTAAAGCCACAATGTTACCGCATACTTATTGCTGTAATGAAAACTTTCAAAAAGTTTTCAAAGTCGATTGGAGGTTCCGGTCGTATAGTAGGTGCGTGTGTCATCTGTGATGACATCTATATGGTCAGTGGCAAAGCCAGGATTTCAGTTTAAGGGAGGCAAAATTGAAAAAAAAAAACTAAAAGCAAAATTAATCTAAAAATATTAAACAAAATTAGTCGAAGCTTTTGTCTATATAGATTTGTTCCTATATGTATTAGGATCCTATGCGTTGACAAATTGTGTCAAATTGTGAGTCTTGTTGTGTCTTATAGTTGTAAGTCAAGAATAAGATGAATATCTAAAGATAAACTCAAGAAAGAGGATTCTTGACCTAAAAATAATAATAATAATCTACCTTGATTTATTTAGATAGTTAGAACTAGGCATTAAATCAGTCATTTAAGTTGACAAAGTATTTGAATTTCAGCCTTATTTGTTAGTGTGTAAAAGAGACTTGATAGAAATCGACTTATATAATGTTTTATAGAGAAGAAACAATTGAGTTTGTGCGCCTAGATTTTGTATGAATATCTCTTAATTTCATCATACCAAAGATATCAAGGTAGATCTAAATATCATTTGGTGAAGAAGCTAAAGCCACAGTGTTACCGCATACATATTGCTGTAATTAAAACATTCAAAAGGTTCTCAAAGTCGATTGGAGGTTTTGGTTGTATAGTAGGTGCGTGTGTCATTTGTGAAGAGATCTATATGGTTGAAGAGTTCAAATGATTTATTGTAAGTTGTTTAAGAGTTATAAAGCCTAGGAAAATATTTTTCTAGGACTGTAAAACTTATCTTATCATAAAGTATTTAATTATTTATCTTGTTGGGGAAAATTTTCCTTGGAGTGGTTTTTCCCTTGGATTCTGAAGGATTAAGGATTAGTTCGAGGGACTTCTAAAAGGGCTATAAATGAACCAAGTTGTTCATAAACAGCTTAGGCTTGGCTCGATAAAAACCTTGTTCATGTTTGTTTGTTTATAAACAAGCCAAGTTTAAGCTTTAGTTTTAGGCTTGTTTAATAAATGAGCCGAGCCCGAGTAAAAAATATTGTTCATGAACAAGCTTGTGAACATCAAGGCTCGATACAAAAGTAACAAAACAAGTTGAGTCTAGGCTTATTTATGAGTTTGGTAATAAAATTGATATGAGCTTGACAAGTAAACTCATACCCTTCTAAGGCTTTAATTAATTATAATTTAAGACCACTCATCCAAATCAAATAGGCTAGATAATAAACTTAATATAGACTTGATAATATACTTGTATTGAATTTCAAGCTCAAAAACATGATATTGAGCTCCAGTTTGGCTTGAATAATAAATCAAGCCAAGCCAAATCGAGTTCAAGCTTTGTACTTTATAATGAGCTCAAGCTTGAAAATTATTTGTAGGCTCATATCAAACTCAAGCCAACCTTGAACGTTCTACTTTTGCTGTCGAGCCGAGCTTGAACATTCATTACTTGACAAAGTTTTACTTGTTTGCAGCCATACTTCTAATTGAAGCTCCTTTGGATATCCCTGTTGAATGGTATTTTCTAATCTTTGGCCCATATTCTGTTTGTTACACGGGTTGGACTACGAAGCCCAAAATTGCAAGTGAACTCATCGCAATGGAGCGTTCTTGGAAGCCCACAATCAGCTCCCACAAAATGCTTCACAACTCATAAGCATATTCTCTCATAAACAAATTGGATATCACACGTATTGAACTATTGATTTGTCTTCTATGTTGTCTTCTCCACCGAAGCCACTCTGTATCATCTTCCCAATTAAAGCTACTGGAGCAAGTCACTTTCTTAGCACAAAATAGGCTCAGATCAAACCACTCTGTATCATATTGATTAAAGTTGCTGGAGCACAGCAACCAAACATTCGACAACAAAAAGAAGCTACATGAAATGGCTACGTTCCGTACTCATAATTGTCAAAATGTGATTCACAATGTGAAGTGATTTTCATTTGTTGTTTCGTATTGTATTATGTATTGTAAAATACACTAACTTTTTATAATTTTATTGATATATATATATATATATATATATATAACGTAGAATTGTTTTTAATAAATTTGAAAAATATTCAACTAATGACTAATTTAATCATTATCTATACAATAATATTAACAAAGTTAACAAAATAAATCAAATTAAAATATATCTTAAAAATCTACATTCCAACTGATAAAACTTTTTTTTTTCTTTTGAGAAACAAACTGGTAAAACTTAAAAGTTATATCACATTTATTGCCAAATTAATTTCATTTCCATAGTTCAAGTTGATGTTATCATCATCTTGCAAAACCATTTCATCATTAACATCTTCATTCTTTGCAATTTCGAACATTTACTATGTCCTTTGTCATTTAATCTCTTTTCAAAGTATAGAAAATGAATTTGTATATAAAAGTAAAGTGTGAGGTGTGTGGTATAAATTTTGTATTAGAAAGAGAATAAAAAAATAAAAACAACAAATAACAAACTCATGAATGCATTAATTGATGGAGCTTCACCAAGTAGTTCATAGTTTAATGTTAAAAACAAGCCTAACAACTTGTTGAATTCAACTCAAATTATATATTCTAACTTACCCCCCCCCCCCCCCCCCCGCCCCTCATAAAAAGGAAAAAAAAAGAAAGAATTATAACTTACTTATCTATGGTTGAATATGAGATCTGGGATTCAATCCTCGTTTACACCAAAAATCGACCGGTGTCTTGGTCAAATAATAAATAACTATAATCATGTGATTGATCAATATGGTCTATATGTACTTATGATACAATACATTTTTCAGTTGATTTGAGAATAGCTTATTTGAATCTTTAAATAATTTTTTAAGCCATATTTTATCCGCTAAAAACACTAAAGAAAATCTCAATTTTACTCAAATATAAAATTTTATTATTTTTTGAGAAACAAATATAGACTTTTATTTTAGTTTTACATGTTGCAAACCCATTTTGTTTTTTTAGGAAATATTGCAAACCTAATTATTGACTCTATAAAAATTCATTCCCAAGTAAGAGTAATATTTTGGTACCGTCATTAATACTTTACCTTAAAATTGCTAATTTTGCATTTAGCTCAAAATTCATACTCAAAGGTGGTTGCGATCAATCATCAATTACTGCCTGCTTGGCCAACATCATGGAGGAAATATATTCTTGGAAGACTTGATTATGAACACATATCATTCAGATTATCACCAATAAAAGAAAATGAAAAGTGGTAATTTGTAGTTTTGTACACGACATGAGCTGCCCCCATCCCTTTTTTATTCTATGAAACCCACTCAAAATTCCCATGAAATCCCATTAAACACCACCATGGCTGAAAATCTCCAACTAGCTAGCACCCATCACCATCCCAAACCCATCATCATCCACAATTTTATCATCAACCAACCACACAAATAAGGCAAACTCATGAATCAAAAACACCCAAATATCCAATGGCAACACCCTAACTTATTGTCTATTGAAATGAGTTGTGTTTTGTTGTCTAAAACTTTAGTAAGATGATGTGTTGAATAGAGTTGCTTATATTACAAAACACTAACCTTTTGATCTTGATTTCTCTAATTTAGTTATGTTTTTTATGTTTTAAGTATGAAGCGTTGAGGTGGGTAATAGATCTTTAACTAAGCTAACCATAGATATGTAAAGTGACTTTTAATAAACAACAAGTAGTAGAGTGATAACATAACAAACCACATGTGAGCAAATTGTAATTAACCATATAATATATATATATATATATATCTCAAGAATTAGCCACAAGCAGTGTTTTAATGTAAAAGAAATAATGTATAAACTTACGTTTATTCTTATATTCAAAGAAATGATGCTTATTTTGTCACTTTGCCATCATTTATTTTAAATTTGGCCACTTGATGTTTATTACTTTGAAAGCACAATGCAACACTGCAACAAAGAATTATTCATGAAGTAAACATGGGCTAATCGTGAAATATGAGACTTGGGGCTAAAAATTGGTAGTCACCAATAACTGCTATCAACCATGATGATAGTTTTGATATCTCTCCTCTTGGAGTCTATTGGTCAACGCTAAGCCTCTTCAATATTATTATTTCTTATGTATACATTTTTTTTTATTATAAAAAATATCCATTAGACATTTCAACCATACCCATCATCTTGAACTATAATGTTTATCCTTTAGAATTTGGAGTGTTGGGAGCTGAAATCACAACAATTATAAATTATTCACAATCTTTATATTTTCCACAGCTAATCGATTTGTTAGAAATGAAGGTCTTTGTGCAATACTTTGTTCCATTACATTAGTTTCAACTATGAAATTTGAAAGCACTAGTTTCATATGAAATATCCACCGTGAAAACAGCTTGACTACTTTTTTTCCAATGTTGAGTCCATAGTTTGGAGAAAAATAGGGGGAAAATGTACCAACTCTTAATAATATCTTTAAAAAAAAAAAAAAAAAAAAAAAAAAAAAAAAAAAAAACCTTGACAATGTAATAACTTGTCACCTCATTTTTTTTTCTAATTCTATTTTTGGTCTAGATGTATTGTTTATCAATATGTTTATAATTTATTAAGAAAAGTTTGTCTATGTGTTTTATAATTAAAATTTTCTTAGCTATACTCCCAAGTTAAGTCTTAAACCCCTATGGGAGGAAGTCCTAAACCTTCAAAGAGCCCTATAATTTGCAAATTATATTTTAAGTTTTCCAAATGCACTTTGATTATATGTCCCACGTATAAACATATGTATATGCATTTTGAAAATTAGAACCCCATTTTATTAACATTAAAGCGCTTAACAAACCAAAACTTAAGAAACATTGTACATATGCACCATATTTTATAAATACTAGTTTGTAGCCCGTGCGATACACGATAATATTACCATGATGTTTCCTCAAAAGTACATCTAATTATATACATTAAAATGTCATATGAAAGACATCATTTTCTTTTCCATCTTTCTCTCTTAAATAAGGAACATAAAACCTAGAACGATAATGAAAAAATAAATGAGATTGTCAAGCATAACAAAGTAAAACTATTTAAATTATCCCTGACATTTTCTTGGCTATATTCTCAAGTTAAATCTTAAACTCCCCTATTGGAGGAAGTACTCCCCTTCAAAGAGCCCTATTATTTGCAAGTTAAATCTTAACTTTTCTAAATGTAATTAGATTATAAGTTCCATGTATAAACATATGTATATATATTTTAAATATTAGAACCCCATGTTATTAACATTAAAGTACCTAACAAACCAAAACGTAAGAAACCATGTACATATACACCATGATTTTTATAATACTATTATTAAAATTGTGGGGACTGAAGATTTGGCAACCCTGGCCCACTCCATATCAGGCCTAAGGCCCACGTCGAGGACAATGCAGTATCCAAGGATGAGCAAGAAAGGCCCAAGTTGTCAAGGAGCATCGCCGAGGACGACCATGTCCTCGGCCAGCCAATACTGAAGAAGGGAAGGTCGGCGCCCCACCAAAAGCACCCTCCCAGGGCGTGCCAAAGAAAAGGATAAGTACCCAGGGTCGGTCGAGGGAATATGGTGAAGGAGTAATTCATAGGGAAGTTGTCATTCCCACATTAAATGCATGCAGCTGACACTCTGGCCGCATTAATGGGAAGTGACCTCTGAACAGTGCTGCCTCAGTTGCAGCATCTAATAGGAGGTCTGGAAAGGCAGTTGATGGGACAAGCCTTCAGACACAGGCTTAGATGATCAACAAGTGGAAGGCAGAGATCAGCTGAACAGGACTATATAATAGAGTGAACCCCCAAAGAAGAAGGGGTTCGGATGGTTAGGTGGCAACCTCTACCTCCATTAGCAATCAGGGAAGAGCTCCTCGGACTAGGCCGATGACGAACTTCCCCTTAGAAAACTTAGCCAAATCTCACTGATGATCTTGTAAATCCACATCAACCGTTGTATCATTCACTAATGCCTAGTCCTTCTATCCACTCTCTACAAATTTATTGTATAAGGTTAACTGGGCTTGGGTCCACTCATCCCCAGGAGGGAAGTGCCCGAACCAAGTCCCTACAATTGGCGCTGTCTGTAGGGAGGACTTGAGGATTAGCGAGTGCGACGGTTGGTGTGGAAGGGTCAATAAACAACACTTCTTCCAAGTTAAAAAACACACACACACACACACACACACACGCACAAACAACGGCAACGTACTCATTCAGAAGGCAATCATCATAAAGATATGAAAGATTCAAGAAGTAAAGTAAACGAAATGTGGCCACTTCTTTATTAAGTAAAGAAAAATTACATTGTACAACAAATGCTTAGGCAGGCTTGTTCTATAACTAATTACAAAGGTAAATGCTTAGGCAGGCTTGTTCTAAAGCTAAAAAAAGAAAAAAAGAAAAAAGAAAAAAGAAAAAAGAAAAGAGATGCCTAGGCAGGCTTGTTTTAAAGCCAAGCTAAGCATGGAGGGAGAGGCGGAGACAGGCCTGTTTTAAGACCGTCCACAGCTCCCCAACCAGCATAGGCGGCACTGGGAAGGAGAAGGAAGAAGAAGTCGCAACGCCTGACGGTCCCATCTCAAGGTTTCCCCTTGATTCTCTCCCAGTCCCACGACGACCGGGCACTGGCGAATCACTACCAGATTGGAAGGCCGGTGGACCCGCGCGCGGAGGAGAGACGTTATGTTCCTTTCGGATTTCCCTCTTAACTACAAGGGGAGTCCTCTCTCTGGCTAGGTTGAAAAGAATGAGGATCTTTGGCCTCTGCTTATTTCGCCTCCACTGTGTCGTCCAGGATCGGGGTGGCATTCTCGGCTCCTGAAAGGGGCTCGGCTTCCTTGTCCTTGCCCTTTTCCAGGGCCACTCCATCTCCTCAGGCACAAGTTACTATTTTGGCAAGGCCCTTGAAAATGCCTAGAAAACGGAGAGCCTTGAGCCCCTATTGAACCTAGACATGGCAAAACGGATTAGAATTTTCTGATCCGACCCAAAAAATACCCGACCTGAACCCAATTTTTTTGACTCGAAGCAAAAACGGGTTGACCCGTGACTTGACCCGTGTTTTTTGCTGGTCAACCCGACCCGACCCGCGACCCGACCCGAACCCGAACCCGAACCATTTTTTTAAAACTTTTTTTTTTGGGTAAAAAAATAGTAAAACTAAGACAATATTGGTTTAATTGTTTATTGTGAACTTTAAGGAAACAATTGATACATTTACATAACTGCATGCAAATTAATTGAAAGACAAATGATTAAACAATCTGTAATGAGTAAAGATTTTTAGATATCAAATAGCAAAGTACATGCCAAGATAATCTGGTTACAGTAGAGTTAAAAACATAGATTTAAAATTGTAAACATGTGTAAGAAACATTCACAAGTGTGAAAATAGTGAAGCTAAAGTATCAACTTAGCATAAATTATGAATACTTGGACCTATTTTTTAATAATTTATGTTCAAATTAAACGGTTTTTCAAAATAAATTATGATATTTTCTAGAGTGTGTGTTACTTAATAATAATATGATATTCATAAAAGATACCATGTATAAATAAGTAAGCAATCACATTTTAAAGTATATCTCAAATTGAAATAGAGTGTCAACCATAATTGATAATAGATTATAAAATTAATTTTCAAGATTGTAAATTTCTTATATGTTTTTATTCTTTATCAAATGAGTTATTCAATGAGTTATTTGTAATTTTGTTTTATATTTTGGAATGTTGATATTGTGTAGAAATAAAACTTGTGTATTTGCTTTACTTATCTTTGTGTTATTTTGTTTTAGATAGCAATGTTAGGATTTGTATAATTTTAAAATTATTAAATAAGTATTAATAAGTTTAACTGAGTTCATTCTTGATATAAATGGTGAATTCAAAATAATGCATTTCACATCAAGTAATTTGTTGCATAATTTTCCAAATAGCAAATACATGTTTTCTTTATCAAAAAAAAAAAATTCATGTGAAAAATACGGGTCAACCCGACCCGACCCGCAACCCGATTGACCCGAACCTAATTTTAACCCGTTTTTGACCTATGACCCGTTTTACCCGCAACCCGATTGACCCGACCCGAACCCAACTCGACCCGCCCGTTTTGCCATGTCTAATTGAACCCAAGTTTTTGTGAAATTTGAAGAAAAGATTAACCCAAGATGCCTTATATAGAAGGCAAGAGCTGGTGAAAACCAGCCCGCACAGAATTCTAAGGAAGAATTACTGGAGGTATTAACTCCGCCCAATTTCCAAATAACTTACCAGCCGCTGGATCCTCGTAAATCCTCAAGGATATTAATGAGGATGCGCCTCGCGCACTGAAGCGTCAAGCGCGTTACTCAATTAGCCCAAAAAACGCCTCGTAATGGGAAATGGCGCGCTGGGCTAAGGAGCCAGACCGGAGAAGGGTCCCCCCTCGGCGGAGCAAGCTCAAGGCTGTTATCACTCTAAGGGCAGGCTCCCCAACGCTGAGGATGAGCTCCCTCACTCCAAGCAGTAAAGAAAACTCTAAGTGCTAGACAGAACCAAGGCCTTGCATGGTTCTCGGATTCAAGCTTATGGGGAAACTAACTACTTCAAGAATCAAATGCTAGACAGAACCAAGGTCTTGCATGGTCCTCGGACTCAAACCTATGGGGAAACTAGTCTCTCAAGAAGAATAAAGTGTTAGACAGAACCAAGACCTTGCATGGTCCTCGGACTCAAGCCTATGGGGAAACTAACTACTTCAAGAATCAAGTGCTAGACAGAACCAAGGTCTTGCATGGTCCTCGGACTCAAACCTATGGGGAAACTAGTCACTCAAGAAAAATCAAGTGCTAGACAGAACCAAGGTCTTGCATGATTCTCGGACTCAAACCTATAGGGAAACTAGTCACTCAGGAAGAATAAAGTGTTAGATAGAACCAAGGCCTTGCATGGTCCTCGGACTCAAACCTATGGGGAAACTAACTACTTCAAGAATCAAGTGTTAGACAAAACCAAGGTCTTGCATGGTCCTCAGACTCAAACTTATGGGGAAACTAGTCACTCAAGAAGAATAAAGTGTTAGACAGAACCAAGGCCTTGCATGGTCCTCGGACTCAAGCCTATGGGGAAACTAACTACTTCAAGAATTAAGTGTTAAACAGAACCAAGGTCTCACATGGTCCTCGAACTCAAGCCTATGGGGAAACTAACTACTTCAAGAATCGAGTGCTAGACAGAACCAAGGTCTCACATGGTACTCGGACTCAAGCCTATGGGGAAACTAGTCACTCAAGAAGAATCAAGTGTTAGGCAGAACCAAGGTCCTGCATGGTCCTCGGACTCAAACCTATGGGGAAACTATTCACTCACGAAAGATCAAGTGTTAGGCTGAGTCAAGGTCTTGCATGGTCCTCGGCGTCAAACCTATGGGGAAACTAGTTGCTTCAAGGGAATCCAAGTACTAGACAGAACCAAGGTCTTGCATGGTCCATGGACTCAAACCTATGGGGAAACTAGTCACTTCAGGAGGATCTAAGCACTAGACAGAACCAAGGTCTTGTATTGTCCGCGGACCCAAACCTACGGCGAGGCTGACTACTTTGGTTCTAGTAGTGAGTACTGCAGAAGATGGTGACCTTTCCTACAATGGGATCTCAAGACCAAGCCCATGAGCATCACTTAAAGCATTTTAGAGTTCGATAGACTTGGTCCTGATCCGACACACATCTAGAGAGTTCCCCTGTTTCCATAACTTTAAACACTTACTAAATAAATGAAGGGTTTGGTGACCTCGACCCACCTCGGTTCTAAATTAAAAACAAGAGAGAGGTAGGTCTCCATTTGCATAAACCTCCATACGCTATTATAATTATCAATATAATCGGTTGAAGCGCAATTAAAACCAAGATTGTGCAAGTAAATATATATATATATATATATAATATAATATAATATAATATAATACAAACAAAACGAATAAGAGAAAATAAAATATGCACTTCGTTGAATCTTCAAGAGTTACACAAGGCAAAAATGCCATTACAACGCTTAAAAAAAAAAAAAAACAAACAAACAAACAAACAAAGCGAAGGCGCCATAGAGGATCAGTCTTTCAGCTTCATCTCGATCCCTCCCTCAGGGGGCTGGGCAGAAGAGGTCTCAGGGTCCTTGTTACCCTCGCTTGGGATTACAGCCTAGGGAAGACCAGGTGGAAGAGATATCTCCTCAACATGAGGGGCCTGAGCATCAGCTAAGAGGTCCGCAGCCTCTCGCATTGGGGCTCTTGCTTGTCTCAACAGCCCCAGGAGGAGCAGCTTCCTTTGCGGGCTCGTCCGAAGTGGTAGCAGCCTGGGCATCTTCATCAGGAACAGCCCCAACTTCCTCAGGAGTCACCTCGGCCTCGGAGCTGGGGGGAGCAACCTCACGAATGGCAGGAGGGTAGTACACACTCTCTACCTTCCACAAGTCAGATGAAGCCTCAACACTTGCTTGTTTCAAGACTTCATTCCACACCTGGGAACAGTAAAGTCTGAATACCCCAGGCACTTGAACTCTAAGGGTGGCTTCAGTCTCGGCTACCCCTGAATCGTAGGCCTCTTGCTCGGCCTTACCTTTGGAAGCCTCAGCCTCGGCCCTGGCAGAGTCAGCCTCTTCCTTGGTTTTCAAGGCCTCATCCCTGGCGAGTTCCACAACGCCTCTGGCCCTCTCTGCCTCAAGCACCCTTTTTTTCAGGGTTGCGATCTCCTCGTCGGCGACCCTCAGCGTATCCTCTGCCTTAAGCAGGCGCTTCGTTTGATCTAGGGCTTGCTTTTGAGCGCCAGCAAGGTCTGATTTGGCGATGTCTCGAGCCCTCTTCATCTCTTCCAACTCCTCCCTCGCCTTTGAAAGTTCGGCCTTGGAGCCTTTAAGGGTCCGCGCAACGTCTAGCAGCTTTTCACGCTCCGAGTTCGCGGCCCTACTTTGGCTACTGGCTATACCCTCCAACCTAAAGGTAGCTTGGATAGCCTGCCAATTAAAACCAACGCGCGATAAGTAAGAAGCCAAAAGGCAGGAAGTCAAGAGGATCACAAGTGATCAGAAAACTTACCATGCCCAAACATTTTTTGAGGCCGAGAAAGACCTCCTTGCTCCTCAGAGCCTCCAGCTGGGCCATATCCGTGGGGAGTAGCAAGGACCTCCCCAATTCGTCAGCCACGTGCGCACCCTCGCCCCCTTGAGGGTCCCTGAGGGAGGCATCGTCCATCAAAGGCTTCCCATGGAGCATGAGGGCAGGGAGCCAAGCCTGGGCCCCGGGCTGGATGGTGGCCTGTTATTCCTGACCTCGGTGCCCTGCTCTCAGCTGCTTCAATGGCTACCAAGCGTCGTCATCGCCCTAGGAAGGATCAGACTCTTCGCCCCCCTTAGGCATTTTTCCTTTGTCTTTCTTCTACAGAAGACTGGTGGGCTTGGACCCAGATGGTGAACTGTGTTAGGGTGGGGGAGGAGGAAGCTTGGGAGGAGACTTTCCCGGCACATCCTTCCCCGGCTGCCCCTCAATCAAGGCCAACAAGCTTGTCTGAGGTTGCCTCTTGAAACTCATCTTCGACCGGGGAGAGTCTTCTTTGGATAAAAAGTCTGCTTCAGCTAAGTTAGGGTCACCCAAATCGCCAGGAGGGTCCTCGGGCGAATGGAATTGGTTAAACACGTCAAACTCATCCTCAGACGGACCTGAGTTAGCTACTTCCTCTTCTCCTGGCTCTCCCTCTCCAGCCTCTACAACTTGAGGTGATGAAGAGGTACCCACCAACGGTACGCCCTCCGGAACAGGAGATCCCTCGAGAATCAAAAATTCGTGATTGACTACGGTGATCTTATGCAGCCGAGGGTCTTTAGCTCGGATCACGTACCTTGGAGCCGAGAACGATCTCTGAATTTGATCGTATCCTAGGATCTCATGAGCGGCTCTAACTTGGTTGTTGGCTTCATTCACAAAAATCTCCGACCTCAGTACGGTTTGCAAATCCTCCTTGTTGACCAAGCCAAAGTGACGCTCAAAAGCGTGCGGATCTGCATAAAAGAAAACAAGTTCCTGTCAAAAACCAAGCAAAGCAGGGTGCAAAAGCACAAGAAATTAGACCCTCTCCTAATCTGAATGCCCCACCTGATGTACCCTCCACTGTTGGACAATGCAGGCCATCGTGCCACTCTCCGGACACAATGAGGAAGTCTTTGTTCAAACCCTTGCTAGACTCAGGGAGGCACTAGATGAGCCGAACCCTATCGTCCCTCGTCTTCATGTAATAAGACTTCCCCCTGAGGCACTGGAGGTTGTAGTACCAGTTTACATCGTGATGGGTTAACCCCAGCCCCATCTTCTCATTCAGGGCATCCACACAGCCTAAGATCCTAAATACATTGATGGCACACTGGGTGGGAGATAAGCCAAAGTGCCTGAGATAATCCCTCATCACTGGCCCTATGGGGATCCTCATACCACCCTCCAGAAAGGCGATTATGAGAATCGCCACCTCACCCTCTTTTCTCCTAATACTCCACTCCCCTTCTCCACAGTACCTCAAACCCACTATATCGGGGATCTTATAATCAGCAACGAATTTTTCCATCGTCTCCTCAGACTCAACTAACTTCTTAAACCTACCCATCCTAAAGAACTAACGAGGGGCTTAGGGAAAACGAAGGAAAGAGAAAGAGGAATAAGAGGACAAGGAACTCAGGCGGAAAAGTATGAACCAGAAAGAGAAGAGAACTTACAAAAATGAGGAAGGGCTCCTCGGATAGGCCTTTTATGTTGAAAGGAGGCGTAAGGTCGATTGGAGGCTTGACCAAATTCGGCGTATGTGCGCAAGAGCTCTTGAATGCAAAAGTGAAGGAGCAAATCAGTTCGATTGGGTATTTATACCCCCAATTAAAAGTAACCGCACGGGCTTTCCCGCCCATTAAGTCAGAAGTTTCCCTACCGTCAATTCATCATCACACCGTTGAACGTGGAAGACACAGGGCCGCCAAAGGGCGTGCTCCAAGTACCGAAACGCCAGGAGCGTTCCCTGAGTAGTCGGAGGGATTTTGATACTGACAGGAAAACAAGATTTGCCAGACCAAGACAAGAACCCGAGGACATCAAAATCCTCCTCCCCGCCTGAGGAGCCGGGCAACAAAATTTTGAGGGGCTATTGTGGGGCCTAAAGATTTGGCAACCCCGGCCCACTCCATATCAGGCCCAAGGCCCATGCCGAGGACAATGCAGTATCCAAGGATGAGCAAGAAAGGCCCAAGTTGTCAAGGAGCATCGCCAAGGACAACCATGTCCTCGGCCGGCCAATACTGAAGAAGGGAACGTTGGCGCCCCACCAAAAGCACCTCCCAGGGCATGCCAAAGAAAAGGATAAGTACCCAGGGTCGGTCGGGGGAATATGGTGAAGGAGTAATTTATAAGGAAGTTGTCATTCCCACATTAAATACATGCAGCTGACACTCTGGCCGCATTAATGGGAAGTGACCTCTGAACAGTGCTGCCTCGGTTGCAGCATCTAATAGGAGGTCTGAAAAGGTGACTGATGGGACAAGCCTTCAAACACAAGCTCAGATGATCAACAAGTGGAAGGCAGAGATCAGCTGAATAGGACTATATAATAGAGTGAACCCCTAGAGAAGAAGGGGTTCGGAGGGCTGGGTGGCAACCTCTACCTCCATTAGCAATCAAGGAAGAGCTCCTCGGACTGGGCCGAGGACGAACTTCCCCTTAGAAAACTTAGCCAAATCTCACTGATGATCTTGTAAACCCACATCAACCATTGTATCATTCACTAATGCCTAGTCATTCTATCCACTCTCTACAAATTTATTGTATAGGGTTAACTGGGCTTGAGTCCACTCATCTCCAGGAGGGAAATGCCCGAACCAGGTCCCTACAAAAATGATGATGTAGTTTATGATTATGTTGTTTAAATCATAATGGGGTTTAAGAGAAAAGGTGAAGAGAACCACCCACACATTGCAATAGTAAGGCTTAAATCTTGAGGACAAAATTTTTTGAAGGGGAGGGAAATGTTGTGTCTTAAGGACACGTGGTAGCCAAGCCAACTACAATCAATTCAAATTACATGTACATATGAGGAAAAAAAAAGATAACAACTCCTAAAAACAAATAACCTAATCTCCTAATCTTATCTCCTGAATAGTAGGAAGATATTGTTGTTAAAAGCTTGAGAACCGAATAACGTGAATTTTTCAGATAGAGGGCAACTAATAAGGAGGTTCCATGTACACATTTCGGATGTCAACAAGTAAAGAAAATAAAAAACGCAAGGCTATGACTATAGCAAAGGACAAGAGGCGACGCTATAACCCAAGAATATATATTTATGTTTCAAGGATTAGCCATAAGCAATGTTTTGATGTAGAAGAAATAATGCATCACTTTATGTTTATTCATATGTTCAAAGGAAAAACGCTTATTTTGTCATTTTGCCATCATTGATTTTGAATCTAGTCTTTTCAAGTTTAATTACATTAAGCGCAATGCAACACTGTAAATAAATAAATAAAATTTCATCTAGGAAAAAATATATAAAACTTAAACATTATTTAATCATGAAGTATAATCCTTGAGGCTAAACATTTGTAATCACCAATAACTACTATCAACCACGATGATAGCTTTGATATTGATGTTCCGAGAGTCTATTGGTTTGCCCAAAACCTCTACTATATTATTATTTTTATGTATACATTTACTTTTTTATGTCCATTACACTTTTCAACCATACCATTTGTGGGTGCCTTTTTGCATTATTGTGCTAAGGCTTTTTGCTAGGGTAGGGAAGTTAGGCCTAACTCTCTCCACGTGATTCCCTTGGAAACAGTCTGTGCATAAGACCAAACGCTCCAAACAAAGAAAAATATATATGAGTATATGTATATAGTAACAGCAGAATAACTGTTAGTCCAAAAATGTTAGCAACAGAAATAAATAGTAATAACAACAAACATAATAACAAAAGTAAAAGGGTTCTCCGCAAGATATATACTAAACAGAGCCCAAATTCCAAGTTACTTAATCTTATTACCTACAAGGCCGTAAAGTCATGTAGTTTGGAGAATGTGTCAAAGTAGCTATCCTCTTGATTGAGAAGATAGAGGGTATGGTTTTGTATGAGGGAGGGAAAAGGTTGCCCAGTGATGCATGTTAGGTCTGCTTTGTATACTCTACTCTCTTAACTCTTTATCCTCTCTTACATTTCACTTTCATTTCCACTTTCTCTCTACTTTCACTTTTAACTCACTATTCTAATTCCCTTGGGTACTATGTTCTTCACACCATTGTTGATGTTTCTCTCTGTTCTCTCATCCTTTTCATTGTGTTGTTCTCTCATTCTTGTTGTCGTTCGTCTTCTCATGATTGTTCTACTGTTATGTTGTTCCCATATTTATGGGCAATGTTTCTTTCATACCCAAAATCAATCCTAGGTGAGTTCCCCTTTTGCCTTTACTTTCACGAACTATTTTGTCTGTCACAGGCACTCAGCATGTTCTAGCCGTATACAGGTGGGTTCACTCCCACTATCTTCTGGCCACTGGTAGTGGGTTCCCTCCCATTATTTGCTTAGAGACGAATTTCTTTCCACTTTTGGGCAAAAGCTAATTCGGCCACAATACAACTATTTCTCTCTCTCTCTCTCTTATCGACAAACCCTCATTAATCTCTCTTGTCCTCACTTTCTAACATGCATCAAATGGTTCCCACCAATTTCCTACCTATTTTGGTAAGTATGCTTTCCCAGCAAAGCATCTCCCAAAAGGAGTCTTGGCAGGATACCAAAATTAGGTCTTTTCTCCCACCACCAAACCACACCATTTGTTCCTCTTCAGCCATGAGCCCTGCCTCCCTTGCATTGGCTGGATTTCAGGTTGACAAGGCTCCAACTGCTCCACTTCTTGTTCTTTGGCTTCTTCCTCTTCATGCATTTTTGCTACCTTTGATTTTGTCTTGTTTATCCTTCATGAGTTTCCTGCTGCTATGGCTTTGTCTTATTTGTTCTTCATGCGTTTCTTGCCGCTGTGGCTTTGTCTTGTTTCTTCTTCATGTGTTTCTTGCTGCTGTGGTTTTGTCTTGTTTCTTTATGTGTTTCCTGCCACTGTGGCTTTGCACAGTTTCACCTTACTTTACTTCTGCAGAATCAGAATTCATCCTTATCTCCTTATACAAGGGCATTATTGGCTTGCTGCCATATATGAGGTTAAGCTTTCTAACCCATTTTGCTTTCTCTTCTCTTCATTTATTCATCACATTGGGTTGGGCCTCTTGACCCTTTTACTTTCTTTTCTCTTCATTTACTTTGCTGGGCCTTAATAATTGGGCTCCACTTTGTTTCTCTACCTTTGGGTTTTTTTAATACCCATTTTACTCTTCAAGAAGGGTCTCCTATTGCTCATCTTTATTCTCAACATTACTCTTCAAGAAGGGCCTCCTATTACACCACTCCCAAAAGGGGCCGGTGGGCCTACCTTTGGGCTTTATTTTTTTCTCTACCTCTGGGTTTTTCTAATACCCATTCTACTCTTCAAGAAGGGCCTCCTATTACTCATCTTTATTCTCAACCTTACTCTTCAAGAAGAGCCTCCTATTACACCACTCCCAAAAAGGGCCCATAGGCCTACCTTTGGGCTTTATTTTTCATTCTCAAAATACTATTCTTTTTTAGGCCATCACTTGGACCTAATTTATGCACTCTCTTCTCTTTGGGCTTTTAGAATACGGCTCAATTACTATCTCTTTGCTCATACTTTAACCCATCTCTTAGGGCTTTCTTGGGCTTTTCTCCTCATGGGCTTCCCGATGCAAATTTGCAAAAATGAGTATCGACACCATCTTAAACACTAAAGTTTATCCTTTAGAGTTTAGAATTTAAGGTATTGGGAGTTGGAATGGCAACAGTGATCATAGTTTTGAGGGTCTCTCTCTTTGTCATCAAGCTCAGCCTTAGCGTTTGCCAAAGACGGTGTTGCACGCGTTTTTGTTTCTCCAATTAGATTTCAATGTAATAAGTAATACTTAATAATTTAAAATAGTAAAAAAAAAAAAAAAAATTGTCTATTAGTGTAAAATTAAAAGCCCAAAATACCATTTACAAGTCACTATAAATTTGGTTTTACATTTTGATAGCAGTCAAATTGGTTCTTGTCATTTTAAAATTTAAGTCAGTTTGGTCATATTATGAGTTTGTTATAGTTGTTGAGTTGATACATGTGTCTATCGGAGTTGGAAATTGGTAAATTTGATTTTTATTTTCGTGTTTAGTTGCCAAAAAATACAAGAAAATTTGTGATTTGACTACAAATTGAACATAATAGGGATGAAATTGACTGTTACAAAAAATGTAGGGGCCATATTAATGTAGGGAACAGAATTGTATTTTCACCAAATTAAAACAATAAATTATGCAAACAATAAAGTTTGCATTCTAGATTTTTTAGTTTGGATGGAGGATGTTCCATCACAATTTCTTTCTGTATTACAAACCAATTTATCGGGCTTATTTTAATAAAAGTTTTGACGTGTTGTCCCTCAAAAAAAAAAAAAAAAAAAAAAAAGACTAACCACTATCAAAACATTTTCAAAATATTTAATTTATTTAGTAAGTAAACTACAAATGTTATTTAATATTGCTTTAATTTTTTAAAATTTTGTTTTTTCCTTTTTCCATATTTCAATTCTATTTATTTATCATTGACTATGTAGACAATCTATCGCACATATACTTATTAGGAATTGGCTTAGTTCTAATGTTTTTGTGCATTGGACTAGTTAGGATGCTCACATGTGTCAAACTTTTGTTAAATTTCCATATCTTAGTAGGCGCCAATCTTCTTCATCTGGCTGCATTGGATCAATATGGATCAAATAATCCATTAGGTGTACATTCACAAATGGATAAAATTGCTTTTTACCCAAGCTAGAGAAATGCAACTGCGATTGGCTTCTCTCAGTGCACAAAGCACTAGATCCATTCTTGCCATAATTATTATAATCCGGGGCTGTTTGGTATGAGAGTTTAAACACATGTTTTCAATTTTTAAACAATATTACATGTATTTCTATACACTTTTTCATCCACACGCATTTCTAAGAAATACAAATAACGTTACTAGAACAACGTTACTAAACGGCAGTCATTGGAACACTTGTGGAATCAAAACAATCTATTAGAACGGAAAAAATAACTTTAAAGAGTATGATATTTGTTCTGTTCTGGAATAAATTGGATATCATTAAAAAAAAGAATGTTGATTGTGTCCGTTCAAGTTTATAAATGTCAAGTTCAAAAGTGTGGATAGTAACTTGGGGGTTCTAATTATTAACCTCAAGCGTGTTAATGTATTTTAATCATAATGCCTCGAGCGTTTATAAGGGGGCTTCTCCCCATACACACACACAAGAGACCCATATATCAATAGAATGATAACAGTACTAAACATAGTAGGAGCTATGAAATTTGTGCAAAACACACACACACACACACATGTATATGTGATGGATATAAGTTACACTTAGGCTGGGTTTGGATCCGCGTTTGCGGATCCAAACGTTTGCGTTTGCCTTTTTGGTTTTCTTTTTTTTTTTTTTTTTTTTTTTTTTTCACCCGTTTTAAGGTTTGCGGCTACTGTTCACGGTACTGTTCATGAACAGTAGCCGCAAAGGCTGACTTTTCAGCCTTGAACAGTGCGTTATGCACTGTTCATGGGTCCCACAAATATCACTTTTTAACAACTTTTTCATTAAAAATGGGTCCCGCGGTACTATTCACACATTTAAAAATTATTTTGCTACAGTGTTTTCAGTTCAGTTCAGTTCAGTTCAGCAAAATAAGTTCTATCCAAACGGACTCTTAGTATAACTTTATTGAAATTACACTTTTTTTTAAATCATAGATCTTTAAGAGATCTAACGGTTTAAAAACACTATTAAATATTAATTCCTTTCCAACTCATTTACCTAATTAATAGCATTTTTTCTCTCCTTATTTATACTTTCCATGTTTTTTATTTTTTTAATGGATGAGATACTATTGTCTTCCATCTCATTAAATGTCATTCTGCCATTTTTTAAAGAAACTTTTGAAGCCTTAAAGGTCACCCCGCCATAGCCAAAACCTCCAATTTCAGCCTTGTAGGTCACCCCGCCATATTTTTAAAGTACTGACCAAAGGATTTCTTATTGACACTATTTCTTAACAAACAAAAAAAATTGTAAAGATGTTATCTTCAGTAATCTATGGCTTGATAGGGCATTTAACTATATTGCAACTTTTGTTTTAATAGGGTACCAAAGACATTTTCCTAGCAAGGAGATACCAATGGTTGTTCACCCACTCACAATTGCATTATGAACCAATTTTTTTTATTTAGCCTTTTGGCAACAATATCTACTGATATTTATTCATGATCTTGATTATTTGTAGTGGTGTCAACTATATATAAACTAATCTTTCCATTTTTTTTCCCTAGATAGTTTCGGCTATTTGCTTGTTTAACATATTAATAGGCTTTGTCTCTGTTTTTTACAATGTAAAATGTGAACTTGCTTCTAATTTAGTAGAATAGTTCTACCAAAAGAGAAGAAGAAATGGAAGCTGGGAGGGAAGGAATAATTAAGGAGAGAGAAAAAATTGCTATTAATTAGATAAATGAGTTGGAAAGCATAAATAGTCAACTGTGTTTTTTAAGCTGTTAGATCTATTAGAGATCTACGATGTAAAAATTATGTAACTTCTATAGATTTACACAATGTATAACTTGAACTCAAGTTATATTTTATTTTTCCCCTTCCAAAAGTCAAGCTATAAAGTTGTATAATAATTTAAGACTTGCTGAAAATATAACGTTGCTTCATAATGGACGGCATTTGCATGGGTAGGATATATTAATTAGATTATTAAATATCCAAAATATCGGTAGACAAATACACAAATACAGGAGCACACAAGTCATTTTCTTTAGATGCACTTTACAAAAGGACCAAAAGGACTTAGCCAAAATAGTAATCTCCGAAGTCATAAAAATCACCATAGTCAGTGAAATCATCATAGGAGAAATCGCTTTCCCCTGAGAATGCATAATACCCATAACCCTCAGAGAGGTAATCTATGTCCGACATCCCAGACGGGTCATCTTCATCAAAAGATCCACCATCATCAATTTCAGCAGCAAATTCATAGTCATCAGTGGGATCATTGGGACGCCGCAAGCTTTTAATCCGTTCAGCACATCTTTTTCCCAAATCCCCAGATAGATTGACATTGAAACATTGCCTTAGGTCAAGTGATTCAAGGTGAGGACAACCATTAAGTATGGCATTCAAGCCATCATTTGTCAGCTTATTTCCAAAAAGCTGGAGGTGGCGCAATTCAGGCATGCTCTCTGCAACAGCAACTGCCTCCTCATCCCACTCCATGTGAAGGCTTCCATACCCCTTCTGGTTCAATTTGAATGATTTCAAAAGAGGACAACAGCGCCCCAAAGCCATCAGAGGTTCTTTTGAAAATGAACGAAGTGAAATCTCCAGCTCCTCCAATAATGGAAGTTTTGCAGCTGCTTGATTCAATCCCTCATCCGTAAAGTGGCAAGAAACAAGACGAAGGCGTCTAAGCTGACTTGAACTGCCAAAATACCAGAAGATTTGATAAATAAAATAAAAAAGAACTGGCAGTTATAAAGTAAATACAAAATTGTGGAAGAATTCTGCATCTACAAATCCCTTTTTGGAGAACAAATAGCTTGAGCCCACCATATACAGATAGTGAACTGCAGTAGGGGATCAAAGAAATATTCTTCTAGAACCAGCAGCCCATTGGGGCTCATAATTCTATAGGAGGGCTTTAATGTGTTGTGCTGTCTATTATCTATTGTGCGCAGAAAAATGTTCAAAGAAAAGAAAACAAAATATGTAGTTGGGAACATTCTCTAAACCAAATCATCCACAAAACCAATTAATAAAATCCCATGCCCAAAGGTTCCTACCTGAATTTGAAGCTATCAACCCAAGTACTTGTGACCATGTGTCAGCTGACAACTTAAGCAAGCTTGCCCAAATATCAAAAACAAGCAAACTATCCCAAGTTTGTAACACATCAATTGAAAACACAGAATACAGCCTAAAGTAGTAGACTAGTAATCAGTATCTAGTAACATATAGTCATAGCCCTATAAATGAGTATTAGTTTACATATGCTGATACTTGGGGAAAAAAAAAGGCTTTCTTTATTATAGGCCAACTATAATACTACATAATAAAATTGCACTTGTGGCATCATTTTAGAGAAGTCACTGCTGCACCAATTAGACCTAATTATAATAGACCAAGGTTGTAATGAATTACACAAGCCTCACGGATGTTTAAATCCTTAATTAAAACATGAAAGGAGTCCAAATGTACTGAGGGTTGAACAATAGGCAATATTATGCAAAGGTAGTTAAATGGTCAGTTTGATTAAAGTCCTCAACAAATTGCTAGAGATGCAAATTTACTTATTCGTCAATTGATAATTGGCTCAATGTGCATGAAGTATACAACAAACCACTCAGTGTGCACAAGAGTGACAAAACTGATAGCACCCCAAATTTTAATGAAGAAAAAAAGAGTTAACCTATTTTTCTCTTTGACATAAGTGGTCATTGGTGTAGGACAGATTAGATTATTAGAAACATGTATACATGTTCTTGTGGAGTGCTTTATATTCAATAAAACTTGTAGATTTTAGGGTTAGGTATAGGGCCTGTAGCTTGAATATGGCTTGAAAAGATTGGATTTTTAAGGAGAAAACAAGCTGTTGAGTGTGTTCCCAAATAAAATATGGGGGATTGGGAGTGAGAAATTATACACCTTCAATCAAGTATTATTGAGGAAATGGTCATAATATTTTGAAGATGCAGGAGATCAATTTTGAAGAAAAGTGATTGGTGCAGGAATTGGGGAAGCTTGGGGTCAATAGACAATGGGGTCTATCAGCAGTAGTCAGGGGTGTGACCTATGGAGTAAAAGGGTAAAATGATGAGGAAACTTGGGCCAATGGACAATGTAAATGGTACACACCAATCATGCTCATGGGTGTGGCCTATGGAGGAGTGTAAGGGTGGGATAGGATAAGTGCACGAGGTACATTTGTTATGAGATTGGGGATGGTCATAGGGTAAATTTCTATACAAGGCACAGTAATCTTGTACTCTTTTTGTTTTTTAATTGTAAGTTATACAGTCACCCAATGGGTCATGAACCCAGAGTGAAGTAATCATGTACTGAAAGAGAGATACCCAGATTTGTATTCAATTGCAGTAAATAAAGACACTTCAGTGCATATGTTGGAGCAAATAAACGAGGGGGATCTCAATAATGGAATATTAAATTTGCATGTGATTTTTAAAGCTGGGATCTCTTTTTTATTTTTTTGATAGGTAATCAGTGTAGTTTTTTGATAAGTAACGTAAGAAATTTTATTAAAAAGACCAACCAAAGTACACTGGAAGTGTACTATAGTGGTATAAATCAACAACCCAGATTACAACGATCCATAAGATCGGGGAGAGAAAGACAAGAATAGGAAGGCAAAACTAAACTCCACTCAAGGAGAGTATGGAAAAAGAAAGACTTAATGTCAAGAATAGATCGTTCACAACTCTCAAAGCATCTAGAATTCCGTTCCCGCAATAAGCACCAAAACAAACAATGTGGCACAAACCTCCATAAACCTATATTTCGATGTCTACCAAACTTCCCCTGCCAAGAAGCTAATACCTCACTAACTGTATGCGGCATAACCCAACGTATACCAAACAAACAAAAAACCATAGACCACAACTCATATGCTATAGGACAATGAAGAAGAAGATGATCCACCGATTCCCCACACCTTTTGCACATAAAGCACCATTCTAACACTTCAATATGCCTCTTTCAAAGATTATCCATAGTTAAGACCTTACCTAAGGCAGCAATCCAAGAAAAGAACGCTACTCTAGGAGGAACCTTGGATTGCCACACCATTTTCCAAGGAAAATCAGTGACAGAAGAAGGAGATAAAGAGTGATAGAAGCCTTGAACCTCAAAACCTCTCCTCATTGCTGGCTTCCAGCAAAGTTTGTCATCACCCACACCCCGCACATTCATGGAATAAAGCACAACCCAAAAACGATCAAATGATTCTACTTCCCAATCTTGTGATGGACGACGGAACCGAATGTCCCAATGAAGCCTCCCATTGGAGAAACACATCACCTCTGACACAAAAAACTCCCTTGCCTGACTAAAACTATACAATTCTGGAAATGCTTCCTTAAGGGAACAGTCCCCACACCAAACATCCTCCCAAAACTTTATCCCAGTACCATCACCCACATCAAACCGAAGAAATTTAGAAAAGTCCAGCCAGCCACTTCTAATAGATTTCCATACACTAACACCATAGGTCCCTAACACCAGTTTAGTACACCAACCACCCCCTTCATCCCCATATTTAGCCTCAATGACCTTCCTCCAAAGGGCATCTCTCTCCGTTCCATATCTCCACAACCACTTTCCTAATAGAGCAGAATTAAATCTTCTCAGCCGTCGAATCCCTAAACCACCCTTCTGCACCAGCATACAAACCTTAGCCCATTCCACTAGAGGAACCTTAGGAGCATCAATACCACTCCAAAGAAAGTCTCTTTGTAATTTCTCCATACGATTTGCCACCTTTACTGGAATAGGAAAGAGAGAAAGAAAATAAGTAGGTAAATTGGACAGAGTACTCTTAATAAGAGTTACTTTGCCCCCCTTCGATAAATACATCCTCTTCCATCCAGCTAGACGCCGCTCCATCTTTTCTAAAACAGGGTTCCAGATTGTCTCCTCTTTATAAGAAGCACCCAACGGAAGGCCCAAATATTTTAAAGGAAGTGAGGACTGCTGACAACCCAAAATCTCCACTAATTCATCCATATTAGGCACATTACCAATTGGTACCAATTCTGACTTCAGTAAGTTAATTTTTAACCCCGATACCACTTCAAATCTGGCTAGAATTCCACGCAAAGCAGCTAAATGATGTGAGTCAGCATCGCAAAAAATAAGTGTATCATCTGCAAATAAGAGATGGGACACCGTTATCAACGTACTAGCTGAGTTACCTACTGAGAATCCCAAAAACTGTCCCCTCATAGCAGCTGCATCCAACATACGACTCAAAGCCTCCATGACAATATCAAAAAGGAGCGGAGATAATGGGTCCCCTTGACGAACACCCCTTGTGCTTCCAAAAAAATCAGCTGGAGTTCCATTAATTAAAATAGAAAATTTAACAGTTGATATACACCACATAATCCACCTTCTCCATCTTTCTGAAAAGCCACACCGCTTAAGCAAATACATAAGAAAATTCCAATTCACATGATCATAAGCTTTCTCAATATCCAACTTGCAAATGACACCTGGCAACCCCATCTTCATCCTACTATCTATACATTCGGAAGCAATCAAAACAGAATCCAAAATCTGCCTACCTTTAACAAAGGCATTTTGAGAATCTGAGATAAGACTATGCACTACCCTTCGCAAACGATTAGCCAAAACCTTAGATATAATCTTATACATCCCTCCCACCAAACTAATAGGACGAAAATCCTTCACTTCCAAAGCATCAGATTTCTTGGGAATAAGGGCAAGGAAAGACACATTAAGACTTCTTTCAAACATAGCTTGCTCATGGAATTTATGAAGGACAGCCATAATATCTGATTTTAGAATGCTCCAGCAAGATTGAAAAAAAGCCATGGAGAAACCATCCGGAACTTGTGACCTATCACCATTGAATCCACCAACCACCCCAAACACTTCATCCTCTTCAAAAGGTCTATCCAACCACACAGCATCTTCCTCAAAAATTCTTCCAAACTCCACATCATCTATAACAGGGCGATGAACCTCATTTTCAGAATAAAGCCTTCTATAAAAATGAGTAATACATTCCGCAATGGATCCCTGGTCGGAAGACATTACCCCATCCACCATAAGCTTCTCAATAGAATTAAACCGTCTGTGAGAGTTGGCCATACGATGGAAGAATTTTGTGTTCCTATCACCTTCTTTAATGCAAAAAACTCTTGATTTCTGCCTCCAAGAAATTTCTTCCAACAATGTCATTTTTTCCAACTCTCCTCTAATCCTTTCCTTATCCAGCTTTTCCTCTACCGTAAGATCACGTCTTTCCTCAATAGTCTCCAACCCCCTAAGATCACTCCACAACTTCTTCCCTTTTTCTTCTACATTACCAAACTCCTCCACATTCCATCTCTTCAGATCAACCTTCAGAGCTTTCAATTTATTTGCTAAAACAAAACTAGGAGTTCCATAAAACTGATAAGACTCCCACCAAGAGCGTATCCTTTCTACAAAACCCTCATCCTTTAACCACATATTCTCAAACCTAAAAGGCCTCCTTCCTCTATGAAAATTGCCTCCCTCTAGAAGAATCGGGAAGTGGTCTGATAGCAACCTAGACAACCGCTTTTGACAAACAGAAGGAAACTTAACCTCCCAAGTTGGTGTCACAAGAAATCTATCCAACCTCGACCTAGAGACAACCTCGACCTAGAGACAACCTCACGAGAATTTGACCAAGTGAAGCTCCCCCCTTCTAACGGTAGATCAATCAACCCATGTTCAGAGATAAAATCAGAGAACTGATGCATAGCCTGAGTAAAAGAGATAGAGCCCAATCGTTCAGAGGGAAATCGCAAAACATTAAAATCTCCTCCTACACACCAAGGTACGTTCCACCAACTACATAAACCAGACAGCTCCTCCCACAACAACCTTCTATCCCTGTCAGAATTTGGCCCATAAACTCCAGTAAATGCCCATTCAAATTGATCAACCACATTTTTAAATCTACAAGAAACTGAAAACTGACCCACTGCTTCCTCCACAATCTCCACCACCCTTCTATCCCACATCAAGAGTACCCCTCCAGAAGCACCCACAGAACCTAAATAAACCCAATCCACATGCTGACCACCCCACAAACTACGAATAATTCCTCGAGTTATAAGCTCCAATTTAGTTTCCTGGAGACAGACAATATTAGCCCTCCAATTCCTAATCAAATTTCTAACCTGGAGCCTTTTCCCCTACTCATTCAAGCCCCTAACATTCCATGAAAGAATTTTCAGATGCATTGATGTACCACAACAGCCCGATCCCTATTAACCCGTCTTCCTCTAGCTGAGTCAGTTTCACCACTCCAGGTACTTGCCAAATTTTTAAGTTCCCGGTGACCCTTCTGCCCCACCTTGACCATTTTCTTTTGTGCACCTTCATCCTGCAACTTCTATTTTCTCCTAGCTTCTAGAGCTAAGAACAAACCCGTAACTTGCTCTTCAAAACCCTCCAATGAAGTCCCCACAGATTTCTTGAATGCTTTTATCCTATTGATAACCCAAAGAGATAGTTGACAACTATCAATTTTTTCCGAGCTCCCATCCTCCATTGAGTTCTTCTCAGACACCTCCATAAGCTTACTCTCAGACTCCGCAGGGTTTTCAGTTGCCAATGGAGCCACAGCCAACGGCTCACCACTACATTCGAAGGGCACAATACCCTCATCAGATTTCCATACCTCACACTCCAAACCCATATTAGTAGAAGCAAAATCCACCGCACCATCACACTCATCAGCCCAACTAGTAATTTGCCCATCACCAAGAAAAAAGTCTGTACATGCAACATTTCCACCCTCTGAGCCTGAGTAATCCGACAATGTCTCTGGAGACCTGTATAGAGAAAGTGGAATTGCTATTTGCCTCCCATCATGAAGCTGAAGCACCCAATCTTTAGAATTACCCCATACTTTTCCCAAATCACCAACAAAATCCCTAATTGATGGACCTTGGTTATGTAGCCCATCATCGGAGACATAGTCAAGCAGCTCCGAACTTCGAGTTGATGTTACCGAAACAACCTCACCCTCCTCTAAATCTGACCCCGACAAAATCGTATGGTGCGAAGAGTGTAGAGAAGCTACCTCCTTCACAATCGGACCACAAGAAATTGGAACATCCTCGCTAACACTTGCCTGAAGCAGACCTGAAGAAGAATCACCAACAATCGGAGAGACCGGAGCTGAAACTTTAGTTGCATGCAGCCACGGAGCGATACCTGAGGCACTTGGCTGGGTTGGAACCTTTTGGGGACACACCTCTGGTCTTATATCAGAGTTTAGTTGCTGGGTTTTGGGCTTAGAGGCAGGCCCATTTTGTTTCACACCAGTAGGCTTCCAAACAGCCAGATTGGGCTTCGGCCCAATGTCTTTAGGCAGTGAAGACAGTTTGGGCATCAGCCCATTATCTTTAGGCAGTACCTTAAAGCTGGCTTTGTCCTAGTAGAGTTTGACTCCACCTCACCCACTTTAGAAGCAATCACGCCCCAACTGCCTTCCTTCCCACGCTCAACACGCAAATAAATATCCAAAGTCAGCGTATCTTTGATACCACTACTCACAATACCACTAATGATAGACGTAACCTCTGCCCCAAATTGAGCCTTCACCTTCTCAGAATTGCCTTCAAGGGGCACATGATCTCCGGAATTCGTATCATTTGAAATTTGAATTTCCAGTATTTTCTCCTTTCCTTTATTTCCTACCCCACCACCTTTCTTCCATGGTTTCTCCACCGCCACCGTGACTGCCTTGGAGACACCTTTTTGGTTACCGAGGATGCCCTGTCGAACAGGAACTATCATCTTTCTCATATGAATTCCAAAGCCTCTCCAACCACTCCCCAACCTCCCCTCTGGAATTACTATGAGTCCTTTGCGTTTGCCTCTAAATAATTCAGATAGCATCAAGAAAGAATCATGTGTATTGGACCCCAGTTGCATAATAAAGACTCTATCACCCTCCCTCACTGTTCTTGCAAACTGACCTGGAGATTGCTTATAAATCAATTCCTCAACGTGAGTCAAGATTCTCCTAGCACTCTCCTTCCCCATACAAACAGAGCATAATGAATTTCAGCCTCTTTCATAAATACGTAACAAGTAGAATGTTCCCCCCTCCTCAACAACAAACTCAAAAGTTTTTAATTCAATAAAAACAAACGTAGAGCCCCCCATAGAACAAAACAAACAGCAAACAATAGGGAAACCAACAAACTAAAGAACAAAGATGGACAGTACAATCTATGACTTATTCGAGGTAGCCAGGCCTCATATGTGGACAGTACATATTACCATGACCTTCTATCATAAGAACAACATCAGTGTAGTTATAATGTTATATTGACAATATATATATATATATATAAAAGAGTTGCACCTTTTTTTGTACCATTGATTATTATTAGATTTAAGGGTGAAAAAACACTCATAGTAATGTCATTATTCTTTTCTAAAAATTAGGGATTTAGGCATTAACTCTTCTTATTAAAGGAAAAAAAAAAAAAACACACACACACACACACACAGAGCATTAACTCCCACTTTCCTCCACATCATCATCTTCTTCCTCTCATCCTCTCTCACATCTTTTTTCCTGCACCATGTACTTTCAAGTCACCACCATTGATTTCTTAACAATATTGTCTTGAGGTACTGGAAAATTTTAGAAATAGTCACAATCATTTTAGAGAAAAATTGTTGAGGATGAGTATTTCTAAGGATAAAAAGAACCCATGGCCAAAGTCAATTTAAAAAATTAGTGCTCTAACAATGTAACACTATCTCTTAGCCATATCATCATCTCCCACTATGGTCCTTGAATGATCTTAAAAAAGATGGGCTCCCTTACATCAATATATGCAAAGCATCATGGTTTATGGCAAAATAAGCTAGTACTTTCATGGCGTTATTTGTCTTTGTATAATCAACAAACACTCCAAGGACCACCACCTTGGAGTTGAACCTTAATATCCTCCATGATATGGCCCCACAGTCTAATGCTTGCCATACTCCAAAATAACCTCTACGGTGAAAGTCACGGCAAACCTAAGTAGCTAAATATACAATCAATATTTGTCTTGCTTCCTTACGACTTGTTTGCACAAGAGCAAGAAGATTATGCGAGAGAGGAAGAAGATGATGGCGTAGAGATGGAGAGTTAATGCCCCTTTTTTTTTCTTTGATAAGAAGAGTTACTATCTAAATCATTAATTTCTAGAGAATAATAATGACATTACCGTGAGTGTGTTTTCACCCTTAGATCTAATAGTGATCAATGGTCCAAAAAATGTGTACTCTTTTGAAGTTGCACCAAGTGTAATTTGAACCCATCTCTATATATATATATATATATATATATATATATGAATAATGCTAGAGATACAAACTATTTTACAAAATTTTTTACAAACTGCTGATGTGGTGAGTGATTATTGGTAAATGAAAAAGTGAAATTAATGGTGGGCCTAGATGAAAACCAATAAGAAGTTAGCTACATCAACATTTTGTAAAAATGTTATAAAATAGTTTGTAGCTATAGCATTACTCTCTCTCTCTCTCTGTCTGTGTGTATATATATATATATATATATATATATAAAGGAAAACAACGAGTTCACGATGATGAACCCAAAAGAACAAAGATCAAGCTCCTATTCTAAGAGAGACAAGGAACTCTCTGCTGAATGAGCAATCCTAGAAACCCCAACATCGAGAACAATCAAAAAGAGTTCACTAGCACAAATCTTTTAAATGGGTCAGTCAGTTCTCTTTTCAATATCCCTTATTCCAATATCTTTCTTTGTTTTTTAGATAAGTAATAAGATTTTATTCAAAAGAGACTACTTCATGCAAAAACGGAATAAAGCAGCCAACAGAATCCCAAACAAATACAACAGATTATATACAAAAAGACAGACTTATATGCGTGAGTCCCCAAGCTCGAGACCAATCAAATGAGAAGAATTAAGTGCAAGTTAAGCTATAATTCCTTGGCCAATTATCCAATTTAGAGCCAATGTTTAGAGTCAATCGACGCCAACTTGATTTGACAATTGAAGTATAAGTTCAGGGACTAAATTATATGTTCGCCAAAGATATAAACAAAAATTAACAATTCAAATTACACCAAAAAAAACCAAAATGTAACAGATATATAAAAAAATCACTGACTATTAATTATGAAATTGAGAGAGCACATTCAGAGAAAACATAGAAGAGACCTGTTGGTGATGTATTTGAGGAGATCGTCAGTGCCGAAGTTCTCGATGTTGATATCACGCAACTGACCGGAGCTGCGATCGATGGCGTGGCGCCACATCTTCTCGGGGTCGAAAGACATGTCCCAGTCCTCGTGATAGCGTATGTCGATGGCGCGCCACATGGAGGGGTCTTTGCAGAGATTGCGCCAATGCATGCACACCTTCTGCACGCTCTCCAGGATCTCGATTGCTCCCAGTCTCTGCAGAATCGACGCCGTCACGTCCCTCGGAAGTTCCAGCCAGTTCCTGTACTGCTCACTACGAGTAGGAGTAGGAGTAGAAGAAGAAGATGAAGATGGGGACTCCATTTTCGCGGTTCAGATTTTACATACTTAGGGAAATTCCGGTTTCGTTTTCCACTGAAAATGGAAAATGGGATTTTCTAGGGTTTGGAATTTGGGTGTGTTTGAGAATTTTGACTCAATTGAATTAAATAAAGGAAGGGATAGGACTTGCCACGATTTTTTTAAATCCTGTGCGATCGGGCGGTTTTTATTTATTTATTTTTTTATAAATAAATAAATACATAAATATTGTGTTATTAGTTCCCTAAATAATCTTTAATAACAAAAAAAAAGATCTCAAGAATATTTTTTATAATTGAATAGTTGTAATAGGGAGAGACATTTCAACCGAGAATGTCTGGGACATACTAAAAGGTAATAACTAACTAAACTATAAGCTTGTTAATGTACTTTCTGTCATACTAAAAGTCATAATCTTGTTAATAACACAAAGCTAGCCTAAAATTTAGATGGACTCCAAAATGATTCAACCTGACAATGATTTGATTGCATCTTTGCTTAATCATTCACCGTTTAATTTGAGTTCAATTGTTAATGGTCCCATAATATAGACCTTGTTTTTTCAAAAAAGTTACATTATTTACCAAACCAAATATAAAATGTAATTTTTAATATTTTATACATAAGATTCATTGATGGAAAATTTTTAAGTATTCCTAAAGCAGAGAAATGATATTATCTCTTCTCATATTTATAGTGAACTCTACTATAAATTTAATGAGTAAACCCTATCATAAATATGAGAGAATAAAATATCATTCTCCGTACTCTAAAAGTAACTAAGAATTACTCTTCACTCTTTAAAAAAAAAAAAAAAAAAAGCTTTGTATAGTAATAGATTCCTAAGAATTGTAGGCCCTATGAAATTTGCTTAAACATATAAACTAGTCACAGGATGGATCCTAATTATATATATATATATATATATATATATTATAAATCCAACTAGGAGATGTTATTACACCATTTTTTTTCAACTCTATTTTTACCCCTTTTCAAAAGTCCACCTATAAAGTTATATAGGAGTATTAATTTAAGATTTGCCAAAATGTCACGTTACTTTTACCGAACGACGGCATTTGCATAATTAGGATATATTAATATTAGTTTATTAGAAACTATATAAGTTCAAACTTCATGTCTAAATAAAATTCAAAATATTGGTAGCGAATACTGAAATGCAGAGCACATAACAAGTCATTTTGTTTAGGTGCGCACTTTACAAAAGGACTTGTCAAAAAATATAATTTCAAAGTTTTGATACTCAGTGAAATCATCATAGGAGAAATTGGTGGACCCTGAGAATCCTTGATACCCATAATCATCAGAGAGGTCATCCAAAATACTCCCAATCCTCACTGTATTTTCTAAAGTAATCATCATAGGATAAATCGCTGTCGTAGTAAAACTCATAATCATCAGAGTGGTCATCTATATCCAACATCCAAAACGCAATGTCTTGATCAAAAGATCCATTATCAGAAGTTTCAACAATGAATCCACAGTCATTAGTAGAATCATTGGGAAGCCGCAAGTTTTTAATCCGTGCACATCTTCTTCCCAAATCTCCAGACAGAGCGACATTTAAACATTTCCTTAGGTCAAGTGATTCAAGGTGAGGACAATTGTCTAGTATGGCCTGCAAGCCATCATTTGTCAGCCTATTTCTAATAAGCTGGAGATGGCGCAGTTCGGGCATGTTCTTTGCAATAGCAACTGCCTCCTCATCACATTGTATGTCAGTGAGTCTATACCCGTCATGGTTCCACTTGAATGATTTCAAATGAGGACAACGGCGCCCCACAGCTTCAATAGTTTCTTCTGACAGTGAAGAAAACGTAATGTCCAGCTCCTCCAATAATGGAAGTTTTTCAGCCATTTCAATCAATCCCTCATCTGTAATTTCATAGCAATCAAAGAGTCGAAGGCATCTGAGCTGACTCGAACTGCAAAAATACCAAGGATGTGATAAAAAAAAATGAACCAGCAGTTATAAACAGATGGACAAAGTTTGGCTCCGTACTATTGGAAGCTATCTTTTCCAACCTATTATGGCAAATTATAAGACTATCTATGTGTATAATTTAAACAAGTCACATGACTCATTAAAAAAGTAATGTAGCTAAAACAACATTCGAATGGTCTTTTCAATTGTCACATAGTAGGTTGAAATAAGATAGCTCCAAACATTCTTAGAGCCAAAATTTTTCCTAAACAGACATGTAAACACAAAAATGTGGAAAGATTTTGCATCTGCAAATTCAATATTGGAGACAAATAGCTTGAACCCACCATATAGATTGTGAACTGCAGTACGTCTACTGTACACAGAAAAATTGTTCAAGGAACAGAAAACAACGTATCTAGTTGGGAACATTATCTAGGCCAAATCACCCAAGCTTCACTCCTGAATTTGAAGCCATCAATCCAAGTACTTGTGACCATCAGTTAACAACATAAGCAAGCTTGTCCAAATATCAAAAACAAGCAAACTATTCCAAGTTTGGAACCCTACGGAAAATAAAGGATATATATGTACTCCTCAAGCATTTTTAATTCCTTGATTTAAACATTAAGAAGGGAGCCCAAATGTAGTGATTGTTGAACAATAGCCATTATTATGCAAAGGTAGTTTGAACAGTCAATCTAATCATTTGATCCAAGACACACGACAAATTGTAGGAGATGCAAATTACTTTATTTGTCAATTGATATTTGGTTCAATATGCATTAAATATCCAGAAAATTGGGGTTCAATGTGGTTGCAACAACCAATCATTGTGTGCAAGAGTGATAAAAATAATAACACCCCAAATTTTACTGAAGAAGAAAGAACAAGTTAAGTCATTTCTCTCTTTGATATAAGTGATCATTGGTGTAGGACAAATTAGAAACAACCTGTATACATGCGCTTGTGGTGTGCTTAAAGTTTATAATACTTGTAGATTTAGGTCTAGGGTCTGTATTTGAATATAGCTTTGAAAGGTTGGATTTAAGGGGTGAACAAGCTGCCGTGTGTTCTCCAATAAAATATAGGTTTTCTTTCTTTCTTTTTTAGAATCAAGCATTATCTAAGGAAATGGTTGTGGTACTTTAAAGAGGCAAAAGATCAATTTTGAAAAAGAATGATTGGTGAAGGGAAGCTCAGGGTCAATGGACAATGGAGAGGAACAGAATTTGAGGGTGCAATTTGTAATTTGGCCTTTTGTTTTTTGTGGACAGCAGCTTGGTAAAAAACCTAGACAAGGGACAATCTCATAAAAAGAGGGACAACTTCCATATATTAGTGTTGTATTGTGCAAATGTAACAGGAAAACAATGGATCATTTGTTGACCCATTGCACAATGGCTCCTGAATTATGGGCTTTTTACTTTTGTAATGTTTGGAATACAGTCACGATGCCTAACAGCCTAAGAGGGTTATCATTGTTCTTTTTGGCTGGAGAAGCTGCTTTGAAAAGCATAGGAGTTCATTTGTCCAGAAGGCACACCTCTTTGCTTAATGTGTGGATAATTTGGAGGACAAGGAATAGTGGCATCTTTAATAGAGTGGAGCTGATCGTTACTCAGCCTGATACTCTGAGTTGAAATCCAACACTTGAGATCTTTATTCAAGTGGTCCAAAAGAATAGGCACAATTGAATTCAAACCCTTTCTTTTTTGTATGTAATTATTGATTATTTTTTATAAGTAGGAGTAACTTGCATAGTTATCAAAATAGAACCAACAATTGACCTGATTAAAAGACTATTTCACTGCTTTATTGAGTCCACTACCAGTTCATTGGTTGAATTGTAGACTTGAGACTTATTATTTCATACATTTTATAGTTACTAAAATAATTAATATAAAAAAAATACAAACAAGTTATATATATTCAAAGAAAAAAAAAAAGAATTGAACAATGAGCTCAACAAATGACTTAGTTATAAAACAAGTAAAGAAAAATACATCACATGACATAAACACATTATTCAAGTACATTATTCAAAATCAAAAAAGAGAGAAAAAAGAGAAAACTTTGGGCTATTCAGAGGCAGTGATAGAGAGAGACACACTCTATCCATGCATGATTTCAATAACACAACATAATTCCTATTATCAAAATCTGAATATCTCTTGAGCAGTGTAGTCAAAGGCAAGCCGGGCACTCGCCTAGGCACCTGGGTGAGGCAAGGCGCCACTAAGGCGCCTTAAAGGCTCTAAGGTGAGGTGCCTTTAGTGAGGCGCTCGCCTTTAGAGTCTAGGTGAGCAAGGCGACTGCCTTAAGCCATGAAAAAGGTGCTAAGGCGAGAACCTCAAGGTTTTTTTTTTTTTTAATAAAAAGTTTGTTGTGAAACCTATTTTTAAATTATTAATTTCAAATGGCATGTTATAAAACCTATTGTTAGTTAAATTAATTTACAAATTTGTTTTAAAAGACTTATTGTTATATTGAAGCTTATTGTAAATCATATTGTTAGAACTAACTGATAGAGCCTAAACCATGTTAATCCTATTTTGAAATAATTTGATGGACCTAATATCTTCATGCTACACGTTGAAAAACACTTCATTATAATATTATAATACACTAGGTACATATGATTTAAATTCTATATGTATAATAAATATATTGAGAATGTGGCGCCTTGCTTTACTCGGGCTAGCGCCTTTTTGTCACTCATGCCTCAGGCGATACAAGGCCTCTTTCACATTGGACTACCTTGCCCTTGAGTAATATCTATTAGGACTTGGACTCCTAATTCATGGGTAAACACCAACCTTAAAGCTAGGATGCACAGACATAGACACGGGCAAAGGTAGAGCAATTTTTGAAAAGTCATAACATGATACAACAGATAGGACATCTTTACGACACAACACAGATATGGCGCGTCCGTGCATCCTAGCCTTAAAGTGCCCATGATAGTTAATTTGGCATTTCAAATCCAAATTCAAGTATCCAAACGCAATCAACCATAAAGTTCTAGACTAATCGTTTGCAAAAAATGAAAATTACGGATACCCCAAATTACAAAGTCAACCATAATTTATTGAAACTGAAAATACACAAACAAAAATCTAACCAAAAAAAGAAGAAGAAGTTACCTTTGGGCGATATAATTGAGGAGTTCATCGTTAGCGACGACCTCAATGTTGATACCTCGCAATTGGCCGCAGCTGCGATCGACGGCGTTGTGGCACATCTTCAGGGGGTCGGATGGCCCGTCTTCCCATTCGCAGAGATTGCACATGTTGATGTCGCGCCACAGGGAAGGTTCTTTGCAGATATTGCGCCACAGCGTGCACACCTTCTGCGCGGTCTCGAGGATCTCGACCGCGCCGAGTCTCTGGAGAATCGACTCCGTCACGTCCCTCGGGAGCTCCAGCCAGTTCCGTGGAATCTCCTTTTTCTTCCACACTTTCTTAGTTTGCTTTTTCGAAAAAGACGAAGAAGAAGGAGCACAAGAAGTAGAAGAAGAAGAAGGAGTAGGATCCTTTTTCTTCCATACTTTCTTTTGAGGCACTTTCGGATTGGGATTGTCTCGGAATTTGAATTTCTGCATTTGGATTTTGGGTTCGGCGCTGAGAATTGGAATTTCTAGGGTTTTGGATTTGGTGTAATGTAGTTTCTGGGAAATGAAAGAAAATGAATATGGAAAGTTATGTATATCAGTATATATAGGGCTTGACACGTTTTTTTTTTTAAATGCCTATACAATCGGGCGGGTTGGTTTTTTTTTTTTTCAATTTCAAAAAATAACAATGGGCTTTTTAAGGAAACAAAAGAAAGTTTTCAAAACCCATCTTTTCGATTCATGAGACACAAAATTTGCTTATGAGTAGGCCCAATTAAAATCACAAAGAATAAAATCTTAGCAAGAGACATATGATGTTTGCAATGATATGCTCTAAATCTTGCTTTTAACTCAGTTTTAGTATTTTTTTGAAAGCCTAAAATCTCAATTGGGGCGGCATTTTTTCTTACTTAAAACTTAAAAGGATGTTTACAACACTGAGTTTTTTTTTATTTGTTTAATTAAAATGTATAATAACATGTTAAAAAAAATTAAAATGTTATCTCTGAGAAGGCTAAAATTATGAGAAGATGTTTAACATAAAATTTAGTCATACGATGGATCCAAAATATTTTATAAGTTAAGAGTCTTATAACTCAACTAATTTGCACTTTATCATATTTTCGTAACATCCAAAATTCAAATCCCATATTCCCTGTGGTAAGTTGTAACTATCGAATTACAAAATTTTAAAATAATATAATAATAATAAATAAATAAATAAACAAATAAACAAAACAAAAGTCCAGCTATAAGGTTATTTAATAATTTAAGACTTGCTGAAATGTAATGATACGTTTACTGAATAGCATTTTCAGGGGATATGATATATTAGTTAATTAGAGACTATAAATAAAAATTTCAGATCTAATCACCTAAGTACTCCTAATACAAAATATTCAAAATAAGTGTTACATAAAAGTCATTTTGTGTAGATGCACTACACAATAGGACTAGCCAAAAACCTCTGAAGTCATTAATTGAATACTAGTAGATAGGATCGTTATCAGAGTCATCATCAAAAGATTCATCATCATCGGGGTTGTCATCAAAAGATTCATCATCATTATCAGAGCCGATGGGATTGTTATCAGAGTCATCATCAAATGATCCATCATCGTTGGGGTCGTCATCATCATGAATGTTTTTGGAGTCATCATCAAATGATCCATCATCATCATGAATGTCGTCAGAGTCATCATCAAAAGATACATCATCATCATGGATGTCGTCTGTGTCATCATCAAAAGATCCATCATCATCATGAATGTAGTCGGATTCTTCATCAAAAGATCCATCATCATCATGTATGTCAGCAACAAATTCATAGTCATCACCAAAAGACATATGATGTTTGCAATGATATGCTCTAAATCTTGCTTTTAACTCAGTTTTAGTAATTTTTTTTTTGAAAGCCTAAAATCTCAATTGGGGTGACAGTTTTTTCTTACTTAAAACTTAAAAGGGTGTTTACAACACTGAGGTTTTTTATTTTTTATTTTTTTTTATTTGTTTAATTAAAATGTATAATAACATGTTAAAAAAAAATTAAAATGTTATCTCCGAGAAGGCAAAAATTATGAGAAGATGTTTAACATAAAATTTAGTCATACGATGGATCCAAAATATTTTATAAGTCAAGAGCCTTGTAACTCAATTAATTTGCACTTTATCATATGTTCATAACATCCAAAATTCAAATCCCACATTCCCTGTTGTAAGTTGTAACTATCGAATTACAAAATTTAAAATAATATAATAATAATAATAATAAATAAATAAATAAATAAACAAAACAAAAGTCCAACTATAAGGTTATTTAATAATTTAAGACTTGCTGAAATGTAATGATACGTTTACTAAATAGCATTTTCAGGGATATGATATATTAGTTAATTAGATACTATAAATAAAAATTTCAGATCTATTCACCAAAGTACTCCTAATACAAAATATTCAAAATAACTGTTACACAAAAGTCATTTTGTGTAGATGCACTATACAATAGGACTAGCCAAAAACCTCTGAAGTCATTAATTGAATACTAGTAGATAGGATCGTTATCAGAGTCATCATCAAAAGATTCATCATCATCGGAGTCGTCATCAAAAGATTCATCATCATCATCAGAGTCGATGGGATTGTTATCAGAGTCATCATCAAATGATCCATCATCATCGGGGTTGTCATCAAAAGATTCATCATCAGAGTCATCATCATGAATGTTGTTGGAGTCATCATCAAATGATCCATCATCATCATGAATGTCGTCAGAGTCATCATCAAAAGATACATCATCGTCATGGATGTCGTCTGTGTCATCATCAAAAGATCCATCATCATCATGTATGTCAGCAACAAATTCATAGTCATCACCAAAAGATCCATCTTCATCATGAATGTCATCAGAGTCATCATCAAAAGATCCATCATCATCATGAATGTCATCAACGAATTCATAGTCATCAGTGGAATCATTGAAAAGATACAAGCTCTGTTCAGCAATGAATTCATAGCCATCCATGGAATCATTGGGATGCCGCAAGTTTTTAATCCGTTCAGCACATCTTCTCCCCAAATTTCCTGACAAAGTGACATTGAAACACCTCCTTAAGTCAAGTGATTCAAGGTGGGGACAACCATCAAGTATGGCCTGCAAGCCATCATTCGTCAGCTGATTTCCAATAAGCTGGAGGTGGTGTAATTCGGGCATGTTCTTTGCAATAGCAACTGCCTCCTTATCACACTCTTTGTCAGCAGCATCCCACTTCTGATTCCATTTCAATGATTTCAAAAGAGGACAACAGTGCCCCACAGCTTCCAGAGATTCTTTTGGCAATAAAAAAAGCGTAACGCCCAGCTCCTCCAATAATGGAAGTTTTGCAGCCGCTTCCCTCAATGCCTTTTCTGAAATGCTATCGCAACATACAAGACGAAGGCGTCTAAGCTGACTTGAACTGCATAAATACCAAGGATGTGATAAAAAATGAACTGGAAGTTATAAACAGACAAGTCAATACAAAAATGTGGAAGAATTCTGCAGCTACAAATTCTATATTGGAGGCAAATAGCTTGAACCCACCATATAGATTATGTACTGCAGTAAGTAATCAAAGAAATTTTCTTTAGGACCTCCAGTCTAGTGTGACTCATAATTCTATAGGAGGGCTGCAATGTATTGGTATGCTGTCTATTTTCTATTGTACACAGAAAAATCTTTGAAAGAAAAGAAAACAACATAACTAGTTGGGAACATTCTCTAGGCCAAATCACCCAAGCTTCCTACCTAACTTTGAAGCTATCAATCCAAGTACTTGTGACCATGTGTCAGCTAACAACATAAGCAAGCTTGCCCAAATATCCAAAAAAAAAGGGTTCAATGTTGTTGCAATTTGTTGAAGATGCAAATAACTTAATTCGTCAATTGAAATTTGGTTCAATGTGCATTAAATATCCAAAAAAGGGGTTCAATGTGGTTGCAACAACCACTCATTGTGTGGAAAAGTGACAAAAATAATAGCACCCCAAATTTTACTGAAGAAGAAAGAACAAGTAAAGTTATTTCTCTCTTTGATATAAGTGATCATTGGTGTAGGACAAATTAGAAACAACCTGTATACATGTGCTTGTAGTGTGCTTTAAAGTTTAATAATACTTGCAGATTTAGGTATAGGGTCTTTAGTTTGAATATAGCTTGGAAAGATTGGATTTAAGGGGTGAACAAGCTGCTAAGTGTGTTCTTCAATCAAGCATTATTGAGAAAATGGTTGTGGTACTTTGAAGAGGCCGGAGAGGAGATCAATTTTGAAAAAGAGTAATAGGTGTGGGGAAGCTTGGGGTATATGCACACAACTGGGAGAGTCAGCAGTAGTCATGGGTGTGACCTATTGAGATCTTTGTTCAAGTGGTCCAAAACAATAGTCAAATTAATGAGATGCCAATACTTTTATTGATTATATAGTATTTTAGGAGTACTTTTCATGGTCAACAAAACTAGTCCACTGGTTCATTAGTTGAACAGTAGACTTAATAATTATTATTTCATAGTACAAAATTGACATTTAAAACACATAAAAATTCGTACTTAACAAATCAAATTACACCAAAATCAAATAAATAGAACAAAATTAAACAGATATATCCCCAATCGAGATGGAAAAATAAAAAAAAAAAAAAAATGTACCTTTGGGCAATGTAGGCGAGGAGGTCGTCTGAGCCAAAGTTCTCGATGTTGATATCTAGTAGCTGGCCGAAACTGCGATCGATGGCGTGAATGCACATCTTCTCGAGATAGCATCGCATTCGCATGTTAATGGGGTCACCGAGACCACGTCTGCAGTAGCTATTGCGCATGTCGATGGCGCGCCACATGGAGGGGTCTTTGCAGAGACTGCGCCACAGCATGCACACCTTCTGCGCGGTCTCTAGCATCTCGACTGCCCCGAGTCTGTGTAGAATCGACGCCATCACGTCCCTTGGGAGTTCCAGCCAGTTCCGGGTGGTCTCCTTTTTCTTCCTCCATACTTTCTTAGTTTGCTTTTTTGAAGATGAAGAAGGAGCAGAAGATGGAGGAGAAGGAGGAGGAAGAGGAAGAGGGTCTTTTTTCTTCCATACTTTCTTTGGTGGCATTTTGGGATTTGGGTTTTCTCGAAATTGGTATTTTTGCACTTGATTTTGATTTGGGCAGTGGAGTGGTAATGATATTTCTAAGGTTTTTTGGTGTGTACTACTGTGATTAATATCGTATGACAAAAGAGATGAGAATAAAAGAAAATCAAACGTTATGAATTATCCCATATATATAGGGGGCTGGACACGATTTTTTTTTTTTTTAATTCCTGTACAGTGGGCGGTTTTGATTTTTTTATTATTATTATTTTTTTTTAAAGAATAAATATGGGTATAATTTTTTAATTCCGAAAATATACCTTCAATTACCGAAAAGAACGTAATGGCAGTGTGGCAGTCGGTACTGAAGTTAATCACAGAAAAATGGAGTCCTTTGGATTACACCTTTAAAGTATTTTTTCATAATAAATGTTTTTTTTTTCAAGGGATAATTTTTTTCTATTATCTAGTTAAGACATAAATTAATTTTTAGCATAAGCAATATTCTAATCTTAGATTTCTTATATGACAATATGAGATTTTATTAGTTACATTAATTTGAACCCACACTTTTAAAAAGAATTCTAACAATAAAGAATTTAAGGAAACGCATATAAGTTTAATACGTTAATATTGTATGTAGAAAACAAGTAAGGAGATTATTGATCATTTGCTTTTTTATTGTGGACGAGAATTTCCAAACCAGATTCCTTTTATTGGGAGAATATTCATGGCATAATTGCAAACTTGTTTTTTTTCTTACTTTAAAGGATAATTACAACACTTTTTTTCCCTTTTAAATAAAATGTATGATAAGTGATGATATATATATATATATTTATAATCAAAATGTAGATCTATATCTCCAATAAAACAACCACTAAGAGAAGTTTAAGAAAGTGATTACATTATCCGGGGCAAAGTAACAGCGAGAAAATGAATGTTATTGTAGTTCATAAAAACCCGAAAGTCTCTCCAGAGAAGGTTTTAAAACAAAATATAACAAAAGAGCACTAATATATATCCATAGAAACTATATTAAAATTTCTATCCCTGCGAAATGTAAGAAGGCATTCGCAGGGATAGAAACTATATTAAAATTTCAGATCTAATAACTAAAGTATTGCTAGTACTAAATATTCAAAATAAGTGCAGCACAAAAGTCATTTTGTTTAGATGCACTGTACAAAAGCACTAGTCAAAATAAAAATCTCCCAAATCATTAATATAAGCTGGTGGGATCGTAGTCCGAGTCATCATCAAAAGATCCATCATCATGAATGTCATCAACGACTTCATCATCCTCAGTGTAATCTAGGGAATAAACAATATCCAAGCCTTCATCAAAAGATTCCTCATCAGCAACGAAACCATAGTCATCAGTGGAATCATCGGGATGACGCAGGTTTTTAATCCTTTCAGCACATATTCTTCCCAAATTTCCTGACAGAGTGACATTGAAACATTTCCTTAGGTCAAGTGATTCGAGGTGAGGACAACCATCAAGTATGGCCTGCAAACCATCATTTGTCAGCTGATTTCCAATAAGCTGGAGGTGGCGTAATTCGGGCATGTTCTTTGCAATAGCAACTGCCTCCTCATCATACTCTGTCTGAGAAAGTCCATCAATAACATACCACTGCTGATTCCATTTGAATGATTTCAGAAGAGGACAACAGTGCCCCACAACTTCCAGAGATTCTTTTGACAAGGAACAAAGCGTAATGTCCAGCTCCTCCAATAATGAAAGTTTTGCAGCCACTTTGCTCAATCCCTCATCCGAAATGCTATAGCAACATACAAGACGAAGGCGTCTAAGCTGACTTGAACTGCAAAACTACCAATGATGTGATAAAAAAAAAAAGAAAAAAAAGAACCAGCAGTTATAAACAAACAAGTAAATACAAAAATGTTTTTCATCCTACAAATTCATTATTGGAGACAAATAGCTTGAACCCACCATATTGTGAACTGCAGTAAGTCATCAGAGAAATATTCTTTAGGACCTCCAGTTTATTGTGGCCCATAATTCAATTGGAGGGCTCCAATGTGTTGATGTACTGTCTATTTTCTATTGTACAAACAGAAATTGTTCAAGGAATAGAAAACAACATATCTAGTTGAGAACATTCTCTAGGTCAAGCAATCCAAGCTTCCTACCTGAATTTGAAGCTATCAATCAAATTACTTGTGACTCTGTGTCAGCTGACAACATAAGCAAGCTTGCCCGAATATAAAAAACAAGCAAACCATACGAAGTAAAGCTTGCATATGCTGATCCTTTTTGGGTTTTTTTTTTTTGGTGGTGGGGGACTGGGGGGAGGGGGAATTCTTTAATTTAGTGACTAAACTGATTGCGCCCCAAATTTTTTTGAAGAAGAAAGAATGAGTTAAGCTATTTTTCTCTTTGATATAAGTGATTGTTGGAGTAGGAAAAATTAGAAACAACCTGTGTACACTGGCTTGTAGTGTGTTTAAAGTTCATAATGCTTGTGGATTAAGCGTTAGGTTTTGTTGATCAGTAAGTGTGAAAACTTTATTAAGAATAGAGGGAAAACATTACATCCACTGTACATAGGAAGTGTACAGACGCTGTAAATGGAAATCAGTTAAGAGTGCATAAATCCAAAAATTCTAGCAAATTATAAAAAGAGTGGCCACTTAGAACGGCCATCCAGTCAAAAAGAGTACGAAGAAGTAACAACTTTAGATCTGAGGGTGAACACTCACTGTCTTCAAATGTGTGATTATTACACTCCAAAAAAGCCACATAAGACATAAAGGTATAGCACCCCCAAATATCTGCATTTCAATGCCGACCAAACCCCCCACCCCCCCCCCCCCCCCCCCCCAAAAAAAAACTCCACCAAGGCCAAAAAAGCTCTAAAGCATCGCCCAAGCTAACCCCAATATGCCAAACAACATAGACCAAATGTCATATGCAGAAGAGAAATGGATTAACAACTGATCAACAGACTCACCACTCACCCCCACTTACAGAGGTGACCAGTGTGACTTCCCTACCTAGGCGACCACTATTTAGATACACTTAGCATGGTTATCAAAACAGAACCAACAATTGACCCAATTAAATGGACTTAACAATTATGATTTTATAGTATACATTTATAATTCTATCAAACTTAACAATAAACTAAAAATACACAAACAAAAAATGAACAAAATTCATACACCACTTAACAAACTTAACAATCAAATAAAAAGTCGATAGTGAAAAAAAGAAAAAGGTACCTTTGGGTGACGTAGGCGAGGAGCTCGTCGGTACCGCAGTACTCGATGTTGATATCTTGTAAGTGGCCGCAACTGCGATCGATGGCGTGGATGCACATCTTCTCGAGGTTGTACTCCATGTCGTGCAGGTCACCCAGGTTGCGCATGTCGATGGAGTTCCACATGGAAGGGTCTTTGCTGATGTTGCGCCACAGCGTGCACACCTTCTGCGCGGTCTCTAGGATTTCGATTGTGCCCAGCCTCTGGAGAATCGACACCGTCACGTCCCTTGGGAGTTCGAGCCAGTTCCGGCACTCCTCACTAGAAGAAGAAGAAGCAGAAGAAGAAGAAGAAGGGGACTTCATTTTCTTCCATGCTCTATCTGGAGGCATTGGAAATGTTTTAATTACATTCAGAAAGTGAAAATGGGATTTTTCTGGGGTTTGGGCTTGTGTGACAGTCTGAGAAACGTTTTTTGAAATGCCTATACAAATCGGGCAATATTTCATTTATGGTTTTTTGTTTTTAATAGAAAATATATGATAGGGCAATATTTCATTTATAGTTTTTTTTAATAAAAAATATATGATAGATCCTATAAAATATATATATATATATATATATATATGATAGAAAGTTTAAATGAAACAATTTTTTTTTTTATAAGAAATTTAACTTCTGGCATTCATAAAGCCTTACTCTATTTTTTTTTTAGTATTTGTAATAAATATTATGTTATACAAAACCGAGAGTTACTATTATACTTTAGTGATTATGTTAATTATAATATTAATAGGTTAATAATTATTTGTTTTTTCTTTTTATGACAATCTTTTAAAATTTGCATTCTATGTTTGTTTTTGATGATGATTCATTCAATTTTTAGTTCGAAGAAATTATTTTGCATATGATTTTCAAATTTAATATTAATTTATTTGATGAACCATGATTTTATCTGCTAATTTATTTCCTTAATTAAAAATTAAGCAAAATAATTCGTTAAATTTTGATAACCGCTAATGGGATTTCCTTGACATGCTCAATCCTCGTAAGTTATGTAATTGGCAATGGGATTTTTTTGATATGTCAAAAATTATTTGATTTATTTTGTGCCCCTATCAAACTAATATGAAAACAGTGTTCATAATGATATCACAATCATAGAAAATTATTGGGTAGTACCAGACTACAAGGTCAGCAAGCAGGCCTTATACTCCAGCCCAATAAAAAGAAGACATGTCCTTAAAAAATTGATGACATAAGTTTATTGCCATGTCACCCCACCACAGCCTACTACTCTAACATCCATTTAACCTCGTCAGTTTTGACTTCTGAGATCAGGATTCAAAATTTTCCTTTTTGAGAGAAAGTTCAAATTTCAAATGTGAATGGAGACTTCACTACTGCCCTGCTCATTGCCGCAGGCCTCTTTCACGTTTCCTCCCCTTGTAATCCCTCGCCTCCGCATCGTAGATAGACAAATGCTTTGATGAGAAATCCAATTATCCAAATGTTCTAAATCTGAGAGGTGATGATGCCGAAAAATCACTAGTGAGATACACAGTTCTCGCCCGCTCGCAACGACACCTGCACAAGAACAAGGAAGGACCTAACAAAGAGCACCAGTGTGGTGTCGGCCAAATACCCTCCGAAGGTCAAGTTAGAATCTTTTCACAACTCTAGAGTGCCAGAGTTGGGGTGAATTATGCGTACCTTTTTCTTGAGGGTCTTTAGGTTTTTATAGTTGCGTAGAGCCAGACTTCTTTGTTTTCGTAACAAGTCTTTTCCTTATGGAGAAGATCCTCATTAACGCGCGTATATTCCAGAACTCTCCTCGTGTTAGAATTCTATTCATGTTGGGACTCTATGAACTAGGGCTAATCGTGTGTCGCAAGTATTTTCCATTTAGGGTTTCTTAGAAACCACATAAAGACAAGTCGGACGACACGTGGCTGTTTGATCCGTCCACTCTATGTCCGTTCATATATGATGCATTTACCACAAACCTACTCGTCTAACACTGTTAGGTCCATCTAAGACGATCCGTCATCTCCAATTTTTCCCTCTTCAGTTGCCCCCTTCACCCCATGGGTCCGTGATTTCTAAGTGGAAGAGCCCGTAGGGTGACGGTTCAATTTGGATCCTGTGAAACACGCTCGTCTTTAACAGTTTGGCCTGAAATCATTTATGACGCAGGACACGTGGCGTTCAACGAATGGTCATTCTCTTGGATCAAAATGTCCCTTCGTCTTCCGTGCCATCCCTCTATATAAGCCCAACTCTCTTCCTCTCATTTCTTTACTTTCTGCTAAAACCTACGATTAGAGCGCCTCTGTCATCTTTGTCCGACAAATGAAGCCGTCCAGTCGCTGCATCCATCGTCAACGCTCCTTCATCGTTCATCTTCCAATTTTGGTGAGTATTCTCCTTTTTACACTTAGAAGAAAATTTTTCTTTTCTTATACTTTATTTTATCTTAGATTTTGTATTACTGTCGTCAACTATAGACCCATCAGTCTTAGGTTTCACCGTCACATGTAGGTTATGTCTAGTGCATCAAGTAACCAGTCATATGTCCATGACGAGGCGGGCTACGAGGAAGTGTACTCGCCAGGTCACAATGATCATGATAGTCCAAGGGAAGAGAGAAGTCTGTTTACCTCTTCTTCGTCCTCAAGAAATGAGGGTTTGGAGATGGATGGCCAAGAAGATTCTAGTGACGGTCTAGACAACGTTGAGTCCCCAATTCAGTTTGTCATGGGTCTTGATGGACTTAGGGAGTTCATCATGCTACCCCTGTGGACGGTGAATGACTCTAATTCCACAATTAAAGAGCCACATTTCAAGACACTTAGGGCCAAATACCAAATACCAGATAACATTTCCATCCATCTACCATATGACTCGGAGAAGTGTTACTATGAAAGAGTGGAAGGTGACGGGGTGTATGAGCAAACGCTAAAGGCTGGGCTCAGGTTTCCCTTGAGTTCCCTTCATTGTGAGCTACTCAAACACCTAGGTCTAGCCATCAACCAGGTATCCCTAAACGCCTGGAGGGTCTTCCTAGGAGTGGAGGTCCTGTACGGGGCTATGACCGACTGTGCTAGGAGGCTGACTGTGCAAGAATTCCTCCATTGCTACTGTCCAGATGAAATAAACCAATCAAAAGGCATGTATAGTTTTGTGCCTAGGAGCCTGTTATTGAGGCTTGTATACGAGACCCCGGACTCAAATAGGAACTGGAAGAACCAGTACTTCTTCCTGGAGGGGGATGAATGGATATGCCATCCAGTGGACATAGAGCACATGCTTGTCGACACTACTTGGGGTATATTGCCTCTGTTTGGTATGCACCCGTCCTAGTGCACAAGTCTTGTGAATAACCATTTTGTTTCTTTAATTCTTCAAATTACTTTAACTGTCCTCTTTTTGTAGTTCGGGAGCGTCCACAAGTTACCCTCGAGCAGTGGAGCCTCTTGGAAAATATTTTTGCCAAAACGAAACTAGAGGAGAGGACTTGGGCCAAATTAGTCACACTAGATACCATTTATTGGTATTGTGACGGATCAGAGCCTACCCCTGAAGCCCATTGTTACAACACCCAAGTGCACCAACATAAGTCCTTCACTAATACTTGTGAATTTTGTATTCCTTTACTTGGGAGCTAAGTACGTCCATCCGTTTTTGCAGAAATGGACGCCGCTAAGAGGAGGGCCATGATTAAGGCACAGACGGCCAAGAAGAAGGAAGAGGGAGGTCAGATCCCTAAGGGGATGGATCCAAACAACCTGTCTACCAAAAGAAAGGTGCCATCGAAGTAGGACTGTGCACCAAAAAGGCCAAAGATTGTATTAGAGCCCATCGTGGGACTGGAGGCTGAGGGTGCGAAGATGGTTACCCCTGCAAAACATGGAGGAGGAAAAGGCTTCATGAAGGGTCCGTCCACCATGCAAGAGAAGCCACCCCGTCTTCCCCCAAGAGGACTCCTAATACGCCTTGGAAAGGCTTTTGTCCATCATAACACCTGAAGATTATGAGGACTTAAGCAACCACTCGACGGAGGTGATAAGGGAGACGGGGCTCTTTAGTATCGCTTAGGTAATCTTGCCCATCCACTTTTCATCCGTCCTTACCTCTTAATTTGTTTGAAACTAATTCCTTTCCATTTTTCCGGCCATGGTTATGATGAAGGAGATAATGGGATGGTGTCTAAATCATGAGATGGCGTTGGATCATATATGTGTGAAGGCAACATTGACAGAGGACGAGCTGAACGAGTTGAAGGCCTGGAAGGTTATCCAGGAGAAGAAGCTTAAGTTATCAGAGGAAGCTAGGGAGGAGCTAGAGAAGCAGACAGAGTAGCTAAAGAATGTCTTTAAGGATAAAGAGAAGGAAATCCGTGGTGCCAAGGACAAGCTCCGTCAAGCGAAGGATGAAGCGGTGCGCGAGTATCGCGACTCCGATACCCTTTTAGCAGATCTAGGAATATCTTATGCTGAAGGCTTTGATGATGCCTTCCGTCAAGTGAAGACCTCCTACTCAGATCTGGATGTTTCTAAAGTTTCTATCAACGTTCCAGACTAAACCTCGGCTCAACCCGTCCAGTTCGAGAGTACGGAAGTGCTTTTTGCTGATGATGCACCGACCAACGATCCTCATGATGACGGTGCAAATGCCGTTGATAGCCAAATCAAGCTCGCCCATCACCTCGACACCCAAGTAGAGGAGAGAGCAGAGAATACCCTTGCCTAGCAATAGTTTTTCTCTTTTTTTTTTTTTTTTTTTTTTTTTTTAATGTGAAGGTTTTTTTAGAATAGTTAATGTTTTAACCATCAATTTTTGTATATGAACATTGCCCTCTCTGGGCTTTAAGCATTGGTTAACTTATCATGTTATCCATCTATTATCTTGCTTAATTGTTTTTTTTAAATAAATCCAATGGTTCTGTCCTATTTGACCCATCTACGTTTTGGATTTTATTTGTGCCTTAATAGGTCTTTTGTGGATGGCTCTGTGGACCCGTCCGCCTTATGCTTTTGAGGCCGTCCATTTCATGGACACTTGAGTTTAAAACTCGTTTACCTTAAATGCACCCGTCCACTTTGTGGACTAGTAATAACTTATTAGGGCCGTCCACTCTATTTTGCAAAGAATTGTTTGTTAATAATAGACCCGTCCTCATGATGGGATAAACCATCCACTTATTGGACCATGATTAGTGTCTTCTTGGACTTTAATCATAACCGTCCACTTTATAGGTTTTACAAAAAAATCCATCCTCCAGTGATGAACTGTCAACTTTATGGACTTTAACTTATATTCGTCCACTCTATGGGACTTAACAAAATATCCACCCTCCTGGGATGAACCGTCCACTTTATGGACCTTCTTATATTCGTCCACTCTATTGGACTTAACAAAATATCCATCCTCTTAGGATGAACTGTCCACTTTATGGACTTGATAAAATTTCGTAGAAAAACACATAAGTCATATCTGAATATTCCTCTTATTTATTAAACCAAAAGTGTAGTTCTTAAAGGAAAAGAAGCTTAAAAAAGAATACTTAAGAAGTATTGTAGCAAAAATAAACCGTTTAGATAGTAAACTAGAAAACCGGAGAATGCTGCAATAATTAACTTAAACTAGCAAAATTTGAATAAACTGAGAATCTGTCGGATGTTGCTTTCTACTGGTAGTACTTTCTTAGGTGCTCGGTGTTCCATGGATGGCACAGCTTTTGCCCGTCCAGTGTCTCAAGGTGGTAGGTGCATTTCCTTTGCCACAACATAATTTTGTAGGGTCCCTCCTAGTTGGGGCGGAGCTTTCCTTGGGTAGGATCTCTGGCGGCGCCCATTACCTTCCTCAGGACGAGATCTTCGACTTGGAAGTCCCTGTATCTAACTCTGGAATTATAGTGCTTAGCCATGAGGTCCTGATAATGTGCCAGTCTTTGTTCAGCTATTGTTTTGACTTCGTCTAGTAAGTCCAACTGCAGGCGCATAGCCTCGTCATTCCTCCGTTGGTCATGATTGTCCACCCTGTAGCATGTGAGTCTGACTTCGGCTAGGATGACTGCTTCACTCCCGTACACTAGTAAAAATGGTGTCTCCCCGGTGGGTGTTCTTGCAGTTGTCCGGTATGCCCATAAAATGCTCGAAAGTTCCTACGGCCAGACGCCCTTTGCCCTCTCAAGTCGAGTCTTGATGATCATGAGCAAGGATTGGTTTGTAACCTCAACCTGTCCATTGGCCAGCGAGTGGGCGGGTGACGAGTAATGGTTCTTAATTCCTAGCTCCGAACAGAAATCCCTGAATGCGTTGTTGTCGAACTGCTTTCCGTTGTCAGAGACAAGCACTTTTGTTATCCCATACCTGCAGATGATGTTTTTCCAAACAAAACTTTGAATATTATTTTCCGTGATAGTGGCTAGGGCTTCTGCTTCCACCTACTTAGTGAAGTAGTCGATGCCAACTACAAGGAATTTCAGCCGCCTGACTGTTGTCGGGAAGGGCCCATGATATCTAATCCCCATTGAGCGAACTGCCATGGGGCCGTCGTAGGGGTGAGTTCCTCCGATGGTTGCCTGATGGCATTGCTGAACCTCTGACACTTGTCACAGGTTTTGACATATGCTTATGCGTCCTTCTGCATGGTGGGCCAAAAATATCCCTCTCTGATTAGCTTGTACACTAACGATCGTCCCCCCGAGTGGTTTCTGCAGATCCCCTCGTGAACTTCTCTCATGACGTACTCTGCTTCCTCGGGGACTAAGCATCTCAGGTAAGGGCAAGAGAAACCTCTTTTGTACAAAAAATCCTTCATGAGAACAAACCGTGAGGCTTGGACCTTCAGCTTCCTTGCTTCGTGCTTCGCATCCGGTAGCATCCCATTCTTTAGGTAGGAAATTAATGGCATGGTCCAGTTGTTTTCAGAGCCTATCTCCTGCACATTCGTACCATCATCTACGATCGACGAGGTTTGGATGAAAGATAATATTTGATTGGGGACAAGTATGCGTTCTGCTATGGCAGCCTTAGCAAGTCGATTAGCGCATTCGTTCTCCTTCCTTAGGATTGGGACAAACTTGATTTGGAGATTGCCAATTCGACCCTTCACCTTATCAAGGTATTTCTTCATCCTTTCATTCTTGCATTCGTAGCTGCCGTTGACTTGACTGGTTACGACTTGGGAGTCGCAGTGTATGATCATGTTTTCAGCCCCTGCCGCTCTTGCGAGGTCCAACCCTGCTATCAAGGCTTCATATTCTGCTTCATTGTTGGTCGTAGGAAACTCAAGTCGGATCATGTACTCGATCCTATCTTCCTGCCTATTTATTGGAAGACCCATCCGTGTAAATGTTTCGATGCAGAATCTGTTCTTCCCCCTAGCCATCCATTAGAGTGAATTCGGCGATGAAGTCAGCCATAACCTGTCCCTTGGAATCACCTTGCAAAATACCTTGGTTAATACCAACTTCCAGGGAAAACTCCATGGTTCAAGCAGTAGCTACTGCTTCCACCTCATCTAATTGATTGCTCAATTTTATAAAATATTATTAATTTATTTTAATATATGCAAAATTTGTTCTTAATCCATTCAATACAAAGGAAATTATCTCATACAAAATATTTATACTCAGAAAATGGATCTACAAATATGTGAGCCTAGTTCATGTGAGAGGCTCTACTAATGATTCAATATAGACAAAGTATGCTTCCATCTAATGCTCTAGTCACCTAGATGGAACATGATGTGTAATGGTAAACAGCGAAAAGAAAGCTTCTGATAGTGCTGATGGAAAGAAAGAGTAAGGTTCTGCCAAAAGCCAGGGATCTTTGTGCAAAAAAAAGAGTTATTTGTAAAGTGATGCATTTCATAGCAATTAGGCAAAGTAGACAACAATGAGAATAGCATCTTTGCAAGTGTTAGTGTTATAAATTTTAATATCCCCATTTTTTTTAATTGTTTTGTTTATGTATGGGAATTCTCAAGTACCTACCTGTTACTCTCAACAAAAGAAAATATATAACTACGCAACATACAACACTAGTACTACCTTGTACAAAACCTATTTTTGAAGGACAAAGAAGCATTAATCCTCATGCATAGGTTTTGTGAAATTTATGCTCCAACTCAAAGCCTGGAACACAAGATATTGAAACAAAATTTGAATTCTTACAATAACTTTTCCAAACCCAAACAGTAGCAAGTTCTATATCGTCCTATTCTCACCTCCATGTCCTTGCTACCAAACTAAATTGCAAAGACTAGTGAAACACAATGTAACTTCATTGAACTGTTGACCTCAGTGTGTGAAGAAAACATTATGAATTCATTGACATGGTTGGTATTATAGCCCAACAATAAGATTTTGGGCTCTAGAAGTAGAGCGCAATGTAAAATTGCCAACCTTGCTAGGCCAGGAAAGTGGCTCAACAAGCTTTAATAACAGGACTACCATGGAGAGACAAGGTGACTACTAGGATTTGAGATTTCTCTCACCTCATTTTAAACCAACAACTTTGTAAGGGAAAACAAAGAATGAAATGTTACAAGGTACAAAAATTTAGAAGTCTATACTATACAGAAATTCTAAAAATATGAAAAGAAATGATAAAAGGATGTTACTTCCTTGCATGTTGAAGAAGAGTCTCTAATAATAAAAATGAATTAATGGCCTTTTGGAGAAGGAAACTATGAGGCTAACCCTGTGGGCTTGGCCCAACAAAGCTAGAGTCCAAAGTCCATGACCCCATGTGGCGAGAGTCGAGCGTAGCAATCCTTCACAGATTCTTTCTAACAGGGGCCTATCCCTCCTGACAAGTTAACCAAACATAGCTCAAAGTTGTGCCACACAGGTTAACTCAATAGCTATCTATCTTCCACGTACTTTTGTTAAACTAAGCCATGCAAAATCAACTCAATTTCAGGAACTTAAAAAGAATCAAATCAATAAAACTTCGAAGTCTGCTACATCAATCATTTTCTCAAATTAATGGGGAGCCACTCCTGTCTAAGACAATACTATTTGTACATCTCAACTGTTTTACCAGGGGAGTAGCCGAAGGAAGTGAACAATCAAACACATTTTTAAAAAAAGTAAATAATGAATTTTGTTAAAGAAGAGGAGTGCTCAAAATCTAGAGCTTGATTATTCTATAGAGACAGATTTTATTGCAAAAATAATCACTTAAAATGGAATAATTTCCACTGGGTCATTATCACCTGTATAATAAAATCAAATGGCCCCAAAGTAGGCTAAGAATTCTGTTCAATGCAAGAAGAGCCCAAAAAATGAAAGTAGATGAAAATGAAGTAATTTTAAACCACATCTGCTCTAAATAGACTACTAGGAATCTTTGTAGAGATGTCATAAGCCAATCATCATAAAGGATCACAACAAAAGTGTTGTGATTTGTGCTCTTAAATACTATTGTATGATGCTATGTATGATATTATGTATGACATTATGTATGACATGATGTATGACTTAATATTGTAATTAATAAAGTTATTTTATTATTATCTAAAATAATGGTAACATGAATATTCGGATATTATCATATAGTCCATGAGATGCATAGTATGTGATTTATGTGAAAAGTCACAGAAGATATAAATCACAAGTTCTTTGTAAACTCAGAATTTTAGTTCGTAGTCGGTGATGAAATTGGGCATTTCATCTGCGAAGACTATAACATGTCAACTAAGATGATTTGTCTTGATCATGGAAGTGGTGACTTCTAGTTGATATGTTTATATTTTTTAAGAGTTAAGACATATTGAACTGGACCACTGTGAGATTTATTATTCTTCTAATGACTGTCAATTGAATAATAAATCTCACGACTTATATTTGCATGAACTCTTAATCCTGAGAGAATAATGGACTTGATCATGAAGTGTAGGTTGCTTTGATATATCAGGAGTGAGATCTAAAGTAATGGTCAAAATCTCAGTATGTTGGGCAGCCACATTTAGTGTTGATGGAACATATATTTTCAAGATAGAATTCATAATCTCTTAACGGAGACACAAAATATTACATTGAGATAAGTTTAATAAGTTTGTTATTCAGAATGTTAGGCCTAACTACTTTAGTAAATAGTTACTAAAGTATATATTTATGAAATTGAATTTCATAAATATATGACGAATAACTTAAAAGATTAAACCGGGTACTCAAGGATTAAGATGTATTAATTTACAAAGTGGCAGTCTACTTTTATAACTTTGTATTACTACGAATATTTAATGAAGGGGTTGTATGTACAATAAAGTCTTGGGATATAATTTATTAATAAGGCCTAGAGTGCAATTATATTTATATAGCGGTATTAAATATAATTAATGGTAACTTTAGACTTGTCAAGAGTTGACAGAAAAGCCCAAGGCCCATTGGAGCTAGTGTCTTATTTGTTCCCTTTTGGTCCCACTCCAAGCCACATATTAGAGCTCAATTGGAAAGGCTCAAAAGGCTGGCCCAATTAGATAATCAGTTATTAGGAGAGAAACATACAGAATTTGGGAGATATATAACAAGTTCATGAAATGGTGTATGTGAGTGTTGGACACTCTTGAATTCTCTCTTGAACAAATTCATATAACTGATTGAGAGACCACACATCTTGAGCGTTAGTGGAATTGGAGTGAAGATTGAAAGTGTTCCTAAGAACTTCTCATATTCGGTTTTGAAATTCACTGCACCAAGGTGCACTCTCTTGTTATATATTCTGAAACCTACATAATGCATGTTATCAATTCTGAATGAAGTAGATCCGTTTATTTTTCCGCTGCGTATATGAATATTTCCAACAAAAGGCAAATTCAAAAATTTTGATTTTACTGTAATGAAAGAAAAGAAAATGTAATTAAGTCAATGCGCAATATTTCATATTCCGCAGATGTATAGCAAGGCTACAAAGAAAGCTATAGCAAACTACATTTAATTATCATTTTGCATAATCCAGAGGAAAATCTGCTTGCCTAGTAAAAATTTGTGACCAACAGTCTTGATTTCCCAAGGACAAAGGAGAAGCACAACCTAATTATCATAGTAGTCTGGCACAAGATGAGTCAAGCAACTTGCTTTAGCCTTACTTGAATATTAATCCAAACCATGGTGCATTAATCTCAGCCATATTTGGAGTAACAAACCTGAACACGCAACCTAGTATTTATTCTAATTCATGCCCAAAACAATTATTAAATCTTCCACCAACCACATAGTCAAACATAAAGCTGGTGGGATCGTAGTCCGAGTCATCATCAAAAGATCCATCATCATGAATGTCATCAACGACTTCATCATCCTCAGTGTAATCTAGGGAATAAACAATATCCAAGCCTTCATCAAAAGATTCCTCATCAGCAACGAAACCATAGTCATCAGTGGAATCATTGGGATGACGCAGGTTTTTAATCCTTTCAGCACATATTCTTCCCAAATTTCCTGACAGAGTGACATTGAAACATTTCCTTAGGTCAAGTGATTCGAGGTGAGGACAACCATCAAGTATGGCCTGCAAACCATCATTTGTCAGCTGATTTCCAATAAGCTGGAGGTGGCGTAATTCGGGCATGTTCTTTGCAATAGCAACTGCCTCCTCATCATACTCTGTCTGAGAAAGTCCATCAATAACATACCACTGCTGATTCCATTTGAATGATTTCAGAAGAGGACAACAGTGCCCCACAACTTCCAGAGATTCTTTTGACAAGGAACAAAGCGTAATGTCCAGCTCCTCCAATAATGAAAGTTTTGCAGCCACTTTGCTCAATCCCTCATCGGAAATGCTATAGCAACATACAAGACGAAGGCGTCTAAGCTGACTTGAACTGCAAAACTACCAATGATGTGATAAAAAAGAAAAAGAAAAAAAAGAACCAGCAGTTATAAACAAACAAGTAAATACAAAAATGTTTTTCATCCTACAAATTCATTATTGGAGACAAATAGCTTGAACCCACCATATTGTGAACTGCAGTAAGTCATCAGAGAAATATTCTTTAGGACCTCCAGTTTATTGTGGCCCATAATTCAATTGGAGGGCTCCAATGTGTTGATGTACTGTCTATTTTCTATTGTACAAACAGAAATTGTTCAAAGAATAGAAAACAACATATCTAGTTGAGAACATTCTCTAGGTCAAGCAATCCAAGCTTCCTACCTGAATTTGAAGCTATCAATCAAATTACTTGTGACTCTGTGTCAGCTGACAACATAAGCAAGCTTGCCCGAATATAAAAAACAAGCAAACCATACGAAGTAAAGCTTGCATATGCTGATACTTTTTGGGTTTTTTTTTTTTGGTGGTGGGGGACTGGGGGGAGGGGGAATTCTTTAATTTAGTGACTAAACTGATTGCGCCCCAAATTTTTTTGAAGAAGAAAGAATGAGTTAAGCTATTTTTCTCTTTGATATAAGTGATTGTTGGAGTAGGAAAAATTAGAAACAACCTGTGTACACGGGCTTGTGGTGTGTTTAAAGTTCATAATGCTTGTGGATTAAGCGTTAGGTTTTGTTGATCAGTAAGTGTGAAAACTTTGTTAAGAATAGAGGGAAAACATTACATCCACTGTACATAGGAAGTGTACAGACACTGTAAATGGAAATCAGTTAAGAGTGCATAAATCCAAAAATTCTAGCAAATTATAAAAAGAGTGGCCACTTAGAACAGCCATCCAGTCAAAAAGAGTACGAAGAAGTAACAACTTTAGATCTGAGGGTGAACACTCACTGTCTTCAAATGTGTGATTATTACACTCCAAAAAAGCCACATAAGACATAAAGGTATAGCACCCCCAAATATCTGCATTTCAATGCCGACCAAACCCCCACACCCCCCCCAAAAAAAAACCTCCACCAAGGCCAAAAAAGCTCTAAAGCATCGCCCAAGCTAACCCCAATATGCCAAACAACATAGACCAAATGTCATATGCAGAAGAGAAATGGATTAACAACTGATCAACAGACTCACCACTCACCCCCACTTACAGAGGTGACCAGTGTGACTTCCCTACCTAGGCGACCACTATTTAGATGCACTTAGCATGGTTATCAAAACAGAACCAACAATTAACCCAATTAAATGGACTTAACAATTATGATTTTATAGTATAATTTTTACAATTCTATCAAACTTAACAATAAACTAAAAATACACAAACAAAAAATGAACAAAATTCATACACCAGTTAGCAAACTTAACAATCAAATAAAAAGTCGATAGTGAAAAAAAGAAAAAGGTACCTTTGGGTGACGTAGGCGAGGAGCTCGTCGGTACCGCAGTACTCGATGTTGATATCTTGTAAGTGGCCGCAACTGCGATCGATGGCGTGGATGCACATCTTCTCGAGGTTGTACTCCATGTCGTGCAGGTCACCCAGGTTGCGCATGTCGATGGAGTTCCACATAGAAGGGTCTTTGCTGATGTTGCGCCACAGCGTGCACACCTTCTGCGCGGTCTCTAGGATTTCGATTGTGCCCAGCCTCTGGAGAATCGACACCGTCAAGTCCCTTGGGAGTTCGAGCCAGTTCCGGCACTCCTCACTAGAAGAAGAAGAAGAAGGGGACTTCATTTTCTTCCATGCTCTATCTGGAGGCATTGGAAATGTTTTAATTACATTCCGAAAGTGAAAATGGGATTTTTCTGGGGTTTGGGCTTGTCTGATAGTCTGAGAAACGTTTTTTGAAATGCCTATACAAATCGGGCAATATTTCATTTATGGTTTTTTGTTTTTAATAGAAAATATATGATAGGGCAATATTTCATTTATAGTTTTTTTTAATAAAAAATATATGATAGATCCTATAAAATATATATATATATATATATATGATAGAAAGTTTAAATGAAACAATTTTTTTTTTTATAAGAAATTTAACTTCTGGCATTCATAAAGCCTTACTCTATTTTTTTTTTAGTATTTGTAATAAATATTATGTTATACAAAACCGAGAGTTACTATTATACTTTAGTGATTATGTTAATTATAATATTAATAGGTTAATAATTATTTGTTTTTTCTTTTTATGACAATCTTTTAAAATTTGCATTCTATGTTTGTTTTTGATGATGATTCATTCAATTTTTAGTTCGAAGAAATTATTTTGCATATGATTTTCAAATTTAATATTAATTTATTTGATGAACCATGATTTTATCTGCTAATTTATTTCCTTAATTAAAAATTAAGCAAAATAATTCGTTAAATTTTGATAACCGCTAATGGGATTTCCTTGACATGCTCAATCCTCGTAAGTCATGTAATTGGCAATGGGATTTTTTTGATATGTCAAAAATTATTTGATTTATTTTGTGCCCCTATCAAACTAATATGAAAACAGTGTTCATAATGATATCACAATTATAGAAAATTATTGGGTAGTACCAGACTACAAGGTCAGCAAGCAGGCCTTATACTCCAGCCCAATAAAAAGAAGACATGTCCTTAAAAAATTGATGACATAAGTTTATTGTCATGTCACCCCACCACAGCCTACTACTCTAACATCCATTTAACCTCGTCAGTTTTGACTTCTGAGATCAGGATTCAAAATTTTCCTTTTTGAGAGAAAGTTCAAATTTCAAATATGAATGGAGACTTCACTACTGCCCTGCTCATTGCCGCAGGCCTCCTTCACGTTTCCTCCCCTTGTAATCCCTCGCCTCCGCATCGTAGATAGACAAATGCTTTGATGAGAAATCCAATTATTCAAATGTTCTAAATCTGAGAGGTGATGATGCCGAAAAATCACTAGTAAGATACACAGTTCTCGCCCGCTCGCAACGACACCTGCACAAGAACAAGGAAGGACCTAACAAAGAGTACCAGTGTGGTGCCGGCCAAATACCCTCCGAAGGTCAAGTTAGAATCTTTTCACAACTCTAGAGTGCCAGAGCTGGGGTGAATTATGCGTATCTTTTTCTTAAGGGTCTTTAGGTTTTTATAGTTGCGTAGAGCCAGACTTCTTTGTTTTCGTAACAAGTCTTTTCTTTATGGAGAAAATCCTCATTAACGCGCGTATATTCCAGAACTCTCCTCGTGTTAGAATTCTATTCATGTTGGGACTCTATGAACTAGGGCTAATCGTGTGTCGCAAGTATTTTCCATTTATGGTTTCTTAGAAACCACATAAAGACAAGTCGGACGACACGTGGCTGTTTGATCCGTCCACTCTATGTCCGTTCATATATGATGCATTTACCACAAACCTACTCGTCTAACACTGTTAGGTCCATCTAAGACGATCCGTCATCTCCAATTTTTCCCTCTTCAGTTGCCCTCTTCACCCCATGGGTCCGTGATTTCTAAGTGGAAGAGCCCGTGGGGTGACGGTTCAATTTGGATCCTGTGAAACACGCTCGTCTTTAACAGTTTGGCCTAAAATCATTTATGACGTAGGACACGTGGCGTTCAACGAATGGTCATTCTCTTGGATCAAAATGTCCCTTCGTCTTCCGTGCCATCCCTCTATATAAGTCCAACTCTCTTCCTCTCATTTCTTTACTTTCTACTAAAACCTACGATTAAAGCGCCTCTGTCATCTTTGTCCGACAAATGAAGCCGTCCAGTCGCTGCATCCATCGTCAATGCTCCTTCATCGTTCATCTTCCAATTTTGGTGAGTATTCTCCTTTTTACACTTAGAAGAAAATTTTTCTTTTCTTATACTTTATTTTATCTTAGATTTTGTATTACTGTCGTCAACTATAGACCTATCAGTCTTAGGTTTCACCGTCACATGTAAGTTATGTCTAGTGCATCATGTAACCAGTCATATGTCCATGACGAGGCGGGCTACGAGGAAGTGTACTCGCCAGGTCACAATGATCATGATAGTCCAAGGGAAGAGAGAAGTCTGTTTACCTCTTCTTCGTCCTCAAGAAATGAGGGTTTGGAGATGGATGGCCAAGAAGATTCTAGTGACGGTCTAGACAACGTTGAGTCCCCAATTCAGTTTGTCATGGGTCTTGATGGACTTAGGGAGTTCATCATGCTACCCCTGTGGACGGTGAATGACTTTAATTCCACAATTAAAGAGCCACATTTCAAGACACTTAGGGCCAAATACCAAATATCAGATAACATTTCCATCCATCTACCATATGACTCGGAGAAGTGTTACTATGAAAGAGTGGAAGGTGACGGGTTGTATGAGCAAATGCTAAAGGCTGGGCTCAGGTTTCCCTTGAGTTCCCTTCATTGTGAGCTACTCAAACACCTAGGTCTAGCCATCAACCAGGTATCCCTAAACGCCTGGAGGGTCTTCCTAGGAGTGGAGGTCCTGTACGGGGCTATGACCAACTGTGCTAGGAGGCTGACTGTGCAAGAATTCCTCCATTGCTATTGTCCAGATGAAATAAACCAATCAAAAGGCATGTATAGTTTTGTGCCTAGGAGCCTGTTATTGAGGCTTGTATACGAGACCCCAGACTCAAATAAGAACTGGAAGAACCAGTACTTCTTCCTGGAGGGGGATGAATGGATATGCCATCCAGTGGACATAGAGCACATGCTTGTCGACACTACTTGGGGTATATTGCCTCCGTTTGGTATGCACCCGTCCTAGTGCACAAGTCTTGTGAATAACCATTTTGTTTCTTTAATTCTTCAAATTACTTTAACTGTCCTCTTTTTGTAGTTCGGGAGCATCCACAAGTTACCCTCGAGCAGTGGAGCCTCTTGGAAAATATTTTTGCCAAAACGAAACTAGAGGAGAGGACTTGGGCCAAATTAGTCACACTAGATACCATTTATTGGTATTGTGACGGATCGAAGCCTACCCCTGAAGCCCATTGTTACAACACCCAAGTGCACCAACATAAGTCCTTCACTAATACTTGTGAATTTTGTATTCCTTTACTGGGGAGCTAAGTACGTCCATCTGTTTTTGTAGAAATGGACGCCGCTAAGAGGAGGGCCATGATTAAGGCACAGACGGCTAAGAAGAAGGAAGAGGGAGGTCAGATCCCTAAGGGGATGGATCCAAATAACCTGTCTACCAAAAGAAAGGTGCCATCGAAGTAGGACCGTGCACCAAAAAGGCCAAAGATTGTATTAGAGCCCATCGTGGGACTGGAGGCTGAGGGTGCAAAGATGGTTACCCCTGCAAAACATGGAGGAGGAAAAGGCTTCATGAAGGGTCCGTCCACCATGCAGGAGAAGCCACCCCGTCTTCCCCCAAGAGGACTCCAAATACGCCTTGGAAAGGCTTTTGTCCATCATAACACCTGAAGATTATGAGGACTTAAGCAACCACTCGACGGAGGTGATAAGGGAGACGGGGCTCTTTAGTATCGCTTAGGTAATCTTGCCCATCCACTTTTCATCCGTCCTTACCTCTTAATTTGTTTGAAACTAATTCCTTTCCATTTTTCCGGCCATGGTTATGATGAAGGAGATAATGGGATGGTGTCTAAATCATGAGATGGTGTTGGATCATATATATATGAAGGCAACATTGACAGAGGACGAGCTGAATGAGTTGAAGGCCTGGAAGGTTATCCAGGAGAAGAAGCTTAAGTTATCAGAGGAAGCTAGGGAGGAGCTAGAGAAGCAGACAGAGTAGCTGAAGAATGTCTTTAAGGATAAAGAGAAGGAAATCCGTGGTGCCAAGGACAAGCTCCGTCAAGCGAAGGATGAAGCGGTGCGCGAGTATCGCGACTCCGATACCCTTTTAGCAGATCTAGGAATATCTTATGCTGAAGGCTTTGATGATGCCTTCCGTCAAGTGAAGACCTCCTACTCAGATCTGGATGTTTCTAAAGTTTCTATCAACATTCCAGACTAAACCTCGGCTCAGCCCGTCCAGTTCGAGAGTACGGAAGTGCTTTTCGCTGATGATGCACCGACCAACGATCCTCATGATGACGGTGCAAATGCCGTTGATAGCCAAATCAAGCTCGCCCATCACCTCGACACCCAAGTAAAGGAGAGAGCAGAGAATACCCTTGCCTAGCAGTAGTTTTTCTCTTTTTTTTTTTTTTTTGTTTTTTAATGTGAAGGTTTTTTTAGAATAGTTGATGTTTTAACCATCAATTTTTGTATATGAACATTGCCCTCTCTGGGCTTTAAGCATTGGTTAACTTATCATGTTATCCATCTATTATCTTGCTTAATTGTTTTTTTTAAATAAATCCAATGGTTCTGTCCTATTTGACCCATCTACGTTTTGGATTTTATTTGTGCCTTAATAGGTCTTTTGTGGATGGCTCTGTGGACCCGTCCGCCTTATGCTTTTGAGGCCGTCCATTTCATGGACACTTGAGTTTAAAACTCGTTTACCTTAAATGCACCCGTCCACTTTGTGGACTAGTAATAACTTATTAGGGCCGTCCACTCTATTTTGCAAAGAATTGTTTGTTAATAATAGACCCGTCCTCATGATGGGATAAACCATCCACTTATTGGACCATGATTAGTGTCTTCTTGGACTTTAATCATAACCGTCCACTTTATAGGTTTTACAAAAAAATCCATCCTCCCGTGATGAACTGTCAACTTTATGGACTTTAACTTATATTCGTCCACTCTATGGGACTTAACAAAATATCCACCCTCCTGGGATGAACCGTCCACTTTATGGACCTTCTTTATATTCGTCCACTCTATTGGACTTAACAAAATATCCATCCTCTTAGGATGAACTATCCACTTTATGGACTTGATAAAATTTTGTAGAAAAACACATAAGTCATATCTGAATATTCCTCTTATTTATTAAACCAAAAGTGTAGTTCTTAAAGGAAAAGAAGCTTAAAAAAGAATACTTAAGAAGTATTGTAGCAAAAATAAACCGTTTAGATAGTAAACTAGAAAACCGGAGAATGTTGCAATAATTAACTTAAACTAGCAAAATTTGAATAAACTGAGAATCTGTCGGATGTTGCTTTCTACTGGTAGTACTTTCTTAGGTGCTCGGTGTTCCATGGATAGCACAGCTTTTGCCTGTCTAGTGTCTCAAGGTGGTAGGTGCATTTCCTTTGCCACAACATAATTTTGTAGGGTCCCTCCTAGTTGGGGCGGAGCTTTCCTTGGGTAGGATCTCTGGCGGCGCCCATTACCTTCCTCAGGACGAGATCTTCGACTTGGAAGTCCTTGTATCTAACTCTGGAATTATAGTGCTTAGCCATGAGGTCCTGATAATGTGCCAGTCTTTGTTCAACTATTGTTTTGACTTTGTCTAGTAAGTCCAACTGCAGGCGCATAGCCTCGTCATTCCTCCGTTCGTCATGATTGTCCACCCTGTAGCATGTGAGTCTGACTTCGGCTAGGATGACTGCTTCACTCCCGTACACTAGTAAAAATGGTGTCTCCCCGGTGGGTGTTCTTGCAGTTGTCCGGTATGCCCATAAAATGCTCGAAAGTTCCTACAGCCAGACGCCCTTTGCCCTCTCAAGTCAAGTCTTGATGATCATGAGCAAGGATTGGTTTGTAACCTCAACCTGTCCATTGGCCTGCGAGTGGGCGGGTGACGAGTAGTGGTTCTTAATTCCTAGCTCCGAACAGAAATCCCTGAATGCGTTGTTGTCGAACTGCTTTCCGTTGTCAAAGACAAGCACTTTTGTTATCCCATACCTGCAGATGATGTTTTTCCAAACAAAACTTTGAATATTATTTTCCGTGATAGTGGCTAGGGCTTCTGCTTCCACCTACTTAGTGAAGTAGTCGATGCCAACTACAAGGAATTTCAGCCGCCTGATTGTTGTCGGGAAGGGCCCATGATATCTAATCCCCATTGAGCGAACTGCCATGGGGCCATCGTAGGGGTGAGTTCCTCCGATGGTTGCCTGATGGCATTGCTGAACCTCTGACACTTGTCACAGGTTTTGACATATGCTTATGCGTCCTTCTGCATGGTGGGCCAAAAATATCCCTCTCTGATTAGCTTGTACACTAACGATCGTCCCCCCGAGTGGTTTCTGCAGATCCCCTCGTGAACTTTTCTCATGACGTACTCTGCTTCCTCGGGGACTAAGCATCTCAGGTAAGGGCAAGAGAAACCTCTTTTGTACAAAAAATCCTTCATGAGAACAAACCGTGAGGCTTGGACCTTCAGCTTCCTTGCTTCGTGCTTTGCATCCGGTAGCATCCCATTCTTTAGGTAGGAAATTAATGGCGTGGTCCAGTTGTTTTCAGAGCCTATCTCCTGCACATTCGTACCATCATCTACGATCGACGAGGTTTGGATGAAAGATAATATTTGATTGGGGACAAGTATGCGTTCTGCTATGGCAGCCTTAGCAAGTCGATTAGCGCATTCGTTCTCCTTCCTTGGGATTGGGACGAACTTGATTTGGAGATTGCCAATTCGACCCTTCACCTTATCAAGGTATTTCTTCATCCTTTCATTCTTGCATTCGTAGCTGCCGTTGACTTGACTGGTTACGACTTGGGAGTCGCAGTGTATGATCATGTTTTCAGCCCCTGCCGCTCTTGTGAGGTCCAACCCTGCTATCAAGGCTTCATATTCTGCTTCATTGTTGGTCGTAGGAAACTCAAGTCGGATCATGTACTCGATCCTATCTTCCTGCCTATCTATTGGAAGACCCATCCATGTAAATGTTCCGATGCAGAATCTCTTCTGCCCCCTAGCCATCCATTAGAGTGAATTCGGCGATGAAGTCAGCCATAACCTGTCCCTTGGAATCACCTTGCAAAATACCTTGGTTAATACCAACTTCCAGGGAAAACTCCAAGGTTCAAGCAGTAGCTACTGCTTCCACCTCATCTAATTGATTGCTCAATTTTATAAAATATTATTAATTTATTTTAATATATGCAAAAATTTGTTCTTAATCCATTCAATACAAAGGAAATTATCTCATACAAAATATTTATACTCAGAAAATGGATCTACAAATATGTGAGCCTAGTTCATGTGAGAGACTCTACTAATGATTCAATATAGACAAAGTATGCTTCCATCTAATGCTCTAGTCACCTAGATGGAACATGATGTGTAATGGTAAACAGCGAAAAGCAAGCTTCTGATAGTGCTAATGGAAAGAAAGAGTAAGGTTCTGCCAAAAGCCAGGGATCTTTGTGCAAAAAAAAGAGTTATTTGTAAAGTGATGCATTTCATAGCAATTAGGCAAAGTAGACAACAATGAGAATAGCATCTTTGCAAGTGTTAGTGTTATAAATTTTAATATCCCCATTTTTTTTAATTGTTTTGTTTATGTATGGGAATTCTCAAGTACCTACCTGTTACTCTCAACAAAAGAAAATATATAACTACACAACATACAACACTAGTATTACCTTGTACAAAACCTATTTTTGAAGGACAAAGAAGCATTAATCCTCATGCATAGGTTTTGTGAAATTTATGCTCCAACTCAAAGCCTGGAACACAAGATATTGAAACAAAATTTGAATTCTTACAATAACTTTTCCAAACCCAAACAGTAGCAAGTTCTATATCGTCCTATTCTCACCTCCATGTCCTTGCTACCAAACTAAATTGCAAAGACTAGTGAAACACAATGTAACTTCATTGAACTGTTGACCTCAGTGTGTGAAGAAAACATTATGAATTCATTGACATGGTTGGTATTATAGCCCAACAATAAGATTTTGGGCTCTAGAAGTAGAGCGCAATGTAAAATTGCCAACCTTGCTAGGCCAGGAAAGTGGCTCAACAAGCTTTAATAACAGGACTACCATGGAGAGACAAGGTGACTACTAGGATTTGAGATTTCTCTCACCTCATTTTAAACCAACAACTTTGTAAGGGAAAACAAAGAATGAAATGTTACAAGGTACAAAAATTTAGAGGTCTATACTATACAGAAATTCTAAGAATATGAAAAGAAATGATAAAAAGATGTTACTTCCTTGCATGTTGAAGAAGAGTCTCTAATAATAAAAATGAATTAATGGCCTTTTGGAGAAGGAAACTATGAGGCTAACCCTGTGGGCTTGGCCCAACAAAGCTAGAGTCCAAAGTCCATGACCCCATGTGGCGAGAGTCGAGCGTAGCAATCCTTCACAGATTCTTTCTAACAGGGGCCTATCCCTCCTGACAAGTTAACCAAACATAGCTCAAAGTTGTGCCACACAGGTTAACTCAATAGCTATCTATCTTCCACGTACTTTTGTTAAACTAAGCCATGCAAAATCAACCCAATTTCAGGAACTTAAAAAGAATCAAATCAATAAAACTTCGAAGTCTGCTACATCAATCATTTTCTCAAATTAATGGGGAGCCACTCCTGTCTAAGACAATACTATTTGTACATCTCAACTGTTTTACCAGGGGAGTAGCCGAAGGAAGTGAACAATCAAACACATTTTTAAAAAAAGTAAATAATGAATTTTGTTAAAGAAGAGGAGTGCTCAAAATCTAGAGCTTGATTATTCTATAGAGACAGATTTTATCGCAAAAATAATCACTTAAAATGGAATAATTTCCACTGGGTCATTATCACCTGTATAATAAAATCAAATGGCCCCAAAGTAGGCTAAGAATTCTGTTCAATGCAAGAAGAGCCCAAAAAATGAAAGTAGATGAAAATGAAGTAATTTTAAACCACATCTACTCTAAATAGACTACTAGGAATCTTTGTAGAGATGTCATAAGCCAATCATCATAAAGGATCACAACAAAAGTGTTGGGATTTGTGCTCTTAAATACTATTGTATGATGCTATGTATGATATTATGTATGGCATTATGTATGACATGATGTATGACTTAATATTGTAATTAATAAAGTTATTTTATTATTATCTAAAATAATGGTAACATGAATATTCGGATATTATCATATAGTCCATGAGATGCATAGTATGTGATTTATGTGAAAAGTCACAGAAGATATAAATCACAAGTTCTTTGTAAACTCAGAATTTTAGTTCGTAGTCGGTGATGAAATTGGGCATTTCATCTGCGAAGACTATAACATGTCAACTAAGATGATTTGTCTTGATCATGGAAGTGGTGACTTCTAGTTGATATGTTTATATTTTTTAAGAGTTAAGACATATTGAACTGGACCGCTGTGAGATTTATTATTCTTCTAATGACTGTCAATTGAATAATAAATCTCACGACTTATATTTGCATGAACTCTTAATCCTGAGAGAATAATGGACTTGATCATGAAGTGTAGGTTGCTTTGATATATCAGGAGTGAGATCTAAAGTAATGGTCAAAATCTCAGTATGTTGGGCAGCCACATTTAGTGTTGATGGAACATATATTTTCAAGATGGAATTCATAGTCTCTTAACGGAGATACAAAATATTCCATTGAGATAAGTTTAATGAGTTTGTTATTCAGAATGTTAGGCCTAACTACTTTAGTAAATAGTTACTAAAGTATATATTTATGAAATTGGATTTCATAAATATATGACGAATAACTTAAAGGATTAAACCGGGTACTCAAGGATTAAGATGTATTAATTTACAAAGTGGCAGTCTACTTTTATAACTTTGTATTACTACGAATATTTAATGAAGGGGTTGTATGTACAATAAAGTCTTGGGATATAATTTATTAATAAGGCCTAGAGTGCAATTATATTTATATAGTGGTGTTAAATATAATTAATGGTAACTTTGGACTTGTCAATAGTTGACAGAAAAGCCCAAGACCCATTGGAACTAGTGTCTTATTTGTTCCCTTTTGGTCCCACTCCAAGCCACATATTAGAGCTCAATTGAAAAGGCTCAAAAGGCTGGCCCAATTAGATAATCAGTTATTAGGAAAGAAACATACAGAATTTGGGAGATACATAACAAGTTCATGAAATGGTGTATGTGAGTGTTGGACACTCTTCAATTCTCTCTTGAACAAATTCATATAACTGATTGAGAGACCACACATCTTGGGCGTTAGTGGAATTGGAGTGAAGATTGAAAGTGTTCCTAAGAACTTCTCATATTCGGTTTTGAAATTCACTGCACCAAGGTGCACTCTCTTGTTATATATTCTGAAACCTACATAATGCATGTTATCAATTCTGAATGAAGTAGATCCGTTTATTTTTCCGCTGCGTATATGAATATTTCCAACAAAAGGCAAATTCAAAAATTTTGATTTTACTGTAATGAAAGAAAAGAAAATGTAATTAAGTCAATGTGCAATATTTCATATTCCGCAGATGTATAGCAAGGCTACAAAGAAAGCTATAGCAAACTACATTTAATTATCATTTTGCATAATCCAGAGGAAAATCTGCTTGCTTAGTAAAAATTTGTGACCAACAGTCTTGATTTCCCAAGGACAAAGGAGAAGCACAACCTAATTATCATAGTAGTCTGGCACAAGATGAGTCAAGCAACTTGCTTTAGCCTTCTTTGAATATTAATCCAAACCATGGTGCATTAATCTCAGCCATATTTGGAGTAACAAACCTGAACACGCAACCTAGTATTTATTCTAATACATGCCCCAACAATTATTAAATCTTCCACCAACCACATAGTCAAACATAAAGCTGGTGGGATTGTAGTCCGAGTCATCATCAAAAGATCCATCATCATGAATGTCATCAACGACTTCATCATCCTCAGTGTAATCTAGGGAATAAACAATATCCAAGCCTTCATCAAAAGATTCCTCATCAGCAACGAAACCATAGTCATCAGTGGAATCATTGGGATGACGCAGGTTTTTAATCCTTTCAGCACATATTCTTCCCAAATTTCCTGACAGAGTGACATTGAAACATTTCCTTAGGTCAAGTGATTCGAGGTGAGGACAACCATCAAGTATGGCCTGCAAACCATCATTTGTCAGCTGATTTCCAATAAGCTGGAGGTGGTGTAATTCGGGCATGTTCTTTGCAATAGCAACTGCCTCCTCATCATACTCTGTCTGAGAAAGTCCATCAATAACATACCACTGCTGATTCCATTTGAATGATTTCAGAAGAGGACAACAGTGCCCCACAACTTCCAGAGATTCTTTTGACAAGGAACAAAGCGTAATGTCCAGCTCCTCCAATAATGAAAGTTTTGCAGCCACTTTGCTCAATCCCTCATCCGAAATGCTATAGCAACATACAAGACGAAGGCGTCTAAGCTGACTTGAACTGCAAAACTACCAATGATGTGATAAAAAAAAAAAAAAGAGAAAAAAAAGAACCAGCAGTTATAAACAAACAAGTAAATACAAAAATGTTTTTCATCCTACAAATTCATTATTGGAGACAAATAGCTTGAACCCACCATATTGTGAACTGCAGTAAGTCATCAGAGAAATATTCTTTAGGACCTCCAGTTTATTGTGGCCCATAATTCAATTGGAGGGCTCCAATGTGTTGATGTACTGTCTATTTTCTATTGTACAAACAGAAATTGTTCAAAGAATAGAAAACAACATATCTAGTTGAGAACATTCTCTAGGTCAAGCAATCCAAGCTTCCTACCTGAATTTGAAGCTATCAATCAAATTACTTGTGACTCTGTGTCAGCTGACAACATAAGCAAGCTTGCCCGAATATAAAAAACAAGCAAACCATACGAAGTAAAGCTTGCATATGCTGATACTTTTTGGGTTTTTTTTTTTTGGTGGTGGGGGACTGGGGGGAGGGGGAATTCTTTAATTTAGTGACTAAACTGATTGCGCCCCAAATTTTTTTGAAGAAGAAAGAATGAGTTAAGCTATTTTTCTCTTTGATATAAGTGATTGTTGGAGTAGGAAAAATTAGAAACAACCTGTGTACACTGGCTTGTAGTGTGTTTAAAGTTCATAATGCTTGTGGATTAAGCGTTAGGTTTTGTTGATCAGTAAGTGTGAAAACTTTATTAAGAATAGAGGGAAAACATTACATCCACTGTACATAGGAAGTGTACAGACGCTGTAAATGGAAATCAGTTAAGAGTGCATAAATCCAAAAATTCTAGCAAATTATAAAAAGAGTGGCCACTTAGAACGGCCATCCAGTCAAAAAGAGTACGAAGAAGTAACAACTTTAGATCTGAGGGTGAACACTCACTGTCTTCAAATGTGTGATTATTACACTCCAAAAAAGCCACATAAGACATAGAGGTATAGCACCCCAAATATCTGCATTTCAATGCCGACCAAACCCCCCCTGCCCAAAACTTCACCAAGACCAAAACGCTCTTAGGTATAACCCAAGCTAACCCAAACATGTCAAACACCATAGACCATATATATCATATGCAAAAGGGCAATGAATTAACAACTTATCAACGGACTCACCACTTTGCTTACAAATGCAACAACAATCTACCACACAACCCCCTGCTTACAGAGGGTGAGAAACTTAGACACCTTCAATCGAGCATTATTGGGGAAATGGTTTGGTTGTAGTACTTTGAAGAGGCAGGAGATCAATTTTGAAGAAGAGTGATTGGTGAGGGGATGCTTGGGGTCAATGGATAACTGAGAGACTCAGCAGTAGTCATGGACTCATGGGTAGTCCAATAAGAATAGGCACATGTGATGCCCATTGCCCAGTTGCCAACACTTCTATTGAAGATATTGATTCCCTTTCTTTAATTTATAATGTAGTTTTTTAGGAGTACTTTGCATGGTTATCAAAATAGAACCAACAATGGACCCAATTAAATAGACTAGTTCACTATTTCATTGATTAAACTAGTGGTTTGTTAGTTGAACTGTAGAAAAAGAAACGAACAATGAGCTCAATAAATGAAGTAGTTATAAAGCAAGTATTTTTTTTTTTTTTTAAATCACATGACATAATAAATGATCATTAGTGTAGCTGTGTAGGACAAATTAGAAACAACCTGTATACATGTGCTTGTGTTGTGCTTAAAACTCATAATACTTGTGGATTAGCATTATGTATTTTTGAAGTGTAGGTTGTTTTGATCATGAAGTGTAGGTTGTTTTGATCACCCCCCCCCCCCCCCCCCCCCCCCCCCCCAAAAAAAAAAACTCCACCAAGGCCAAAAAAGCTCTAAAGCATCGCCCAAGCTAACCCCAATATGCCAAACAACATAGACCAAATGTCATATGCAGAAGAGAAATGGATTAACAACTGATCAACAGACTCACCACTCACCCCCACTTACAGAGGTGACCAGTGTGACTTCCCTACCTAGGCGACCACTATTTAGATGCACTTAGCATGGTTATCAAAACAGAACCAACAATTGACCCAATTAAATGGACTTAACAATTATGATTTTATAGTATAATTTTTACAATTCTATCAAACTTAACAATAAACTAAAAATACACAAACAAAAAATGAACAAAATTCATACACCAGTTAACAAACTTAACAATCAAATAAAAAGTCGATAGTGAAAAAAAGAAAAAGGTACCTTTGGGTGACGTAGGCGAGGAGCTCGTCGGTACCGCAGTACTCGATGTTGATATCTTGTAAGTGGCCGCAACTGCGATCGATGGCGTGGATGCACATCTTCTCGAGGTTGTACTCCATGTCGTGCAGGTCACCCAGGTTGCGCATGTCGATGGAGTTCCACATGGAAGGGTCTTTGCTGATGTTGCGCCACAGCGTGCACACCTTCTGCGCGGTCTCTAGGATTTCGATTGTGCCCAGCCTCTGGAGAATCGACACCGTCAAGTCCCTTGGGAGTTCGAGCCAGTTCCGGCACTCCTCACTAGAAGAAGAAGAAGAAGAAGGGGACTTCATTTTCTTCCATGCTCTATCTGGAGGCATTGGAAATGTTTTAATAACATTCAGAAAGTGAAAATGGGATTTTTCTGGGGTTTGGGCTTGTCTGACAGTCTGAGAAACGTTTTTTGAAATGCCTGTACAAATCGGGCAATATTTCATTTTTGGTTTTTTGTTTTTAATAGAAAATATATGATAGGGCAATATTTCATTTATAGTTTTTTTGTTTTTAATATAAAATATAGGATAGAAAGCTTAAATGAAACTCTTTTTTTTTTTTTTTTTTTTTTTAAGAGTTTTAAACTATGACATTCATAAAGTATTATTCTATTTTTTTAAATATTTGTATTTAATAAAAATTTCTATTGAATTATAAATTCATTAAAGGGTTCTTATAACCCTAAAAATTTTGAAACTAAAAATAGGATTTTTGACAAATGGAATCAAAACCTAAAATCATTAGTATTTCGATACAAGACCTTATTATTTCGATAAAAGAAAGGTATGGAAAATTCTTTTTTATTGATGATAGTTTTTTATTAACAAACCAAGACTAAGTTTTTGGTGTAAGCGGTGATTAAATCTCAAATTTCTTATTCAACCATCAGAAATTTTACCAATTTAGCTAACTAAAATGCACATGAAACTTTTTTAGAAATGATAGACTGGCATTTTCAAATGTTTTTTCCATGGGTTTTTTTTTTTCTTTGAGAAAATTTTAACCTATGGCATCCACTTTTATCTTTATTATCAGATCAAGATATTAATCAAATTTTGGTGTAGGCAAAAAATAAATATCAAATCTTTCATTCAACCATTAAAAACTTTACCGGTTGAGCTCATTTTCAAATTTTTTTCCCATGGTATTAAATGTGCTTATTTGAATTTACTTGAGTTGCTTGTAAGAGCATTCGCAGCGGTAGAGCTAAAAAACTATAATGTTATTTTAGCTTCACCAATATACCAAAAAAGCCTTGCAACAGTGGAGGCAAACTTAAAATTTTTTGCTGATTTGCTACAGTGCACATCTATTTATAAACGTGCATTGTAGCAGACATTTAAAAAAAAAAAAAATTTTGTTCAACCTCCGATTAAAATAATCTCACCGTGCTCTCTCATCAAGCTCTCATTTCTCTCATCAAGCTCTCATCTCCCAGTCCACGCCATCGCCGTCTCACGCCCTCCCAGCCCACGCCGTCCCAGCCCACGCCGTCCCACGCCATCCCGTCCTACGCCGTCCCAACCCACGCCGTCGCCCTCCCAGCCCACGCCTCAGCCCACGCCGTCCCACACCATCCCGTCCCACGCCATCGCCGTCCCATGCCGTCCCAACCCACGCCGTCGCCCTTCCAGCCTACGTCTCAGCCCACGCCGTCCCACGCCGTCGCTGTCCCACGCAATCCCAACCCACGCCGTTGCCCTCCCAGCCCACGCCCTCCCAGCCCACGCCATCCCGTCCCACACCGTCCTAACCCACGCCGTAGCCCTCCCAGCCCACGCCTCAACCCACGCCATCCCGTCCCATGCCGTCGCTGTCCCACGCAATCCCAACCCACGCCTCAGCCCACGCCATCCCGTCCCACGCCATCGCCGTCCACGCTGTTGCCGTCCCACGCCGATCAGCACTTTTTGTTTTGTTTTTTTTTTTTTCCTGCTGTGGGCTGTGGTGTGGTGGTGGTGTGGTAGGTGGTTGGTTGATTTTTTTTTCTCTCTTGTTGTGGGTGGTGGTGGTGGTGGTTGTGGTTGTGGTTGTGTGTGTGGATGTGATGTGTGGACTTGGTTGATTTTTTTTTTCTTTTATTATGGGCGGTGGTGGTAGTAGTGGTGGCTGTGGTTGTGGTTGTGTGTGGCTGTGTTGTATGAGTGTAGTGAATATATTATTTTTATTATAGTGAGATATTATTTTATTGTAGTAGATATATTATTCTATTGTGATGTTTATATTATTTTATTGTGTTGAAAGCTAAAATAGATTCACTGCTGCAGCATGTGTGTAGGTAAAATAGATAAAGTAACTTTTATTGGTGCTAAATAGCTAAAATTATAGATGCACTGTTGCGAATGCTCTAAGGTGTGTTGTTAACTTTTTTTTTTTTTTTTGATAAATTGCAAATTATACACCTTAAAGTTTGAAGGTGTTTATATTTTATACCCAAAATTTTAGAATTTGAATTTTAGCTCCTAGAGTTTGAGTTGTTTAGATTTTACCAGTTGAGCTCATTTTCAAAAAAAATTTCCCATGGTATTAACTGTGCTTATTTGAATTTACTTGAGTTGCTTGTAAGGTGTGTTGTTAAAGTTTTTTTATTTTTTGGGTAAATTACAAATTATACCCCTAAAGTTTGAAGGTGTTTATATTTTATACCTAAAATTTCAGAATTTGAATTTTAGCCTCTAGAGTTTGAGCTGTTTGGATTTTACATTTTAACATTTCAGAATTTGAATTTTACCTCCTAAAGTTAAGGAGTGTTTGGATTTTACACCCCAAATTCTAAAACTTTAGGATGTAAAATCCAAACATTCTCAAACTTTAGGAAGTAAAATTCAAACACTCTTAATAGGTAAGATGCATTATTAAAGTAGTTGCTTGTAAGGTGTGTTGTTAAAGTTTTTTTATTTTTTGGGTAAATTGCAAATTATACCCCTAAAGTTTGAAGGTGTTTATATTTTATACCTAAAATTTCAGAATTTGAATTTTAGCCTCTAGAGTTTGAGCTGTTTGGATTTTACATTTTAACATTTCAGAATTTGAATTTTACCTCCTAAAGTTAAGGAGTGTTTGGATTTTACACCCCAAATTCTAAAACTTTAGGATGTAAAATCCAAACATTCTCAAACTTTAGGAAGTAAAATTCAAACACTCTTAATAGGTAAGATGCATTATTAAAGTAGTAATATAAAATAGATAAAGTGACTTTTTACTTTTTAGTAATGCTAAATACATTTTCAAATGGAAATACTTTTAATATATAGAGTTTTCATAATACAATTTTTAATTTCAAAATATTTGAAATAAATATTCTAAAAACACTCCATGCCAATTATTTACAGCGTAGTAAGGTGGTATTTGATACATGCACTTAAAAACATGGGTTTTGTTGTTCAAAAATATGTGTAGAAATGTGTGAAAATACATATAATATAGGAGTATTTAAAAACTAAAAATTATTGTTTGAAATGGTGTACCAAACACAGACCTCACATTGTCACTAAAAACAACTTTTTCTTAAAATTTGATATTCATTCCCAGATGCCCAATACACACTTTTGCATTATAAGTTACCTAATAAATTAGTTTTTCAACGCACTTGTATAAAGTTTTTTCTTTCACATTGTTTTGAAAACAAAAAAACCGATTCCTTTAAAATTAAAATGTATGATATGTTTCTTTTAAATAAAATGTAAATATATTAAGGTTATATGGAATAAGGCAACCACTATGAGAAGTTATTGTAGTTCACATAACCCATAAGCCAAAAGTCTCACCAGGTTACTTATTAAATGAAATTGAACAAAAGATTAATCGATAATAACTAAGCATAGAAGGCACCATGGAATTTACTTGACATACAAATTAGTCACACAATGGATCCAAAATCTTTTTTAAAATAAATCCAACTAGGAGGTTATACACATTTTTTTTTCTATTTATCCCCCTTTCAAAAGTCATAAGACATGCTGGATGGCATTCGCACGGATAGGTTATGTCTGTTGATTATAAACTATAGATTAAAATTTCAGATTCTTACAAAATAATAATACTGAAGAACTTAGTAGTCAAAATAAAAATCTCCTGAGTCATCTTCATCAAAACGATCCATATCAGAAATATCTGCCATGAATCCGTAGCCATGAGTGGAATCATTGGGATGCCGCAAGTTTTTAATCCGTTCAGCACATCTTTTTCCCAAATTTCCTGAGAGAGTGACATTACAACATTTCCTTATGTCAAGTGACTCAAGGTGAGGACAACCATCAAGTATGGCCTGCAAGCCATCATTCGTCACCTTATTTCCAATAAGCTGGAGGTGGCGCAATTCGGGCATGTTCTTTGCAATAGCAAGTGCCTCGCCGTCATCATCAAACTCCTCATCACCCTCTATGCGAATGTGAGGGCGTCCATCCCAAAGCTGGTTCCATTTTAATGATTTCAAAAGAGGACAACAGTGCCCCAAAGCTTCCAAAGGTTCTTCTGACAATGAAGAAATTGTCATGTCCAGCTCCTCCAATAGTGGAAGTTTTGCAGCCAATTCACTCAATTTCTTATCCGTAATGTAATAGCAACATACAAGACGAAGGCGTCTAAGCTGACTTGTACTGCAAAAATATCAAGGATGTGATAAAAAATGAACCAGCAGCCATAAAGAGACAACACAGACGAGTAAATACAAAATTGCGGAAGAATTTTGCATCTGCAAATTCAATATTGGAGACAAATAGCTTGAACCCACCATACAGACTGTGAACTGCAGCAAGTCATCAAAGAAATATAGGGGGGCTGCAATATGTTGGTGTACTGTTTATTTTCTATATTGTACATAGAAAAATTGTTCAAAGAATAAGAAAACAACATATCTAGTTGGCAACATTCTCTAGGCCAAATCATCCAAGCTTCCTACCTGAATTTGAAGCTATAAATACAAGTACTTGTGACCATGTGTCAGCAGACAGCATAAGCAAAAGCTTAACCAAATATCAAAAGCAATCAAACTATTCCTAGTTTGCAACCACTCTATAGAAAACAAAGAAGATACATATGTTGCTTAACAGAGTAGAGCTAACTGTTACTGAGTCTGAGTTGAAACCCGAACACTTGAGATCTTTGATCAAGTGGTCCAAAATAATAGGTACATGTGACATGTGATGCCAACTCTTTTAATAATTCCCTTTCTTGTATTGATAATGTAGTTTATTAGCATTACTTTGCAAAGTTATCAAAATAGAACCAAAAATTGACTCGATTAAACAAGTGGGTTCATACATTTTTTTTTATTATAACATTAATTAAAATACAAAAAACATAATAAAAACAAGTAAAGTATATGTATTTTAAACTTAACAATAAACTTTTTTTTTTTTTTTTTTGGATAGAATTTCAACGTTTGTTTCTAATGATTGTGATCTTTACCATTAGACCAATATGCTAATTAGTTGTTTTTTTTTACGTAAACGGAAATTAAACCTAAATCTTTTATACAACAATCATAAACTTTTCCGTACTAACGCCAGCAATAAACTTAACAATTATCAAATTACACCAAAACCAAATAATAATAATAATAAATCAAACAGAAATATCAACAATCGAGATGTATATACCTTTGGGTGATGTAGATGAGGAGTTCGTCGGTGCCAAAGTACTCGATGTTGATATCTCGCAACTGGCCGCAACTGCGATCGATGGCGTGAATGCACATTTTCTCGAGGTCGTAGGGCATGTCGTGGAGGTCACCGAGATTCTGCATATCGATCGCACGCCACATGGAAGGGTCTTTGCAGATATTGCGCCACAGCATGCACACCTTTTGGGCGCTCTCCAAGATATCGATCGCGCCCAGCCTCTGTAGAATCGACACCGTCACGTCTTTAGGGAGATCCAGCCAGTTCCGGTACTCCTTTTTCTTCCGTCCTCTTTTTCGAGCCATTGTCGTATTGGGATTTCTAGGGTTTGGTTTGGGAGTGTCTGAGAATTTTTTTATTTTTTTGCTGAGAGGAAGTGAATGAGAATTAAGATTTAAGAATGAAAGGTAAATGGATGGATATATTATTATTATAATATATATAGAACTTGCCATTTTTTATTTTTTTATAATTTCTGTACAATATCAACAGGGCGGGATTGAATTTTTTTTAAAATAAATAAATAGTGTCATTTTTTTAAAATGCCCAAAATAAAGTTTGTTTTTTTTTTTTAGGAAAAAGAAAATAAAACCTCTATGGTTAAAAACTTAAAACTGCAGACTATATCCTAAAATTTTGGAGTTTTTGAATTTTATATTTTAAAGTTTCAAAATTTAAATGTTATCCTTGAAGTTATATTTCATTTGCATCAGAAATCTCTCCATCTATATGTTCTATTAATTGTCATTTTGTTAAGTGTCACATTGCATCATTTTATGTGGTACTTAACGAAAAATATAGGCAAAAGAGTTGCTAATGCAAATAAAATAAAATTGATTGGTGTCTTAGTCTGATTATAAAAAACATCATCAGGAGCGAACATAATAAGTTAAAACTCTCTCAAATAAAACTTTAAAGAGTAAAATCTAAAATATAAAATTTCAGATTATATAATTCAAAAACTTTCAAACTTCAGGAGTATGTTTTATACTTTAGCCTAACTTAAAAATACCATAACAGAATACGGTATTTGGTATTTGGTAAGTAGCAAAATTAACTTCAGGAGTATGTTTTATACTTTAGCCTAACTTAAAAATACCATAACAGAATACGGTATTTGGTATTTGGTAAGTAGCAAAATTACAAACATAGACCATGGGCTTTATAAGGAAGAAAAAAAGCCTATGGGGTCTTAATTAAAATTTGCTTTTCTGAATCAAGATTCAAAATCTTCATATGGAAAGTCTGTAGATTTTATTACCGGGTAAATGCAACCTTTTCAAGAAAGTTCACTCTTAAAGCTTTCTAATTCGACTGTGATAGATTTGATTGATTGGATGGCCCAAAATATATATGAGCCCGAGATAGAAGATATTGCTTCTATGAAAATCCAATTTAAATCACAATGAACAAAATCGTTAGCAAGAGATGTTTGCTTATCTGCCAATTAAGAGATGGGATCGAAGCAAATCTCTGAGAATGTAGAGTGTAAAAGCTCAATTTCCCAGCCCTCGAAACTCCAAATTTCAAGTTAAAACTGCAAACAGGAGTTCAAAGGGGAAAAATCATATCTCATTATGGCAAAAATCACATTAAATTGGGCCTTGATAGGAAATTTTGTCATTTCAAAATTTAGAAGTTTCACACTCTAAGCATATACAAGGTTTTTTTTTTACCTAAATTTTAAGAAATAAACGAAAACAAGAAAGAGGAAATGAGGTTTCCATAAAATTACTTCTCTTCAATTGAACAAGAATTTAAAATGTACATGAGCATATCACATAAAAGTCAATTAATTTTGATCGTACTAAAAAATAAGTGATTTTAATAGATTAAAAAAATTACTTTTCATTGGTTATCAAAAATGAGGATAAACTTGCATGCATAAGATCAAACTTATAAAATAATTTAGTAATTTTAATTATTAAAATTAATTGTTTGTGTTACAAAATAATTAATTAATTAGTTTTGATAAATCAATAGCTTAATCACATAATATTGTTACCCTAATCAAATGAGAAGTCAATTTCGATAAAAACTTATGTAAGTATCTCTTACAAAGATCAAAAATAGAAATGAAATATGTTAAGTGAAAATATAAGAATAAAAAATCAAGGAAATTGGTTCTTAAAAAAAAAAAAAAAAGAACCTAGGAAACAAGAATCAGAGGGTTGGTGTTGGGACAAATCATATACATATACTAAAGTGAGTTTCAGTTAACTCAACTGGTAAAGTCTCTGATAGTTGAATAAGAGATTTAGGGTTCAATCCCGGCTTACACCAAAAACTAATTGGTGTCTTGGTCTGATGATAAAGAGCTATTATCAAGAGCGAACGCCATAGGTTGAAACTCTCTCAAAAAATATACATATACTAAAAGTTGGGATTTAGATGTCCTTGTTGCACCAAATTTCACTACTTTTTAAATAAAAAGGATAACTAATTCCACCAATGTTTTAGGTAAAAAAAAAATAACTAATTTGTTCTTATCAACTAATCGTCTTCTTCTTTTTGTTCATATCAACTTCTTCTTTTTTTAATTCATATAATTTTTACATTTTTTTAAATGTTAATTATGGAGTTATGAGAGGTTTTAGGATTGGAAAAGACATTTAGACAATGATAAGATTCTTAAAATAAAACTAATCGATCTTCATTTAAATCAAAATATAGTGGACGATTCGCCCCCCGCCCCCCGCCCCCCCACAAAAAAGATCATAATTTGTGATGAATGAATTATAGTCAAATTGAAATTCTTATTTAATAGATAGCAATCTAGGATTTTCTTTTTTTTGTTCATATCAGCTTCTTCTTTTTCTTCTTGTTTGTATTGCAATGATACTTTTTAAATATACTCACATGGTATTATTTGATACTAAATACCTTCTCCTCAACTAGACTAACATTCTTAGTGAGGATTACACTTTTAAAGATAATTTTTTTTTAATAAATATATAGATATGGTTGAATTTCAACTTATGATGTCCGTTCTATGATGATTGTTCTTTATCTAGCCAAGACACCAACATATACATTCTCCTTAACTAGAGTGACATTCTTTTTGAAGATTACACTTTTATAATAAATATACACCAATCAGTTTTTTGGTGTAGGTAAAGTTTAAACCTAAGATCTCTTATATGACAACAATAGACTTTACCAATTGAGCTTATTAGAATCCATATTTATAAAAACAATTTGGGTAAAATACTATTTTGGTCCTTAAATTTTACCAAATTTTTTATTTTTCGTCCCTAAACTTTAACAAATTCATTTTTCATCCTTAAATTATAGAAAATTTTGTTTTTCATTCTTAAACTAATGAAAAAAAAAAAGAAAGCTTTTTTCTTTTCCATCCCTATATTTGCCTCTAAGCTATTGAAAAAAACTGTTTATAAAGTTCAAGGATGAAAAAAGAACTTTTAGAGTTTAGGGATGAAAAACAAACTTTTAATAAAGTTTAAGGACTAAAATAGTATTTTATCTAAAACATTTTATCCAAAGAGAATTTAAGGAAACATATATCATTATTATAAATTGATATTGTATGCACAACAAGTGAGGTGACTACCAATCATTTGCTTCTTTATTGTGCAGGACAATTTCCAAATAAAATTCCTTTTTTATTTATTTCCTTGAGAAGCTTGTTTGTGCTTAATTGTCTTGAGAAAATCCATGGCATAGTTGTATAGATAACTTGTTTCTTTTCTACTTGAAAGGATGTTTACAACAGTACCGAGTTTTTTTCTTTTTAATTAAAATATATGATAAATGTTATTTTTTTAAAAAAATTTAATGTAGATCCATTAAAGTTATATCTAATAAGGCAACCACTATGCAAGTTACAACAGAGATAGTATTATCGGGGAAAGTAAGTAACATTTGGGAAAAAGAATGTTATTGTAGTTGACATAAACCCAAATACCTGTTTGGATTGAGGTAGGAGGGAAGAAGAGTACAGGGAAGTAGAGTAAAGTTAATTGAAAATAGGATAATTTTAGGTTAACTCTAATCTACTCCCTTCTCCCTCCATCTCAATCCAAATGGACCAAAAAATCCCACCAGGAAAAGTTTTAAAATGTAATGGAACAAAAGAGCACTTCTTTATTGATAGATTACTACGCTGCAAAATTTGCTTAACATAAAAATTAGTTATATGATGGGTCAAAGTCCAAAGTTTTTTTTTTTTTTTTTCCAAATAAATTCAACTAGGAGGTAGTTTTTTACACTATATATGTATATATGTTTTTCAAAAAAGAAAAAAAAAGCTTTATTTTCCCCCTTTCAAAAGTCCAAGTATAAAGTTGAATAATAATTGAAGCTTTTACTGGACGGCCATTGCAAGATTGGAATACAGGATTAGTTGATTAGAAACTATATATTAAAATTTTAGATCTAATCACTAAAGTATTACTAAATGTCCGTTTATGATCTGTTTATTTTGCTGAAACTAAAAACTTTTTGCTGAAAGTACTGTAGATAAATGTGAAAATTAGTTGAAATAGTACAATGAGACCTATGAATAGTATCAGCTTTGTTGGATATCAGCTTCCCCAGAAGGATGATGGAGGGTGCTTTTGTGGTTGATTGGTTTGGAGGGAGCTCTATGAATGCATCTAAACATGAGCATTTCTCAGTGCGAGCAATGAGGTTTGAGACCTCCATAGGGATGGGAAGAAAAAGGTCTTGAAGGAGAAAAGAGAGTGGCTTTACGACTGGAGAGTGTGGGTGAGAAGGAGTAGCCTCGGGAAAGGATGGGAAGGGTGCTATAGAGAGAGCACGGGTGCTACAGAGAGAGCACGGAAAAAAAAAGTTTTCACATTGTACTATTTCAGCTAATTAGTTGAAAAGTTTTCACATTGTACTATGAGATTGTGTCTTAGGAAGTGATTGAGTGAGTCTATGAGAGAGGGGAGACGGAGAGCAGAGATGAGCCGAGAGGGGAGACGGAGCGCAAAGAGTGAGATAAGAATGAATCGAAGAGCAAAGAGTTTTGTTGTTTAAAGCTTAAGTTCAAACAGTGCGTTTTACACCTTTTTTTTTTTTTTTGAATTTCAGCCTATATCGGCTAGTTCGTCGCCGGTACGGACTGAATCGGTGTGTTTTGGCGGTTTCGGTCGATATGGCCCGAATCGGCCTGATTTGGTGCGAATCAGCTCGAGTCGGCGTGTATCGGGAAACGAAAAAAAAAAAAAAAAAGTTGGACGCGGCACCAACGCACGGGTAGCGGCGTCACCTGCGGCACCCCGCATTGGATCGTGTCAGCCACCGGTGCGGCACCCATTTAGCCATGTCGGTGCTTTCCTGCACTCAATCCCTCATCCGAATTGCTATAACAACATACAAGACGAAGGCGTCTAAGCTGACTTGAACTACAAAAGGCAGTTATAAACAGACAAGTAAATACAAAAAGGTGGAAGAATTCTGCATCTTACAAATTCATTATTGGAGACAAATAGCTTGAACCCACCATATTGTAAACTGCAGTAAGTCACCAGAGAAATATTCTTTAGAACCTCCGGTTTGTTGTGGCCCATAATTCAATTGGAGGGCTGCAATGTGTTGGTGTGCTGTCTATTTTCTTTTGTACAAACAGAAATTGTTCAAAGAAAAGAAAACAACATATCTAGATGGGAACATTCTCTAGGCCAAGTAATCCAAGCTTCCTGACTTTGAAGCTATCAAACAAAGTACTTGTGACGATGTGTCAGCTGACAACATAAGCAAGCTTTCCCAAATGTAAAAAACAAGCAAGCTATACGAAGTTTATAACGAGTCTATAGAAGACAAAGGATACATGTGTGCTCCCCACCCCCAACCAAAAAACAAAGCTTGCATATAGGCTGATACTTTTTGGGGTTTTTTTTTTTTTTTTTTTTTTTTTTTTTTTGGGAGGGGGAGGGGAAATTAGGTTCAATGTGGTTGCAACAAACCACTCATTGTGTGCAAGAGTGACGAAACTAATAGCAGCCCAAATTTTGTTGAAGAAGAAAGACCAAGTTAAGCTATTTTTCTCTTTGATATAAGTGATAATTGGTGTAGGAAAATTGTGTTGGATTTGTCAAAATTTATATCTAATAAAAAGATATAAACGTAGTTTGTAGCCATTACCTATAAACTAATTTGTAAGCAAACTTTGTTTTTTAGTTATGGTATGGCTCTTGTTCAGTTTTAGTTTAATGTAATACTAGTTTAAGCATTGGAAATTTTTGTTCAATTCTTTATTATTTAGTAGTTAGTATAAAATTCATGTTACATTATTATATATATATATATATATATATATATATATATTTAAATGAAATTATACTCTTAAAGGTGTTGAAATTATAATCTTTAACATATATGTATTAACAAACAATGGATTGTAGACTATATATCTTAAACTCATAATTAACGTTAATGTGGTCGTCTCACATTTTTTAAACTCAAATTGCAAACAAGATCGAATCTTAGACTGGTCTCTTGTATAATGACAAAAGGATTGAATAATTTCTTTTGCCAATATTCGAAAGACAAGATGTAACTAATTTCATTGTGCCTTTCAAAAATAATAATAATAATAATAATAATAGTAATTTCATTGTGGTAAATCTACAAAAGAGTTATGATTCAAAATTTTGACGACCCACGTAGACTTCTTGTTGCCATGTGCTTTGATTTATAATTAAAATGTAGTGAGATCGTGCGTGTTAATGTTGTTGAGAGATTGAGTGATGACCAAAAGTATGAAAGAGAGAGTAAATATGAAGGTTTACTTAGTTTAGTTTGACGGCCTACATCCACAATAAAGACCCCAATGGCTATATATTCTCTATTAAGCACTCTTGTTTACAATAAACCCAATGTAGAATTTATATACTAGAACCCTATAACTAACCATAGACTAACCAAGATTAATTTGATTGTTTTATAAGTACATGAGTTTACAATTGATCTAGGTCACCTAAACCACAATATGTCTAACAATGGGCGTTTGAAATATTACAACATTGATGTGTTTTGGGACATCTTCCCTTCTGCTAAGTGTATAGAAAGTGAAAATAGATATATATACATAAAACTTTTTAAGGGATCGATAGTTTTGAGTCCACATTAAAATGAGTACTCTATAAATATGGTAACAATTCGACCGCTAAATCATATCACTTGCATAAATTATTTATTTTGCTAAGGTTTACGTAGCTTATATATATCATACCAATTTGTTTTTAGAATCCACTCGTACCCAATTATGCAAAACTAGAAGAGGTTTCTCTCACGCCACCTAGGGTTTCTCTAGCTAGGTTTCCTAGCGTTGTGTGTAGAATTTTGTCCTTCCCTTCGTGGAGGTTTCTCTGCTCCCTTCAGCCCTTGCACCTAATAGGACGGTAGTTGGTTCCGTGTTTCCCTGCTACGGTGTGGTGAGGTCGTCCATCTCAGTGTCATGGCAAACATTGAGGATCTTTGGTCTCGGTTTTCCTTGACAAAAGAAGAGAAGCATGGGGCTGATGTACCCCGGAAAAAAGAGGTTACCATTGTTCGATTAGTGACAAAATTTTTTACAAACAGAGTGGTTAACACGAAAGCAGTAAGTCGGACTTTCAAACTTCTGTGGAAGCTTATTGGTGAGATGAAGATCAGAGATATTGGCGGCAATATCTTGCTGTTTGAGTTTGATGATGCGATGGACTTAGAAAGAGTGCTGGAGTTTGAACCGTGGTCCTATGATAAAAGCATTGTTGTTTTCCAACGTGCTGTGGATGTAGAGTCCTCCCCCTTGCTCTCCTTTGATTCTGTTACTTTTTGGGTGCAACTCCACAATGTCCTAGACTAGTGTCTTACGCAGGTGGCAGGTAAAGCAGTGGGTAACACAATTGGGTCTATAGTGTAGGGGGCTGACCCGGAAGATGATGGTGAGGGGGGTGAGTTCTTGCGAATTCGGGTTACGGTTGATATCACTAAGGCCCATCCACGATGCTGCAAGTTGTGGTCAGAGGGGAAGCATGTAGGATGGGCGTTGCTTAAATTTGAACGGCTTTCCCATTTTTTGTTATTGGTGTGGGCGAGTTACTCACAGTGAGAGAGACTGTGAAGTATGGATTCGGGGGAAAGGGAGTTTGAAAAGAGATGATCAACAGTATGGGGAATGGCTTCATGTTGACTTGGTGCAACATACCCGAAAAATTGTGGTGGTGGTGTCTGGGAGTTCTCGTGGTGCACCGCTTTGGAAGAAGGGACCTGCAATGGAGAAAAAACTGTCAACCACAAAAGACTTGTCTAGCCGAGGAGCCTATGTATCCCATACCAATAAAGGGGCTGTGAAGGACAATCATGGGACTAAGGTAACCTCCATGGATGCTGAACCATCAGGTGTGATCTTTTCTAGTCTTGGTAACTCGCATAGTAACTATACCAGTGATATTGTTGTGAAATAATGGATTAGAGGTTTTTGGAAGTCAATTACCTTATCCCATGCCCATGCAAAATGTCATGTGCAACGAGGTAGGAGCTGTTAACAATGAGGGGCTGCATGGTACTTTCTCATTTAATGCAAAAATATCCCCCCTAGCAGACATAACAAACCAAGCAGCTACACTTCCTTTGAAAAGCTCTAAGAAAAAATGGACAAAACTATTGTGTGAGGTTGGGGAATCAGATACAAGTTCTGATATGGAGATTTAAGAGAGTAGGCGCCCGAGGTTGGAGACTTTGAACTTGTCCGTTAGAAAGAAGAAACGGGCAAATGCAGTGGGTGATGGGTACAAAGAAAATATTCCAGTGTTGGTTGGTATCCAGCACCACCAGGCTCAATAAGTTGCCTTAGCTAGAACTGCCGTGGGCTTGGGAACCAATAGCCAAAAGCCAAACTTGCTGACTTAGTTGGGAAAAAGATCCCAAAATGGTCTTCCTTATGGAGACTAAGGTTGATAAGGAGGGGCTACAACAATTATTTTGTTGTCCCTCATCATAATGGGGGGGAGGGGGGGTAGCTTTGTTGTGGAAAGATGATTTTGCAATGAAACCTCTCACTTCTTTTGATAATCATATTGATAGGGGGGTGGATCAAGGAGTGGATGACGCTTGGCATTTCACAGGTTTCTATGGAGAACCTGAAACTACCAGTTAGGAAAATTCCTGGAATCTACTTAGAGATTTAAGCCACAGACATACTTTACCTTGGATTTGCATGGGTGATTTTAATGAAATACTCAAACTTGAAAAGAAACAAGGATGGTTGGATTGGCCTAAAAGACAGATGCAGGGGTTTCAGGATGCTTTGGATTACTGTGGGTTTAAAGATCTTGGGTTTAATGGTTTCCCTTTTACTTGGTCCAATAGAAGATTGGGTGATCATAATGTTTGGATTCGATTAGACTGTGGGGTGGCAACAGTGGATTGGCTTCTAAGGTTTCCTACTTCATGCATTCATCACTTGGAGTGCTTCCATTCGGGTCATAGACCCATCCTTCTCATTTCAGATGCCGAGCAAAAAAGATTCCATAGGAAGGGGCGGCCGTTATGATTTGAGGCAATGTGGCTAAAAGATAAGTCTTGTGAGGATGTGGTTAAACAATCATGGGTTGATTTGGATGATGTCGATTCGGTGAGAGTTTTGTTAAAAAAGATCACTAGCTGCCAAGATAATCTTAACACATGGAACCGGGTCACCTTTGGGCATGTGAGGAATTTGTTGGCCAAGAAATTGAAGGAATTGAGCTATGCCGAGGAGGCTGGTTTGTACAACTCTGATCTGGACCAGATTAAGAGGCTTCGTGAGGATATTAAAATGCTTAAGGTAAAAGAAGAAACAATGTGGAAACAACGATCCCACATGGAATGGTTAAAGGAGGGGGACCGAAATACTAGATTCTTTCATTGTAGGGCAAATCAACGAAAAAAACATAATTATATTTTGGATTTATAAGATGATCTTGGCAATTGGACTAAAGATGAAGAACAAATGGGTAGATTGGCAAGCTCTTATTTTAGTACCGTATTCTCTACTTCGAATCCAGATGGCTTTGATGAGATTTTAAGTGGTTTACTCCCTATAGTCACTGATGAGATAAACACTAGTTTGAATAGGCCATATAATGCTGAAGAGGTTCTCAAAGCTCTCCACCAAATGGCCCCTCTTACAGCCCCGGGCCCAGATGGTATGTCTCCTATTTTTTACAAATCTTTTTGGCATATTATTGGTAAAGATGTGACTGAGGTAGTTCTGACTGCTTTAAATTCAAGTTCTATTCTAGCTTCTATAAACTCTACTTTTATTGCACTTATCCCCAAAATAAAAGACCCCAAGAAAGTTTCAGATTTTAGGCCTATAAGTCTTTGTAATGTGGTTTACGAACTCATTGCTAAAGTGTTGGTTAACCGTTTGAAAATGATTTTGCCCTATGTAGTATCTGATTCGCAGAGTGCTTTTCTTTCGAGAACGCTTATCACTGATAATGTGCTGGTGGCATTTGAGACCCTCCATTACTTGAAGTGGAAAACCTAAGGGAAATCTAGGTATATGGCATTAATCCTTGACATGAGCAAAGCTTATGACAGAGTGGAGTGGGATTTTTTGGAAAGGGCAATGTTGCATTTGGGGTTGGGAGCTTTGTTGCTACTATAATGTCTTGCATCAAATTAGTATCATACTCTGTTTTGCTCAATGGGGTGCTAGGTAGTAATATCAAGCCAAGTAAGGGTCTGAGGCAAGGTGACTCATTATCTCCATATTTATTTCTGCTACGTGCCATGGGCCTTCAAGGCTTGCTCCATAACGCCAAAGTTGATGGATCTATTGGGGGAGTGTCAATTTGTAGAAATGGGCCGTGAGTCTCTCATCTTTTTTTTTTTTTGCTGATGATAGTGTTTTTTTTTGCCGTGCAAAAGAATCCGAGTGTGAGGTAATCCTTGATATTTTATCAGTTTATGAAAGAGGGTCGGGCCAAAAGATAAATAGGGACAAGACAAACATTTTCTTCAGCTCTAATATTCAACATGATATCCAAGTCAGAATTCAACATCTTTTGGGCGTACCAGCTATTAGGCAATATGAGAAATATTTGGGGTTACCAGCATTTGTGGGGAGCTCTAAGAAACAGGGGTTTGCCTATATCAAGGAAAGATTATGGAAGAAGATCTAGAGACGGAAGGAAAAACTTCTATCACAAGCAGGTAGAGAAGTGCTTATTAAATCTGTAATCTAAGCCATTCCAACCTATTTTATGAGCTGTTTAAAACTCCCCAAAGGATTAATACTGGAGATTGAGATTATGATCCGAAAATTTTGGTGAGGTCACAATGGCGATATTAAGAAAGTGCATTGGGTTAAATGGGAACACCTTTGCCAAGCTAAGGATTGTGGAGGCATGGGGTTCAAGGAGATTGAGAAGTTCAATGATGCTTCACTGGCCAAGTAAGTCTGGTGTATGTTGAAAAATCCAGAATCACTTTGTCATAGAGTTTTTAAAGCCCGTTTCTTCCCAGATTGCTCCATTCTTGAAGCTACTCCCTCGACTAATGGGTCATATGCATGGCATAGCATTTTAAGCGCTCAGGATGTGATGCGAAAAGGCATGGTTTGACGGATTAGTGATGGTAAGATAGTGTGTTTAAAGGAGGACAAGTGGCTTCTAGACCAAGTGTATAAATCGGTGAGTTCACCACTCCCTTCTATTCCCCCTTATGCAAAGGTTAGCATGTTTATTGATGAGGAGAATGGGACTTGGAAAGAGGAGGAAATTAGGCAAACGTTCTTGCCACATGCTTTAAAGAAAATATTGAGCATTCCTTTTAGTACTAGACTGCCTTAGGATAGCCCCATCTGGTCAAAAAATCCTTCACGTATTTTTTCCACTCGAAGCGTATATCAGCTGTTGGTTACTAAAGCTTTGGCCAGCAGCCTAGATAGCTCAAATCTGCACCCCCAAAGACTGATGGAAAAACACATGTTTGTATCACATACAAAACATACGCAACAAAAAATTAACGGATCTACTTCATTCGCAATTGATAACGTGTACTATATAAATTTTAGAATATAAGAACAAGAAAGTGTACCTTGGTGCGTTGAAATTCAAAACCAAAGATTAGAAGTACTTGGAAACACTTTTAATCTTCACTCCAATTCCACTTGTGCCCAAGAAGTGTGGTATCTCAACTAGTTTATATGCGTGTATTCAAGGGAGAATAAGAGAGTGTCCTACACTCACATACAAACCATTTCATTCTCTTACAAAATTATGTATGTTTCTCTCCTTATAACTGATTATCTAATTGGGCTAGCATTTTGAGCCATTCTAATTGGGCTTTAGTATGTGGCTTGGAGTGGGACCAAAAGGAAACAAATAAGACTCTAGCTCCAATGGCTCTTGGGCTTTTCTGTCAACTCTTGACAAGTCCAAAGTTACCATTAATTATATTTAATACCATTATATAAATATAATTGCACTCTAGGCCTTAATAATAAATTATATCCCAAAACTTTATTATACATGCAACCCCTTCAAAAAATATTCGTAGTAATACAAAGTCATGTAGGTTGATTGCCACTTTGAAGATTACTATATCTTAATCCTTGAGTACCCCATTTAATCCTTTAAGTTATTTATCATATATTTATGAAATCCAATTTCATAAATATATATTTTAGTAACTCCTTACTAAAGTAGTTAGGCCTAACATTCTGAATAACCAAAACCATTAAACTTATCTCAAGAGAATATTTTGTATCTCCGTTAAGTGATTATGAATTCCATCTTGAGAATATATGTTTCATCAACACTAAATGTGGTTGCCCAACATACTGAGGTTTTGATTGTGACTTTAAATCTCACTCTTGATATATCAAAGCAACCTACACTTCATGATCAGATTCATTATTCTCTCGGAATTAAGAGTTGATGTAAATAGAAGTCATGAGATTTATTATTCATTTGATAATTGCTAGGAGAATAATAAATCTTACAGCGGTCCAGTTTAATATGTCTTAATTCTTAAAACATATCAACATACCAACTAGAAGTCTTCACTTCCATGATCAAGACAAATCATCTTAGTTGATATGTTATAGTTTTCGCAGATGAAATGCCCAATTTCATCACCAACTTCGAATTAAAATTCAGCATTTACAAAGAACTTGTGATTTATATCTTCTGTAACTAAATCACATACAACGCATCTCATGGACTATATGATAATGTCCAAATATTCATGTTACCATTATTTTAGATAATAATAAAACAACTTTATTAATTACAACATAATGTCATACATAATTTCATACATAGTATCATACAATAGGATTTAAGGGCACTAATCCTAACAGAGACATCTTTGGAGAGGTGTTTGGATGCTACGAACCCCAAACAAGGTGAAGCACTTCATTTGGCGGGCCTGCAATAACTCTCTCCCAACGATGGACAACCTGTTCTGTCGGCATATAGTCTCCTCTGCCTGCTGCAATAACTGTCAGACCCACACCGAAGATATTCTACATGTAGTATGGGCTAAACAAAGGTAGCAAACCTGTGGAAAACTCTCAGCTGGGTGCAACACTCGGTCCCCCCCCCCCCCCCTACACTGAGGGATTTCACTGACCTTTTTCAAGTTTTTTGTAGGTACTAGATGATTACAGGGGGGAGATTTTTGCTATCTCAGCTTGGTTGCTCTGGAATCGAAGAAATTCAGTTCGCCTTCAACGCCCGACTCGGCAACTAAACCAAGTCTTCTCTGATGCTGCCAAAATCCTGCAAGACTTCCTTAAGGCTCGTGATGAAGCACCTGCCACGGTCCAGAACCCAATACAGCCTAAATGGTCTGCCCCGAATCAGAGGTCCAGAACCCAATACAGCCTAAATGGTCTGCCCCGAATCAGACATGGTACAAAGCCAACTTTGATGGAGCACTATTCAAAAACACCAACTCAGCTGGCTTGAGCGTTGTTATTCGCGACAACAATGGTGCAGTCATAGGCGCTCTGTCAGCGCGAATCCCACTTCCCCAATTAGTTGCAATGGTTGAAGCTCTAGCTTGCAGACGTGCTGTACAATTCGCTGTTGAAATTGGTCTACACGAAGTGATATTTGAAGGAACGTAGCAGTAGTCATCAACGCACTTTCAAATGGAGCGGCAAACTCGTCCTCGTAGGCCCAAATTTGCAAGTTTCGTTGGAGGATTGTCCAGAGGACATAACCCCTCTGGTTTTGGATGATGTTCCTTGATTATTTCTGAGTTTCAATAAAGCCTAGCCCGTTTTTGGGGTCTAGTTTCTCAAAAAAAAAAAAGAAAAAAGAAAAAAGCAAAACCATACCTAAAAAATAAATTTATACAAAACTATAAATTTGGACGTCATCAAGTTTGGGAAGGGACATTGAAGCATTATAAACTTAAAGTTGGTTATTTTATTTTACCCACAATTAAATGATGATATCTCTCTCTTAGCCCTGGATTAGGAGTTGTTGGGGGTATTGCATTTTTTTTTTTAACTTCTGGTGTGTATAAAATATAAAATATTTTATTGTGAAGAATTGTAAAATAAACAATAGAATGTAAGGTGTGTTATTAAAGTGATAATGTAAAATAGATAAAGTGACTTTTTGGTGATGCGAAATACATTTTCAGATGAGAATAATTTTAATGTATAGTGTTTTTAGAACACATTTTTCAATTTTACAATATTTTAAACATCCATTCTGAAAATACTTCATAAATATTATGAAAAACGAGAACCTCATATTGTGTCAAAAAAGAAACGTTTCTTAAAAATTGATACTCATACCAAACACCTTATTATGAGTTTTTAGTTTTTATTTTATTTTATTTTATTTTTTTATAACATTCTAGAAACATTGATGCCCAACGCACATTTTTGCATTATAAGTTTCCTAAAAATAGTTTTTCAACACACTTTTATCAAGTTTGTTTTCACATTGTTTTGAAAACAAAAGTTTTCAAAAGCACCAATTCCCTTTTGGCCTTTCCCAAAGTATGATTACAACACCTTTTTTTTTTTCAAAATTAAAATGTATAATATGTTTCTTTTAATTAAAATGTAGATATATTTAGTTTATCAAGAATAAGGCAACCACACTATGAGAAGTTAAACATTATCAGAGGAATGTACCATTTGTAAAATTATAAATAAATATATATATATATATATATATGTTACTGTACTTCAAAACTCCAAATAACCCAAAAGTTTTACCAAGAAACTTATTAAATGAAAGAGCACTTAGACGATAGATAACTAAGCATTGTAGGCACTATGGATTAGGAGACGTTTCAGGAACAGCTCACCCCTGCCTCCCATTGCAAGGGGCGGTTGGGGTGAGATGTTTCCAAAATATCTCACCAATTTTGCTTCTTGCCCACTTAAATTCGGTTTTCTTCTTTCTCCTCTTTTCAACCATATTTTCGGGCAGCTATTTAAAGGTTTTTGGGAGCTTATATTTCTTCAAACTTAGTGTCTCTAGAAAAGTCTGGATGTCTAGTTTCCATATGTTCTAATTTCACATGATTTGGAGTTACGATTGTCGAGATATCGCGTCTGGAATGGAAGTGACACATTGTAGAAAATTTAATAGCACTATTTTTGAAAAAATAATTTCCCCCAATCCGAAGAAGATATTGTTGAGCCCTTTTTATGGAAGGTAGATAACTCATCATAATTTAATCTGGTCTAGGTGGATTGCACTAGTTGTGGTTAGATCAGTACAGTTTATAGCACTAAACACCCCAAAAACATCCTTTAACCTAAAAAATAATACATTTATATAGGGTATTGGTGATATTTTATTCGTTTTAAATCCGATTTTGGCCCGTGAATGGTCATTTCAAAGGTAATTTCATGATCTTCATGATGGTTAAAATTTTATCTAGCTCAATTGAATTGTTAGATAAAAAAATCTACATTTTAACTATTCCTAGTTAGGGTTTAGTTAGCATTGGTCAAACTTTGCCAGAAATGGAAAGTTTGACTTAAAAAAAAAAAAACCTTGGATGGTTTGTTTCATTGTTTGGTTAGGGTAAATACAAATCTTAAATGTATTTCCCTATTTTCTTAGCTTTGGAAACATGGTTTTCTCTTTTTAGGGCTTAAATCAACATTTTGGCACACTTATTGAGGCTGAACAAAATATGGTATCAACAACATAGTTGTGGCGTTTCTACCACCGTCAAGCTCTTGATTGAGACCTACCCCTTTTAAACCCCAACTAAAACTAAGCACTAAACCACTATTACAAACCTAGCTAGAATAGTGTCTTTAATTTTCCACAATGGAAATTTCCGCTTATATATATATATATATATATATATATATCTTTTTCAAATTTCATATTACATCGGTATAAAAAATGTGGAGTTTTGTTTCATTATTGTATTTGATTATTATTCAGATGTTTTATTTATTAAGAATTTTATTCTAAATTCAAATGTCTTCTTTTCCTAGAATTACATTAACATGTTGAGAAGTGACTTTAAACTGCATACAAAAGGTAGTTAATGAAATTACCAATTAGAGAAATGTCACACAAAACAAGAATAGATTATTTTTTGAAACTAACACTTGTTTAGAGCTTCGAAATTCTGAGCTTAAGCTTATATAACATAAATAGCCGAAAATTTATTGTATGTTAAAACAAAGGCGAATGTGCTGGGTATGAATAGCCTAATAAAATTCAAATGTTGACATTGTAAATTTCCATATTTTCCTATGCTTCTATTTGAATAAAGAATGACATATGTTTTTGGGTTTAAAAAAAATTATTTTCATGTTTATGTTTATTATGTTTTTATTTAATTGTTATATTCAAATAATAATAATTCTTAATTAATATATTTGCATCCATTTATATCTTTTAAGTTGTGTATAAAAAATAAACAAGTTGGAATTTATCAATTAGATGATATCCCTGACTACATGCAATGCACAACAACAAACATACAAAGCAAAATAACTATAAATCATAATTATTTTATTTGAATTAAATTACAATTTGAAATATGATAATAATTTTTATAAAAATTACAATATAATATTATACACTTTGGTGCTTTGTTGTTATTGCAATTGTGTGCCATGTACATTTTTCACTATTTTTTTATTCAATTGCATCCTTTGGCATTTCTTTGAATTCGAGAACTAAGAAAAAATAGTTGTAGGCCAGACCAAGGTAAAATTCGCCACAATAGTAGAATAGCAATTACTAAAAACCTATTGCAAGTTGCAGCCAACACTATATGTGCTAACAACTTTACATCTATGCTGTTGAAATGAATAATTTTTTTAAAATTTTCACCCGTGTTATATATATATATATATATATATATATGAAATCGTAAGTATGATTCTCGATAGTGTCACAAATTGATCCACTAATTTAGGAGCCACACAAGATATAAGTTTGTTGGCCACAAGATTTTGATCAATTTAGACTATGGTTACCACTAGAAGCCCATCTCTTTAAGTCGATTTCTTTAAAAGATTCAGAAAATATCATTGATTCTATTTTCCTTCAAATGCACCTAAAAGTGAGAATAAAAAATTATAAATATAATATAAAAAAATAAGGTTGGATTATCTATAGATACTAAACTTGTTTAGAGCTTAGAAACTCTAAGCTTAGTTCCTTTCGAATTAATAGAAAGAAAATGATTTGTATGTTAAAAATGAAGGAGAAAAGGGAATGAATAGCCTTAAAAATTCAAATATTGACATTAAAATTTCTATATTTTCCTATGCTTCTATTTGAATAAATAATAACATATGTTTTTTTTTTATCAAATTAAACAAAAATATTTATTTTCATATTTAAGTTTATTTTTTTGATTTTTTGTTCAAGTGTTATATTAAAAAATAATAATTCTTAACTAATATATTTGTACCCCTTTTAGATTTTTTTTTTAATTAGGTATAAAAAAATAAACAAGTAAGTTGACATTTCAAAAACTATTTATAAAAATAAAAACAATATTGAGCAATTCTATAATGGATGTGTACATTTATTTTTTTAAAAGCCTAATCTTTGGTGTCTTAAAGTTTTAAATTATTTTTAAAACTTAAAGATTATCTAGCTTCATCTTAGCGTGCCTCTTGCTTAAGAGTACTTTTGTTGTTCGTTATTTAGATTTAGCTAAAAAAGTAAAAGTGTGTTATTTACAATGTTTTAAACACCATAATTTTAGTTAGGACAAAGTTTGTAAGCAATGGCTACAAACTCCCACTAAAAAAATTAACATGGTAACATAATTTAAAATATAATTATTAGATTACATATTCTTTATGTTCTTAGCATGCATGCCAAAATTCGTTCAAATAGGATATTATTTACTATGTGATGCACAAACTTATTTTTCATGTATAATTTAATACTACAAAATTTTGAAATTTAAACATTTGATTGACAACATATCTATTGATCTTTAATCTTTTTGAAATTTTGCAAAAATATAATAAGAAAATATAATCTAATGGTGCATTTGTCAAAATTTACATTTAATAAAAAGATATAAGGGAAGTTTGTATTCATTACCTACAAACTATTTGTAAGCAAACTTTGTTCTTTTATTTATTGTATAACTCTTATTAAGTTTTAATTTAATGTCATATTAGTTTAAGCATTGACAGATTTTGTTAAATTCTTTATTAGTTAGTATAAAATTCATTTTAAATAATTATTATTTTTTAAATGAAATTATAATATTTATTGGATATGTATTAACAAACAATGGATCATAGACTTATATATCATAAACTCATAATGTTATGTGGTCCTCTCACATTTTTTTTTTTTTTAACTCATAATAAAAACAAAATCGGATCTTAGACTGACCTTTTGTATAATGACAAAAGGATTAATTATTTTTACTTATGCCAATATTCGAAACACAAGATGAATAACTAATCCATTGTGCCTTTAAAAAAGAAAAAAACTAATTTCTTTGTAGTAAATCTACAAAAGAGTTATGATTCAAAATTTTGACCGCCCACTTAGGCATCATGTTACCATGTGCTTTGATATATAATTAAAGCAATGTTGGCTTAACAGTATAAGCCATTGTTGCAGTCACCTAAGGCTTCGAGTATAAAAAAGGCCCCAAATTTTAATTTAATTAAGCCCAAATATTAGCCCATAAATAAAATAATATATATTTTTTCAAATAAAAACAAGAAAAAAAAAAAAAGAAGTAGAAATGTTATGTTCATAACACTTTCACAACAAATCCTAAGTAGCAGGTTGTTATTATTTGCAAAAAAATAATATCAATAATAAGTTCAAATTAGAACCAGTAATAGCTTAACACCTAGGGCTTGTTGTGAAAAATAATGTGAATGTAGCACTTCTCAAAAAAAAAAAAAAAAAGAGCAATACACAAAAAAACTCATATTTTTTATAATAGTTGAGTTGGCAAACTTTAACTAGTTCTCACTTAAGTTCATCACTAACATCACTTTTTTTCTTACTATTATCATTTAACGACTTCAATAAGTGTGAAAAGTTTTGTCAAATTTTTTGTGTCTATATACTTCTAAAAAATATATTCTACGTGATTCATGTTGATTTGTAATAATTTTATATCTAAAACAAGATAATAGAGTTTAAATAATATTTAAATTTTTAAAAGCCATATTTAAATATATAAAAGATCTCAATTTCAATTTTCGCCTTAAGCCCCCAAATGCATCAAGCCACCTAGTGAAATCATAGCTATTAATTTTATTGAGAGATTGAGTGATGAGCAAAAGCATGAAAGAGAGAGTAAACATGACGATTTACTTAGTTCGTCCTGATAGCCTACATCCACAATAAAGCCCTTGATGGCTTCATTCTCTATTAAGCACTCTTGTTTACAATGAACCCTATGTAGGATTTATATACTAAAAAACTATAGAACTAACCATAGACTAACCAAGATTAATTTGATTGTTTTATAAGTACATAAGTTTACAATTGGTTTGGATCACTTAAACCATAATGTGTCTAACAATTAGTGTTGAAATACTACAACATTGATGTGATTTGGGACATCTTCCCTTATGCAAAGTGAGAAGAAAGTGAAAATATGAATGCATAAATAAAACTTTGGAGAAATTACACTTTACTACCCTAAACTATATCCCAAATTACAATTTGCACCCTAAACTATTCGAATGCACATTTTGCACACTAAACTTTGACATTTGTTTAATTCTACTATTATATTAGATAGAAATTGATAGCATGTGAATTTCATGTGATTTTTACTTAGGTAACACATAGTTTAAAGAGAAAAACACCTTCTTCCTAATCAATTAAAAACAAAAGCTCTCTCACATTAGTAGCATATCCTCTTTCCCCAAATAAAAAATATGTCTAACCCCAAATCCCCAACAGCTCTCACTTAAACGTCTCAGCAGCTCTCCTTCTCCTCCCACAAGTTCCAAGTACTAAACCACCATGATGCAACATTTTATGAGTGAGAAAAGGTATTTACTCTTGTACTCTAATACAACCGTGGCATTAGAGGACGTATACACCTATAGTATATAAAAATGTTATCTTCTTTCTTTTAAAATACACATTGACGTATTGATGAAGCTTTGAACCAATAAGGCATCAGTTTTCTTCATCAGAGTCAAAAGAATGTCTTGTACTCAAAAATTTCAATACATATAATGTCGATCACAATGTTCACTTCCTTAGTGGCGGTATAGAATCTGCGGATGCCCCCTTGTTCACTTCCTTAGCACAAAATGACTTGTGGCTGCAACTACTGCATTCACCATTGTTGTATTAGGTGCTACAACAAATTTTTGATATGAGGAGGAGATGCAACACATGAGAGAGCACTTTTGTTTTTAATTGATTGAGAAGAGGGTATTTTTGTCTTTAAACTGTGTGCAACCTAAGCAAAAATCATGTGCAAATCATATGCTATCAATTTCTGTCTAACATAACTGTAAAATTAACTTTCGGATGCAAAGTGTAACAAATGTCAAAGTTTAGGATGCAAAATGTGCATTTGAAAAATTCAGAATGCAAAGTCAGTAGCAGTTCCAAGAATTTTTTCTAGGGTGGTCATTAAGAAACTTAAATTACACAATATTTAATAAAAAAAGAAAGCTATATCTCTTTCAAAATTTTATTTAAATAAAATTTTTCTTCGATTTTTTTGTTTGTAAAGGCCCAATAAGTTTGACAACAAACCTTTTTTTTGAGGAAACGGTAGTATTTATTAGAACACACAAACACGAAAGTAATATATAAATTTTTTTAAAAAGGCTTGTAATACATTAAATAATCAGAGTACCACTACAAAAATGCCTAACCTTTGTAGTAGTAGCTTGGGGTTATTAGGACTAAAACTTAGTTGTAACCTAAAACTACAACTTTCACTAAACAAATTAATATAACTACATATTTTAAAAATCTAACCATTGAATTGTATGTTTTTTATATTCCTAAAACACATGTCAATTGGATGTTATTTACTATTTGATCCATAAAATTATTTTTTGCATATAATTTTAGACTACAAAAACTCGAAAATTGAACATTTGATTGATGACATAAGCTATTGGTCTTTAATCTTCTTGAATTTTTGCAAACATGGAGGATATAAGAAAAAAAAATGTAATCTAATTGTGGAATTGTTAAAATTTATATTCAATAAAAAAAATATTGAGTGGAGTTGTAGCCTAATCCACAACTAAGTCTGTTGCTAAACTTTGTCCAACGTTTAATTATATTGGGTCTAAAAAAATTTAGGGTGGTCAGACTTTTTTTTAAGGTAAAAAAATTATAAAATTTTTTAATTTTATATATAATAATTTTTTTTCCAAGCCAAGGTGGTCCTGTGACCACCTTGACTCTAACGTGGAGCCGCCAATGTGCAAAGTGGAATATGGAGTATAGTTTAGGGTGGTAAAGTGTAATTTCCCCAAAAACTTTTTAAGGGATTGTTTTGAGTTCACATTAAAACGATTAATTTACAAATATGGTAACACCTTGTTCTACCTAATCATATCATCATTTACATATATTTTGTTTTTGATGAAATACATAAATTATTTATTTTGCTAAGGTTTGCATAGCTTAATTATATCATACCTTTTTTTCTTTTCTTTTCTTTTTTTTTTTTCGAGAATCGTTCCATACCCAATTATGCAAAACTATAAATTTGGACCTCGTCAAGTTTGGGAAGGGGCACCGAAGCATTATAAACTTAGGATTTGTTTGGATTGAGGGGGGAGGGAGAGGGAGTGGAGGAAAGTAAAGCAGAGTTGGTTGAAAATAGGTTAATTTTGGGTCAATTCTACTCTACTCCCTCTCTCCCCTCAATCCAAATGGACCATTAAACTTGGTTATTTTATTTTACCCACAGTTAAATAATGATATCTCTCTCTCCCTCTGCCCTGGGTTGGGTGTTGCTGGGGTATTGCATTTTTTTTTTCTGGTGTATGTATAAAATATAAAATATCTTGTTGTGATGAATTGTAAATAATAAAACCTAAGGTTTGTTGTTAAAATGATTATGTAAAATAGATAAAGTAACTTTTGGTGATGCAAAATGCATTTTGGATGGGAATATTTTTAATATATATAGTTTTTAGAATACAATTTTCAATTTTACAATATTTGAAACATCCATTCTGAAAACCTAAAATATTTTGAAAAACAAATAAACCTCACATTGTGTTTAAAATGCAACTTTTTCTAAAAAATTGATACTTGTACCAAACATCCTATTATGTGTTTTTAGATTTTTAAAAAACATTCTAGAAACATTGATATTTTAATACCCACCGCACATTTTTGCATTATGAGTTCCCTAAAACATTACAAAAAAACGAACTATTGCGACGAGCCTAAACTATCAGAAAAGCCCAAAAAAGTGCCGCTAAAGGTACATTTGACCTTTAGTGGCGGGTCTTTCCGCCACTGTTGCGGTGCCACTATAGATATATTGCGACGGTAACAAAAAGCGCCACAATAGTTACCGCCGCAATAGATTTCCCATTTAGCAACGGTTTTGGTCTATTGTGGTGGGCTGAAAACTGCCACCATATGAGGTTACCATTCAGGTCAAGTGACCTTTTAGCGGTGAGATGTGCGCGCTGCTATAGGGCTTATTAAACAACATACCGTATGCACCTTTTAGCGGCGGATATGCCCACTGCTATATGTGTGAAGCTTTAGCGGCGGGCTATAAACGCTGCTATAGGCCTTCAATTATATCATAATTTTAGTCTTTCAACAGCGGTTTTTGCCTGCCACTATAGGCTAATTTCTTTTTTTCTCCTGGGTTCTAAAACCACATATCTATTACAAATAACCTGTAATAATTTTAACTCCACTAAGACAATACCACAAATATAACTAGATAACACCACAAATATCTCTAAACTAACATTATATTAACATAGAAATATATTATCAAATACATAACATTGTCTATAACCATCATCAAAGTTCCAAGCTAATACGGCAATCAATGTTTCAAAATATTTAAACAAATCCTTCAACATTTCCCAAAAAATGTGGTTGTTCAAATATAGTTCTTTGTACACAAAAAGCCATCAAAAAATTATAGCAACTTCTGTATTGTAGCACCAGCATTAGTAATTGTCACATCTCCAATATAATCAACGAGCATCTGAAACCATCAAGCAAAAGGCAAATCAAAATTATACCCTTTGGCAGAACTACACAGTCCAAATAAAAGTTTAGTAATGAAAAGGGAAAAGAAACATAAAGCTTGAACATGTTGGCTCAACAAAAAAAAAAAACTTATAAAAACAATAATGCTATTCTTAATGGCTATAACAAGAATGATGATTTTTTTTGGGGATAAGTACAATGATGATGATCATGTTGGTGATAATAACGAAGCAGAAAGTAGCTATTATGTAACAAAATAATACCTGACTATGATAATGAATAGAATTTGCACTAATCACAAGAACACCACCAATGGGTGATGGGACCATAAGTAGCTTGTATGCATCATAAGGAAGATTCTAACAAGAAGAAAAGAAAAGGAAAGGAAAACCAACATTTAAACATAAGAAGATTTTCCAAATACCAATTGCTAAAAACGCAGGAATCTAGATAATGATACTTAGTCATATTTTCAACCCTGGTCAAATGCAACAAATTCATGTTATATTTCATGGCCATTGGCTGTATAGAAAAAACGAAATCAAAACATTACCAAAAAAAAACAACTGGTAAGAGCAATAAAGACAGTGAGTCATACAGTGAACTTCAATCCTTTTGCCATTGAGAGAGAGAGAGAGAGACAAATATTTCCACTAATACATATTTTTTAAGATGAATTTGTTGATTATTTGAAAGTTCTATTTAGTATGACAAAATGGGCATTGTGCTATTCCAATAATAAGTATAGGAAAGAAGATTTATGTTCTAGTTGGCTGAAGAAGATAAGGCCCTTCTCAGCCAAAAAAAAAAAAAAAAAAGATAAGTTCCTTTGTGACAGCAATGACAAAAATAAGAAAAAATCCTATCTTATAAGCAATCATTTTTCCAAAATATGCTTTACGCAAACACACAAAATCAGTAATGGACTAATTTCAAACAATTAGTTCAATCTTAACACAGCCAAATCTCAAATAATTGTATTAGAATATAATGAATTCTTTAAGAAAAAACACACAAACATTGACATATAATTTTAAGGAGAAGAAACTAACTAGAGAGAGGTTTCGAAACTTTAATCATTAAGGCAAAATATAATGAGTGATAACAAAAGTATTAACTACATTCATCATCATTGGAGTCATCATCATTAGACTCATAAACATCATCGCTAAGCTCTTCATCATCGATAAAGTCTTGTTCAAGCAATTCATCCTCACTGATCAACGGTGTATCATAAATGGTTCCTTCTTCATTAACTCAAGCCTAAGCATGGCTGTCATTTGCATCATCACATGCATCATCAGTAGTTATATTATAAGGGATATTCTCAAGATAGGTACCCACTTCATCATCATCATGTGAAGCATTAATACCAACATCAAACACCTCCCTAGGTTTTGTTTTGACCACCACCGCCCAATCTTTATGTCTCACATCTTCCACATAAACACTTGTAAAGCTTGAGATGCTAATACATAAGGCTCATTAATCAATCAATCACCCGTGTGTATCAATCGTGAAAAATTGACAAGGGGAAATCCAAACACATCTTTTTTGCATCCTTTCCCACTAATAACGTCAGCCCATTGACATTTGAATAGTACATATTGATACTTGTCAGAGTAGTTCAACTCAATAATATCGATTAGTACATCGTAATAAGTAGCACCACCTTTAGTAACAACACAAACTCCACTATTTTGAGTTTTCCTAGTTGCCTCAGAGTCTTTGGTGTGAAACTTCAAACCATTTATAACATAATGCTTGAATTGTTTTGCTTCATTATCTAGATATTGAGTAAGCCATATGACTTTATCAGAGAGTTTCTTTTTCCCAGATGCATCCATTGACATCACCTATTATAGACAATGACGTTTATTATAAGTATGCTATCTAAAGTGTTACAACCAAGTTTTATATATAGACATTGACATCACCTATTATAGACAATAAAGTTTTATATATATGCTTTACTTACATAATTCCTAAACCAGCTGCAGAATTTCTCAATGTGCTACTTTTGAATAACATCATCGGTTACATGAAAAGGGAAATCATCCTTGACCTCCGCTATGTGTACACTATGTAGACAAACGTGTTAGTGTTAATTGCCCTCTATCATATTACATAGTCAGGTGATTCGAGATGAGGACAACCATCCAATATGGCCTGCAAACCATCATTTTTCAGCTGATTTCCAATAAACTGGAGGTGACGTAATTCGGGCATGTTCTTTGCAATAGCAACTGCCTCCTCATCAAACCCTATTTGACAAATTCCAGTAGTAGCAAACTACTACTGATTCCATTTGAATGATTTCAAATGGGGACAACAATGCCCCATAGCTTCATGAGATTCTTTTGACAAGGAACAAAGTGCAATATCCAACTCCTCCAATAATGGAAGTTTTGCAACTACTTCACTCAATCCCTCATCCAAAATGCCATAGCAACATACAAGATGAAGGCGTCAGCTGCAAAATTACCCAGGATGTGATAAAAAAAATGAACCAGCAGTTATAAACAGAGAAGTAAATACAAAAACGTGGAAGAATTCTACATCCTACAAATTCATTATTGGAGACAAATAGCTTGAACCACCATATTGTGAACTGCAGGCCAAAACGAAAACATATTAGCCATTGTGTATATGGGTCGCATACCTTTTCATCATTTCTCAATTATAATTAAAATTGTATTTTGAAAACATAGTTTTTATAATTTGTGTGTACAACTAGTTGTATCATGAATGCAATAATAATAATGATTAGCGTAATATGTGTATATATATATATATATATATATTTGCTTTATAGGCTTGTGTTAATATTAATATTAATATTTAATTGCCAAATATTAATATTTTTTTATTTTAATTTATTAAGAATTGTTATGTCGTTGTTTCTTATGTCATGTCCGTGCCCATACATCTTAATCTCAAGGTTTTTTTTTTTTTTTTTTTAATTTCTATTTTTTTTCCTTTCTTTGTGAGATTTTAATGTTTTTGGGAGAACACACACAAAAGTATAATTCCGTCTAAAGCATTTTAATGAACACTCGCAACTTAGGAGATGCCTAATCTATCATTACCTGATTTTAAAGCCACAAGTTGTTCACTACTATTTACCATTTTTTTTTTTAATCCTGAGATACGGTTCTTTTTTCGCCAAATTTGAGAAGTTAATATCAAAAATGTGAATTGGAATGTAAATAAGCAATTCGCATAGGAGAACATTGAATAAGTTCTTCAAGTCAACCCAACTTAGAACATGTTGAATGCCTCCTCTAGTTTATCTTGTTGACATTAGAAATTTTTTTATAATTAAGTTGAAATTTTATAAATGTTTTCTAAGTGATTTCATTACTAGTTTATATAATAATTCTATAATTGTGAGGGACAAAATGGGCTTTTGCCCTTTATAAAAAAACAATCCAGCATTTTGGACTCTTTCCCAAACTAATTAGGAAAATACCCCTCTTTTGAAACTCGATTTATAATAAATCGAGTTAGGCCCTATAGTGGCGTTTTTAAGGAGCCTATAGTGACGTTTTTAGGACCTATAGTGGCGTTTCGTAACTCGACCTATATGAAATCGAGTTATAGGTAAAAAAAATTGCCTATAACTTGATTTTATGGAGGTCGAGTTACAAAACGCTACTATAGGTCTTGAAAACGTCACTATAAATCCTTAAAAATGCCGCTATAGGGATGCAGAATTTTTTTTTTATAACTCAATGTATCATAAATCGAGTTTCAAAAGAGGGGCATTTTCCTAATTAGTTTGGGAAATAGGGCAAAATGCTGGATTGTTTTTCTTAAAAGGGCAAAAAGCAATTTTGTCCTAATTGTGAGTGTATATGGAATCACTTATAAAACATTTATAACTTAGATATGGAATCACTTTTACAATTCACATGTTTCAGGCTCATATTCCTGAATCTGGTGGGTTTAGGTTGGAGATATTGAATTAGCCAAATTGCTCTCAACAAGGAAAAGAGGCCCTTAAATGTCAATCAAGTGAAGCTACTTCCTCAACCTATTCTTTTTAGAAAATTTTGCAAATATTACAAGTGATGAACTTATACTCACAAAATTTAAACTTTTACAAGTAACATCTTACAAACATACATAGATACATAATATATGTTAATGTGTATATGCTTTTTTTATTTACATGTTTATAAACATTTATTATTTATGTAAATTTATGAATCTAATTTTATTTTTTAAGATCATAAAAGTAACATTACACAATAAAAGTATCAATGTGCATTTAATTAGATGCGAAATTTTAATTAATTTAAAAAACAATTCTGTAAACATAAACATATTGTATACATAAATATGTTCTTAAACATAAACTTGTAATAAATAAAAGAAATTAGAAATGTGAATTTTTAATTTAATTGCTTCTTTTTTAATATCAGTATCATTCTTTGGGCATTTGCATGGAGGATTCACAAGATGCAAATTTTTAAGCAAAATGAAGAAGGACATGGTATAATTCTAAATGTCCACCAAGTTTGTATAGTTGAATACGTGTCTTCTTATTTTGTATACTAGTTTTGTATCTATGATGGTTTAATTTTGTTCCTGTATGATATATATATATATATATATATAACAAAAAAAAAAATTTTTGGTAGCTTTTATACTAAATGCTTAACGAAAATATGAAGATTAATGTTTAAAAAAATATTAGTTTTCTTCTTAATTGCATGGCTTGAATATTAATATTTTATCTGTATTTTGACTCAAGGCAAAATTAGAGATGCAACAGAAGCTTGGAGACAGAAATACCCGTTATCCGAAGTAGGAGTACAATACAGAAAAATGTATATGTCAATAACTTCTCGAAACTATAAACATTAGTTTTAAAGGCCATCGAAAGATTCTACAATATATTTTGATTTAAAAACTTTTCGAAACTATAAACATTAGTTCCAAGCAACATTTGCATTTGTATGAACTTCTCAAAAGCGCTATTTGCAAGGAAATATTATTTTAATGCATCGAAATCCTCCTTTGGTTTATCCTTTTACAATAGAAAATTTTGAAATTGAGTTGAAATTTTTATTAAAGATTTCTAAGTGATTATTTTACTCCTTTATAGAATAAATTATAAAATTGTAAGTTTATATGGATCAGTTAGAAAACATTTATAATTTAGATATGGAATCACTTTTACATTTCACATGTTTAGGGTTAGGTATATCGAGAAATTTAATACTAGTTATTGTGATATATTATATTCAGGGCCATATCCTAAAACTCGTGAGGTTAGATTGGAGTAAGTTTCATAGTTGTTTAAACCACCAAAAAATGCAAAAGATCTAGAGAATATGGGTGAAATTCTATTACCGAAATCGCCCTCAACAATTGAGGAAAATAGGCCATTAAATGGTAACAAAGGGGAGTGACTTGCTCAACTACTATTTTTACAAAATTTCCCAAATATTACAAGTGATGAACTTATACTCACATAATTCAAACTTTTACAAGTTACATCACATAAAAAAATTTTAATGTGCATTTAATTAGTCGCAAAATTTTAATTAATTTAACCCAAAAAAAAAAAAAAAACTATCTAAACATAAACATATTGTTAGACATAAATATGTTGCAAAACATAAACTTGTAACAAATGAAAGAAATTAGAAATTTGCTAGCTTTAATTTAATTGCTTTATTTTCATCAGTATCATTCTGCAGACATTTGCATGGTAGATTCACAAGATGCAATTTTTTGAGCAAAATGAGGAAGAACATGGTATAATTCTAATTGTCCCACCAAGTTTGTAAAGTTGAATGCATGTCTTGTTATTTTGTAAACTAGTTTTGTGTCTATGTTGGTCTAATTTTGTTCCAGTCCTTGGTGTTAGAACTCATTTCCTCTCCCTTATGTATGCTTGTTTGTTTCTCAAAAAAAGAAAATTGTCCCAAAATAATTATTTCAAAGCATATAGTTATTTAATGTAGCCTGCCTCATTATAATAATTCTCCAAAATTCATTAATAAATCAGTAATGCAAAAGATAAATTTTGTTGAATTACGATTCTTTATTTATTTATTTTTTTTCAATAAGTTGATTATCGATTTCTTAAACAAACATGCATGAATGGTATAGTGTTTTGGAAATGTAGGAATTAAGGAGGTTTTGTAAGACTATTGCCTAATCCAGTCACTAGTGGGGTGTCTAAAGAACCGTTTATTAGTTGGCTATAATAGGAAACAATTGTAACTCCTACAATTCAAAACAAATGTACTATCATGCTAACATACAATGCCTTTTCAGAAGCAGACTTTTTGAACGCCAACAAAAGATTCTAGAATATATTTTGATTTAAAAAAAATTCTTGATACTGGAAACATTAGTTCCAAGCAACATTTTCAATCATACGAACTTCTCAAAAGCGCTATCAGCAAAGAAATATTATTTGAACACGTCAAACGCCTTTTTTTTTTTTTTTTTTTTTTTTTGAGATAGATATGACTTGAAACATTTTATTAAACCGAGGACAGTTTGATTAAATCAGGTTTAAAAATAGAAAAGAAAAGTGGTAGAACATCCTCCATTCATACTACATAGTCAGAGACATTAATAGAATGTTTGGCCAAACTATTGGCAAGTTTGTTATCATCTCGCCTACTATGAGAATACAATAATTTAGTATACTAACTGAAAAAATCTAGAGCATCCATGAGATTTTGTTCAAAATGCTTAATGAGATTTTTCAAATCAACGTTCAATTTTTGAATGTAGAATGAATTGTTTAACATAGAAAAAAATAGATAAATAAACCTCTATGAAGTGAGGTTTCATATTTTAATTTTTCAATAGCTTGGCATTTCCACCGTCCTTTTATATATATACATAGTCAGGAGTTAAAAATAGAAAAATAGGTGTATGCAATTAAAGTGACAAATAGTTGATGATGTGATATCATTTAACTAGTTCGCACCAAAATATATCAATTAAATTAAAACTATAATTTACTCTTAAAAATAATACGCTCGTCTTGTACTCAGATCTCTACCACATCTCATGAAGATGTCATGTTTCTTTGTTAAGATACATATATGAAGTAAAGCAAAGATTAAGAAATATAATGCAATTAGTATATTTAGATGGACTTATTTATCAATTATATTAGTGCAAAATTAAATTATATTTTGAAAAGAATGTGATGTTTTAAAAAAACTGCATATTTTATTTTGAAATGAAAATAAACTCTTTATCCTAACAAAACTTCATGCTAGAAAGTAGAAACACACTTAGGAAAGAGAAAAAGATAGAACTAAAGTGTATTAATTTATGTCGGTGCAGGTAAACGTGTACTGCCAAATTATCTGTATGAGTGAGTCCTTGCTAAAATCTCTTAATATCTCATTCAGAGCTAGGAATAAAAATTGCCAGATTTGGCTTGCCAACGTTTAAATTAAGCCCCATGTGATGCGCTTGCTTTACTAAAATTTCACTTTGAGCTAATTCTATATAGATTTGGTTTATTACAATTTATATATACAGATTTAAGAGGTTCATATTAGTACGTTGAAATGAAATGAAATGAACAATTTATTACAACATTATACACAATAACAGAGAGAGAGAGAGAGAGAGAGAGAGAGTACCTTCAAATGGGTCTGTGTGGCAGTTTTGAGTGCTTGAGATGTCAAACGACACTAAGAAGAAGAAGAAGAAGAAGAAGAGACAGTAACCATAAGCAAATATAGAAGAAGATTATGGCTTCACTTTCATATTCATCTTCACAGCCTCCTATTTTACACGAAAAATGAAGTAGATAAAACACTCTCACTAACATATATCTTAAGAACAAAATGGGCTTTTGCCCTTTTCAGCCAAATTAATTAGCTTTATGCCTTCATTTCCAAACTAAGTAGGGAAATACCTCTTTTTTAAAACTCAATTTATGATAAATCGAGTTAAAAAAAAAAAATTTCTGAAGCCCTATAGTGATGTTTTAAGGAGCCTATAGTGACGTTTTAAGGACCTATAGTAACGTTTTTTAACTTGACTTCAATAAAATTGAGTTATAGGTAAAAAAAATGCCATTATAGGTCGATTTCATTGCCTATAACTCGATTTCATTGAAGTCGAGTTAAAAAACGTCACTATAAGTCCTTAAAACGTCACTATAGGCTCCTTAAAAACGCCACTATAGGGTCTAACTCGATTTATCATAAATCGAGTTTTAAAAGAGGGGCATTTCTCAAATTAGTTTGGGAAGAGGGGAATAAAGCTAATTAATTTGGCTGAAAAGGGCAAAAGCCCATTTTGTCCTATATCTTAAAGGAGTAGTATCAATGGAGCTTTTTTTTTTTTTTTTTTTTTTTTTTTTTTTTTTTTTTCTTTTGAGAATAAAGATAAGTCATCATTAAAAACTAGACCCGAAGGTCGGACAATACAAAAGAAGATATGGCTGGAGGAACAGACTCCATCCAGACCTCTAACGGGAAAGATAATCTCGCTCTCTGTAGTCTCGCTCTCTGGGCTAAGGCATGCGCTACAACATTTCCTTGCCTACCAACATGAAAGAAAGACCAACTCTGAAAAGAGTTTAAATAAGACACTATGTCTTTAATGATATGCCCCCCCTGGGAGTGAGAAACCATTCTGTCTTGTACGAGCTCGATGACCGAAGAGGAGTCCCCTTCAAAAACTGGGTTGTGAAAGCCGGTTTCAATAGCGAAGAGCACAGCACGCCTTGCAGCCATTATCTCTACCAGCTCCGCAATCGGTGGTTTCACAATTTTTTCAGAAAGGGCGGCCAGCACCTCACCCGCTGAGTTACGGACCACCACCCCGATTCCCGCATAGTCAGACTCCCCAAACAATGTGCCATCAAAGTTGATCTTCACACAGTTGTCACTCGGTGGCCTCCATCTTACTGTTACAGCTGCGCTTCTAGCAGGTGGCAGCTTTTGGCCGTGACCAGCTACAAAATTTTGCAGAAAATTTTCTACAAAAACTGCAATTCTATCGAGAGGAATGGTGGCTGCATGAAGGCGGGACTTGTTTCGGTGGTGCCAGACAGCCCAAGCTGTGACCGCAAACAGAGGAAACAGACGTGGTTTTGTCTGCACAAGGTGGACCAGGTCAGAAAAGGAGCCCCCCGCAATCAAACTATTATCCAACTAGCCAAAACTCCTTTGCCAAACCTAACGGACCTTCGTACAGCCCCACAAAGCATTGAAGACATTTTCCTGATGTTCAGAGCATAGGTGGCATACATCCTCATGAATGATGGTTCTTTTCAGCAAATTTTCCTTTGTGGGCAACGAATTTGTGCAGGACTTCCAAAGAAAGTGTTTTATCTTTCCTAGCACTTTGAGCTTCCAAATACCTTTCCATAAACTCCTCTGTATAGTCCCCGCTTCTATTTCGGATTCACCAACCCCCAAATCCTCACATAAGCACTTATACCCCGTCTTCACTAAAAAACAACCACTTCTTTTAGCTGGCCAAACCAATGAATATGGCTGGGGAGTGATACATAGGGGCAAAGATTTAGTAATCTAAGCATCAGGAGGGTAAAAACACTGGTCAATCAGTCTTACATTCCACCAACCCGTATTAGGATCAATGAGCACATTTGCTGTAGCATCCGGGGCAAGTACCCCTCTGTGGAAAAGAATTTTGCCCGCATTTGGGTTAGGAAGCCAAGCATCATGGAAGATCCGAATACTTTTACCATCCCCAATTCTCCAACGGGCATTTCTTTCGATTAAGTTTTTTGAGCGGAGAATACTTTTCCATGCAAAAGAGCCCATAGCAGACCTTGCTTCAAACACACTACCATTTGGAAAGTACTTGGCCTTGAACACTTTATAAAAAAGGGAATCTGTATCGTGTATCAATCTCCATACATGTTTCGCTAACATTGCTTCATTGAACTTACAAAGATCTTTGAAACCCAAACCTCCCTCTGATTTTGGTTTACATAAGACCTCCCATATTTTCCAGTGAATTTTTCTTCTATCCCCCCTTTATCCCCACCAAAACTTTCTAGTAAGCATCTCAATGTCTTGACACAGACCCACTGGAAGACGAAAGCAACTCATAGCGAAGGTGGGAATAGCTTGTACAACTGCTTTCAACAAAACTTCCTTGCCCGCTTGGGAGAGTAGTTTCTCCTTCCACCCTTGGAGTTTTTCCCACACCCTACCTTTGATGAAGTTCAAACTAGCTTTCTTGTTTCTTCCCACCACCGCTGGCAAGCTAAGGTACTTCTCATACTTTTTAATCTCGACAACTCCTAACAGATTTTTAAGAGTCTCTTTTGTGGAATCCGAAGTATTATTACTAAAGAAAAGGGTAGTTTTTGCAGAGTTAATCATCTGACCTGAAGCCTTCTCATACAAACTCAAGAGAGCTTGGATAGCTACCACATCCTCTACCCGAGCCCGGCAAAAGAGGAGACTTTCATCTGCAAAAAATAAATGAGAAATTTTTGAACCGGAGCGACACAAAGCAAACCCTTGAATCTGTCCACCATCAACCGCGTGTTGAATAAGCCCATTCAAGCCCTCCGAACAAAGTAGAAAGAGATATGGGGACAAGGGATCACCTTGACGAATACCCCTAGATGAGATAATATGGCCTTTGGGTTCACCGTTTACCAAAATAGAGTAGGTAACCGATTTGATGCACTCCATAATCCACCCAATCCAAGTGGGATGAAATCCCATTTTCTCCATAATCTTCTTCAAGAAATCCCACTCCAATCTATCATACGCCTTGCTCATGTCTAATTTTATAGCCCCATGTCCCACTCTACCCACTTTCTTCATCTTCATATGGTGGAGGGTCTCAAATGCTACCAGGATATTATCCAAGATGGCTTTATCTGGTTGGAAAGCGCTTTGAGATTCGGAGATAATCTGGGGCAAGATTCTTTTTAATCTGTTAGCCAAAACTTTAGAGACAAGTTTATATAGGACATTACAAAGCGCAATAGGACGAAATTCAAAAATAAATTCCGGGCTCTTAACTTTTGGGATGAGCGTAATGTAAGTATGATTCAAACCTGGAAGAACTTCTCCGGCATTCAAACAAAATAAAATAGCCTTAACAATGTCATCATCAATACTTTCCCAAAAATGTTGGAAAAAGATAGGAGGCATACCATCAGGGTCGGGGGCTTTTAAAGGAGCCATCTGCCTTAAAGCCGTTTTAACCTCCAAACTTGTGAACTCCTCAACCAAGTTAACATTCATGTCTGCACTCACCACCCTCTTAGTGTGTTGACAAACCCTCTCCATGTCACTTGGATTTGAAGCGGAGAAAAGCTTTGAATAGTAGTCTACGATCATGGCTGAAACATTTTCCTTTCCAGAAACCACGTCCCCATTTGAGTCACAAAGCTCAGAAATAGAGTTGCGGCGATAGCGTTGGGATGCCTTATTATGGAAATACTTTGTGTTGTTATCACCTGAGACCAGCCAGTGAGTGCGGCTTCTCTGTTGCCACATTTGTTCTTCCATGCGGAGAAGCTCGTTTACCTCAAATTTTAATTGCAGGAAAAAATCCACGCTGCCACCTTGTATTGCCGCTACCTCTGCTTTACTCAAGATCTTCTTTTTTTCTACTAGGGTCCGTGAAATATTACACACTGAGTTCTTGCTCCACTTCTTAAGCTTTGCTTGACACCTATAAATATTTCCCACAACAGCAGCCATTGGAGAACTAGATTGGACTGCTGCCCAAGACCGAGCCACAGTATCGTGGCACCCCTCCTTCTCAAGCCAAAGTTGTTCAAAACGCCAAGGTCGCTGGGGTTTTACTAAGATACCCCTAGGTAGGATTAAAATAGGACTGTGATCGGACTGCCCACAGACCAAGGTTCGAACCTTTATTGCTGGGAAACGATCAACCCATTCAGCGGTGCTGACAGCCCTGTCAAGGCTTTCCCATATGGCACCTGAGGGGTACTTCTTAAACCAAGTAAACTTTTTCCTGTGAAAGCCCACATCCAACAAGCCACATTCATCTAGCACCTCACGAAACTTTTTCATCTACCCATACGGACGAGACCGACCCCCTCTCTTCTCATGTGACTTCAAGAGTTCATTAAAATCACCCCCACACAGCCACGGTAAGTCAAACTGATTTTGTAGAGTTCTCAACAAATTCCAAGAATTTGAGTGAAGGTAAGTCTCCGGAGCGCCATAAAAACCTGTAAATCTCCAAGCTTTATCAGTACCTCCATAAATCACAGAATCTATGTAATTAAGGGAGGAAGAAACAATCTGTAAATCAAAATCTTTTTTCCAGAAAAGAGCCAAGCCACCCCAAAGATTCACTTTTGAAACACCGTAGTAATGACCAAATTGTAACGAATCACATATACCTGCAAGCCTAGCTTCAACCAGCCATGTTTCGGCTAAGAACACAACTGAAGGATCTTGTGCCCGGATAATATTCCCGAGCTCTTGAACTGTCTGCCAGTTCCCAAGCCCGCGACAATTCCAACACAGTATACTCATAATCCTTGGCAGGGCTAGGAACCAGCCTCCACCAAAAAATGTGAATTTTCTTTATCATCTTGAGAAACCTGGAATTTCTTCTTAGGTAATTCAAGTTGATCAAAGACTACCTCCAAGCTTCTTTTATTCCCAGCGTGAGAAAGTAAGACTTCCTTACTGCCTGAAGAAGAACGAAGAACACGTGACCATTTTGGTCCTAAAGCAAGAGAAGCGTGACTTGTTTGTTGGCAATTTGAGATGTCAACTAACTGGGGTCCAAGGGCCTCGTGGGTTTTCAAAACTAGGGAGTGGTCTTGCTGAGAGCACAGCTCGGGAGAGCCCAATGTGGAGTTAGCCTGAAAAGCACTAAGAGAGGGCCCACTGGATTTGTTATTGTTTTGAACCGGCCCACTAGACTTCTTAACAGGGCAGGATACTTGTACGGATTTTTTAACCTCCGCATTTTCAAACTTTCCCATATGTCCATCAATCTTGAAAATATCTTTTGCCACTAAAACTCCCTTCCCACGTTGGCCTTCAAAACCCGGAGGAATATCTTCCTCAGATCCTAAAGGTTCAAGCATAGAGGGAAAGTTAGTAAAAGAAGACTTGGGAAAAGTGTTTACCTGGTTCAGCGCCTTCTCCAAACCCAGCTTTTGTAATTTTTCCCACTGCATACCATCTGCAGCTTCGGGCAGAGGGCTGAGTGTGACAGGTGAGCTTGCATACAAAGGGGAAGTCATATTTTCAGCCTTTTTACCCATCCCTTCAACCTTACCACTTTCATGCAAAGTCACAAACACCTGTTTTGGCGCATCCAAGTTTGCTTCTTCCCATGTAGAGCTATCATCACCTTGGGGAAACAGCTCAGTCACGTGATTCCCACCCTCCTCTGCATTTTTTCCAGTCACATCGGACCGATTTTATGTCTGATTCATCCCCACTCCGGCAGACCCGCCACTGTTTCTCTGGTTTGCTTCCCTACCGTAAATGCCCGGATCTTTTGGATACCTCCCGTACAGTTCGCCTCTCAACCATGGCCCGTATTGAAGACTTTCATTCACCAATTGGGCATTTTCAATGGAGCTTAAAGCGCTAATATAGGGACATGTGACATGATAAATTAAATTTATTGTTCCACTTGAAAGTATTTGGCCACATGTCAAGCAGTGAACCGAAAACAAAACCAGTGATAGCTATTGTGTTTATGGGTCGCATACCTTTTCATAATTTCTCAAATATAACTAAAATTGTATTTTATAAACTTAATTTTTATAATTTGTGTGTACAACTAGTTGTATGCAATAATAATTAGTGTAATATATATATATATGTGTGTGTGTGTGTGTGTGTGTGTGTGTGTGTGTGTGTTTTGTGCTTTATAGGCTTGTGTTTCACCTAATATTAATTGAACAACTGCACAAATGCAAAGCCACACTTGATACTTCGCCTAAGCTAAATAATCATCATTGACTTCAGACCACATATGACAGCAGCCATTAGGTGAGAGATTGAAGCTTCTTTTGTTGCTGTTTTTCAAACGTGGTTCCGGTACGTGAAAACTACCTTAAAAATCTTGTTCCAATTAATAAGGACACACTATTTACTTGATTGTTTTATTTTTATTTTATTTTATAGAAATAATGACAATGCTGTTGGTGAATACTTTTAACTTTTAAGAGAACACCATTAATTTTAGTGGTGAATACTTTTATGCATTTTATGTTGATAATGAAATAATTTCATCAAGCGAAACAAAGGAAATTAATAACTTATTCTATTTTTTGAAATTGTTGGTACACAAATTGCAGTCAATTATATTATCAAATTGTGATAAATTGTGTTGTAGTAGAAGGAATGATAGAAAATTTTCATACAATGATACAATGCTAAAGATTTAACATTTTTACTAAAAAAAAAAGTTTAACTTTTAAAGATTTAACTTTTTTACTAAAAAAAAATGAATAAAATTAATGCTTACGGTTTTATTCTCATTTTTTTTTTATTTATTTACATGTTTATAAACATGTATTATTTATTTAAATATATGAATAGCAATACGTTTGAAATGGTGCACCAGTATCAACTGGTACAGAAACATTTGTTCCTTTGGCCATTCATATATCATAAGAGCACTAGCATTGGGGTGTAAACACCCCCAGTTGCTATTTTTACAATCAATGCTCTTAAAATTATTCCACATCCGGGTATGGAAACCCAATTTTTTTTTGTATCCTAGCTACAATAAGGTTGCATATATGCAACCTTTGTTCACGAGGATGGAAAGAAAATATTTTTTTTTTTAATCTCAAACACACACACACACACACACACACTCTCTCTCTCTCTCTCTCTCTCTCTCTCTCTCTCTCTCTCTCTCTCTCTCTTAAGACAGCTTTAGGTGAGTGGGCTTCAAATTAGTGTGGGGTCGTGGTGCCGTGGGTAGCAACTCGCTGTGGGTCTTGGGTTTGATGGGTATGGGTTTCACAGTGGTTTGATGGTTATGGGTTTCATAGCGACACTGGGTTTGTTGTGATGGTGCAATGGGTTTCATGAAGGTTTGTGTATGGATTTAAGTTTCTGGCTAGGTTTAGATTTGGTTGTTGCCGGCGTTGGGTTTGTTATGGTGGTGCGGCGGCAGTGTCATGGTGGGTTTGGTGGTTTTGGGTTCATTTGATTTGGGTTTTTTTGTTGGTTTTGGGTGATTTTGGTATGTGTTTGTGTTTATTTTGAGTTTGGATGCTTTGTTGAGGTTGGGTATGGATCGATTTGGTTGCTAGGCTAGTTGATTTTGGTATGGATGGGTTTGTTGGTGGGAGCACGAAGAAGAGAGCAGGACTAAGACCAAGACTGGTAGGCAGTAGCATAATGGAAAAATAAAAAATAAAAAATAAATAGAGAGAAAGTAAGAGAGAGAAAGAATAAAAAATAGATAAAGGAGAAGGGATAATTTATTTGTTTATATTATTTGTTGGTACAGTTTATATTATTTTAATAAGTTATATGTAAAAATAGAAACTGGGATGTTGGGTGAGTGGTAAAATAAGATGGTAAAATAGATAAAGTAGGTTTTTTTAAGGTAAAATAGAATTTTTTTGGCATCCCGTATGCTAGTGCTCTAACAATGTAAAAGAAAAAGATAATGAAACTGAATTGAATTAAAGGCAGTAATCTATTTTTGTTGTGCTCCTTATCATTACAAATATTTTTTAGAATTCTAGTTCATATCTAGCATACACCTACCTCTCTACACAAAGAAAAACACTAAATCTCCTTCTTTGTGTTAAAACCCTTTTCCCTCTCCCTTGTATGTGTATGTGTGTTTGTTTCTCAAAAAAAGAAAAAAAAAATGGGTAATTGTCTCACATTGCTTAAGAGAGTGTGTTGTGTGTAGTATAAATTGCCCCACCCTCCCTTAAAAGTTACCACGGCTTTTGAGTGGAGTTGTAGTGTGCCTTTATGTTAGAACTCCTTTCCCTCTCCCTTGTATGTGTGTGTGTGTTTGTTTCTTAAAAAAAAAGAATGGGTAATTGCCCCACATTGCTTAAGAGTGTGTTATATGTGTAGTATAACTTAACCCATCCTCTCTTAAAAATTACCATGACTTTTGAGTGAAGTTGTAGTGTGTCTTTGTGTTAGAACCCATTTCTCTCTCCCTTGTATGTATGTGTGTGTTTGTTTCTCAAAAAAAAAAAAAAAATAATAAAATAAAAATCTCCTTCTACCCACATAATTAAAACCTTGCACTCTATACTATTGCCTATTGCTATTGATCTACAACTAATAGACATAATGTGCTCTTTAATCATTGGTGCAATGATGAGTGGGCCATACCACATACATGCATAAATACACATACATGTATCTTGTGCAATGATTTTTACCTAAAAACATAGCATTTCAAAAAATTAAAGGAGACCTAAAAGACCTAAAAAAAAGAGAAGAAACAACCTGGGCTCAAAGAAATCGCAATTGAAGAAGATTTAAAACTATCCAGGGAAGTGGCATAGCCCTCCAAGAAAAGGCCTGTGTGAGAATTGACGAAGTAATTAAGTATATAACAAAGAATTTAAATTTAATAACATTTTGAGTTTTGAGATTATTTACCATTGCAGGAGTTGTTAGCACAGACAATAGTGAGCCAACCGAAAAAAGTAAGCCCAATGTTCCAACAAGCATTCCTCTTATTGATTGGAGAGAAATATTGGGCAACATCGGCAGTTTTATTATTATAGAATTGCCAGCTAATGATTCCAAGTTTGCCTCACTAATGCTATTATTATAAGAACGCCAGCAATGAATCCCATGATCGCCCGACTAAATACCAACACTTAAGGAGCCATCGCACTACTACGTACGTAAGATATAATTTTGTGTACATAATTGGCCTTATTCGACCAACATTGAAATCCAACCAGACACTAAGTAAACCTCCAAGTCTTATTAAATATAATTTTAGTAAGAATTTAGTTATTAATTATTATACAGTTTCAGGAGCAATCAATTCGTTTGTGAATATCATTTTCCTAAACATATATTAGGTACATATGTATGTTTTATATATGTTTATAACATAACCTAATCCCAAACACTAAGTTTTAACAATACAAAGTTCACATATGTATAAACATATATTTATATAGACTTAAATAGGACACGTAAGTTTTTACAATACAAGATTGGTGAATCTAATTTTATTTATTAAGATCATAAAAGAAATCATCATATCTAATTAACTTAATAAATATAATTTTAGCCAGAATTATTTATTAATTATTATACAGTTACGGGAGCAATCAGTTCGTTTGTGAATATCATTTTCTTAAACATATATATATATATATATATACACACATAAAAATACATTAGGTACGTATGTATGTTTTATTTCCTTACATGTTTAAAAACATATATTACGTACGTAAATATACAAACAGTGGTAAAACCAACATGGTACATCGATGTTAATTAGTACGCGCGGAAACATTTCATTTTTTTGGATAAATTGAAACAACCTTTAGTAAGAAATTGACTTCCTTATTTCAAAGACCTTTAGTTTGATAAAATAAATAAATAAATAAATAAATAAAAAGAAGCAGGTTGTCTTGTTTGTACATGTTATTTGCTAATATATATAAAAAGAGGTGGTCCCCAGGTCTTTGTTAGACTATTTTACTCCCAACCCACTCCCTAACCATAAGATATCATGTTCGTGTGTGTATTTGTTCATTTTTTGGAACTAACCTAAAGATAATATTGGATGTATCTATAGTTCGCAAATGTGAATTAGAGGGAAAATGTGAAACCTCAAATTGGAATGGAAAATTCTAAAACTAAATATGTTTTATCATATTTTCGTCAAGCAATAGAGAGTTGGAAGATTTTTGGGTTCAACTTATAGTAGTGAAAAACTTATTTGACGAAAAAAAAAAGAATAAAAACTATTACTCTCACTGTGAAGAAATTATTGCATTGCATCTTCCTCTAACAAAAATGTGGGTTTTTAAATATTGTTTTGAAATTTTCCAAAAAGAAAACTTATATCACGATTTGTCATTCCATCCAGTAATTCCATTAAAATCCAAACAAGTTAAATTGAAATACAGTTGATTGACCTCATAACTGACAATCCACTATACAAAACATTGAATGTCTTCGTCCAATCCTATTTACTAATATTGTCCTGGTTGCTCCTCCAAGAAATCATAGCTGACAATTCACTATACAAAAACATTGAATGTCTTCGTCCAATCCTATCTACTAATATTGTCCTAGTTGCTCCTCCAAGAGAAAAGAAAAGAAAAAAAAAAAAAACAAGGATACTTAATATATTAATACATTTGAATTCAAAAAACACACCCATATTGAATTGAGTTATATGACAATACCATTATCAATTCTATAACTTAGACCTCCTAGGCTTCAAAGAAGGCCTATGCAAGAAATGTATGTTAACTCCTATAGTTATTGTGATATATTATATTAAGGCCTATATTCCTAAAACTCGTAGGGTTAGGTTCCATGATGTTTCTCAATTGTATAAATCACTAGAAAATGCACAAGATCTAGAAAATATGGGTGATATTGAATTAGCCAAATCACTCTCGACAAGTGAAGAAAAGATGCCATTAAATGTAAACCGAGAGGAGCTACTTGCTCAGCTACCTGTTTTAGAAAATTTTGCAAATATTACAAGTGATGTACTTATACTCACAAAATTCAAACTTTTACAAGTAACATCACACAATAAAAGTATCAATGTACATTTAGTTTTCTTTTTTTTTTTTTTTTTTTTTTTTTTTGTTGAGATAATGTGTATTTAATTAGATGCGAAATTTTAATTAATTTAACTAACAATTTTTTAAACATAAACATCTTGTTATACATAAATATGTTCTAAAACATAAACTTGTAATAAATAAAAGAAATTAGAAAATGCACAAGATCAAAAGAATATAGGTGATATTGAACTAGCCAAATCACCCTCAGCAAGGAGGCCTTTAAATGCCAACTGAGAGGAGTGACATGCTTAACTACCCTTTTTAAAAAATTCATGTGATGAACTTATACTCACACAATTGAAACTTTTACAGGTTACACTTGAGTCTTTGTGGATTATATTATTGCACTTAGAGTATTTGTGACATGGTGTAGGTAAGTTAAGGTTCTAATCCCAAATCTCCCACACTTTTAAAGATGATTTTAACCAAAGAGAATTTAAGGAAACATATATCATTGTAATAAATTGATATTGTATTTATAATAAGTGGGAGACTACCAAATTACCAATCATTTTGCTTGTTTATTGTGCATGACAATTTCTGGATATTTTTTTTTTTTTTTTGGTAAATTGCAAAGTACACCCGTGAAGTTTTGGGTTGCTTAGATTTTGCACCCTGGCATTTGAGAAGTTGAATTTTACACCTTGAAGTTTCGCTCCGTTAGCAAAACTCAAACCTCTGTTAGTGACTTGCATATGTGGTTGCTAAGTGACAAGCTAACATGTTGATATGTAATTTTTATTTTTGGCCAAATTAGCTCTACAACACCATTTCAAAGAAAGAAAAATCACTGGCAGGTTAAGACGACACTATTTCACCCAAACTCAAAACACAAAGCCATTATTCTTACGAGTTACAACTCGTTTCAACACACTATTTTACATTCCCCAAATCTCTAAACATAACCTGCTAAGCCACAAACCTAGCCTTCAGCTCCATTGGTGATGGCTACGGATCGGGTCCAAGACGGCGACAGTGATTTTCTCTTCTCTTTCTCTCCAATTGGTCTCTCTCTTCTACCCCACAAATGGTTAAAGCTAAGGAACTACCCAGTTGGTTTAAAGCATCAAGAAATCAAAATCAAAAGCAAGCCCTCTACCACCCACTTTTTTTTTTTTTTTTTCTGCAAAAATAGCACACAACAAATTGCTAAAAAAGAAGTCAAAAGGTTGATACTCACACAACAAAATTGAGTAATTGGCATAAAGGCACATTTGGGTTATAAACAACTATGCTAAAAAACAACAATGTAAAAGCAAACCCCAAATGTGCGTGTCTATGTGGGAGTGAGAGACATGAAAAGTGATAATAAATATACTGTCAAATCAAACAAAATTACTAAGTACTCAAATATATTTTTTAGTTATTCCAACTTCTAAACATTTCAAACAAGATGCGCAATCACCTGGGATGCAAGATTGGCCAGCAAAAGAGAGAGACCAATTGGGGAGAGAGAGAGAGAGAGAGAGAGAGAGAGAACTAGAGCGAAGAGAAATGGATGGTTTTGTGTTTTGAGTTTGGGTGAAACAGTGCCGTTTCAATGTGCTAGTGCCTTTGTTTTCTTTAAAACGGTGTCATTTGTAGTCTTATAGAGTTGATTTGGCAAAATAAATTATACATCAACATGCCAGTGTGTCACTTAACAACCACATATGCAAGTCACTGATGGAGGGTTGAGTTTTGCTAACGGAATGAAACTTTAGGATGTGAAATTCAATTTCTCAAACTTCAGGATGTAAAAACTAAGCAACCCTAAACTTTAAGGGTGTCTTTTGCAATATACCATGATAAAATTTCTGGATAAAATTTACCCTTTATTGTGGATGACAATTTCTGGATAAATTTCCTTTCTTTTTTTTCTCTTTCTTTTTTTAATTTACTTGAGAAGCATATTTGTGCTTAATTGTCATGAGAAAATCCACGGCATAGTTATACAGATAACATGTTTCTTGTCTTACATAAAAGGATGTTTACAATAGACAACATGTTTCTTTTCTTACTTGAAAGGATGTTTATAACGTTGAGTTTTTTCTTTTTAATTAAAATGTACGATAACGTGCTTTTAAAAAAATTTAAAATGTAGATCTATTAAAGTTATATCCAATAAGCCAACCACTATGCAAAGTCGCAATAGTGATTGCATTATCGGGGTAAGTAAGCAATATTGGGAAAAAGAATGTTAATGTAGTTTGTTAGAAATACTGAATGAATGCATTATATTTCATACCCCAATAAAATATACATGAGTGCCTTATATAAAAGGCAAAATATGTAGTACAAGTATGTGTGCTATACAAGTAAACAAGGTGGGCCTAAAGCCCACAACCTATTACATATTAACATCCCCCCTCAAACTCAAGATGGGTGTGAGACCAACTTGAAGTTGTCAACCAAAGCACGAAGGCATCCTTTAGGATATGACTTATCTGCAAGTTGATTTTTAGAGGAGACTAAGAACAACTTGAGAGCACCATGGACAAGATGATAACAGATAAAATGACAATCGATCTCAATGGGTTTAGTCCGTTCATGAAAGACATCATTGTAAGCAATATGAATGACACTCTGGTTGTCACAATAAAGAGGAGTAGTAGAAGATGTGGACACACCTAAGTCCTTAAAAAGCCATCGTAGCCAAAGGAGCTCAGATTTGGCATTAGCAAGGGCACGATATTCTGCTTCAGTACTGGAGTGGGCCATAAGGATTTGTTTCTTGCTTCGCCAGGAAATCAGGGAAAAACTAAGAAAAAAGCAATAACCAATGGTGGACCTGCGATCAGTGGGATCTCCTGCCCAATCAACATCAGAAAATGCACGGAGAACAAAAGGAGACTGAGCAGAGTAGAAAAAACTAAGGAAAAGAGTGCCCTTCAAGTATCGAAGAACGCACAGAATAGCAGCATAATGAGTCGATCGTGGAACAGACAGATACTAGCTCACCTAGTGAATAGCGCAGGAAATGTCTAGACGAGTGACAGTGAGATAAACTAGGCTACCAACCAATCGTCTGAAAAGAGAGGGATTAGACAATGGTTTCCCCCTCCCCCCCCCCCCCCCCGAGGGAGTCAGATGCACATCAAGTTCAACTGGAGTGTCAACAGTCTTGCAATTAATGAGTCCAGCTCAAGACAAAACTTCAGAAGCATACTTGGCCTGAGTAATATAAAGACTATCTGTGGAATGAGTGATTTCAAGACCCAAGAAGTAGTTGAGATGTCCAAGATCTTTCATCTGAAACTGCTAACTGAGAAAATCCTTGAGTTCTTGAATGCCATTAAGGTCATCACTAGTTATGATCATATCATCCACATAGAGGAGAAGCAAAATAATGCATTTGTTGGTGCGACAAAGAAATAAGGCAGAATCATAATGACTGGCAAGGTAACCCAAGCGAGAAATGGTAGAGCTGAACTTGGCAAACCATACTCGTGAAACTTGTTTAAGGCCATAAAGTGCACGTCGAAGGTGACAAGACGAGCTTTATATCGCTCAATGGACCCATCAAAGCGAGTCTTGATCTTGTAGATCCATTTACAACCAATCACAGATTTCCCAGGGGGGAGAGTCACCAAATCCCATGTATAGTTTTTAGATAATGCATTAAGTTTCTCTTTCATTGCAATGTGTCATAAAGGGTCAATGTAGGCCTCACAATAGGTGTGAGGTTTGTGTAGTGTAGCAAGGGCCGTATAACAATGATAGTCAAGTAAATGTGTAGGAATGGATCTTACCCGAGTTGAGTGACAAGGTGGAATGTCTTGTGCAAGATCTTCAGGCGGAGCAGGAGTAGGAGCAGGGGACCGAAGTTCAGGGTTGGGTGGCTCATCTTCGACCTGTTCATCTTCCACCTATTTATTAGAGGGTGATCCAAGAGAGGCATAAAAAATATCTGGTGGTTGGACAGAGAAGTCTATAGGAGGATCATGAGTAACTATAGAAGGAATATGTGGCTCATCTGGAAAAAGATCTAAGACAAAGGAGATAGATAGGGAGGCACGGAAGTGAGAGAGCTCCACAAAAGAGCGATGTTCCCAAAAGACAACATTGCTGGAGATACGAAGGCGGTGAGAGACAGGATCATAAAACCGATACCCCATTTGAGTTTTGCCATAGCCAAACAACAAAGCTAGACCGAGGCTCAAGTTTGTTATGCTCATATGGCTGAAGAAGAACGAAACAGGAAGAATCGAAAGAGTGAAGGTGATGATAGTCTGGAGGTGACCGAAAAAGACGCTCATATGGAGTTTGATTTTGGATAACAGGACTAGAAATGCGATTAATAACATGAACAGCATAAAGAGCAGCTTCGCCCCAAAAATGAGCAGGAACTTTGGCAGAAAGAAGGAGAGTACGAATAGTGTCAAGAATATGACGAAGTTTTCATTCGACTTTACCATTTTGCTGAAATGTACCTGGACAAGTTAGTTGATGAATAGTGCCGTAGGAATGCAAAACAACTTGAAAAGCATATTAAGTGTATTCAAGAGCATTATCAGATCAAAAAATTTTGATACGTTTGGAAAATTGAGTTTCAACCATTTTTGCAAAATTAGAATATACTTGCAATAATTCATAACGATATTTCATATGAAAAATCCAGCTATAGCAGGAATAATCATCAACAAAGATAACAAAATATTAAGATCCACTAATACTAGAGACAGAGGAAGACCCCCAGACATTAAACTAAATTAGGTCAAAGATATCAGTGGACATTGGTTCACTAGTATTGAAAGACAAAGCTGGTTGTTTCCCTAACTGACATGAAACACAATCAAAATTTTCTGTGAACACTGAACTTAACAAACCTCTAGAAGTCAAGTGTTGTACCCGAGAGAAAAATGCGTGACCAAGTCAGGCATGCCAAAGTGCAAGGGAAGGAATAGAGGAAACTACAGCAGCAACAGAAACAGGAGCAACAGGTGGAAGACGAAGGTTGTCCTCGGGAAACATACGCCCAACTCTAGGACCGGTCCCAAGCTCCTGTCCCGTCCTCGGATCCTGCACACTACACCCAAAATAATCAAAGGTAATGCGATAACCCAACTCAGCTAATTGTCCCATAGAAAATAAATTATAAGAAATGTTAGGAACATTAAAGACTTTAGTAACTGAGAGGTTGGAGGTTGAGATAGAACCTATATTATGACCAAATATTGTGGAACCATTAGCTGTGCGAATATTAAGAGGGTATGGTGTAGGTTCAAGTTGAGAAAATAAGGATGAGTGACGTGTCATGTGGTTGCAACAAGCAGAATCCATAAGCCAAGAGGAAGGAGACATGCCAGATGAAACTGAGAGAGAAGAGGAATAAGATGCATTACCAACCATATGAATGGTATTAGCAATGATGTTTTGTAAGTCAACTGTGGAAATGGTGATAGTGGATCTAGAAGACTTGGACTTTGAGGAGACGGAAGCCATTGGTTGGGTACTCTCAGTGTTAGCAAAAGTAGCAGCAGAAATGAAAACAGCTGATTGTTGCGTTGATAGAAAGTCTCAATATTATGGCCAAGACATTTGCAAAAATTACAAAAACATTTGTTGGATTGTCGGCGACGATTGTTGCATCAAAAAGAAGACATGTCCTTATTCTTCATTTAGAAGCAAAATATGTGAAAATTGACTGCAAAAATGAAATCTACGCGAAAAACTGAATAAAAAGCACCTGGACTGCAAAAGTCAACAGTCAAAGTCAATGGCTCGGTCAACGGTGATGACATCAGTAAGATGATGTAAGCAGTTGATTGATGCTGACATAAGTAGCTGACACGGTGCTGACGTGGCGATGATGCAGCTTGCTAACATAAGCAATGACGTGGAGGATGACGTTAGCTAGGGCTTACGTGGATGCTGACATGGTAGTTAGGGCTGTCCAACGGGTAAAAAACCCGACCAAACCGACCGGGTCTAACCGACCCGAGGCCCAGCGAGTGGACCCGAAGTCCATGGTCTGTCGGATTCGGGTCTGCCTCTCACAAGAATCGAATTTTTGGTTTAAGTAGCGGGTTCAGGTATTATAAACCCATATTACCTGACCCAATTAATAGTTTAAGATTTTTTTAAAAAAAATTCAGTTTTTTTTGGAAGAACACGTGAAGACCGGCCTGATAAGTGATAAGACTAAACATTGAGTTGCTGAGATTACACGCAAACGCAAAGCCTCAGTCCACACGCAAATCAAAATCTCTTCCACAGTTCCACTTTCAAAAGCCTTTCTCAGTCCTCAATCTCATCTCACCATCTCACTATCTCATAAATCAAAATCTCACTCTCTCAAAAATCACTCTCCATTCTCTCTACCCTCAAATCTCAATCTCAAGTCTCTCTAGTCTCAACTCTTCACTCCACACCCTTTGGCCTCCACAGTCTACACTCCTCTCCAAACCCTAGCTGTTGTTGCTGCCGTTGCTGCCGCCTCCTTATCACCACACCTGACACAGCTTCGCCTCATTTTCCACCATGGGTTAAGTCTTCTTAGCCTCTCGTTCTCAGCTTCTTAGTCTCAGACTCTCAGGTATATTTTCATCTTGGATGTGGATCGGTGGGTGTGGGTATGTGGGATGTGGATCGGCCAAGATGGGTGTGGGTTTGTCGAAATGGCGATTAGGTTATGTGCGTAGATGGGTAGCTTAGATGTGGATCGAAGCTCATGGAGGAGGGTAGCCTGGATGCTGGCGGGGGTGGATGATGGCAATGGTGGATCGGAGACATACAGCAATGGAGCATGGCGGTAAGGTTGACTGGGAAGAAAAGATGGAGAAAACTCACCATTGAGGGGAGGAAACGGATAGCTTGTGAGGAGTGACTCAATTCGAAGCCTAAACCTGTCAAACCAACGAATCCGACTCGTTCAACCGATGACCCAAACCGCTTGGTCCAAGCCATATATCAGGTCGATGCGGGTCACATTTTTGGTAACCCGATCCAGTCAGGTTGATTCTGGATCAGGCCCAAACCCGAGCCGATCCGACCCGTAGATAGCCCTAGATGTCGTCAGCAGGTAACCTAGCAGTACGTGAGGCGCATGTGGTGCATGGATCAACTTGCCGAAACTTTGGGCAGTGCGTGAGGGCGCGTGGGAGCTCCAATGTAGAAGTTCCCTGGGGCATTGAGTAGATCGGTTGACGGTCTACACGATGATATGTCTCGTGTCGTAATCGGAGGTCAGAAATGATTGATCCGATGATGGCAATGGTCTTGGCGACGGAGAAGGAGCTCTTCTGGCGATAGAGATTCAACCCTGAAGACCTCTGACAGCGGCGGAGTAGTGTGGAGAGGGCACTAAAAGGGATTACTAACCACAGAAGTTGAGGCAGCGAAAAATACCAACAAAGATAAGACTGCAAGACACAAGAAAATTAGAGCAGTGGCTCTGATACCATCTTAGAAATACTAAATGAATATATTGCATTTCATACCCCAATAAAATATACATAAGTGCCTTATATAGGAGGCAGAGTGTGTAATACAAGTATGTGTGCTATATATGTAAACAAGGTGTGCCTAAAGCCCATAACCTATTACACATTAACATAGTTGACATAAGCACAAAAGTCTTACCAAGGAAGGTTTTAAAATAAAATAAAATAAAAAAGAGAATTTATATATTGATAGATAACTGCACTATAAAATTTTCTTTACATGGTTTCAAAAAAAAAATCTTTACATAAAAATGAGTTACATGATGGATCCAAAATATTTTTTTCAAATAAATTCAACTTATGGTGTCCATTCCATGGTAATTTTTCTTTATCATTAAACCAAAATACAAATTTATTTTTAGTGTAAGCAAGGTTCACGCACTAGATCTCTTATATGACAACAAGAAACTTTCTTAGTTGAAATAAGTAAAATCAACACTTTTAAAGAGAATTTTAACCAAAGATAATTTAAGGAAACATATATCATTATAATAAATTGATATTGTATGTATAACAAATGAGGTACCAATCATTTGCTTCTTTATTGTGCATGACAATTTCCGGATAAAATTCCATTTTTTGAATTTACTCTATTTTCCTCCCTTTCAAAAGTCCAAATATAAAGTTGTATAATAATTTAAGACTTGCTGAAATGTAACAATACTTTTACTGAACGGCCATTGCAGGATAGGATTAGTTGATTAGAAACCATAGATTAAAATTTCAGATCTAATCACTAAAGTATTACTAATACTAAATATTTAAAATAAGTGCAGCACAAAAGTCATTTCGTTTAGATTTACTGTACAAAAGGACTAGTCAAAATAAAAATCTTCAGAGTCATTAATCGTAGTTGGTGAGACCGTTATCCGGGTCATCGTCAAAAGATCCATCATCAGCAACAAATCCATAGTCATCAGTGGAATCATTGGGATGGCGCAAGTTTTTAATCCTTTCAACACATCTTCTACCCAAATTTTTCCCAATAGAGTGACATTGAAACATTTCCTTAGGTCAAGTGATTTGTGATTTTGAGGAGAGGACAACAATCAAGTATGGCCTGCAAACCATCATTTGTCAGCTGATTTCCAATAAGCTGGAGGTGGCGTAATTCGGGCAACGTTCTTTGCAATAGCAACTGCCTCCTCATCACACTGTCTGACAAAGTCCATCAGTAGCAAACCACTGCTGATTCCATTTGAATGATTTCAAAAGGTGACAACAGCGCCCCACAGCTTAATGAGATTTTTTTGACAAGGAACAAATTGTAATGTCCAGCTCCTCCAATAGTGGAAGTTTTGCAGCCGCTTCACTCAATCCCTCATCTGAAATGCTATAGCAACATACAAGACGAAGGCGTCTAAGCTGACTTGAGCTGCAAAATTACCAAGGATGTGATAAAAATAAAAATGAACCAGCAGTTATAAACAGAGAAGTAAATACAAAAACGTGGAAGAATTCAGCATCCTACAAATTCATTATTGGGGACAAATAGCTTGAACCACCATATTGTGAACTTCAGTAAGTCATCAGAGAAATATTCTTTAGGACCTCCGGTTTATTGTGGCCCCTAATTCAATTGGAGGGCTGCAATGTGTTGGTGTGCTGTCTATTTTCTTTTGTACAAACAGAAATTTTTTAAAGGATAGCCTGAATTTGAAGCTATCAATCAAATTACTTGTGACCCTGTGTCAGCTGACAACATAAGCAAGCTTTCCCAAATATTGAAAAACAAGCAAACTATACAAAGTAAAGCTTGCATATGCTGATACTTTTTAGGTTTTTTTTTTTTTTTTTGTTGGGGGGGATCTTTAATTTAGTGACTAAACTGATAGCACCCCAAATTTTGTTGAAGAAGAAAGAATGAGTTAAGCTATTTTTCTCTTTGATATAAGTGATTGTTGGTGTAGGACAAATTAAAAACAACCTGTGTACATGGACTTGTGGTGTGCTTAAAGTTCATAATACTTGTGGATTAAGGCAGGGTTAGGTTTTGTTGATCAGTAAGTGTGAAAACTTTATTAAGAATAGAGAGGAAAAAAACATTACATGCACCGTACATAGGAAGTGTACAGAGGCTGTAAATAGGAATCGGGTAAGAGTACATAAATCCAAAAATTCTATCAAATTAGAAAAGTGTGGCCACTTAGAACAGCCATCCAATCAAAAAGAGTAGTAACAGCTTCAGATCCGAGGGTGAACCAATGTCTTCAAATGTGCAATGATTACGCTCTCTCCAAATTAGCCACATAAGACATAAAGGTATAGCGCCCCAAATATCCGCATTTCAATGCCAACAACACCCCCCCCCCCCCCCCCAACCCAAAACTTCACCAAGGCCGAAATGCTCTTAGGCATAATCCAAGCTAACCCAAACATGTCAAACACCATAGACCATAAATATCATATGCAAAAGGGAAATGAAGTAACAACTTATCAACGGACTCACCACTTTGCTTACAAATGCAACATCAATCTACCACACACAACACCCCCACCCCCCCGGCTTACAGAGGGTGAGAAAATTAGACACCTTCAATCGAGCATTATTGGGGAAATGGTTGTAGTACTTTGAAGAGACAGGAATTCAATTTAGAAGAAGAGTGATTGGTGTGGGGAAGCTTGGGGTCAATGGACAACTGATAGACTCGGCAGTAGTCATGGACTCATGGGTGGTCCAAGAAGAATTGGCACATGTAATACCAAGTTGCCAACACTTCTATTGATTTTTTATTGATTCCCTTTCTTTTATTGATAATTTACTTTTTTTTAGGAGTACTTTGCGTAGTTATCAAAATAGAACCCACAATTGACCCAATTAAATAGACTAGTTCATTGGTTCATTGATTAAACTAGTGGTTCGTTAGTTGAACTGTAGAAAAAGAAATGAACTCAATAATGAAGTAGTTATAAAACAAGTTTTTTTTTTTTTTTTTTTTAATCACGTGGCATGATAAACAGATTATTCATGTAGATTATGGGTCCGGTTAGGCATTTTTGGAGATAAAAAAAATCTTTTTAAAACCCAAAATTCTGTTTTATAATTACAACTCCTCGTACCTTAAAAAAAATACTCATTTAAAACTCAAAACACAGTTTATACAAATACACCCTATCAAAAACACAAATCATAAAGTTCAAAATTTTGAAGCATCATATCCCAGAGAAGTCCAAAACAAGATTATTAGCTTAATTATGAAATGAGAGAGGAGAAAGAAGAAGGTACCTTTGGGTGATGTAGGTGAGGAGGTCGTCGGTGCCTAAGTACTCGATGTTGATATCCTGTAAGTGGCCGCAACTGCGATCGATGGCGTGAATGCACATCTTCTCTAAATGCCTATATAAATCAAGCAATATTTCATTAATATATTTTTTTTATTAAAGAAAATTTAGAAATGTTTCATTTTATTTTACTGGTTTAGATAATTATATATATATATATATATATATATATATATATTTAGAAATAATTACAATATGCTGCTAACCCCGCAGTTCGAACACTTTTCCTCCTAGACCCCCAAGCACTTTGTGCATAGGGAGGTGTCAATTCAACTACAAGGTCTTTGGCAATTTTTATTTAAACCTTAAAGCTATGGGTAAGTTTTATTTAAACCTAAAAGTTCAAAATAAATTTCATTTAAATCAGCTAGTCATGTGTAATTAAACAATCTTAACATAAAAGATATGATAGAAAGTTTAAATAAAACGTTTTTGGAAATGATAGAGTGGCATTTTCAAATGTTTTAGAAATAGTGTGGAAATCCTTGTATCAATTGTTGAATTTACTTGAGTTGCTTGTTTGGTTAACTTAAAAATAGTTTTTGGTTACAATGAGCTCCACTATTAAAAATGTGTGTTTGGTAAGAAAATTCTTAGATACATCTCGTCATTTAAAACCAAATAAAATGCAAAAATAGATAACGGTTTTCCTAAGAACACCCAAAATAGCCCCACATTCCATTATCCATCCCTAATTTTCTACTCAAAATTTTGCATATTGACACTTAAGCATCTAACTAAATTTGCATATCCCTGTAGCAACATAAACTTAGAAATGCAATATCAAAATTTTGCATATTGACACTTATAGGTTGTTATTGGTGCAACAAAAAAAGTAATTTTAATGGTAAGTTCAAATTAGAACCAATAATAACTAACTACTTACGATTTGTTGTGAAATTGTTCTGGATGTAGCACTTCTCTAAACTTAAACTTAGTTATTTTATAGCGTAAATACACTGTTGGTCTCTGAAATTTACCAAGTAAGTGTTATTGTTCATTAAAGTTTCAAATAAGCGCTATTAAAGTTTTAAGAATGAGTTATATTAGTCATTTTAGTAATTTTTGTTAGTCTTTTATCTATGTGGCTAACACAACAATAATATTGCTTTTTTTTTTTTTTTTTAAGTTACATGGTGTTGATACCCATTTTCACAACACATTCTCTATAAGCCAGACTCAATCGACCCCAACCTCATTATGGGCCCAATTCATGTATTATATTATATTTTATTCTTTTACGCGTAGCCCAAGCCAATGTGCCTTATTGTGGAAATTGAGGAAGTATGGTTTGGAGGGTATGGGTTGGTTCCTTTCGGACATTTTGCATGAACCCAACCCATACGTGCTACCAAGTGAATAAAGAACATTGGTAACACCTCTGGCTCATGGAGGAAGTCTTATGCTCGAAATTTTCGCCCTAAAAGAGCCTTTATTCTCTAGTTGATTGTGGCCCAACTTTTTAACTTTACCATTTTTTGCCTAAAACATAGTTGAACCTAAAACTAAGCAATCTAGCTCATTGTAGCCAACATTTGCAGCTGCTAAGACCCTGCAATGACTAGAAGTAGTAGCTATTTAGAGCAAATAACTTTCTTTCCTAAATCATGCTAAAAGCATGTCAAACTTTTCCCTAAACAAAAGCAACCCAGGGCAAGACACCAAATTAGTGTCATGGGGGATAAAAGCCTCTTCTATTACCCAAAAACCAGTCATTAGCAACACCCCAAACTCAATATTAAACTCTCTCTTTAGCACAAAAACCAACCAACTACGTTCTACCCTGTGAGCTGAAACTTTAGAGTAAAAACTAATTCAACCAACTAACATTCTCACAATTTTGAAGTTTAGGGGTGGAAATATGGGTACAGGAGAACCTTTCCTCTCTTCCTCTCAACCTCTCTCAATTTTCTCTTCTCGTTGATTGTGGGTCCAAATTTCGGACCTGTGTATTTTTTCTACATTTTCTTGTATTTTAGTTATGACATTTTGATTTCTTTCTTGTTAAAGCACCATTAGCCTTTTGTTCATTATATATTTAGAATTTTGGGCTTGATTCTCCACAAAAAAATATTTCTAAAGAACCCAATGGGAGATTTGGGCTAATTGCATTTTTGGCCCTTGTCACAAAACATCCCCGACGCATGGCAATATATTTTATATTAAAAATTACACTTTGTCAATGGCATGTCATCCAAGCTAAACAGCCAAATAGGTCTCCCTAAATCCAAAACTGAGAACCGACTCCTAACTCCTAACCCAATTCCCACCTCCAGCAGCGGCTTAGCCCCCCATCTGGACCAAACAAATTCTAAAGTTCCCCATCTAATCTAAGCAAAAAAGGGTACTGTTAAAATAATTCAATCAACATTTATGCTTTCAAAACAATTAATAAATATTTTCAAAATCTCTACCTTAAAAATATATTACCAAATCCAAATATGTTGTATCACTAAAGAAAAAAAATATAAAAACTAACACTCCAACCATTATCTTTTTTAAAGTCACTACCAAACAGATCGTTGTGATAAGAATAGAAATAAGACAAATTTTTAAAACCTGTTTTTCCTAAGTCTGATATTTGAGATTTTTTTGGGATGAGGACTGAGCCACCGCTTGAGATGGGGGTTGGGTTAGGACTCATTCAGTTTTGGATTTGAGGAGACCCATTTTGGTTTGGTTGATATGTCAATGATGACGAGTAATTTTTAATAAAAAAATTATTGTTATATCATTAAAAAAACAGCATGTCATTATACTGTTAGCCACATAAATAAGAAGACTAACGACTGTTAACAAAATGACTAATAACACTCATTTTTAAAATTTTAAAGACCAATAAATTTCATTTGAAACTTCAGAGATTAATAGTGCTTGCTTGGTAAATTTCAAGGACCAACAATATATTTTTGCCATATTTTTTTTACCCACAATTAATTACATAATGATATCTATTTCTACCTGGGTTGGATGTTATTGGGGAATTGCATTTTTTTATTCTTTTATTTTCGGTATGTGTATAAAATATATAGCATTTTATTTAATGAATTGTAAAATAAAGTGGATATGTAAACATATATTTGTGGGGTTCAAATAAAAAATAATATCTACTTTCATGTTTATGTTTATCATTACGCTTTCTTTGTTTATTGTTATATTCAAAATAATAGTAATTCTTAATTGATATATTTGCAACCTTCTAGATCTTTTAAATTATGTGTAGAAAATAAGCAAGTAAGTTAACATTTATCAATTGATTGTATCCCTGATTACATGCACGGCACAACAATAAACATACAAAGAAAAATAAAAATAAATTATAATTATAATTATTTTATTGGAATTAAATTACATTGTAAAATGTGATAGTAATTTTTTTTTAAAATTGCAATATAACATTATACACTTTGTTGTTATTGCAATTGTGTGGCATGTAATCATTTCACCACTTTTTTTATTCAAATGAGTCCTTGGCATTTCTTTGAATCCAAGAACAAAAGAAAAAACTTACACCCAGATCTTTCGTTAAAGATATAAAGTAAAGCTCAGGAAAAATACCTAATATTTTGAAGTTACATACTACATAGCCGGGATCAGTAGATAATTGAAACAATGTAACCAACCCCGCATTTATGACTGTTAATATATTGAAATGAATAGTTTTTATTATTATTTACACCCATACATTATAAAAATACTTATAAATGAACTTATAAGTATAATTCTCAATAGTGTCGTAATCTGATCTACGAATGTATGATCCACATAAGATATGAGTTTGTTGCCCACAAGATTTGACCAATTGAGATTATAGTTGCCACTAGAAGCTCATCTCTTTAGTTTGACTTCTTTAGAAGATTATCTTTAGATATTGAAACTTATATAGAGCCTAGAAACTTTGAAGCTTAGCTTTTTTCATATAAATAGAAAGAAAATGGTTTGTGTTATAAATGAAGGAGAAAGGGGTATGAATAGCCTTAAAAATTCAAATGTTGACATTGGAATTTCTCTATTTTTCTATCTATTTGAATTAATAGTAACATATGTTTTGTGCGACAAACTAAACAAAAATATTTATTTTCATGTTTATGTTTATTTCTATGATTTTTTTTTTTTTTTGTTCAATTGATATATTCAAAAATAAAAATTCTTAACTCTTATAGCTCTTTTAGATTTTTTTTTTTAATTAGGTATAAAAAATAAACAAGTAAGTTGGTATTTCTTAGACTATTTATAAAAATAAAAACTATATTAAGTAGACTTATACAGGACATTCTGGCATTTTACCCCCTTTTTTTTTTTAATTGGCACTATGCCTCTGTTTTGAAACTATATAGGTGCGTGCCCCTGTTTCAATACTCGATGACCCTAAAATCAAGTTACTTAAAGTACTCGATTGGTTTTGAGCAATTCTAAATATACTTAAAATCGAGTTACTTAAATATACTTTGAGCAGTTCTAAAACAAGACTAAACGTTTTGATCATGGTTTGCCAGCATTACAAAATGAAGTTCTAATACATTTAAGCCTAAAGTCTTAAAACTCAACATAATTTTTAATAATGGTTTGGTTTAATCAATTGGTACCCAAAAGGAAACTCATGAGATATGCTACCTCTATTTTGAAATGATTTATTTTATGTTATCTAATAAAGGCACATTGTTTGCAATAGTGTTTTAAAATGCTTTGGTTGTGTTATGCTCCTTTGGATCACTTGTATGCTTGTTTGATATCCTTTCTGAAAGGGTGCCTTGGGATAGTCAAGTTAGGCTTTAGACCCTCAATTTGATTTTAGGGGACCATCTTTGATCTATGGAGACAAGTTTGATGGCACTTTGTGATAGGCGTTGTTATTGATAAGCTTGATCATTGTGTTTCTAGATTTCAAGATTCTTGGTGATGGACCTAGTGATTGGATTGCTTGCTTAGGTGGTGGTGCCCAGTTGAGGTAAAATTGGTTGGCCTTTCGAGGTAAGTAGCTTTTAATGGGATTTTTGGTAAATAACAATGTTGCATAAACGTTGTTTTTGGGTTAGACACATTTTTGGAAACTATTTATGGAAACTATATTTTTCTAAAAACTATTGTATTGTAACTTTAATGTATATGACTATTTATGAAAAGTGCATCATATTTGGTAATGCATATGGGGAAATGCATGAATTGTTGACATGGAAAATATAAGCATCTTTGATTTAATCTTTTAATGATGACTTCCATGGATTTATGGTTTACCAGAAAATTTAAAGATGCTTACCTAGTCTTGTTACTTGGGAAATTAATGCAAAATACTTTGACAAGAAATGGTTTTTAAGACTTTGAGAATATTGTAAATATATTGTTATGATTTTATGAAACTACTTGGAAGTGAACTATGTACTTTAAATACATTAACTTGTGAGCTTTTGATGTGGTTTTGCCATTCTGCCATGACATTGGTGATTACTCCATCTGTGTGACAACCCCATTTGCGAGACGACCATGTCTGTGACGAGCTTGTCATGTGGCCTTGGGTGAGGTTTCTGGTTTGAAATGGTATTGGATATTTTATGGCTCACAGTGAATGATATGTAGTTTCATAGTTACTTTGGGAAGCTTGGCAATACAATATGTCTATCGTTCTTGTCATGATGTTAAGGAATTTTTTATTTTGCAAAATTCAAATGGAAATTCCTAAATTATAGCATGTTTTGTAAAATGCTCATTATCATTAAACTTGCATTTCCCTCACCCCCATTAATTATGCTACTTACTGGGCTTTAGCTCGTCCCACTTTCCAACAATGTTACAGATAAATTAGCTACACGCTGGGCATGGAGCTTAATTTATTGGTGGTGATTGGAGTACTATATTAAATTGGGAGACTTTGGCCATAAATGGTTGGTGACTCAGTCTTGCAAAGTTTAACGAGGTCATAATCAATTCTATTGGAGGTTGGGCACTTGAGGTTTGTTCGCTTTCAGCGTGGCGGGCTTAGATTCAATATTGAAGTTACGTATTCTAGAAAGGATTGTGGTTTTGTGTTAATCATTTAGAGCTTTGAAATATATTCATGTATTTTATGGAGGCACATAATTTTAGTTATTTTTTGTAATTGTGTTATAGAGTTCTGACTTGTAATGTGGAGATTTTAGTATAATTATTTATTCCTATCATGTGTAAAGGAGAAGAAAAGGAACAAAAAAAAAAATCTCCTACGTCCTCGCTCTTTATGGTTCTTCTCTTATGCTTTGGACCCATTTGAGTTTGGGGCATGACAATGTAGGTGAGGAGCTTGTCGTTGCCAAAGTACTCGATGTTGTTATCTCGCAGCTAGCCGCAACTGCAATCGATAAAGAGAATGCACATGTTCTTGAGGTCGTAGGGCAAGCGATGGAAGTCATGGATACAATTGCAACCGGGGACAGAGACTTGGACTGGGGTGGGGGTGGGGGGGGGGGAATGGGCCCCCTTATTTTTTTTTTTTAAATTAATATATGCATAGGCACCAATTTTAGCAATATTGTTCTATAAAATCACATTTTGCCCCCCTTAATATTATCAATTGGTTCTTTTAAGAGTACTACTCTAGCCACAAACTTTTCTATAATATTTTTACAAACTGTTGTGATAGTAAAATTTTATTGCATGGTTTGCATCTGGGCCTATCACTTACATTACATTTTTAATTACTAATAACCACTCACCACATTAATAATTTGTAAAAAACAGTTTGTAATTCTAGCATTTTTCTCCTTTTAAATGCCAAGTCTAAAATCTAAAGCAAAATAAACAAGCCCAAAAAAATTATTTTACAACAAAAATTACCAATAGCAAAACTAAAAAAAAAAATTAACTCAATAAATCAATTTTACCCAAAACAAACAACCTGACCCTTTAAAAAATTTTAAATAAAATAATTTTATCCATACCTAGATGCACACATAAAAAAACATTTATAGATATATATATATATATATATATATATATATATATATATATATATATATAATAAAATAAAATAAAATAAAAAAAACATTAACTGTTAAGCAACTGGGCCGGAATCTAAAGCCACCGCCACACAACCAAGCAAAACTACCTTCCCTAACTTCAAGTCCTAACTCCGTCTCTGATTGCAGCTATTGCACGTATTCATGACATGACACATGGTGGGGTCTTTGCAGAGATTGAGATTGCTGCACGACATGCACACCTTCTGTGCGGTCTCTAAGATCTCGATTACACTGAGTCTCTGGAGAATCGATGCTGTCACGTCCCTTGGGAGTTCCAGCCAGTCCAAGTGGCTCTCCTTTTCATTCCGTGCTCTCTTTGGTTGCTTTTTTGAAGAAGAAGAAGGAGAAGGTTCCTTTTTCTTTAATGCTTTCTTTAGAAGCATTTCCAGATTTGGGGATGGGAGTTCTCGGGTTTTGATGTGTCTGTGAGAGTCAGTAATGAAGATAAAGCCATTAAATGCAGCCCATGGGTTGGTTTAATTATCAAGAAAAAAAAAACAAAAACAAAACATGGGCCAAAAAAAGAAAGTTTTTATAATCCAACTTCCAAGTTCATGAGAGTCTTCTAAGAAAAAAAGTTCATGTAATAGAGAATTTGCTTCTGAATAAACCCAATCAAAATGACAGAGAGCAAAATCTTTAACAAGAGACTGATTTTTGCAATGATACTTTATATCTGCCAGAATCAGCTCTTCTTTAATGAAATTCACAGCATCTTTCTCCAAAAAAAAAAAAAAAAAGTGTTTGAAAGTCTAAGAGGACTCACATTAGTAGGTGTATAACAGAAAAATATGTAAAACTTACGCATTTTTGTTTTAAAATAATCCATATCAGTTAGTGTATAATTATGTACATTTACAAGTTTGCTATAGCAACCTTGAAAGTTTATACTGAGACTATTCATTTTACGTATCCTAGGGATGAAAAAAGAGAGAGTAGACGGTGATTCTTGTGTGTGAATAATGAAACAATTAAAACAATCAAGAAAATTGGAAATTTTAATGAAAAATAGTATAAAATAAATAATCTAATGTAGGACATTTTGAAAAGTGAGTATGTTGTCATGCCCCAAATCCAAAAGTAGGGCTGTCCACGGGTCGGATCGGATTGGGTTTGGAGTTGACCTGCATCCGACCCGACTGAATCGGGTGAACGGAATATGGACCCACGGCCAATCGAAAGTTCGGGTCGGACCCGGTGGCACAAGTCATCGGTTGAACGGGTCGGAACCATTGGGTGATTTCGGGTCTGAATCACAACAAGATACAAATCAAAACCCAGAACAAATAGCTTAGAAAAAAAACCCAGATCAGAGAAATCAAAACCCAGAAAAAAGAAATCAAAATCCAGAACAAAGAGAACAAAGAAATCAAAACCCAAAAAACAAAAAAGAAATCAAAATCCAAATAACACAAACCAAGTCAAAAACAACAGATCCATGAGATTGAAATGAAAAAGAGGGAGATAAGACTAAACCCACACCACCACCATTCCTTCCCCCACCATCACCACATCCACAAAATCAGTACATTTAAAATAAAATAAAATAAAAAACAATATTTTTTTACTAACCCATAGACTGCAAAGATCAGAGGAGATTTTAAGTAGATTAGAGGAAGGATTCATCATGATGTGGAGTTTCAAGTTGACCTTTGAGTCAGTGACGGCAGCAATAGGTCCAACTCGGTGACGGTGGCATTATGGAGGCTAGGGTTAGGGGCAGCAATAGAACACAAATAAGCGACGGGAGACGGTGGCAATAAGAAGGCGTGGGTCAAGGATTTGAGAGAGATATCAGAGTGAGAGATCAAAGAGAGAGTTTTTCGAAAACAATGTTTTAGGCGTGTATTTTGTTTTTGAGAAAGAGGTTAAGGGTTGAGGGCTGAGGTGTGTTCAGCGTAGAACTAGAAAGACTTAGAAGGTACCAGGTAAAAATTCATTTTAGAATTATGGGCGGTCGGGTCGGTTTGAACGGGTTAGAATTCAAGAGACCCGAAACCAACCCGTTAAACCAATTTTTAAACTTATCAGACCTGCATCCGACCCGTCTGGTGATTCGGATCCGCCCGTGGGTCTCCGGGTCGGATCGGGTCAGGCGGGTGGATCGGGTCCAACGGGTTGCTAGACAGCCCTACCCAAAAGGGTCCAAAGTATCAGAAATACAACCCAAAGGTACCTATAGATTTTTCTTTTTTAACAATTCAATCCCAATAATTCATACCAAGTACCAACATTGAGAATTTTCATAATAATATTGTTAAAGACACTCTCAAGTAAATCAAAACTCTATGCAATAATTACAATGATCATTAGCCACAAAAGAATGGAGGTCTGAATAAATAAAATTAATTATCATCAACTTGTCTCATCAATGGGAATAAAAGTCATCACCACTATTGGATACAAAAGAATGAATCAAGCCTCCTCTAGGAAGTACAACACCTAAGAATCACCATTACAAAAGTCCAGCCTCTATTAGTAGTTTGTCTAAGTATTGCTAGCCACGAAATCCTGTCCCAAAAGAATCTTTGCCTACTTTGAAAAAGTTTGTGAAAGAATAGGATGAGACAGAGCCTAATAAGTAGTATAATTAATAGGGTGGTGGAATTCAAGGTTTAAACAATGATGAATAGTTTACTGAGCATATTATAATTTAAAAATTTTTGACTAAAATCTACAAAATCATTTTCAATAAATAAAATGACAAAAATGATTATATAATTTAGCACACAGCTTATAAAATACAATTTATGATTAAACAATCCATCACAAGGCTTGTCAAAATAATCACCACAAAACTACATAATAAATATTTACTATAAGCAACAAAAACATCATTCCAGAACTAAGAACTTCAACCCAATGCCACATGACAATGCCGACACAAAGCCGAAACTCAATTGCCGACACAAAGCCGAAATTAATCTGCCAACACAAAGCCGGAACTCAATTGCCGACACAAAGCTGGAACTAATCTGCCAACACAAAGCTGGAACTCATAACCATCATAAAGATAGGTGCTAAGATACCAATGTCACATAGATGATAGTATCTAGCTAGGTAATCACTGGGTAATCACATATCATAGTCTAATGGTAAAAACATAAAGAACTTACAATTTACATGAAATCAAAACACAGTTCAATTCCAAGTAGTTTCACAAAAACCTTTGAAATACCCAATATATTCACAAGGTTCTCAAAGCATTCAAACTCATTTCTTGTCAAGAAGATTTTGTATCAATTTTTCCCAAATATCACAAGTCAATATAAAGCATCTTTAAATTTTTGCAAATAATGCAATAAGTCCATAAAATCCATTACCAAGAATTAAATCAAAGACACTTGTCTTTTCCATGCTAACAAATCATGCATTTCACCATATGCAATAACAAATACAATGCACTTTCAATACTTCATGTGTTTTCCATAAATAATTAGCTAAAAAATGATAGTACGCATAGTACATTTTAGGAAAAACACGAATGATGTTTCCAAAATGGGTTTAACCATGAAATACTTGATTATTTTTCAAAAATCTCATTAAGAAGCTACTTACCTTGCAACCTGCAAAAAGCCTAGTTCCAAAACTCCAAAGAAGATTAGCTAGAACCTAAACAATACCAAATAAACCTATCACGATAAGCATAAAGCTTGACATAGCATCTAGCTACGAATTAGAAATTTCCAAATAGGCAATTAATTAGGCAAGCCTAAGTATTTAACCTCACAAATAATGTATTCCACTTCCAAAATTTTGTCAACAATTTAATTTACAAGACATAAATTCCTATTTATACTCATAAGTCATTCAAGGTATTCTCCCTAACATTAAAACTTCAATACTTAATAAGTAGTTCCCACAAGATTTATATAACATCATCAAGAGACCCATGAAACCAAAATCACAATATCCTCCAAGACAAACAATTTAAATCTTTAACTAGCTCCAAATATACAATAAAAATTATATTTACCATCCTATTTCACATTAGAAAGCCAAAATCCCCAAATCTTCACCATAACAAACCTTAGTTAGCCACCATTTGTAAAAACCAAAAGCCTACTCATCAAATAAGTCCACCAAATCAAAACCCATATGCATGATTGCAAGAATATCACCCATGAAGCTCATAAATCACATGAATATCATTATCAAAACTTAGATAAAGAGACCCTCTAGTAAAAGCATATAAATACATCAAAAGATTAGGAATTTTTACCTCAAATAAAAGGGATGAAGATGCTTAGAGGTTCCTAAGGATTTTTTCCAACGATCTTTCTGGAAAAAGATGGTGGAGGTGGTCATGAGGAGTTAGACCGGTGGGAGAGTGTGAGGGAGTGAGAGAGGAGTGTTTGTGTGAAAAGAAAACAAAAATAAAAAGGAGAGATGGCTGGCCAAGAGAGTGAGGGAGATATTTGTGAGATTTATGTGGTTGAGGGGAAGTAGGGTAGGTCGGGTCACACATGTGGCTCTCCAAAAAATCTGATGCTCTTTTCCTTTTCCTTTTTTTTTTTTTAAATTTAAGATTGGGGCATGACATATGTGAAATAGAAATAAATAAATAAATTCTTATGCCAAAATAGACACAAATTTTTGCACGAGCTAATGCAAGTCTCAACTAAAGTGGCATCTTTATCTAGATTACACTTTTAAAGAAAATTTTAACCATAAAATATTTCAAGAAAACATATATCATTGTGATAGACTGATAATAGTGTATGTACAAATGAGTGCTATCTATCATTTGCTTCTTTACTGTGTATGAAAATTTCCTAATAAGATTGCTCTTCTTTTCTTTCTTTTTTTTAATTTGTTTAAGAAGCTTGTTTGTGCTTAATTGTCATGAGAAAATTCACAGCATAGTTGTTAACTTGTTTCTTTTCTTACTTGAAAGGATGTTTACAACACTAAGTTTTTTTCCTTTTTAATTAAAATGTATGATAACATGTTTTTTTAATTAAAATGTAGGGCAAGGCAGGACTGAAGGACGAGGTCTTCACTCTCATCCCGTAGAAGATTTCTTTAAAAGAGTGGTTTTGGAGACTTGGAGATCTAAATTGAAAATGATAATAGTGACCGGCTGACCGCCATTAGTTTCTGCCTTTGAAATTTGGTAATGTTCATAACTCTAACATTTTGATCTATTTTATGTTATGATTTTTTTAATTTTTTAATTTTTTAATTTTTTTTATACAGCAAATGGAGAGGTGAGTTACAAAAGCCTAATAGAGTTGAGCTTATATGGGTAAAGTGACAACTTTTAAACCACGAGTAGGTAACTTAAATTCGTATCAAACCACAAGTGGGTAATTTATAATTAACTCAATAATTAATGAAGTCACTAATTAGAGAAACGTCATACAAAAACAAGGTCAGATTATCTTTTGATATTGAAACTTGTTTAAACTTAGAAACTTTGAGTTTAAGCTTCTATGACATAAATAGTCGGAAATTTATTGTATATTACAAAAAAAGGAGAATGGGCCAGGTATGAATAGCCTAATATAATTCAAATGTTGACATTGTAAATTTTCATATTTTCCTATGCTTCTTTGTGAATAAAGAATAACATATGTTTGTGGGTTCAAATAAAAAACAATATTTATTTTCACGTTTATGTTTATATTTATGATGTTTGTTTTTCATTGTTAAATTCAAAAAATATTCATTCTTAATCCCTTTTAGATCTTTTAAATTATGTATAAAAAAATAAACAAGTTGGCATTTATCAATTAGATGATATCTCTGATTACATGCAAGGCAAGACAATAAACTTACCGCACAAAATAAAAATAAATTATAACTATTTTATTTTAATTAAATTACATTGTGAAATGTGATAATTTTTTAAAAAAATTACAATATAACATTATACACTTCGGCACTTTGTTGTTATTGCAACTGCGTGGCATGTACTCTTTCCACCACTTTTTAGTTCAATTGCGTCCTTTGGTATTTCTTTGAATTCAAGAACCAAAAAAAGAACTCGAGCCCAAATTTTTCTTTAAAGATATAAAGCATAGCTCACCAAAATAGAAGTTTAACAGTATAGTGTAAGTCGTAATCACAACATACAGTCAAATGTTATAAATGTATCAGAGCTAACGACTCTACGTCTATGATCATTAATAATATTGAAATGAATATTTTTTATTTATTTAAACCCATGCATTATAAAAGTATTTATAAATAAACCTAACATTGACACCAATAGTGTCATAAAGTGATCCTCTAATTTAGCAACCACATAAGATAATAGTTTATCACTCTGTTACCCACAAGATTTTGATCAACTTAGACTATGGTTTCTACTATAATTTCATCTCTTTAAGTCAACTTCTTTAGAAGATTCAAAAAATATCATTGATTCCTTTTTCCTTCAAATATGCTTACATGTGAGAATAAAAAATTATACATATAATATATAAATAAAAAAAAGGGTCGGATTACTTTAGAAACTAAAACTTGTTTAGAGTTTAGAAACTCTGAAACTTAGCTTCTTTCGTATAAATAGAAAGAAAATGATTTGCATGTTAAAAATGAAAGAGAAAAGAGTATGAATAGCATTAAAAATGCAAATATTGACATTGAAATTTCTATATTTTCATTTGAATAAATAATAACATATGTTTTGAGGGATCAAATTAAACAAAAATATTTATTTTCATGTTTATTTTTATCTTTATGATGTTTTTTGTTAAAGTGTTACATTGAAAAATAATATTTCTTAACTAATATATTCGTAACCCTTTTATATATTTTTTTTTAATTAGGTATAAAAAATAAACAAATAAGTTGGTGTAGGGTTCAAATTTGTTGGGCCAGATACCAACTTTTTGTAGTGAGAGCCCAACAAATTCCCAACAATAAATTTGTAGAGAATGGGTTAAACAACTGGGCTGGTTATGGATTTAGCAACGGTTTATACGAATAGGCGGGCTTGTGGACATTCAGACTAGCGTTTAACAAGAATCTCTTTTGTCCGAAGAGGCATAACATTTAAAAACTTAGTGAATACAGTTTTTTCTCCCCCCCTCTCAGTGAGGCCTGTTTCCCTTATATATACACCTTTTTTCTCATCTTCACCGCACACTTGTCCTTTATCTAGGCATCCACTTGAGTATTAGTCACATCAGAAGTTTGCTTTATCCTGCAGTGAGTGGTGGTGGTTGAGGATGCACTGTTCAGGTGTCTTCTCCACATAAATGCGGCCAGGAAAGTTGCTGCAGTGCATTAAATGTGGTGGTGGCAGCTTTATCTGTAAGATATTTCATGATATCCACGCAGTTAGGCATGCCCAAAACTCGACCCTTACAGGGGAATCTTCAACGTATCTACTTGATCAAGTTCTCTAGAGATCCGTTGAGTAGAATCTCTTCGGACCGGCCAGGTTATCTTCGGACACAACGTTTGTCCCTTATTGGTTGCATTCTCACCAGGATGGCAAAGCGTTGATCCTTTTAACCTCTTCGGACAGGGAGTTGTATTCAAACTAGGCCTCAGGCCCAACATATGGCGTTGGGCTTTCTCACCCACAGTTGGCATTTCCACCTATAGTCAATGTGTTAATTTTTTGTGTTAATTTTTTTTTTAAGGCCTAATCTTTGGTGTCTCAGAGCATTTACAGCCAAATTTCTAAAAAAATTATATTTTATATTTTAAAAAGATTATTTATTTATTTTACCAACTTATTTTACAATACACCAAACATCTCTTTTTTCATATTATTGCATACAACCTAATAAAATAATATAAACTACACCAATAGAATAATATATAAAAAAAGCCATTTCTCTCTCTTCGCTCCCATCTCTCTCTATTGTCCAACAATAAAATATGATATTTTAGTTTTACCATCAAGGTACAATTATTCCTATAATAAGAACTTACTGTTCATAATTGCTAAATTTTTTTAGCAATGACCACCCGGGTAATTGTGTTTTTAGAAGTCCATTTGTGTGCAGGGCAACCCCACCTTGCTTAATAGCGTGGAGCTAACTGTTACTGAGTATGACGTGAAATCCAAACACTTGAGATCTTTGTTCAAGTGGTCAAAAAGAATAGGCACATGTGACATGTGAACTCTTTTATTGATCATGCATGTAGTTTTTTAGGATTACTTTGCATAGTTATCAAAGATTCAAAATAGATTCAACAACAATTAAATCGATAAAAGAGACTGATTAATGGATTCAACAAGTGGTTTATTAGTTGAACTATAAACTTGGGGTAAAGGTTAGCTCCAGTGTGCATTGGAGCTGACAAGATACAAACATGTGTTTGATTTTTGTCATATGTTCACATCGTGTCTGCTCTAGTGTACTAGAGCTAATCTGTGTCCATAGACTTAATAATTATTATTTCTTATATTTTATTATTATAACAATTAGACTCATCACACGCACTTTGTGCATGCAATAATGCTTTTTTTTTTTAGTGTTATAATGTTTAAAAGTGATATATAAATAGCCATGTGTATTTTTTTAAAATAATAATAAAGAAATAAGGTAATGTGAAATAATATTTAAAAATAAGATAGAGAACTGTAAGAAGTTGAAACCCAATGGAACATTTGAATTTATTGATTGGGACAAAAATTGTGATAAGTAAAAAAAAATTGAGATTTAAACAATAGAAAGATGATATAAGTTAGTGTAGATGGATGGGCATTTGTGATACATGTATAGAATTTGGATAACAGAAATTTAGGAATATTTTAAAGAATTAAAAAATATATATAGAAATTAATAAGAATGAGTCATTTTTACATGAGGTAGTAAATTTTTTTATAATAATTAATTTTGTATTTTTTTTATAAAAATAATTGAAGTATTTGAATAAAAATAGATAACAAATACAGATAGAAAGCAAACATTTGAATACAATTGCGTGGTGAGAATAACTGTTTTTTCCCCTTTTGTATGTGAGATAATATTACTCTTTTAACATTTTTTGAAGAAGTAATTTTGTATTTTTTTTTTAATAAAGATAAATAAAATATTTGAATCCAAATAGATAACAAATACAGATAGGAATCAGAAATTTGAATACAAATGGGTGATGAGAATAACGGTTTTTTTTTTTTTTTTCCTTTTGTACATGAGATAGTATTATTGTTTTAACCTTTTTTGCTTTTTTGTAGGAAAGAGTATGTTATTTCATAATTTGTAGGAGGGTATTTCGGTACACCAAAAAAATTGAAGACGAAACATGGAATCCTCTTATATATATAAAACCGAAGACTCTGACTTTTGGTTGACCTCTTCACAATTTTACACATCAGCAATACTTAAATGAAAAAACAAAAATTTTGATTTTATATAATTATTAGTTTTTTAACATTACATAGACCCAAAGGAAATTCAGCTATCCTCTTCATTTGATAACTCCCCTATTCATTCTCATCGTTAGCCAAACCAAAAATTAACGTTGATTAGAAATTATAATTTCATTAGGATTTAAACTCTATAATTATATCAAATAAGACTCAACAAATATATATCATTTTTAATTTTAATAGGATTTAAATTTTATAACTTTGATTGGAGGTTGGGACAATTATCATTTGCATACGTAGATAATAAATAAATCAGCTTTTGTTTTTTTTTAATTGGTAAGCAAAACACTTATCCAATAGGTGTTGGACTCAACATCCATCCTTGCTTTAATATATATATACATATGGGGGTTGAATTCAAGTTACACCTAGTGTAACTCTAAAGAGTGTTGCACCACCCAATAACTTATTATAGAATTCATATTTTGAAAATCCCACTGTTGAATTACATATTCTATATGTTCTTAACATTCATGCCAATTTTCATGTCAATTGAATGTTATTTACCATTTAATCTATAAACTCATCTTTTATGCATTATTTTAAACTACAAAAACTTGAATTTAAACAATTAATTGATGATATGACTACTTATCTTTGATCACCTTGAAATTTTGCAAGCACGGAGAATATACAAAGATAATATAATCCCGGTTTAAAACACTAATATTACTATTTTTGTGTGTGTTCTAATAAGTATTACTGTTTACTCAAAAAAAAACTCTAGGAGTAAAGTTTATATATAAGATACACGAATGCACATTTGATATATACGGGTTAAGAATTTAGGATCAATTGCGGTTGTGTTTGGATGGCAACATTTGGATTTGGAGTTGAAATCCATTGATTTGAAATGCCTTGATTTGAAATTCATTGATTTTGAAATTCCTTGTTTGGGTCTTTTTAAACAATGAAGGATTTGAAATTCATCATTTGAAATTTCATTGTTTTGATACCTAAATTTGAATTTGGATTTAGATTTGGATTTAAGATCAATAAAATATATTTTTTAATTATTATTTTCTTAATCTTTCTATATTTTAATTTTAGTAACAATTTTAATAAATACACGAGACAGTGAAAAAGTCATTCATAATCCAATTAATAAATACATGAGGTAATGAAAAGCCATTGATAATCCAATTGTCAAGATGAAATGTCTTGCCAACTATTGACAACTAAAATGTTTTATATTAACCTAGAGAGAGAACCCAAATGCATGGGTTTTTTCACAACATTCAAAATCTCAAACTAAAAAATTATTCTAAAGTTCTTAACAATTAAAAATGAGGAACAATACTCTTTAAGAGAGGACCCAATATTTGCAACAATTTCAACTAGTAGTGAGGATCAATTGCAAAACTTGTTGATAACGAATGTTGACATGATTGTTGTGCAAAGGGAGAATTCACCTTATTTATTCCTGCCTCAGCCATAATTTCAACTACATCATTCACATTTTTTACACCAATGCCAATGGCTCTAACCCTCCCATACAATTTTAAAATTGGTGCAAATGTGGTAGTTATCATGGCTGTGATAGCAATACATTTCTGCTCAGTATGTTGCGGTTGAACTTGATTCTTCTATTGAGGATTCAAAGCCAACCCCAAAGTTTTGGGATTACAACTTATTTGTTGTTAATGATGTTGTAGTAATGTGACTTTAGATCTAGTAAGAGGTCCATTTTTGACATTGGAGGAGTCATACTCATGCTTTTTCTCTGCCTGCTGCTTTTCCTGTTCTGCAATGTGTTTTTCAAGGATTTCAGTAAAGTTTTCATCTTCAAACTCGTAAATTTCAATCCAGCGGAGTTCAGCTCTTAAAGCAGTTAAGTCTTTGCTTATCCCCTTAAGCTGTAAGCAAGTTTTACTCAATCATGAGCAAATATGTACACAAGGAAGGTGGCTGGATGTTTGACCAAGAATAACATACAAACATAAACAAAAGGGTGAAGAAAATACTTGAACTGGAAGTGACTTATTTCCTTCCTTGCATAAGTCCTCTGCCTTTCTTTTGGAATTCATCAAATGAACATTTAAAAGAGCTACTAGTGGGAAATTGTCCACCACCTCCAGTACACAGATATATTTAATAGCTTCCAACTGCTGCTTTTCTTTGATAAGATTTTGAATAAAATTTATTATACATGGAAAATATAAATCATTAGTACTAAGTAATTGAACCAATAAGGACTATAATAATTAGACATAACCAGTGTAACAATGATCACAATAATTGCAGCAAAGGGATTAAAAAGGAAAAAAAAAACTCACTGACATGAATAGGGGGTACTAAATGAATCAATACTTTCTCACTAAGAGAAACAACACTGCAGTAAGAATTCGAAAAGTAAAAATAAAGCCAAAAATTCAATTCCCACTAATAGTTTTGTTTTTATTTTAGTCTAGAATCTAGACTACCAAACTATTTAAGATTTCAGTGAATTGCTAATTCTAGTGTAATATTCACAAATCCTTTTTCACCGACTAGTCTCATTAAAATTCAAACACTTGTTAGTAGCCCATATCTAAAATTGCATTGATGGAAAAAGACTTGAACTTTTCAATTGCACTTCCACAAGGAGCCTCTGTAACACATCACAAATTTGAAAGCTATAACAGGCAAGAAACTCACACAAGCTAAGAATATGAACATGGTTTTAAACTACTACCAAATATGAACATCCAACAAAGCCGTGTGAACCCAGCAGCTCCAGCCACTAACCTTTGGACGTAATAGAGTAAATGTACTGCCTACACAACTCATAGACAGTTCATAGAAGTATTTAATCAAACATGTAATTTGCATTACAAACCCACAAACGAAATATAAAATAAATACAAATCTAAAACAAATCATTGAAAATACTATGAAACAAAACGCACAAAAAAAAAAAAATGGAAATTGTAGGACTGGATTACAGTTTGAGGTAAAAAGAAAAGTATTAAGGCACTGATGTGGAAGGTAGCATGCAAATTTTCTTGCAAACCAAAGCCATTTCAGCCAATGATTTTGAATTGCATCATATAAATTCTGACAAGAGAGTATGTAATTTTGTTTCATGGTAGTTGACCTCACATTTTTTGCATCTATATTCCTATTGTTTGTGGGAAAACAAAATTTTAGCTTACAGCAATTGATGTCCTACTTGTTCATAAGGTTATCTTGCAGAAGAAAAGGGTTGTAATTTAGTTGCTTTAAAAACCCGTTTTCTATTTGTGATGCCTGCCAGCAACAAGAATGACAAGAATGATAACATGGTTTTAAACTAATACCAAATATGAGCATCCAACAGAGCCGTGTGAGCCCAGTAGCTGGGGCTACTACCCTTTGGACATGAACAGAGTAAAAGTACTACCTATACAACTCATAGACAATTCTTAGAAGCATTTAATCAAACACATAATTTGCATTACAAACTCACAATCGAAAATACAAATAGAAAATAAAGACAAACCCAAAACAAATCATTGAAAATGCCATGAAACAAGATGCACAAACAAATCAAACAAAACCCACAAAAAAATTAAATGAAACCCAAACAAACCCACAAAAAAAAATAAAATAAAATAAAACCCACAGCCTTTGTGGATTTAGATTTAGTAAAAAGAGAGAATTAGACAGGTTAAAAAGGAAGATAAGAGTTAAGAGAAACAAACCTGAAGTTGCCAAAAGAGATGGAAGAAGAGCTAGGGAGTCGCAGCTAGGAAGAGAGACACAGAGAGAAGCTAGCTGAGAGAGAAATAGAGCATAGTGCGTGAGAGATTTCAAGTTCCACCATGTGCATGGGTATTTGAAATCCATGGATTTAAACTTATCAAATTCTAAATCAAATTCTAATTGGACTTGGGACCAAATTCAAATCCATTTCTTTTAACTTACTCAAGCAAAAGGTTTGGATTTGAGTTCTCTAAAATCCAAATCCAAATCCAAATCCAAATAGAATATACATGCTGTTATTCTTAATAATAATAAATAAATAAATAGAAAAGGATAGAGTTAGACGCCTTATAACTCATTAGTTCACTTTTAGGTCAAATAGAAATTTTATTAACTAAGTTTTAAGAAATTTAAAATTCTATTTCAAAAAATTTCCAGAACATTAAATTTTATTTTAATTATTTTAATAATTTTATATCGTAAAAGAATACATTTTATATATTACATACAATCATTACTTTAATTACTTTCTAAATAATGGAGGGTATGAAAATGCAATTTGTAAATCTACTATTAAGATAACATAGATTAGTTGGTGGTGGATAGTAGATTTAATTGAAGTTGAGTATTGTGTGAAATCATCACCATAGAATAGCCAACGTCGTGATGTGTTATATGGAACCGATGATATGAAAGAAAAAAAATTTTCTAAACCATTATATTGAACAAAAAATTACTTTTTTTCATTCATTTTCAAGTTATACATTTTTTAAAGTCAAGTCATAGACATTTAAGTAAAATAAATACTTTTAATTTTTATTGAACTATCTTGTGCATCGCAATGGTTAGCGACTAATAACTTTGTTAGGAAATGCAATGGCTTACCTTTTTTTTTTTTTTATCATTCAAATGGTTGATATTTTTACATATGCTTGAAAGGTGAATAACATTGTGTACACACACATACTAGTAAAAAAATGAAAAGAAGCACCAAGTTTCTATTTTGATGTTGTTGTTAGTTATATATAACATCCATAGTCTATTGAATAATTTATGTTGTTAGAGAAACCGATTGAAGTGGATAAGAATGTATGATTTTCCTATCAATCTTGATGGGGCACATTATAGAGCATCTCTATTGTTGTTGTTGTTGTTGTTGTTTCTCAATTGTGGTGTTCATGGCATTTAATCTAATCCAAAAGCAATATACATTATGTTCATGGCATTTAAGTTTTTCCCCCTCAAACCATCAAGGTGCTTGAAGAATTACTTTGGCTTTGGAATAATTTTTTTTATTTATTATTAAAGCAAAGTTACACTCAAAATTATATATGATGATCATTGTACTTTTTTTTTTTTTTGGCAAACCGAACATTAATGTAGCTTCAAGCAAATTAAATATACATGATTATTATTGAATTATCTCGTGCATCGCACGAATTTGCGATTAGTTAATATTAATAGTTTAGAATAGATGATTAAGATACAAAAAAGCATAATACAAGCAATAGAGAGTGAAAAAAAAAAAAAAAAAAACAGATATATCACCAATGGAGGTTAAAAAAAAAAGTACCTGCGGTGGTGTAACTTCATGTAAGTCATGTGGAGCTCATCGGTGCCGAAGTACCCGATGTTGATATCTTGTGAATGGAAGCAATTGCAATCGATGGCGTGAAAAAACAATTATCTTGTAGGGCATGTGATGGCGATCACCAACATGTTACATATCGATTGCATGCCACATGGAAGGATCTTTGCAGAGATTGCGCCACTGCATGCACACCTTCTGTGCTCTATAAGATCTCAATTGCTCCAAGTCTCTGGAGAATCGAAGCCGTCACATCATTTTGGGAGTTCCAGCCAGTCCCGATACTCCTTCTTCTTCGAGCTCTCTGTCGAGGCATTTGGCGGATTGTGATTCTAGGGTGAATTAAGATTTGAGAATGAAAGAAAATGGATGGATATATAAATTATATTTATTTTTAAAAAATAAATAAATATAGCGTCATTTTTTTAATTCCCAAAATAAGTAGTCGGTAGCAAATCACAATCATAGTCCATGGCTCCATGTGCATTACAAAAATAAAATATAAAATATAAAAAGCCCATGGGCTTTATGAGAATTTGATTAATTGAATCAAAATCTTCATCCCCCTCAAAAAAAAAAAAAAAAAAAAAAAAAAAAAAATCAAAATCTTCATGTGGAAAGTTTGTAAACTTTATTACCGACTAAAAAATGCAACCTTTTCAAGAGGAAGATACTTTCAATTTTCAAGCTCAACTTGTGAATATTGTGGAGAAGAACATGAATTGGTTGCCAACACGGCAAATGGCCTAGTGATAAGGGACTTGGGCCAACAAGACTAAAGTCTTGGGTTCGAGTTTTTCAGGTCGTAGGGCAAGCGACGGAGCTCACGGACACAGTTGCAGCTATTACGCATATCGACAGCGTGCCACACGGTGGCATGGGGTCTTTGCAGAAATTGCGCCACGACATGCACACCTTCTGCGCGGTCTCTAAGATCTCGATTGCGCCGAGCCTCTGGAGAATCGAGGCCGTCATGTCCCTTGGGAGTTCCAGCCAGTCCAGAGGGGTCTCCTTTTCATTCCGTGCTCTCTTTGGTTGCTTTTCCGAAGAAGAAGAAGGAGAAGGTTCCTTTCTCTTCAATGCTTTCTTTGAAGGCATTTCCAGAGATTGGGGATGGGAGTTCTAGGTTTTTGTGTGTGTCTGTGACTGTGAGAGTCAGTAATGAACAAACCATTAAATGTAGCCCATGGTTTGGTTTAATTATTGAAAAAAAAAAAAAAAAACCATGGGCCAAAAAGAAAGAAAGTTTTTATAACCCATCTTCGAAGTTCATGAGAGAGTCTTCTTTAAAAAAATTCATGAGATAGAGAATTTGCTTCTGAATAAACCCAATTAAAATCACATGAGAACAAATTAAAGAGATATTTGCAATGATACTTTAATGAAATTCAGCATCTTTCTCAAAAAAAGTGTTTGAAAGCCTGAGACCACTCGTATTGATGAGTGTTATAATAAAAAAATTGTATAAAATTTACACAATTATGCCTAGAAATAACGCACATTAGACAGTGTATAATTGTATACATTTATAAATTTGCTATAGTAACTATGTAAATTTATACTGATACAATTCATTTTGCATTTAGTTTTTTATTCCTTGTTTTATGTTTCTCGAAAATAAAAGAAGAGAGGTGATGGTAGCTAGTTGTTGTGTGTGAAGAAAGAAACAACTAAAAAATAATGAAAAATTGATATTTTAATGAAATATAGTATAAAATAAATAATTTGATATAGGGTGATATGAAAAATGAGTATGTAAAATAGAAATATATATATATATATATATATATTCTTATCCTAAAATAGACATAATTTTTGCATGATTTAAATCTCAAATAAAGTGACATTCTTTATATGGAATACACTTTTAAAGAAAATTTTAACCATAAAAATTTTTAAGAAAACATATATCATTATGATAGACTAATAATAATAGTGTATGTACAAAATACAAAACTTAAGTACTATATCTTAGGTGCTGTTTCTTAAGTTCCTATATTAAGATTCAGCCATGTGGCTACTTAACTAAAAAATACACTTCCATCCCATGAGAAAAAATCCACATGACAGAATCTTAAGAAATAAACCTAAAAAATAACACCTAAATACTGTACCAAAGTCTTGCCCATATACAAAACAAATGCTATCTATCATTTTCTTCTTTACTGTCTATGACAATTTCCGAATAAGATTCCTTTTCTTGAATTTGTTTAAGAAGCTTATTTGTGCTTAATTGTCATGAGAAAACTCGCGGCAGTGTTGTTAACATGTTTCTTTTCTTACTTGTAAGGATGTTTACACCTCTAAGTTTTTCTTTTTTCTTTTTTTTTTTTCTTTTTTTTGAGCAAAAGGTTAGAAGTTTTTCTTTTAATTAAAATGTACGATAACATGTTTTTTTAAACAAAATGGAGATCTATTAAAGTTATCCCCAGTAAGGCAACCACAATGAGAAGTTACAAAAGTGATTGCACTATCATAAGGACTCAACTAGAATGTCATTTTTAAAGAGAATTGAATTTTATCTGTAGAAAATTTAAGGAAACAATATATTATTGTGGTAGACTGGTATGGGTAAAACATGTGAGGAGACTACCAAAAAAAAACAAGTGAGAAGACTATCAATCATTTCCTTCTTTACTGTAGGTGACGTTTCCGAACAAGATTCTTTTTTTTTTTTTTTAATTTACTTGAGTTGCTTATTTGGTTACCTAACTTAAAAACATTTTTTATTAAACAGACAATAGTATGTGATAAAATATGAAGCAGCAGTCAGACAAGTAAATACAGAAATGTGGAAAATTTTGCATCTGTAAATTCAATATTGGAGACAACAAATAGCTTGATCCCACCATATAGAATGTGAACTGCAGTAAGTCATCAAAGAAATATTCTCCAGGACCTCCAGTTTAGTGTGACCCATATTTGAGATACTTAAGGTATGCACCTAAGTTTTGTTTTGTTTTGGTTTTTCTTTATGTATGTAGGATGCTCAAACCCAAAAACTAGTACCTCACCTAAGAGGCAACATACCTTTAGGTAGTTGGCCTTATTTTTGTGGCATGGGCCATAAGACCATGAAAAACCATGCTCTTATCTATGTGTAACAACTCTCATTAATTTTTCTAGTTGTGGGATTGGTGGGTTTGGAAACCTGTATATATACAATATACATGAGGTTTTCCATACTCCATAGACATAACAACTCATCAACATAGAGGTACACACAAGGAGAAGTCTAACATGGGCTTTGGAAGAACTTACTAACAGTCACTAACTTGAATTTCTATCCAAATATGCAAACAAGTTTTTCATGGATTGTATTTGTTAAGTTGTGATTTTTCTCGTTGTTTTTGTTGGCTTTATTCCATGTCTATTTGCTTGTAATTCATAATCTAGTTCTATGTATTTTGTGGGATTTAATGTATATGAGTTTAGTCAAGAGTTGGTAAAGAATTGCACATTTAGAGGAACTCGGGACTAACTCACAAGTAGCTCGAGACTGTAGCACCCGTGAGTTGTCATGTGAGGAGCATGTAAGGAATTTTATAAGCCAGTTACAATTGTGCTGACTCGCAAGTAGCTCGCAGGTAGGCCAACCCGCAAGTTGCATTGCCAACTAATATTTTGGATGCAGCCTTCCTCCTTTATTCCTACACTATATATACTATAAAGTTATGATTTACAATTATGTTTTATGTTGGCTTTTATTCTGTGTCAAATTTGATTATATTTTGTTCAATCGTGTCCCTGTATGTTTGTGGTATTTAATGTAAGGGTTGAGTATGAGAGTTTGGTGAAGAATTGTGAAGACAATGAAATTCGCGACTATAGCTCGCGATTGGCTCGCAAGTGGACAACCTGCAAAAGGCCACGTGAAAAGCACATGCTAGAATCTAAACAATCTTTTGCCAAGCTGTATTTCGCGAGTCACTTCACAACTTGAGCCAAGTCGCAAGTGACCCACGAAACTCTCTGCCTGGAACTTTTTAAAGTGTGTTTTGCTCATTTCTTTACCAACACTATAAGCCCACATTACCCATGAAATTGTAAGGACACTTTTAGAGAGAAAACCCTAACAATATACTTAAGAGTTAGAAATTGTAAACCCACAATCATCTACACAATTTCTCTTAATTTTCCTCCACTCCTACCTCTCCAATTACAAATTCTTGAGAGGTTCTTTGTCCAAACACTTACCTCACCCAATCTAAGTATTAAGAGAAGTTTTGATGCGTGTGAGAAGCATTGGAAGAAGCTATCAATTGGCGGATGCAATTTGGAGCTAATTGCGGGATCCGAATAACTAATAAAGACATGGCTCAGTGAAGTCTGTTGATAGCTGGAATTTGGAGGGTTCAAGTACATTGGGTAGACTATGCTTTAAGGATCTTTTGATATCCTTGTACTCCAACTTTATTCACTAGTGGATTGATTTGGTTTAGAGAGCAGCGGAGAGGTTTTTCTCCAATTACTTCGATTTCCTCTTCGATAACACGTCTCAGTGTTATCTTGTATTTGTATCTGTATCTCTCTTCCCTTACTCTTTAAGATTTACTTTTATTGTTTATTGTATTTGTTTATGCCTTAGATAGTTGTTCCGGTTTCATTGCATTACACATACTCTTATTCCACACATTGTTAACTAGGGCAAAACAAGTTATAGTGTTTTAATTTGGAGCTCTAAACAAATTGTAGTGTTTTACACTATTTGAGCTTTCATATACTCTCATTTCATAAGAAATTGTAAGCTGAGAATCATATAGTAAACCATAGAAAAATCCCTAGAGAATGTGAGAATTGTATTTTTCATTGTGTGAGTCAAACACCTTAGTTTCTCTACCTCTCTTCCGTCTCCAAATTCAATATTCATGAGAGGAGATCTATCCAAACACAGCCCACACTTATTTTAAGTGTAGTAAGTGTCTTGGACCATTGGGAAGCATTAGAGCTTGACCACATATTCAACTGGTAAGGCATGTTGAAGCAACTAGCCAGTGTTGCGAGATCCAAAAAGCTAATGAAAATAAGACTTCGTGAAGTCCATTGGTAGATGGAGCTTAGAAGGCTTAAGAACATTTGGTAGCTTAGGCTTGAAGGGTCTTTGTGTATTCTTGTATTCCAACTTATTAACTAGTAGATCATTTCTGGTTTTGAGAGCTTATAGGCCAAGAATGTATTAACCTCTTGTGATATATTAATTGATTAATTAGTCAAGTTTATTAATTAATCAAATTAACATACAAAGCGTGTGGTAGCACAAACAAATCACCAATTAACTAAAGTATGCAGCGAAAAATAAATTGACACGGTGATTTGTTTACGAATGGGGAAAACCTATACGGCAAAAACCCCTACCGGGTGATTTTAAGGTCACCACTCCCAAGAATCTACTATTATCAAAACAAGTGGTTACAAGTAAATGAATTCCAGTACGTTATACCAACCTATAGTTGAACCCTTACCTCAATACCCAATTGGACTTGTTCTGTAGTGACAATATCTCATTTTCAATACACGGCTCCCAGTTTGTGACTAACCAATTGCGCAGATCCATATTCATCACATGATGAAGATTATGAAGTTGCTTAGTCACAAAACCCTATGGTGTACAAACACAACAGCTTCTTCAAGAGAAAGAAGAACTAGGGCAAACTAGGTTTCCGGTCACACTTTTCTTCACACTTGTGGAATTGTGCTCTTGTGCAACTATGCATCACCTTTTATGGCCCTTAAAATAATCCTTCTATATGTTTAGGGTTATAAGAAAAGAAAGCCTAAACATATACTCACAGATTTTATGAAAATCATAACTGAAAATCTGTTTTCATAAATCTGGACAGATACCCTATCTATCGAGCAACTGTCGAGCCTCGGGTTAAAACAGCTCTTTTAAACCTCGATAGATACTAGCTATTAAGCTTTAATGAACAGCACTTCTTCACTTGATTCTTGGACAGACTTGCATGGCTTTAATACTTGAACTGGAAACCTTGTTTCTTGAAGCATTAAACACATCATAGATCTATCCAATTACAAGTAAAGTGCGTTTTGTCAAAGGATTAACCAATTACATAAAATGTTGACATATGTTCCTAACATGAATCATATATGTTCTAACAAGAGCCACAAAGAGGTTTTTACGCAAGTTCTTTGGTTTTCCTCATTGATAACACACCGAGTGTTATCTAGGGTTTACATCATCTTTTCCCTACTACCCCTTATATTATTGCTTTGCACGTTCTGTTTTAATTGTATTTTGCCTAAAATTAATTAAGCCACAATTAAAAGTTGAGGGTCTAAAATAGTACCCAATAATTAAGTCTATGAACTTTCAGTATTCCCATAAGGGTGTTCAAGAATAGTGGGAAGCAAATAATTTTTTCCCTAACATAATTAAAGCCAATATACTTGTTTTCTAGCATATACAGAATGTCAATGATTGCGCCACAGGAGGTGGGCTAAGGCCTCATTTGTGTCTTCTTACAAGGTTGTTAGTGTTGAATGGGAAGATCAATACTCTGTATGTGTTTTAAGCACAACCCAAAATTGGTGAGATCAAAATTCTACTTGGCATTTGAGTGATTTTCAAAAAATGGATTATGCTTAGGTGCAGCGAAACTTTGTTTTTTATGATTATTGCAAGGACTCTGAAATTAAAGGTACCTCACATTACCAATGGAGTGTTCATTGAGTCCATGGGATTGATGAGCAAGTGATAAGAGATAAATACTACTTGATATTTTTATTTTTATTTTTTTCAAATTTCATAGTACATAGGAATAAAAATGTGTATTTTTGTGTGGCATTATTGTATCTGATTATTATTTAGATATTTAACTGATTAAAATTTTTATTCTAAATTCAAATGTCTTCTTTTGCAAATGTTAGGACATATGTGTTCACACTTAAGAACATATGTCATATTTTATGTAAATTGGCTAATCCTTTGACAAAACGCACTCTACTTGTAATTGGGTAGTTCTAGGTGTTTTTTATACTTCAAGAAACTATGTTTCAAGATCAAGTGTTGAAGTCATCAAGTCTGTCCAAGAAAAAGCAAGTTGAAGTGCAGAATTTTTAAAGCTCGACACCTGCTCGACACCTGCTCGACACCTGCTAGCTGTCGAGAATTAAAAAGTCAGAATTCTGATCTGATTTTCTTGGGATCCGTGAATGTGTTTTTGGGCCTTCTTTTCTTCTAACCCTAAACATATTTAAGGAGTGTTTTAAGAGCCGTCAACATAGACACAAGTTGCATAAGCATTGAGCAATCCTTGTTCAAGCAAATTGTGCTCTAAGACGAAGTTCTTAACCTAGATCATCTTCTTCAAGAAGTTGCTGTGTATTGTGCACCTTAGGGTTTTGTGACCAAGCATCTTCCTGATCTTCATGCATAGGATGATCTGAAGAACTCTGCAGCCAACCTCTCATTCTAAAGTTGGTGATTGAAGTCGCGTACTGGGATCCGCGCATCTGGTTAGTCACGTACTTGGGAGCCGTGCATCAAAGGTGGGAACTGTCGCTACAGATCAAGTCCAATTGGGTATTGGGGTAAGGGTTTAACTGTAGGTTGGTAAGGTACTTGGGATTCCTTATTTGTAACCGCTTGATTTGATAATAGTGGAGTTTCGGGAGTGGTGACCTGAAAATCACCCGGTGGGGTTTTTGCCGTTAGGGTTTTTCCCCATTCGTGAACAAATCACCGAGTTATTTATTTTTCCGCTGCATATTTAGTTTTTGGTGATTTGTTTGTGCTACCACGTATTTGCATGTTAAATTGATTAATTAATAACTTGACTAAATTAATTAATTAGTTTAAATCACAAGGGGTCATTCAATTTGTGGCCTATCAAGTGGTATCAGAGCAGGCACACTCTGATTAGGTTTAATCTTTGCTGTGTTTGATCCATTGACCCCTGCTTGTCATGGCTATGACCAGTTTCAAGAGATCTATGTTTTCAAATACATCTTGTTTTTCTAATCACTATTTCTTTGAGTGTCTCAGAAAACACAAGTCTAAAAGTTATTTGAATTCACATGTAATGACTATGGTAAAAGATCTCAGTTTGGCTAAGAAGAAACTAGACTGTCTCAGAATGAAAATGTGCAGAGGAGTTCGTCTGAGAAGAGTAAAAGTTAAAGGCTTAGCTAGTAGAAGGCAGTTGAGAGAAAGAACCATTCCCTCTGATTTGTCATCCAAGCATGAAGTATGTTTCATGATGAAGTCTGCATTCAAAGTGATGGATACATGCCTTTGGTATCTTGACAGTGGTTGCTCAAGACACATGACCGGAGATCGATCTCTCTTCAAGATCTTTGAGCCTAAAAAGGGTGGTAATGTGACCTTTGGAGATGGAAGCAAGTCACAGATTAAAGGGAAAGGAATCATATCTCTGCCAGGACTGCCGGACATTGCAAATGTTCTCTATGTTGAAGGACTAAGAGTGAATCTACTAAGCATAAGTCAGATATGTGATCAAGACTTCATGGTGTTGTTCTCAAAAGGAAAGTGTCTTGTCATGGATGAGTCCGGAAAGAAGCTCATCAGTGGGGTCCGTACTTTGGACAATTGTTATGGATTGGTTCCTGATGCTGATATAGTGTGCAATAGCATTCGTCTACCAAATGAAGATCTATGGCATCAACGAATGGGACATGCTAGTTATAAGCATCTATCCATTGTTTCTAAGCATGAATCTGTCTTGGGGATACCAAAGCTTAGTAGAATGAGCAATGTGGTATGTGGACCATGTCAACTTGGGAAACAGACAAAAGCTAAGCATCCAAGCACTCAGGCATCCGCTACCTCCAGACCGTTGGAATTGTTACATTTAGATCTTATGGGTCCAACCAGAACTGAGTCTCTTGGTGGTAAGAGATATATCATGGTAGTGGTAGATGACTTCACCAGATACACTTGGGTCATCTTACTTCGATCCAAGTCTGATGCTCCCGAGCACATTGAGGCCTTGTGCACAAGACTGCAGAATGAAAAGAGTTTGAAGATTGATCGAATTCGAAGTGATCATGGTAAAGAATTTGAAAACTCATACATGGAATCCTTCTGCTTGAAATCAGGTATATCTCAAGAATTCTCTGCACTTATTACACCTCAACAGAATGGTGTGGTAGAAAGAAAGAATAGAGTTATTCAAGAGATGGCCAAAGCCATGTTGCATAATAAAGATGTGGCTCGAAACCTATGGGGAGAAGCCATAAACACTGCATGTCATACAGTGAATAGGGTGTACTTTAGACCCGGTACCAAAAAGACTCCCTATGAGTTGTGGAAAGGTAGAAAGCCAAATGTAAAGTATTTCAGAATCTTTGGAAGTACTTGCTTCATCCTCAAGGATAGAGAGAATGTGGGAAAGTTTGACTCTAGAAGTGATGAAGACATATTTCTGGGCTACTCTTCTACCAGCAAGGCCTATCGGGTATACAACAAAAGAACTATGAAGGTTATGGAGACTGTTAATGTAGTCATTGATGAGTCTTCAGAGACTAATTCTGAGAAAGGCAGTAATGAACTTCCCAAGGAAATTCTTCCCCCTGAACCTACGGAAGTTCAAGACATTGTTGACCGAGAACCCGCATCTCCTATTGCTCCTGGCACTCCCAGTGTTGTGGAAGAGTCTGCAGAAATCCCGACTTCACCTGAGTCTGAATCTCTTCAGGAAAAAGGACCTTCCTCCATAATTAAACTGAATCATCCTCCAGAAGTTATTGTGGGAAATTTGAATGAACTCACATTAAGGAAACGAACAGTTGATAAATGTGTTGCTAACTTTGTGTCTTATTCTTGCTACTTGTCACAGGTTGAACCCAAGAAAGTGGAGGAAGCACTACAAGATGAAAGTTGGGTTGAAGCAATGCATGATGAACTGCTCCAGTTTCAGAGGAATGATGTTTGGACTCTTGTACCTAGACCAGAGGGCGAGCATATAATTGGTACAAAGTGGATTTTCCGCAACAAGACCGATGAAGAAGGCAATGTGATTCGAAACAAGGCTCGACTTGTGGCTCAAGGATACTCTCAAATGGAAGGAGTAGACTATGATGAAACATTTGCCCCAGTTGCTCGTATGGAGTCCATTAGAATTCTGCTTGCCTTAGCATGCCAACTGAACTTCAAGCTTTATCAGATGGATGTGAAGACCGCCTTTTTGAATGGGCTACTTAAAGAGGATGTGTATGTGGCTCAACCAAAAGGATTCGTTGATCCACACTTTCCTGATCATGTGTTGTATCTCAAAAAGGCACTTTATGGGTTGAAGCAAGCCCCTAGAGCTTGGTATGACAGACTCACACAATATCTGGTGTCGCATGGGTTCACAAGAAGAAAAGCTGACCAAACTCTCTTCATCAAAAAGGAAGATGGCGAGTTGATAGTTGCTCAAGTGTATGTTGATGACATCATCTTTGGATCAACTAAGGATGAACTTGCTCATGACTTCTCAAAGCTCATGCAAGCCGAGTTCGAGATGAGCATGATTGGAGAGCTGACTCACTTCCTTGGATTGCAGATTCGTCAGCAAGATTCAGGTATATTTCTATCTCAATCTAAGTATGCTAAGAATCTTGTGAAAAAATTTGGTTTGGATTCTGCTAGTTCTGTTCGTACCCCTATGAGCCCTAATGTTAAACTCACTATAGATGTGTTAGGCAAGAGTGTTGATCCTTCGCTTTATAGAAGCATGATAGGTAGTCTTCTTTACCTTACTGCTAGTAGGCCTGACATTAGCTATAGTGTTGGAGTGTGTGCTAGATATCAAGCTAATCCCAAAGAATCACATATGACTGCTTTAAAAAGAATTATAAAGTATGTCAAAACTACCGCTGAGTTCGGTGTGTGGTACAGCAAGGACACTAATAATGTCTTAGCTGGATATTCCGATGCGGATTGGGCTGGGAATGCTGATGATAGGAAGAGTACCTCAGGGGGTTGTTTTTATGTAGGCAACAATCTTGTCTCTTGGATGAGCAAAAAGCAGAACTCCATCACCTTATCCACTGCTGAAGCTGAGTACATTGCTGCTGGTAGCTGTTGCACACAACTCCTCTGGATGCAAAAACTCCTTCATGATTATGGTATTTGTCAAGATCATCTTACTATCTATTGTGACAATACCAGTGCCATAAATATCTCTAAGAATCCGGTTCAACATTCTCGAACCAAACACATAGAGATTCGACATCACTTCATTAGGGAGCTTGTCGAAGATGGTACTCTCACTCTTGAGTTTATTAACACCGATGATCGGAAGGCTGATTTGTTTACCAAACCTCTTGACAGTAAACGTTTTGAATTCCTTCGTCAAAACATTGGTGTTATCTCCATGGATTGATTTCCCTCTCTTCCTTCTCTTCCTCATGCATTTGCATCTAGTTTTATGCATTGTTTTGCTTAGTTAACATGTTTTTGTGTGTTTACTTTCAGTTTTGTTTATTTTTTTTTTAATATAAAAATTAAAAAAAAATTGAAAAATCAGAAAATACAAAAACAGTGTGTGTTTTGTGTACTTTGGTACTTGTGTACCTTGGATGGCCAATGAAACAAAGTTTTCTAAACTTTGTATCTCTTGTAGCTTAGATGAGCATCTTTATGCACAACTAAGCAAGTGAGCTTTGTGGCTCGTGTTTGTGATGAGTAAGATTAGGTTATTTCTTAGACTTAACACTCATATCACTCTTTTTTACAGGTAGGACTAGAAAATCCTAAGAGAAAGGCATAAATAACCATCTCACCACTGTTGCCCGCCAATCATCAATGACATTTGTGTGCTTCGGCATAGCAAAATTGAAATGTCAAAATGTCAATGGGTATTTCTTTTCTTTCTCATAAGCCCATGTATGATATGCTTAAAAAGAAAATATGCAAAGAAATAAAAGCAAAAAGATTAAAAATGCTTTAAAATGGTTGCAAGCGTGTATTCTAGGAGATGTGGGAGTTATAGGATGTACCTCAAAGGTGATAGTCCCCATCAAACAGTTATGATTGTGTGTGAGTTAAAGTTATTTTCTCATATCTCAGATCGTCATAACATGTATACACTTATGCAATCTTGCGATGTTTTTCACACACAACACGCAATATTCTTTGCTACTTTTGATACATGTTCAGGTACAATGTGATTTGGCCATCACAAAGGTTTACATGTGCTTTTGTATGCTCACTAAACTGTCATGACTTATTTTTGAAATATAAAATTGGTTAGACTTGTTTAGTGTGTGTGTGTGTTTTTGGGAGATCCATGTGCTTAAATTTTCATTGAGAGATGATTTTTGAGAGATTTATATGTTGGTTGGATCATGGTTGAGGTGCATGTCTTGATTGCATTCATGTTTGTGTTTTTCACTTCTCGAAAAACTGCATTTCATAACTGGCTCGACACCTTCTCGATACCTGGTCAGCTGTCGAGCCTCTAAAGCCTTTTTCTTATCGCAATCTCGACACTTCCTCGACACCTGGTGGATCGATCGAGATTCTCTCTGTCTGCTCGATACCTTCTCGACACCACGTCGATCGATCGAGCTTCTGGTGTTGGTTCAGCTGTTTGGTACCTCGATACCTCCTCGATACCTTAGCTGTCGAAGGCATATTTTCTCGACACCTTTCTCGACAGCATCTCGATACCTCTCGACACCTCTGCTGTCGAGATTTACTGAAGGTTCTATAAATACTTCTGTCGCGATTTTCTCCTTCATTTCTCGATCTCTCTTCGATCTGTCCGAGGCGGTTCGTCTTCCAGAACTTTGTTCTTCACTCCAACCTTCATCCAACGTGATTTTTGGCACTTCCTTGCTTCGAATCACCTGGTATGATCTTGTTATCCTTTGTTTTTCATGCATTTCATGATTTGAAACTTAGGTTTTGGGATTTTCTTTGAAAACTTTGGGTTTTTCAAAATCGTTGAGTTTTTATTGAAATTTTGGGTTGGGTTTTCAATAAAAAGTGTTTAAAATGTCATACATTGCATTCCATGTGCATTAGAAGGATATTTTCATGCATTTAGTTGTGTGATTCTTGTATGTGTGCTGCTAGGATTGGATTGGGCTGAGCCCATGATGCTTTTTATGTTTTCATGTAACATGATCATGCATTCCCATGCATACGTCCATTTTGTTCAATATATTGTCATATTTGAACTATTTGGGACTTTTCTGATTGTCTACCTCTCTATCTCTTTTCTCATTCTTTTACGTTAGTTGCATCTATGGCACCTAAACGTAAATCCACTCCGGCTCGGAACCCTCTGCGTTCTGGAGCTTCTTCATCCTCTGATACTGCTCCTCATACTCTTCGGTTCCGTGATGTAGATGCCCAAAAGGCGTTTACTGAGAACTTTTCTAGACGAGGTGTTCATTCGGAACGCCAAGTCATTCTGGCGGACTTCGCCGACACTGACCTTCCCTCTGTCATTCACAGTAGGGGATGGGAGTCACTGTGTGACGTCCCGGTCACTTGTCCTCTCGTGCTGATTCAGGAGTTTTACTCCAACATGCACGGGATTGATCGTTCAGTACCTCTCTTTTTCACTCGCGTTCGAGGTACGCGCATTGCTGTCACACCGCAGCTGGTTGCGGATGTGCTTCATGTTCCTAGGATAGTGTTTCCTGACTATCCTACTTGTGAGCGACTGAGGACTGTGTCCAAGGATGAGCTCATTTCTGCTTTCTGTGAGCGCCCTTCTGAGTGGGGTGAGCATATGTACACATCATGTAGACCTTTTGCTAAAGGTCCTAGATTCCTTAACATGGTGATGACTTTTGTACTTCATCCTCTTTCTCACTATAACTCTATCACTGAGCCTCGTGCTCGTTTCTTGCTTTCTCTACTTGAGCATCTTACGATAGATTTTCCTTCCCACTTCATTTTCTCTATCATAGATGTTCATTTAGATGCGGCGTCCCGTGATAAGCTCATCTTTCCTTCCGCTATCACGAGGATTCTACACCATTTTTCCATCCCTTTCCCTGTGTCCGACCACTTCACACACATCTCTGCCATAGATGCCGCTACCGTAAAACGTAGTCAGGCACAGTTCAGGGCGAGACAGCCGGATTCCACTCCGCCCTCCCGTTCGGCTCCATCCAGATCTGCTCCATCTACATCGACTCCTCTTCCTTCCTCCAGCGATGTATCCCTTGGAGATATCATGGCGCAGCTGCAGCGCATGGATGCTCGCCTTGATACACTCACTACTGAGCTGTATCAGATGAACGTTCGTGTTGGTCGTATTGCACGACGGCAGGCAACCATGGGTGGTTTTGCATCTGAGGCTTCTCCTCCACCACCTCCTCCAGTTGCTTCAGAGTCTGATGCTGAGGATGATGATGATGATAGTGATGACGATGATGCTTCAGATGATGATGATGGAGATGCTAGCTCTACTGATGAGATGTCTACATGACACTCTACCCTTTGTCACTCGTGACAAAAAGGGGGAGTAGTTTTGGATTATGAGAGTAGTCATCTTAGGGGGAGAGTTAGTATAGGACATTTTTGATAGGGGGAGTGTTCATACTTTTGAGGGATGTAGTGAGGCTTTAGATGTATCTTTTCTTTTCATTCTTTATAGATACATTGGTCTTGTATATCAGTTTTACATACATTGTACTTATCTTTCTATATATGTGGATGTATGTTTCTCTTATTCATCTATCTCTTCATGTGTTGTTTCTTTTCTTTCTTTATACACATGTTCTTTATATTTGTATGCAATCTAATTTTTTTTCTGTTTCACACAAGATGCCTTGATGAGTTTTGTTTATAAGTGTTTCAGAAATACAGGTTGTCAAAGTCTACTTGCCATAAACTCTCTTTTTGCAAAGTTCTTCAAGAGTTTGCGTTAAGATAGATTTTATTGTATTTAACAAGTGAATATGAGTTGAGTGATTTATGACTTCTCTCATATGTTCATTTGTTTGTTGTGGTTTTGTCACGGATTGCCAAAGGGGGAGATTGTTAGGACATATGTGTTCACACTTAAGAACATATGTCATATTTTATGTAAATTGGCTAATCCTTTGACAAAACGCACTCTACTTGTAATTGGGTAGTTCTAGGTGTTTTTTATACTTCAAGAAACTATGTTTCAAGATCAAGTGTTGAAGTCATCAAGTCTGTCCAAGAAAAAGCAAGTTGAAGTGCAGAATTTTTAAAGCTCGACACCTGCTCGACACCTACCTCGACACCTGCTAGCTGTCGAGAATTAAAAAGTCAGAATTCTGATCTGATTTTCTTGGGATCCATGAATGTGTTTTTGGGCCTTCTTTTCTTCTAACCCTAAACATATTTAAGGAGTGTTTTAAGAGCCGTCAACATAGACACAAGTTGCATAAGCATTGAGCAATCCTTGTTCAAGCAAATTGTGCTCTAAGACGAAGTTCTTAACCTAGATCATCTTCTTCAAGAAGTTGCTGTGATTGTGCACCTTAGGGTTTTGTGACCAAGCATCTTCCTGATCTTCATGCATAGGATGATCTGAAGAACTCTGCAGCCAACCTCTCATTCTAAAGTTGGTGATTGAAGTCGCGTACTGGGATCCGCGCATCTGGTTAGTCACGTACTTGGGAGCCGTGCATCAAAGGTGGGAACTGTCGCTACAGATCAAGTCCAATTGGGTATTGGGGTAAGGGTTCAACTGTAGGTTGGTAAGGTACTTGGGATTCCTTATTTGTAACCGCTTGATTTGATAATAGTGGAGTTTCGGGAGTGGTGACCTGAAAATCACCCGGTGGGGTTTTTGCCGTTAGGGTTTTTCCCCATTCGTGAACAAATCACCGAGTTATTTATTTTTCCGCTGCATATTTAGTTTTTGGTGATTTGTTTGTGCTACCACGTATTTGCATGTTAAATTGATTAATTAATAACTTGACTAAATTAATTAATTAGTTTAAATCACAAGGGGTCATTCAATTTGTGGCCTATCAGCAAAAACTGCATTAACATATTGAGTTGTGACTTAATTCTGCTTACAAAAAGTAATAAATGAAATTACTAATTAGAGAAATGTCACACAAAAACAATGTCAAATTATCTTTTGATATTGAAACTTGTTTAGACTTTAAAGCTTAAAAACTCGAAACTTAAGCTTCTCTAACATAAATAGTCAAAACTTTATTGTATGTTAAAAACAAAAGAGAATGGGCCAGGTCTGAATAGCCTAATAAAATTCAAATGTTGACATTGTAAATTTCATATTTTCCAATGCTTCTATTTGAATAAAGAATAACTTATGTTTGTCTATTCAAATAAAAAAATTTATTTTCATGTTTATGTTTATTTTTATGATGATTTTGTTTAATTTTTATATCCAAAAATAATAATTCTTAATTAATATATTTGTAACTATTCTAGATCTTTTAAATTGTGTATAAAAAAAAAATAAACAAGTAAGTTGGCATTTATTAGTTAGATGATATCCATGATTACATGCAAGGCACGACAATAAAAATAAAATAAAATAAATAAAAACAAAGCAAAATAAATATAATTTATAATCATTTTATTGGAATTAAATTACATTGTGAAATGTGATAATATTTTTTTAAAAATTACAATATAACATTATACATTGTGGCACTTTTTTGTTATTACAACTACATGGCATGTACTCATTCCACCACTTTTTTGTTTAGCTGTGTCCTTTGGAAATCTTTTCTGAATTCAAGAACTAAATTTTAAAAAAATTAAGTTAAGACCTTTTAGAACAGGATAGTTCACCAAATTAGAAGAATATCAAAAACTAAAATGTGGTAAACTGGAATGAATAGTAGTACTAAGTGAATATATCACAGCTAACAACGCTACATGTATGATCGTCAATAATATTGAAATGATTTTTTCTTTATTTATACCATGCATTATTAAAATACTTATATATGAACATGTAAGTTTGATTCTGATAATGTCGCAAAGTGATTCACTAATTTAGGAGTCACATAAGATATGAGTTTGTTGCTGACAAGATTTTGACCAATTCAAACTATGGTTGCCACTAGAAGCTCATCTCTTTTAAGTCAACTTCTTTAGAAGAATTGGGAAATATCATTGATTCTTTTTTACTTCATGTGCGCCTATAGGTGAGAGTAAAAAATTATACATATAATATAATTAAAAAATAAGGTCAAATTATCTTTAGATGCTGAAACTTCTTTAGAGCTTAGAAACTCTTTATCTTAGCTTCTTTCGTATAACTAGAAAATAAATTATTTGTATGTTTAAAACAAAGGAGAAAGGGGTATGAATAGTCTTAAAAATTCACATGCTAACATTTAAATATCTATATTTTCCTATACTTCTAGTTGAATAAATAATAACATATATATTGTGGGATAAAATTAAACAAAAATATTTATTTTCATGTTTATGTTTATTGTTATGATGTTTCTGTTCAAGTGTTATATTCAAAAATAATAATTCTTAACTAATACATTCATTGCCCTTTTACATCTTTTTTTTAATTAGGTATAAAAGATAAACAAGTAAGTTGACATTTCCCAAACTATTTATAAAATTGAAAACAATATCAAGCAGACCTATAGTGGAGGTGTAGATTTTAGAGAATTGCTACGTCCACAACATTTTCACAACACTTTCACAACAAAGCTTAGGTTGCAAGTTGTTATGGGCTTTTAATTTGAATCCGCCACTGAAATTATTTTCTTTCCCATGAATAACAGCTAGTAACAACTTGGAACATAGGATTTGTTATGAAAGTATTGTGTAAATTTTGTGGACGTAACTTTTTTTTAAGGCCTAATCTTTGGTTTCTTAAAGTTTTAAATGAGTTTTAGAACTTGAAGATTATCCAGCTTCATCTTAGTGTGCCTCTTTCTTAAGAGTACTTTCGTTGATTGTGGTTTAGACTAGCTTAAAAAAGGGTAAAAGTGTGTTATTTACAATGTATAAAACACCATAATGTTAGTTGGGACAAAGCAGGTATGCAATGGCTACAAACTGCCACTAAAAAAATTAACATGGCTACATAATTTGAAAATATAACTATTAAATTGTATGTTCTTAACATGCATGTTGTTGATACCCATTTTTTATAAGAGAAGCCCAACGCCGAAAAAAGCCCAGTAACAAGCAAAAAGGAAAGAAAGAACAGATTAGAAAGTAATGGCAGGAACAATGGACTATAAAAGCCTAAAGAGAAAGGATACCCATGAAGAATGGGAAATGGAACACGTTGGCCCATGGGACATATGGAAGGGCCTGCCACTAAAGGATGGCCCCCTTCAAGAAAAAAAAGAGAATGGGCCCCAAATTGGCCCAAAGAAAGAAAGGGAAAGGAAGAAGGCCTAATGGGTCGGCCTGGCAGAAATTAACAGCAAGCATTAGAAAGTTGAAAAGCCCACTGGCGCAAGAAGAAGCAAAATGGGGCAAGCCCAATAAGCCCATTCCATTCTTCATAAGGGACAAGTATGGGTGAAGGAGATTCAAACTTAATATAGGAGCAGAACGAGACAAAGCTAAGCAGTAGCGGCAAAAACGACGAGAGGGAGGAAGAAAACAAAAGCATGAAGTAATAAGATAACCACGCTATGGCCGGAGCACCACCAACAGAGGGTGTAGTTTGGTGGAGGGGGGGGGGAAAGGGTCTATTTCTAGTATACAGCCAAGGCATCTTCTAGGAGTGTGGTGGGCCTTTTTGCGCCTTTAGGCTGGGCTGCCTTCTGCTACACTATGGCCCAAGTGTTTTGGGTAGGAGAGTTAGGACCGGTCCAATTGCAACTCACCTTGGTCCGACTTATGCACAAACTATGCCCATTTTCGCTGAAATTTTGGTCACCTGCCCATGGCAGGCGAAGCTGCTACAAAAGAGTTATGGCAGACAGATACAATGGGACAATAATAAAAGCTACACACTTACTGTTAGACGAAACAAAACTATTGCAAAAGAGTTACGGCAAATAAATATATTAAAATAAGAAAAAGAACAATATATAGCAACAAGGAACACGTGATAAGTGAAATTGCAAAGACAAGAAGGGAATAATAACGATAAATAATAAAATCAGAGAAGGAAAAGGTTAGTCTGCCGTGTTCAGTTGTGTTACGGGACTAATACCAAGGAGGAAACCACTTCCTCAATGTGGGTAACCTCGCAAGAGGATCCTGCTGTAGAAATTATCCACTTTGAGGGAACAGGCCTAAATGGCTTGTGCCCAAACAGATCCTTTGTCCTCAACAGAGGGTAGGCTTTTAGAGGGAGAGAAGGGATTAGCCTATTGATGCATGCCCACCATTCCGCTCTTTTTTTTTTTTTTTTCCTCATTCTTTTTTTCTTTTTTCTCCATTTTGCTACTTTAATTATTTCCCCCTCTTTATTTTCTTTCTTGGTGCTTACTTGTGTAGTGTTATAATGATGGTGGTGCTGTAATTCTCTCCTAGTGGTTGCTACTGTTGCGTTGATGATACTGTGCACAGCGAAGGTCCTTTATATATTGCCTGTCGTATTGGTTTTTACCATTTTACCCTTCAACTACTTTTGTCTAGATTTGGGTGTCCTCTCGACCACCCACTGGTTTGTCAGTTGTCCAACCACCACCACTTACCTATGCTGGCTGTGCCACTGCCCATTACCAGACAAAGAAAACTGTTTTGTTTGCTTGTTCATCGTGGCATTCACTCTTGCTATCTCTCATGGCATGCACCTAGTGGGTCCAGCTCATCTTTCCCTCTTTTGGGTGGTATGTAATCCTAGCAGGACATTTCTCCCAAAAGAGTTTGAGCAGGAACCCCAGAATAGGCTTTCCCTTCTCCCCACTGCCAGACCATACCCTCTCTTACCTCTGACCCATGACCCACCACTCCTGTATTGGTTGGATACAAGTTGGTGGTGCCTGGGCCTTGTGCCTGCTCAACTTTCGTGTATGTGCAAAGGTTGTCTGCTGCTCATACATTTGCCGTAGACTGGAGGTTCGTCTGCACGTTTTGCCACTCATTCTTAACCTCTTATGGTGTGAACTGTTTTCTAATCCTCCATTCTTTATGGCTTGCTTCCTCCAAGGGCTGGGCCTTTCTTGATTATGGGCTTTTCTCCCTTTTAGCCCACTGTTTGCTCCTCCTGTTGGCTTGCCAGTATTCCTGCCATGCCATTTTGTTATTCCAGCTACGGTGCTATTTGATCCATGCTTGTTGGGCCTCTTTCGTATACTCTTTTTTCAATTGGTTACAATGACCCAGTATGGTCATTGGGTTCATACTCATGCTACTTTGGGCTTTCTTGACCCACTACATTTCTTATGGGCTCCCTTGGCCCATTTCTTTCACCTTAGGCATCCTCGGCCCATTTGCTTTCCTTAGGCATCCTCGGCTCATTTTCTAATTCTGCATTTCCATGGGCTTTTGCTAATTCTTTTAGGCTTCCCTGGTCCAATTACCATATCCTTCATCCTTGGGACCCCTTACTTTCTTTATTCATTATTTCGGGCCTGCTATGGCTCATTCTTTTTCTTCTACATCATATAATGCCCATGGGTTTACTACTTCTTTCTCTTGGCTCCTTTGGGCCCATTTGCTTTCCTCAAGGCCCATTTGTTTCTTTTATGGGTCGTATTCTCTTGGCTCCTTTGGGCCCATTTGCTTTCCTCAAGGCCCATTTGTTTCTTTTATGGGCCTACGACCCATTATTCCTGCCACTCAAGCTTAAATGGGTTTTCTCTCAATCCTGCTAACTCTTTCTTGCCCATATTGCTAGGCTTCTTCCTGCTATTGGGCTTTTTCCAAAATGAGCATCAACAGGGAGGTGCTCTATTGGGAAGGCATTTTTGCCCAAAATAGGTAGTAAATGGTTAAGACCACTTGATGCGTGCTAGAGAGATAGGTAGAGAGAGACCCAAAGCTTTACTCATCTGAATGAGAGAGAAAAACTCACGATAGAACCAAATGGGTAAGAATTTGTCGTGGGATAAGTAGTGGAAGAGAGAGAAAACACTAGCATGTCCAGGTGTAGTGGAGGCCATACGGCGAGCAATGTAATGGGCAACTCTAAAGCGGTGTTCATGGCAAAAAAAAATGGTTGGTGAGCAATAAAGGCAAAAGAGAGAAATTATATAGGATTAACCCAGTATAAATAGGAACAATAGCCATAAATGGAAGCAAGACAATGACTAACGCTATTAAGCAAGGAGGGGTTGCCTTACACACAAATGAACTCCTATGCTTTCCAAACCAACTTCTTCGACCAAAAAGAACAATGACGACACTCTTAGGCATTGCCATTGTATTCCAAAAATTAAAATCCCATAACTCAATATCAATTTAGCAATGGGTCAACAAATGATCCACAATCATACAACACTGATTTATCAAAGTTGCACATACATGTGGTCGAACCTAATTAATCTGTCGAAGATTTTTTAAGGCTTTGCTATTGTTGTTCTCCCTCATCGTGGTTTTTCACCAAGTTGTTGTCCTCATGCGCACACACACAAAGGAAAGAAAGAAAGAAAGAAAGAAAGAAAGAAAGAAGAAGGAGAAGGAAGTTACAAATTGCACCCTCTAATTGTTCCCAAAATTTAATTATGTTATGTAACAAATGAATCTCATGAACAACTTATCAAAAAAAAAAAATTGCACCTCATGAACTTATTCAATCCTTTACATTGTCCATAGGCCCAAGCTTCCCCACACCAATCACTCACCTTCGAAATTGATCTCCTGCCTCTTCAAAGTACCACAATATTAAAGGTGTCTAATATTCTCACCCCCAATCCCCCATATTTTATTGGACAAGACATTCAGCAGCTTGTTCACCCCCTAAATCCAATATCTCCAAACTATATTTAAACTGCATACCCTATACCTTATCCTAAATCAACAAGTATTATGAACTTTAAGCACACTACAAGCACATATATAGTTGTTTTTTAATTTTCCTACACTAATGATCACTTATATCAAGGAGAAAAAATAGTCTAGCTTGTTCTTTCTTCTTTAATAAATTTAGGGCATGCTATCAGTTTTGTGAATTGCATACAATGTAAATGTGTGGGTTTTTTTTTTTTTTTTTTTTTTTTTTGAGATAAATAAAATTTTATTTTAGTTTAATTTAAGTGTATATGTGTATGAAACTCCCTCCTAAAGACTTAAATCTCAGTCCTATCCTTCCAAATCCCACAATCATTTATACTTATGGAGTGACCACCGCGTCAAAGGTGTGCAGTAGTTGTGTGGTTTGTTGCAATCACACCGAACCTCTTTTTTTTTTTTTTGGGGGGGGGGGGGGGGGGGGGGGGGACAACTAATGCACATTGAACCAATTATCATTTTTTTTTAGAGGGTAACCAATTATCAATTGACAAATTATTTTCATATCCAACAATTTGTTGTGTGACTTCGATAAAATTGACCGATCAAACTACCTCTCTATAGAGTAGTTACAAACTTGGAATAGTTTGGTAGATTGATAGCTTCAAATTCAGGTAGGAAGCTTGGATGATTTGGCCTAAAGAATGTTGCCAGCTAGATATGTTGATTTCTTACTCTTTGGACATTTTTTTGTGTGTACAATAGAAAATAAACAACACACCAACACGTTGCAACCCTCATGGGTCGCACTGAAATGGAGGTCCTAGAGAGTACTTCTTTGATGACTTACTGCAGTTCACAATCTATGTGGCGGGTTCCAGCTATTTGTCTCCAATATTGAATTTACAGGTGCAGAATTCTTCCACATTTTTGTATTTACTTGTCTGTTTATGACTGCTGGTTCATTATTCTTTATCACATTTTTGATATCTTTGCAGTACAAGTCAGCTAAGACGCCTTCGTCTTGTATGTTGCTATTACATTACGAATGAGAAATTGAGTGAAGTGGCTGCAGAGCTTCCATTATTGGAGGAGCTAGACATGGCGATTTGTTCATTGTCAAAAGAAACTCTGGAAGCTTTGAGGCGCTGTTGTCCTCTTTTGAAATCATTAAAATGGAACTAGCTGTGATGTAGAAGGTGATGAGGAGAATGATGATGATGGCTTGTAGGCCATACTTAATGGTTGTCCTCACCTGGAATAACTTGACATAAGGAAATGTTTCAATGTCACCCTTTCCCTGTCAGGAAATTTAGGAAAAAGATATGCTAGACGGATTAAAAACTTGCGGCATCCCAATGATTCCACTCATGACTATGGATTCATGGCAGGAATTTTTGATAATGGACCTTTTTGATGAAGATGACTTTAGGAGAATATTATTTTGACTAGTTCTTTATTTTTTTTTTAAGAACATGAAATTTTAATCTGTAGCTTCTAATTGTTGAGGGTTGTTTTTACACTTCTTGTACCCTAGACACGTGTCTTGATTATTAAACAACGTTTAGTCTAGGTTTTTTCTATGAAGGAAGTTGGGGCTAATGCTTCCGCGGAATGGGCTCCAAGGTCCCATTCTGCTGCTGCTAGTTTATGAGCAAACATTGAGTCCAAAGTCCAAGGGATGATGCTACAACCTAGGCTTTCTACCGCGAAAGGAACATTTACCCAGTTTCCGCCATAGAATTGACGTTTTTTAACTTTCTACTATGCAATAAAGTTTTCTGCATTTTTTAGCAACGTGAGTAACCTTTCTCCATCTCTACCAAAAAAGGAACATTTTTCTAGCTTCTGTTGCGAAACTAACTTTCCTTAACTTTCTGCTGTACAGTAAAGTTTTCTATACTTTTCTGCAACATAAATGATTACTCTTCATTTTCTACTATAAAAATACTTCTCCACTTTCTACACACAAAGTCTAAAATCCAAAGAAAATACCCATTAAGCGAATGTTAGTTTACATGGGTTAGCATATTCTCAAATATATACATACATATATTCGCATGTATACTTATACGTATTGACATATACATATATAAAATATATTCTGCAGAATATGAACTACAATGTTTACACATACATATGGCAGAATAATGATTAATTCGTATCAAAAGAAATGCACATAATAACAAAGAAAAAAATGAAAACTTCAGCATAAAAGGTTTAGCTAGCATAACAACTAATACGATAAATATGATAAAAATGTGTTACAACAGAATAACCAATATAGCAAATAAAGATACCACAGCAAGACAAATGATGCAGCAAATATGATAAAAAAAAAATGTGCTACAGCTGAACATATGTAAATATTCATGACAAAGATAAAATATTGAATCTTCTTGCAAGAAGTGAACCAAAAAAAAACCCATACCCCAACTTGAACAACTTTGTTATAGGCTTCTGCCATTAAAGTTGTGCATTTTGGGGAATGGGCCTAAATGACTACTTGTTACTACTTTTGGGATTCCATAGAGTGGGTTTGCTACTGAAGAAGGGAAAAGATAGTATATTGATGCATGCCTCTATTTTTGCTGTGTTTTCTCTCTCGTTTTTTACCACTTTCTTTCTTTCCCTTTTTTTCTCAGTTACTTCTCTCTCTGTTTTCACTACTTTCTTCCCCTGGGTCCCTTTTTTCTCCCTCTCTTTTTTCCCCCTTTCATTTATGGCTACTGCCCCTCTTTATAGTGGGCTGATTCCATGGGATTTCTTCCTTTTACCCCTAGGGCTTCACCAACTGTTTCTAGCATGTTGTGGACATCCCTTCAAAACTGCCCTCCAGCCCATTGGTTGCCCAGCCACTACCACTACTAGGTAAACCCAGTGCATTCTCTTTCTTCCACTACTCATTCCATGACAAAATCTCTCTTTGTTTGTTCTTGCTATAAGCCTTTCCCTCCTTGCCTAAATGGATAAGGACTTGGGTCTCTCACTACCTACCTCCAGCCATCTACTACCTCTTTTGGGAAAAATGTCATCCCAATAAGGTATTTTCCCAAAAGAAACTCTAGCTTGAAACCCAAAATAGACTCTTTTCCTCCCACCACCAAACCACACCTTCTCAATCCCTTGATCATGAGCCCACCTCCCTTGTATTGGCTAAGTACAAGTTGGTGGTGCTCCGACCCTTGTGTGCTTACTCCACTATCTTCTGTTTTTGTCTTCTTTTATTCCCATGATGTTTCTACCACTGCAAATTGGTTTTGTTTCATCCTACTGCGTATCTCTTCTGCCCGTGTTTATTCTTTGTGGAAGAGGGTATGGGCTCTTGGGCTTGCCTTATTTTCTTTTGTCTTTTTTCCGATTTTGTTTTCTTTCTCCTTCATGTTTTTTCTACCGCTGGCCTTGTCTTATTTCTTCATACATTTCCTGCTGTGTTTGTCATTTCCTTTTATTTGACTTTTTTTTCCTTCACGCAGTTCCTTCTACTAACCATTCCTTGTTTCTTTCTATCATATTTTTTCATATTAGTTTCCATTCCTATCCTTTTATACAGAAGGATTTGAGCCTTTGTGGGCCAAGTAGTGTTTATAGGATCAAAAGGGTATTAGACCCAATTTGCCTTATTCTGCCAAAGTCATTCTACTGAAGATTTGTATTCTGCAACAAATCTATATTTTGTTGCAGATCACTTTCCCATGCATTTCTCTCTCAACCCAGGCATAAGTCTAGGCTTTTGTTTCTTTTCTATTTTCTTTTTGCCTTTCTTGCTCTTCGGTCTTCTTGGTGGACCTTTGGGCTTTGTTGTGTATTGGGCTTTCTTCCTCATGAGCTTATGGGTACGAATTTGCAAAAACAAGCATCAACACCAACACAGAAAATGGCCTAGTTATAAGGGATTTGGGCCAACAAGACTCAGGTCTTGAGTTCAAGTGTCCCCACCTTTATTAGTGAGTGCGTTGGTGCCCACCTCTTTCTCAGTTGCCTTAGGTGCGTAAGAGTTGCTCCATTCCCCTAAGCATTTTTCTTTTATTAAAAAAAATACATGAATCAGTCGCTCATGTCCTTTGGATTTGCCCATATGCATAGAGATCTGGCATGCTAGCTATTTAAAGGAAATTCACTTAAGTTCTCTATTTGACTATGACACATTTCATTGATTGAATGGCATCCTTAGCTTTATTTTGTAAAGGCGAAAACCACATTTTCGTCCTTACATTTTCATGCGATTCCCACTTTGGTCCCTAACTTTTTTTTTCCATTACTTTTAGTCCCTATCCTGTAAAACGCGTCTTGTTTTAGTCCATGCCGTTACATCAGAGATGGAAAATGCACACGTGGCAAACGAAGTGCACTATTGGCTGACGTGGCCATTAAAATAATAATAAAAAAATGTTATTTGGCATTAAAAATTTTTAAAAAATTAATTTATTAATTTTAACTAAATAAAAAAAATCAAAACAAAAATAAAAATAAAAATCTATATGAATTAAGATCTAAAAGTATCTTGAACAAAAATACCAACTCAAACTTAAGATCTCAAAATTGAAAACCAAAAATCACAAATAACTCAAAAAATAAGATCACAAAATTAAAAATAAGATCCACATCAGAATAAACATGAACAAGGAATTAAATAAGAACAAGATCAATATTCCAAGCTCAAAACAGTATTTCCCGAACTGTTAACAGGGATCTAAGCATTTAGAACAACACATGAACCCCCTAGCAAAAGCAACAAAATATCAAACCCCAGTAGAGCTTTATTTCTCTCTCTCTCTCTCTCTCTCTCTCTCTCTCTCTCTCTCTCTCTCTCTCTCTCTCTCTCTCTCTCTCTCTCTCTCTCTTTTCAATCATGCACCCCACACTCTTTCTCCCTCTCTCTTTCCCAACTGCAAATATGTAACCGTACTTCTCTCTATTCTCTTTTGCTACCAATCTGTCTCAATGGTAGCGGCACTGCGGTGGCGTGTTTGTGGCAATGGTGGCATGAGGGTTATGGGATGTGGGTTAGGTAGGTTGTGGGTTTTGTGGCATGGGTTTTTGCTGGGTTGTGGGGTGGTCCAATGGTTGTGGCGCGGTGGTGGCATGGCCGTGGGTCTTGGTTGGGTAGCCAAACTCTGAATCTCAAGAGTTCCTCCCACTCTCTCATCCTCTTAGCTCTTGGGTTCCATAAGTGACAAACCCACAGGGTCGAATCTGTCATGGGATGTCCGGATCTATCATTGTGTTGGCCATGTTTGGGTTGGTAGTATTTGGGTTGGCCGGATTTGTGTTTATGTGGCCAGATCAATGGTGGTTTGGTGTTTAGGTGGCTGTGGGTTGGTGTTTAGGTGGCTAGGTTGGTGTTTGGGTTGGCCAGATTTGTGTTTGGGTGGCCGGATCAATGGTGGTTTGGTGTTTGGGTGGCTGTGGGTTGGTGTTTAGGTGGCTGGGTTGGTGTTTTGGTTGGCCGGATCTATGTTTGGGTGGCCGGATCAATGATGGTTTAGTGTTTGGGTGGCTGTGGGTTGGTGTTTAGGTCACTGGGTTGGTGTTTGGGTGGCTAGATCAATGGTGGTTTGGTGTTTGGGTGGCTGTAGGTTGGTGTTTAGGTGGTTGGGTTGGTGTTTTGGTGGCCGGATTGGTGTTTGGGTGAGTTTTTTTGTTGTTGTTATTGGTGGTTGCTGGGGTGCGTGTGGTGGTGAGGTTATTTTATGGGTTTGTGATTTTTGGATTTTAATTTTGTGTTCTTGGATCCGGATTTGTGTTCTTGTTGTTCTTGTTCAAGACACACTTAGATCTCAATTCATGTAATTTTTTGTTTTTATTTTTGTTTTTAATTTTTTATTTAGTTAAAATTAATAAATTAATTTTTTAAATTTTTTATTGCCAAATAATATTTTTTTTATTATTATTTTAATGGCCACGTCTGCCAACAGTGCCATCTATTTGCTACATATGCATTTTCCATCTCTAATGTAACGGCAGGGATTAAAACGAGAAGCGTTTTCCAAGATAGGGACTAAAAGCGGTGGAAAAAAAAAGTTAGGGACTAAAGTGAAATTGAGTGAAAATGTAAGGACGAAAATATGGTTTTCGCCTTTTATAAATCATATATAAGTCAGTGTATCCACTTATTAAGTACTCTTATCAATAATATCCATTTCTGTTGTTTTACATTTTTTTTTTTTAAATGCTTCTATGAAAATCCAATAAAATCACAACAAACAAAATCGTTAGTAAGAAACTTGTGAATGATGTTTGCAAAGTTGCTTTTGCATTTGCGATCTTATTCAATTAAATATTAATGAAGCTTGATTCAAGATTTAAGTGTTTGTTTATGTTTGATCTAATTTCCTGCTTGCTTCGAATTGATTTGAAGTTATAATAATCATGTAGGCTTTAGGGTTCGTTTGGATAGAACTTATTTTGCTAAAACTGAAAATGCTGTAGCAAAATAATTTTTAAATGTGTGAATAATGCCGTGAGACCAATTTTTAATGAAAAAGTTGCTGAAAAATGAGATTTGTAAGACCCGTAAACAGTACACTATTCACTACTAGAAAATCAAATAATGCGACTACTGTTTATGAACAGTAGCCGCATTTAAAAAAAAAAAAAAAAAAAAAAAAAAAAAAAAGAAGAAGAAGAGAAAAACGCAAGACATGCAAACACTGAAACGCAACGCATATCCAAACCCAACCTTAATCTACTATAATTGCTGCAATTTAAGCTAAGCTGTCAAATGTTCTGTTATTTACTGCGATCCATAGTGGTTGTCAATAATAAATGCTGATATTAGAGGGTTTGTACTTTGTACAAAACATATTAGAGGTTTGTACTTCATACAAAATCTTAGTTCAGCTCCTCATTCAAAATTTCAAATAGGGATAAATAACCCTATGTAGGTGTCAATTTGTAGTTTAGCAAATTTAATTTTCAATAAAAGCAAGGAATTCAATTACAGACGTAGAATCCACATCCAGAAGCGTGTGTTGCGCTTGACCCCCACATGCATGGCCGGATTGGGGGCTAAATCCCAGATTTGATTTTACATCTGGTCAAAGATGCCATGAATCTATTGGCATAGGACTTGGAAACTAGTGGCCAAATATGTTAGGTACTATGCGCCCAACATAGTTTAATACTCTGATGAGTTCTATACTAACATTTAATACAAGATTAACATCCCATAGGTGGCTTTTTGTTTTTGTTTTTTTTTTTTTAAATCATTAGTTTCAATATTAAGATTGAAATATTTGAATCCTAAATACATATGTTAAAAACATTAAAAAGTGCTAGTTAAGTAAAAGGTTTTCGTCAACCATAGTTTCTTAAAAAAAATGTTGTTAAACGGCTAATTATACCAAACGAAAAAGATCATCTCAACATAATGATCTTGTTCATATGATAATCAACATTTTGTTTATGGTGAAAATTTGTAAAGACTGCAATGATTTATATGCAATTTAGAGTTTAATCAAATAAACACATAATGGACTACTCCTACTATGGAAAAGCTAAGATTAATATGCAATTTTTGTATTAACTTATCATGTATATCGTGGCTACCAGTTAGTTCAATTGATAAAGTCTCTTGTCGTTGAATAAGAAATCTAATATTCAATCTCCGCCTACACCAAAATCATCACGAGTAGATGTTATAGGTTGAAATTCTTTATAAAATAAATAAATAAATATCATGTACAAGGGCATATGACACATGTATTTCTAATTAAAAGTAGAACGAATCTCAAATGGGTGCTAACTTTACAAGCAAAATTACGGATCACGTTTAATACAAACAATATCCACAATAGAGGATCCAATCATCTTGTAATAAATAAAAAAAAGTCAAAAGCAACGAGAGCCAATAATAAAGTCAAACCACCACCAATAATTGCGCTTGATTACAACCAGAAATTAACTAAACATATAGAATATGACAGGCAGGAACAGAGAAAGTCAGAAATTAAGAGAGAAGAAAAGAGAGAGAGAGTGCAAAAGCAATCTCTCTTTCTTGGATCTCACAATACATGTTAGAGTAATAGTAAACTCTAATTATACATACCCTTTTCTTCTGTATATTCATCATTATCTTCCATTTCCTAATTAGTGGTTATATCTTAGGCCACAGGTTTTTCTCTTACAGATCCTTTCTCCTTCATCTTCTGTAAGAATATGAATTGGTCTCGAGCATTTTCATCACCGGACCTAGTACCACCTTCGACAAATTATAACGAAAATCCAGAAGAATGTAGTTTAGAAGGTGATTTCTTTTTTTTCTTTTTCTTTTTTTGTACATATATAGATATTTCTTGGTATTGAATTTTGCAGAATTTTGTGCTATGTAAGTCCATGACATACATCATTGCAGAAACCTAGCTATCACTGCATTCATCATGACTTTGATGCAAATTTATAATAAACAAAAAAATTTAGAAGAAAAAAAAAAAAAACAAAGATGAAATTACTTTAATCGTTTCCATTATCATTTGTGATTCTTTAACATTCATGAAATGGATGAAAAAGTATATATTTGTCCATCTTACTTCTTCATATGCAAAGCAACAATATAAAATATATTAGTTAGTCTAATTTTTTTTTTCCACGATAGATTGGAGTAACTAAATGTTGTTTATATGATCCTCTACAATGTTTTAGGTGTTTCAACGAATGTTAAGCTACTCCTAAAACTAATCCAAGATCATAACGAGGCAAGCACAAAAGACAATGACGAACGCATGCTGCAAAGGGTGGCCGGAATGATAACAATCATTGATGATGTTAAATCCCGGATTGAAAATTTTCAATCTTCCGGAAAGAAAAAGGAGCTTAGGCGGTGCCACACAGATGTTAAGCATAGTGCTCCAAAGGACAAAAAGTCACAAGATCCAGGAACTGATGAGGCAGAAAGGTTAAGAAAAGAACTCAATGCAAGCTTGGCAGCACAAAAGAACCTTGAAGTAATGTGTTCAAGTTTGGGAAAGGAGAAGGATATTATTGCATCAGAGCTTGCAAGAAAGGTCCAAGAATTGAATGGCATGGAGGAACTTACTAATGATCTTAAAGCGCAAAATGAGATTTTGTTAGGCAAATTGCAAACTTGCAAAGAAGAACACAAAGAGAAGAAGTCTGGTGGGATGGAGGCTCAAGGTAATGCATCTCTTCTAGAGCGAAACAAGACGCTTGCCGAGAAATTACTCAAGTCACTTGATGCGTATCGATCCTTAAAGAGAAAGTTTAAAGATACAAAAGAGGAAAACATTGCTATTCTTGCAGCAATGGAAGAAATGGGGATGGAAGTTAAAGCTGGCCTTGATAGAATATGCAGCTTGAAGCAACGAATGGCCGCCTCAAAGAATAAACAACCAGTGGATAATGTTGAAGAGGAGATTTCAGCATTAGAGCACTTGTTTGAGGGCTTTAATATGAAAATAACAAAGTACGGTCACAATAAGAAGAGTGATTGTGTCAAACCGAAAGCTGGGATCAATGCCAGTAAGCCTTCTGTTCTAGCATGAGAAGAAAGGGTATTATTATTAGCTATAAAAACCAGGCATGCCTGGTTTGGTTTTTTTTTTTTTTTTTTTTTTTTTTTTTCCTTTCTCTATCAGTCTTCGAGACAGGGAAAAAAACACTAGTATTTACCTTCCTGAATTATAGAAAATAAGAAGGAAGCAACTGTAAGGTGTCAAAGGAGACTCATGGCACATTGTTGTTAATGTGCAATTGACTAGTTCAGGTTTCTAGATTAAGTTCACTGTATACCTGATATAGTTCCCTAGAAAGTTGTATAATTCCAAAATTTTCTTCTCTCTTTCCCCGTCTTCTTGAAGGGAAATTAACAAAGCCCTTCTTAATTCTTATAGATGGGCACCTGATGGGCACCTGATATTGCTTTTCCATGAAGCTCTAGTAGTTTCTTCACTTACTCTTCAAAGAATTACCAAATTTCAAACTCCTAAATTACTGTTATTTCACTGCCTGGAATCCATACACTTTTCTTTATGATCTCAAAGCAGTGTAGATTTATATGGTAGATAACTATAATTATAGGGGTTCTAAATACTAAATGACAAAGTAAGCATTTTAATATAGTACCTGCATGTGGAACTGCAAACCATTTTTAGGGCAATTGGAGCTCAAAAGCAGGACATAACTCCAACATCCATATCCTTAGCTGTTTGGGCTCCAATTCAAGCCGTTCTTCCTAAGAGTTAGATTTTGTAACTGCGCTGTAAATATGGGTTTGTTGAACTCCAGGAGAAAAAAAAAAGTAACGTACATGTAGGGATAAGGATAACGTGGTTTTTTTTTTTTCCACAAGATGCCCACATTCACGAGCTGCCAAAAAGAGAAAACTTTGCTATGCAATTTGAACGCAAGAACAAATCATACCATAACAAATCTTCACCTTTAGCTTTTATTTTCTTAAACCATCATAAAGATAGCGTGTAGATGTCATCATAAGAATCATATGATACCTAACATCAAATACTACGTACCATCCACTCTCTTAATGGGTGAAGTACACTACGCTCTATCTCTTCAACATATATGGAGTAACGTAGATCAAGTCCAAGAAATGCTCAAACTGACTAATCCTTCCTAACCAACAACTCATCCAGTGCCGGCTGAACAGTGGAGCAAGAAATGCAGTTGCCTAAGGCCCTAAGTAAAAAAAGGCCCCCAAATTTTAATTAATAAGGTTATTTATAATCAATAAATAAAATAATATTTTTTTATCATATGAAAAACAAATAAAAAATAGAGAAAATGCAACATCCACAATATTTTTTACAACACTTTTACAATTATGCTAAGTAGTACGTAAGTTGTTACAACCTGTTATTGATGGCAAAAAAATAATTATAGTGATATTTTCAAAGAGAAAAAAAGAAAAGAAAAAAACAACTTAAAACCTAGGATTTGTTGTAAAAAATTATTATGAATGTTGTACTTCTAAAAAAAATAAGAATAGTAATAAGAGTTTAGTTAGCAAACTTTTACTATTTCTCCTTTAAGTCCACCGCTAACACCACTATTTTACTTACTATTATCAATCTACCATATCAACAAGTATGAAAAATTTTGTCAAATTTTTTCTGTTTATAAAATTTCTAAAAAAAGAAAAAATTTTAAGAATTTTTTGTTAATTAGTAGTAATTTTGCATCTACAACAAGATAATCAATTTTTGCCTTAGGCCTCCAAATACATTAAGCCGCCCCTGAACTCATCCTAATCAACAAATAACAATCCTAACTAACAACTCATCCTAATCAACAACTTGAAATAACAATTAATCAGATAGCCATCAATTCCTATCAGCTCACTCATTATCTGATGTATGCTTATTTCCTCCCTTTGTCTGAATCATAACATTATGCCTTTGTGGTGGGATAGAATAATTGTTTCATGCAGCTTAGACTTCATGTAAATTGGACCACCAACAAACATAAATACACAATTTGTAATGGAACTCATTGAATCAAGATTCTCTACATAATTGACATCCACAAAGCTTGTAGTTTCTGTACAAACTCTTTATAATGAAATAGGGACAAATTGTATCGTCCGACCTCTATTAGACATCATAGATTTTGTGAATTATGTTCACAATTAATTTCCTAAGTCATAAAAGAGTTTTTTTTTTTTTCAATAATATTAATAGCACCTATTTTCACATACACTTTGACACGATTGTGTAGCAAAAGTTTCTCTGTCCTAGGGAGTAAGTGCTCTTCACCTCCTTCACAGAGTAGAATTGATCGTCCCTTCACTGAAGGTGTTTAGTAGTATCCTTGGAATAGCAAGGCTTTTCCTTCGTTTGTTGGGTTCTCTTTGAGGGGATTTGTAAAATAGTTGAGGCAATTAACACTATGGACAATTCGGCACAATCTTGGAAACGGCTAACTCTCTCGGAGAGAGAAGGCCCGGGATGTAAGCTTACAAGTTACAACTGATCATAGTACAACAAAGTATTCCATAGCTCCAAAGTTTTTGACAAAGAGGGCTATCAATGTGGAGGTTATAGCCTGAACTTTTACACCTTTATGGAGGACTAGAAACGGTTTGAAAATCCAGAGGTTTGATGACCATAAACTTCTGTTCACGTTTGATAATAAGAGCGATGTTGACAGAATTCTAATGAGCGAACCTTAGAGCTTTGATAAGCACTTGGTAGTAATGAAGAGATACGATGGTAGCACACCTTTACAGGACATTAACTTCGACAGAACTACTCTCTGGGTTCAGGTTCATGGCATTTCGCTGAAGTACATGAGTTTTGAAGCAGGGATCAAAATATGTAAGGTGGTTGGAGAGGTGACAAAACCATCGGATACCATAGTGTTTGATGCTGGGAATTTCATATGGCTTCAGGTCTCCATTGATCTTTCTCTACCTTTGTGTCGTGGTCGCCTTATCTCTCTAAACAATGAGAAAGAAGTGTGGGTTTCATTCAAGTACAAGAGATTACCCAACATCTGTTACTAGTAGGGGTAAGGATGTCCATGGGTCGAGCGGGTCGGGTTTTTGCCCAACCCGCAACCGACTCATAACAGTTCGGGTGGGTGTTTTTTCAACCCGCAACCAACCCGTAACAATAATAGATTCGTCGGTTCGGGTCGCCGGCAGGTGGTGGTCAGTTTTAGGTGAAACTGATCTCACTAGAATCCTTCGAAACGTGACAAGATCTCGCCAAATCCAACGAGATCTTGCTAGATGCATCCAAGATCCAGTGAGATCCCGTCAGATCCAGCGAGATTTCTGCCAAATCGTGATGAGAAATCATTGGTTCGGCTAGATCCGGTGTTTATTACGCCATAAATTGATGAATTTAAGTGAAAAAGGGGCCGGAATCTAGAAAAAGGGGCCGAAATTGGGAAAAAAAAAAGTGGCCGAAATCTGGAAAAAAATGGTCGGATATTGAATAGACTTCGGTTCAGGTCGGGTTTCACGGGTTTTGAACTGAAAAACCGATAACCGACTCACTGGGTGTCGGGTTAGCAAAGTTGGAAACCGCGTCCAACCGCCAGAGTCGTCAAATCGGGTGGCAGCGGGTCGGACGGGTTAGGCAAGTCGCCAGTTTGCCTGGACACCCCTAGGTAACGGTGTTCATGGGTCAGGCCGGGTCGGGTTTGTGCCTAACCCGGACTCGACTCGACCTTCATGGGTAGGGAAGATTTCAACCCGCAACCAACCCCTCAGCAATTCCAGATCAATCGAGTTGGGTCATATCAGATATTGGGTGTGAATCGGTCGGTTTCGAGTTTTCCGATTTCACCGGATTTTGGTCTAAATCTGTCCGGATCTCATTCGATCTGGCCGGATCTAACGAGATTTGGCCGATGTTCCTTCGTATCTATGGAAATATGGCCGAGATCTAACTAGATTTGGCCGAGTTAAAGTCGAGCTTACCGGAGTTTGGCCAAGTTTGAGTAGATCTAGGCTAGATTCACTAGATTTAAGCTTATCGGAGTGAGGATTTGAGCGAATCTGAGTAAAGGAAGACCAAATGTGGCCGGATCGGAGCTTAGAAGCCCAAACGTCACCGAATTTCGGCCTTCTTTTTGAGGTTTTGTCGGGCGGGTCGAGTAGATCAGGTTTTTGAGGACGAAAACCGCCACTTAACCCGCTGGGGTCGAGTTCTGAAGATTGGGACCTGTCACCGACCCGTCGCAGGTGTCAGTCCGACCGTGACGAGTTCGTTCTGACGAGTCATCGGGTACTCTGGACAGCCCTAGTTACTGGTGTTGTCGTCTAACACACGATGACAGGGATTGCAACCTCTGGATTGAGAATGAAGGAACATTGCAGGCTGAACAAAGAGCTTTGGCCTATACCTTAGAGCTCCACCATTTGTAGTGACAAGGAGGAACGTAGTTCAAGTCCCTGGTTACTATGCCAAGAAAAAGAATGCCAACTCCACCGCAATGCCAAACCGGAATTTAGGCCAACCACCACAATCTGATGAGGTAGACAAACCGGAGAAAGTAAATGAGGGGGAGGGGCGTTGCACGAAGTCAGTTACTACCCCATCAATGCGTAACAAATTTATTGGAGTTAAGTCAGCGCCAAAAACCGATACAACCTCATCATGTCCAGCAAATCCCACAATTGTAGGAGATTTATTGGAGCCTACTAATTCGAATCTAGCATTTAATGATTTTAATGAGAAGTTGTGTAGGGTTGGGGAATTTAAGTCAGCTGAGGTTTCCAATAATGCTCAAACACGTGAGGAGTTAAGTGATTCTCATGAGACACTAAGCAAGTCACGTGCACCTCCTGATGTAATTAGGGTTTCATTGCCAAGCCAGAATAGATGTATCCTTCCAGGATGGACATGAAGACCTAAAGAAAGCACCAATGCTATTCAAAGTAAAGGGCAGGGGCAGAGAATCTCGAATCAAAAAAGAACTGCTGAAAGAGCTGAAGAAGAGTTTGGGTTGCCTGCTAAACGTATTCAAGCTTTGCTAGATGATGTTCAAACAAATCTTATATTGGCGGAGGCTGACAGTTAGCCCCGCCAACAGTAATGAGTTGCCTAATGTGGAGCTGTCGCGGGCTTGGGAACCTGCGTACAGGAAGAGAGCTCGTAGAACTTGTATGGGCAAAAGATCCTTCAGTAGTGTTTTTAGCCGAGACATTTATAGATGATGCAAGGCTAGAATTCATTTAGAGAAATATTAATTTTGATCATAGATGGGTGGTTCTAAGAGTGGGCAGAAGTGGTGGTCTGGTTCTTTATTGGAGATCTTCAATCAATTTGTCAATTGAAGGGTTGGATAAGTGCTATATAGATGCAGTTATAAATAAAGATATGGAAAGCGAATGGCGTTTCACAGGTTTTTATGGTGAACCTGAAACAGCAAAAAGGAATGAGGCATGGGAAAAACTTCGAAATTTGAGCTTAAGAAGGGAGAGTCCATGGTTGTGTTGCGGTGATTTTAATGAAATACTCAGACAAGATGAAAAATTGGGTGGTGCGACGCGATCACATACCCAAATGCAGTTGTTTAGAGAAGTTATTGATTATTATGGTTTTATGGACTTAGGTTATGAGGGTTCGAAATACACTCAAAGTAGGCATTTCGAGAATGGTAATTCAATTTGTGAACAACTTGATAGGTGCTTGGCTACTAGTAGTTGGTTTTTAAAATTCCCAGGTACAAAAGTTCATCACTTGAGGTGTGATTCATCAGACCATATTCCTCTCCATATTGTACTATCAGGATTAGATCCTCCTTTGCGGAAGAAACTATTCCAATTTGAGGAGATGTGGTTGTCAAATAGGGGGTGTGAGGAGGTAGTTTTTTGGGCATGGAAAGGTGATGGAGCTTTTGGGTTTAATGGAGATATTTTGGCCAAAGTTGATAAATGTGGGAAGGATTTGACTTGGTGGCACAAAAATGTCTTTGGAAATGTACAAAGAGAATTGGACCGATTAAAGAAGCTTCTAGTAAAAGCCGAAGAAGCAACCATGGCCAATGGGAATAATTTTTTGGTTAGACAACTAAAGAAAGAGATTGATGTGTTGCTGGATAGGAAGTCTACTATGTGGGCTCAAAGGTCAAGATTACTTTGGGCAAGGAATAGGGATAGGAACACAAAATATTCCCACGCTCGTGCAACAAGAAGGTATAGAAGAAATAAGGTGGAGAGTATTAGAGATGAGGAAGGTAATTGGCGTGTCCAACAAAGTGATATTGCTGGAGTGTTGGTCGACTACTTTAAGGCCCTTTTTTCTTCAAGTGAACCGAATGGGTATCAGGAGGTGTTGTCGTGTGTCCCTACAATTATTGATGAGAATATGAATAATATGTTAGGCTATGAATTTAGTGAACAAGAATTAGCTACTGCCATAAAGCAAATGGCACCCCTTAAGGCTCCTGGGCCGGATGGAATGCCATAACTTTTTTACCAGCACTTTTGGGGCACAGTTGATCGAGACATCACTTCTTCCATTTTAACATGGCTGAATTTAGGTATCCTACTCACTCCTCTAAACCAAACATTTATTGCTCTCATTCCCAAAATTCACAATCCTGAACATGCTCACCAATATCGCCCCATTAACCTTTGTAATGTTCTTTATAAGATCTATTCAAAAGTCCTTGCAAATCAATTGAAAAAATTAATCCCACACATTATAAGGGAACACCAACCGGCCTTCATAAAAGATAGGTTAATATCTAATAACATCCTTGTGCCATTTAAGACCTTACATAGCTTACAAAATTATAAGTCTAGAACTCATGGTTTTATGGCAATTAAACTGGATATGAGCAAGGCTTACGATCGAGTAAATTGGAATTTCCTTGAACAACTCATGAGGGAATTGGGGTTTAATGAAAGGTGGGTGCAGTTGATTATGGGGTGTGTGAAAACAGTTTCCTACTTGGTCCTAGTAAATGGTGAACCATGTGGTTTGATTCAACCTACCCGTGGGATTAGACAGGGTGACCCACTATCCCCTTTTCTATTCTTGCTTTGTACTGAAGGGCTGAATGGGCTTATAAAGAGAGCAGAAAGTAATGGTGACATACATGGTTTTTCTCTTTGTAGGAGAGGACCCAAACTAACCCATTTGCCCTTCACAGACAATAGTCTTCTCTTTTGCAGGGCAACTATGGAAGAATGTGACAAGGTGTTGGAGATTTTGGAGATGAATGAAGCAGCTTCGAGACAAAAGGTTAATAGGAGCAAAACATCTTTATTTTTCAACAAGTGCACCTCTACCGAAGTGAAGCATGAGATTATGGTGGCCTTGGATGTTCCAGACATTAAGCAATATGAGCGGTATTTAGGTCTCCCTTCCTTTGTGGGTAAAGGTAAAAAAGCAAGTTTTAACTACATCAAGGAGAGGATGTGGAGAAAATTGCAAAGGTGGGAAGGAAAATTACTATATCAAGAGGGTATGGAAGCTTTGTTGAAGGCAGTTCTTCAAGCTATTCCCACCTACACAATGGGATGTTTTAAACTATCCATTGGCTTGTGCAACAAAATTGAAGTTTTAATTAAGAAATTATGGTGGGGACAACAAGGAGACCGAAGAAAAATTCATTGGGTGAGGTGGGAAGATATGACAAAGTCCAAGACAATTGGTGGAATGGGGTTTAGAGATCTAGCCATGTTTAATGACTCATTACTAGCAAAACAGGCCTGGAGACTTTTGCATAACCAAACCTCTCTCTTTTACAAGGTGTTCAAGGCGCTTTTTTCCCCAACACAACAATCATGGAAGCTTCAGATTCAAGGATGGGGTCTTATGCTTGGAAAAGTATTTTGGTAGGGAGGGATATCATCCAAAAGGGTTCAAGATGGAGGATTGGAAACAGTGAGAAAATAAACATATGGCAGCACCGGTGGCTACCAAGAAAACATCCTCCGCTTCTACCCATATGCCCAATTGAAGACTTTGAACACAATACAGTGAGCTGCCTAATTGATCAAAACACAAGGCAGTGGCATACGGACCTAGTAGATGGGCTTTTTGTGGAGGAAGATGCTGAGTTGATTAAAAAAATACCACTAAGCCGAACAGTAAAGGAGGATGTGCTATAGTGAACTTATTCAAGTAATGGCGAGTATAGCTGTAAAACGGGCTACAGATTCCTCAAGGAAGAAGCAAAGCTGATGGACACAGACAGGGTACTACCGCTCAAGGACAAACAGTTATGGAAGACCATTTGGGCTATGTGTGTGCCTCAAAAGGTAAAGACCTTTATATGGAAGGCCTGCCGCAATGCCATGCCGACAAAGCAAGCTTTGGTGAGAAGAACCATCATCGCTGACCCCATATGCAAACAGTGCAAAGATGCTGTTGAAGATCTGTTGCATGCATTGTGGTCCTGCGTAGAGGTTGATATCGTTTGGGCAAATCGGACCTTATGGGATTTCTGTAGCTCAGTCGGTTTCACTAAATTCAAGCACCTGGTATCGTGGTTAGTTGACAAAGGTAAGCAGCTGGAGCTTTTCGCATTTACTGCCTGGACAGTTTGGAACCAACGAAACTAAGTTCGTGTACAAGCATCTGCAACAACGCTTCACCAAGTGGCTAAGGTCTCAAAACTCTCCTTGAATAACTATCGTTCCAAGCTTCGGGACACCAAACCTCAGGTACAGAATCGAAGTCAAAGCTCTTACTCTCATTGAACACCTCCTCCAGTGAATTTGGTCAAAATAAACTTCGACGGCACGGTATTTTCTAAAGAAAACAAGTCAGGAATAGGTGTGGTGATCTGGGATGTGAACGGGTTGGTTTTAGGCTCATGCACCAAGTGTCTGCCCCAGGCTTACAGTGCAGTAGAGGTTGAAGCAATGGCGGCAGCAACAACTCTGGACTTCGCTAGTGTGATGGGTGTGAGACGAGATATCCTTGAGGGGGACTCCCTGGCTATTACAAAAGCTTTGAGAGAGGTTGAACAACTATTATCTCTAACAGGTCTACTACTGGAGGATGTGAGGTTATTTTTCCAAAAATTTGAAAAATTGCTTTACTCTCGAATTAAAAGAGAAGGCAACTTTGTAGTGTATAGTCTAACTAGATATGCTATTAGTATACCAGATTTTTTTAGTATAATGGAGGATGTTCCATCACGCATTCAGTCTTTTATACAAGCTAATTTGGCTTGCTTGCATTAATAATATTTACACTTTTCACTCTCAAAAAAAAAATTTTTTTGATTGTCATTATAACATGGAACCATTATTTTTTTTATCACTCATAATAAAACTGTTGTAGCAAAAAAATGTGTAAAAGTGTACGGCAATAGTATCTCTTTTTTTTTTTTTAATGTCTTTAGGCCCAACTTAAGAAAAAAAAAAGCCCAACTAATATTCAAGAAAAAAAAAATCTATTTCTAAAGTTCTAACCCAACCCCCGTGAGCAGCCCAAATCGAAGGAGTGAATGACAGACACATAAAAGCCAACCCCTAAGCTTGGACGGTTGGACCAACCCACCGATGTGGTACGTACGATCGGGGAAATAGCCGAACTGACCTAAGGAGATAGTCGTATCCGAATCACATTAAAAGACTATATTGAATAATTTGAATCGTGTAGGCCAGTTCCACCATAAAATTGAGTCACATTTGAACTCAAAAATAATTAAATTCTAAGGAGATTATTTTTATTTGTATCAGAATCATATCAAAACTCTCAAATTTCTGAATATTGTTATGTTATGTATATAAGGGCCCGTTTAATAACAGTGTTTAATTATTATTGTTCAGTTTTCAGTGCTTTGGAAATACGTGTTTGAATATTATAGAAATATTTGTCAGAAGTGTTATTATTATTATTATTATTATTATTTTTAGAAACAATCACACATAGGGGGGAGAGAAATAGGTTCCAACACAAAGGCACACCACAACTCCACTTAAAAACCATGGTAAATTTTAAAGAAGAGTGGGGCAAGTTATACACAAAGGCACACATCTTTCCTCTCCCCTATGTGTGTTTGTTTCTTTAAAAAAAAGAATGAATAATTATCCCATATTGCTTAAGAAAGTGTTATTATTGTTTAAACACTAAAATTTATTGTTTAAATACCCTAACCAAACAGCCGTAAATATTTCCTTCAACCAGCCCTAAATATTGATAGTAACTTGGTATATTTTTACCTCTAGCGAAAGTTTAGATTAGCGCAGTCTTCCTTCTCAAACTCAAGCATTCTGCACTGACTGCATGGTAAACAAGCATGGTGAAGTTTCCCTCAGATGTTCTCTTCGAAATCTTTTCACGACTACCCATCAAGTCACTTCTCAAATTCAGATCCGTCTCTCAACAATGGGGCAATATCATTGATGATCCACACCTTGCTTACATGCACCATTCTCGATGTGTTGAAGAACCCAAAATCCTACTTCTCGATCATCACACCCAAAAGGAAAAACCAATAGATGTAACAGTTACAAATGTTGGGGTCTTCTTGAACGCTGACTTGAATATAGTTGCAAAGTTCACAAAATCAGTGATATGTTACCTAGAGGATTGTTGCAATGGTTTGCTTTGCCTTTCAAAAAGTTATGATGATAGACTCTTGGTTTTGTTTAATCCTCTAAGGCAACAAGTTCTACCACTGCCACCATCTTCAGCCTCTCCTAAGCTAGGCAGTAGAAAATATGGATTCTGGTTCGATCGTCCAAAGAACACATACAACATTGTTGTTGTTGCAGTTTTCTTACGCGAAAGTGTTGACGAAAAACCATGCTACAAGTTGGGTGCTGAAGTTTACACTCTTGGTACAAGCTCATGGAGGCCACTTAGCAAAGGTCCTCCTTGCCGTTTAGTTGGAAAGCCTATATTTGCATGTGGAGCTCTTCATTGGCAAGGACCTAGTAAATATAATGGTGATATTGGGAATATTGTTTCTTTTGATGTTAGGAAGGAAGAATTTGGCTTGATTTCTCCGCCCAAATATGATTGCCTGGGATATTTGCTTGATCTAGGAGATCACTCGGCTATGGTTGATCACTCGGCTATGGTTGAATACTTTAATAGACACATTGACATATGGGTAATGAAGGAATATGAAAAGAAAGAATGGGTCAAAGAATACAAAATCGATCTAAAATCCCAAATTGAGAGGCAATATCGACATGGTGTACAGGTTGAAGTTATAGGGCTATGCAAGCTTGGCCAAATACTATTAAGGAAAAAAGAAAACCTTCTTTCCTATAACCTAGAGACTGGTGTGCTAAGGAACATCCCAATTCCAGGATTTGATCTTGAAACGAATGTCTTAATTTACATGGGTAGCCTACTATCAATTTCTAGTTTTCATCGAGAGTAATGATTTGAGGCTTTTGTTTTTCTTCTTGTTTTGCTGTCTTTTCAGAGTCAATTTATTTATCAATTAATTAGAAATATTTTAAATTAAATGCAAGATGATTGATTTCATATGCTTGGTTCACACATGATTGGAGTTTTGCTTGTATGTTATAATAGGTTTGGCTTACCTCTAATACTTTTTTAACTAGACATATCCTTTTATTTTAAATATACAATGACAAATGGTAGTGAATTTTAATCTCCACATTTTATTTAGTTAGTGAGTAATTTAACAATCTCTCATTAAAATAAAAGAAAATTTTTTAAAAAAAAGTACTGAAAGTAAGCCCAACCCTGTTATCATTAGTATCCAATTCCTTTGCCCAATGTTCGTTTAGGCTTCATTTAGAAATTTATAAGCAAATGAAAATGAATTGTATGAAATGATCATAAAAAAATGGAATACATTTATGCAAGGGAAAAGAATGAAAAAGAAATTAATAAAATAAAATTAAGTAACCTTACTTGGATGTTTACTCATGGATAGAAATCTTTTATCCCTCATTAAACCCAATTTCAACTAATGTCTTTTTTCCCATCAGTTTTAAATTAAATTCTAATTAGACTTATTTTGTGTCAAATGTCATTGCAATTAAATTTTTCATACTCTAATTTTATGCCAAGTATCCCTCCATTTTAAAAAATACTTCCAAACTATTTAAACAACTTATGAATTCAAATCCATTCATAACTACTTCCAACCATTTGAAACAAAACCAAACTATACCAAATATTCTTACCAAAACTTATTATTAATTCAAATTCAAACTTTAATGAAAATTTTATGAAGTTCTAAATAAAAGATTTTTCCTTATCAATATATTTTATAAAAACTCAATTTTCTAACTTTTTTTGAAAAATATCAGACATTTAATAAATTCATTGCATCACAATACCAAAAGTTATGTCAAGTAAAAGCCAACTATATAAATAAATCAACAAACTACATTTTGTTTAATAACTAACATTCGAAGTTACATACTCTACCAACTAACATTCGAAGTTAGGTGCAACCTTTAACATGTATCTAATTGCACTTTATCTCAAATGCATTTGTGCGAATGCAAGGGATTACAAGCTTTGTAAGAAAGAAGATATATAAAGTCAACAAAATTTTAAAAGAAAAGGACATGTATAAAGTTCGGAATAAGCTTCTTAAACATGTACAAGGCTCCTGGAATTGGAAGAGGTTTTTACTCGGCAAGATTTTGCAAATGGCAGGCTGCTATGGAGTTCAAAACCCATGAATTGCTGGCTACTTTGGCTCCAGTTGAACTTGCCAGGGCCTCTGCATCAAACTGCCTGCGGTTGATAATTGTAGTTTTCTTGCTAGGATCATATTCATCTGGCAGCTCAACACTGTAAATTATGAAGGTTTGACATGTTGAGGAGCCAGATAACATGGCTTTTTGAACCTCTGAAATAGGTTTTCTATGCAGAATTGTTCCTCCAGCAGCAATTACAAGGTCTTGGAGGTATCCCTTGTATTCGGGTGTAAAATCTCCCATGAAATAGAACTTACACCCATAGAAAAGCTTTGGTTGCTGCACGTGAAAGTGTTTATCAATAAAAGATGCAAGTTCACATTTTTTTGCACACAACCAGGTACGGACTTGTGCAAATGCACACACTTCTCATTTTATTGATTAGATGCTCAATCATGTAAATCAGTTTAAATGCAAGTGGTAACTAATTTCAGAATTATTTGCATCTTAGAGGGATGAACAGTGAACACAATAACCATATGAAGGTCTTTAAATAATAAGAATCCTCCCAGACTTAAGTTTTAGTACTAAGTATATTAAAAGTTAAAAGAGTAGAAACCTCCTCATTGTTAGAACATGGAGTGTTAAAGATGGCCAATGAAGAACAGGTCAAAAGCTATTTTAGATGAATCACAATTAGAGTATGCTTAAATGCTGTTAATTTATGAAAATTACAGGAGATTTACATCTTCTAGAGGAGTGTCTAAGGAACTATCATCGCCATTACAGTTTAAGGCAAGAAGCAACCAACCTGGTTGAGCAATCTTAGTCTTCCAAGTCGAGGGCCATCTCTGATCCCATGAGTGTCAACAGTAATTTCATAAGGCTCCTCATCAACAACTTGCATGACCTTCATGCAAGCCTTAATCCCTGTACAGACACATACATACACAGAAGTAAGCATAAACACATCTATATTATATACGTAAAATACGTCTGTATCTATGACTCAGCAAAAAATATTTATGTGTAGATTGCTCCAAAACATATCATGCTTTATGCTCTGTAAAAATATTGAAGTCTAATTCTTAAAGGGAATACATTCTGAATGGAAGGTATAGTCCTTACACTTATTTACCAAAAGGTTTCTAAATAGTACTTACACTCCATATTCAGTATCCACTTTCCCTCCAAGATACCCATCAATACTTTGAGGGTTCTTTTACATGCCCCATTTTCATCGGTTGATGCAATAACATGAGTGACACACGAATCCCACTTTTTCAAAACTGTAACTCCCGATAATCTCTCAAATTTAAAAACAGTTTCCTGCAATTCCAGCCATCAAGGAAATACTAGAAATCAGATTTCTTTCACAAAATAAATAAACAATATAAGCAGATTCTGTTTTACCCTCTCTGGAGCTGTGATAGCTGAACAGCAGAGAAACAATTTCTTTTGGGATCCACAAGAATTCCAGTTTCTACCAGTAATGTCATCAATTTTACTTGCAACATGATCACATTGAGTTAATCGCCTAAAAAGAAAAGTCATAAATGGAGAAATTGTAAGAAATGCTCTGATGTAATGCCAAAATAAGAGAGTGGGTGCTCTTGTGCCTGTTACTGAACACGTAATGGAAAAGGTACCCTTTAAGAGTGCATTCCTTCCTCCTTCCTTGAGATTCAGGGCTTTCACTGGGAAGCTTAGAAGAGGCATGAAGAGGGCATAACATGACGAAGTTATCCTATTTCAAGGGACAAGGGAATAAAATAAAATAAAAAGTTTTGAACAAAAATGTTTGGTACAAAATCTTAAATAGCACTTGAACCTCTATTTCACTTACGGTGTCCCATCGACATTGATGGATCAACTTTGCACAAGGAACATGGAAACTCTTGCGACAGCTCTTCTCATAACAGCCAAGTGATGCCCCCTTATTTCCACAGCAACAACATTTAATTCTCCGACTTCTAGTTAATTCAGCTTCTAGATTAATTGCAATATCATCTTCAAAATAGACATTAGGGGCCCTGCATTTATAGTTTTGAATACCTTTAATAGGATTGACAACATTAAAGTCATAAAATATTTGGAAATTAAACTAGAGAACCCAGTTTTTAAAATTGATCTTATCCTACTAGTCATGGTAAAAAACCACATAACCCTATTGAAGTTCATCTCAGTAGTAACTAGTAATAAATAAACACTTGAATAGCTTATCCTCATCCTAACAACCTGACTTTTTTCACTAGCATATTTGGCATAGACAGCAGATAATGAATCTATTAAAAAAATAATTTCAAAAACTACTTTGGATTTTTCTTTTTTAATCAAGAGCCATGCAACTTAAAAGATTTAACTAATCCAAGAAGCTATTATTTGCTCCAAGATGGCAATTCATCTAACCCCCATACAGACTCATAAGTACTAAACAAAAAGACAGCACCATGAAAACAAGCAAACACAGAAATTTGAAATCAATTCTTTTGGTAATGTGAAGGATCTTTACCATTCAGTACAATTCCTATGTGAGTGTATGACCTTAGATCCTCCATTGTGATCGGCAGCAACAGGCCTACCATTATAGTAGTGCACTAGTTCTCCTGAAGCCTGCATTTGGTTTGCAAATAGAATTGCTGGTTAATTGATCAAAATAAATTCAAGTAGACATAACGACAAAAAGGGCAATCATGTGGCCAAAAAAAATCGAGGGAGTACAGGATACCTCTGATTCTTCTGAAGAAAGACAGAAAGCACATTGAAACTTTTTAGAAACAGACTCACATTTCCGTAAGACTACTTCATTTATCCGAGAAGGTAGCTTCTCCACCACTGATGAATCATCCTGAACTTTGACATCAGGATTGCATAGAGTCTTTTCACTCATTTGGGTTTCCTTTGCAGAAACATAAGTATGACCTTTTTGGCTGTTGTTGACCAAATCATCCTTTAAAATGCCATCACCAGAAGCTTTCCTCTTTTTCCTACTTCTCAGTTCTCGATCACCAGACTTAGATACAGGGGCCAATTCTGGGATTTTATGCTCATTTTTATGGTTTTCAATCTTAGATGTTTCTTCAAGCATGTTGTCCTTCACAGAATCAAGCTTCCGTTTCTCAGACCTTATTAAGCAATCAATCTTCTTACGCCCTTTTCTAGCATTCTTCAAGGTGGAATTTTCATCACTGCCTTCTTTCTTACCTAATGAAGCAGGGGTCTCAGTTGCCATGCTTTCTTTACCATGCTTCAGAGTTTCTGTTCCCACAGAGACAGCATGAACATTTTTAGGTGTTGCTTTAATTGCACTGGTACCAAAACAAGTCTTCTTTCTCCTTTTCCTTGTCTCATCTAACTTTAAACCGTCTTTATTATCTTGAGTTGGCTCTTGGAAATAACTTTCTGATGCTTTATTCAAATCAACATAAATTTCAAAATCTGAATCTGTATGTCTTTTGGCAGGCTTCTTTCGGGCCATTTCACTTGCCTTCCCAATCTTACGACCCTTGTTAGATTTATTGCTCTCGTTTTGATTGTTGGAACCTTTAGTTCTGGGAGAGGACACATTGGACAGCTCATCTGCGGTAACACTTCTTTGTTTAGAATTCACGCATTTTGCATTTTCAGTGCTTTGTTCTTCACCAGCAGTCACACCTTGTAAGGCTACATCTACCTCATTTTCTTGAATTCCATTAATTTCTTCCACATTTGCAACCTGCTTTTCACTTCTAATTTTAGTAAGAGCCTAATGACTCAAGAAAGAGGTCTTGAGAGAAAGAACAAATGTATGAGGTAAAATGTACTGCTGCAAACAATGATACCAATACCTGTGTCTTGAAAGGACTTGAACAAAGTTCAGGAGAGCAAGGTCTTTGTGTCCATTCAAACATCTCGCTATCAAAAAGATCTGAAACAGTGGAGCATTTTCCATGTAATCCCCCCTACATTATATTAGCAAAACATAAGAAAACAAAAATATGGAATCAAACAATCGAAGCTAATATAGTGAAGAAACTCCATACACTACAAATAACTTGATCAAATCAACCTATTTTAGTTTGGAGATAGCACAATCCATGACAAATCGCATACGGAGATAGTTTCACTAGAAATTACAGGAAGAACAAATAGGCTAATTTTTCAAATTTGAGAAAATCTAAGAGAGTTTTTCAAAATCAAGAACCAGTCTACTTAGAATTTATCAGACATAATAAGTACTGATAATATTTTGCCACGTTAGTTAAACAATGTTACTCATAAGGTTTCCCAAGCTCATAATAAACTATGTACTCACAGTTGGGGTCAAATTGGAAGGGTTTTCATCATCTGAGTCTTTAATATCACTGAAGGCAGGAGCATCTCGCTGTGGCAGATCCATGAAGTGACTCTCATCAGTATGCTGACTTGACTTTTCTGCATTGTCCTCCTCCCTCAACCAAAAGAAAGGTAAAAGCACTGTTTCTCCCTTGTCATTTAGAGCAGAGTTCTCCTTTGAAGTGGTTGAACTTCTTTTAGGATCTTCTTTGGCAATTTCACTCAATTGACCTTCAAACTTTGAGAGCCTTGTTGGGGTTTCTGAAAGAGGACACTGCGGCACCTGAACCCTTTTCTTGGTTGGAAATGAAGGTTTCACAGAGATAGAACTAGTGTTTTTCATGTTGGATTTAAATGTTTTTCTTGACCCTTTTCCTTTCAAGGTATTTTGTTTCTCTGCAATATCCTGGCAATTTCCTATCATAACTTGTTCACCATGGTTGTCATCACCTTCGGCTTGCTTTTCTCTATCTGTAACATAAGAAAATGGTACAACAACAACAACAAAGAAAAAAAACAGCATATTAATTGAATTTTATGGGTGACAGAATAAGTATATCTGACTTGTATTGTACAAGGCAACAAACTGATGTTTGGACTAGTATATACTGCAAAAATTTGCATGAATCTCATATTGTTCTTTTGTGAAAATAAATCTCCTTTTGCATTAACGCCCTCATTATCATTTCGCAAGATATTTCATATGTAAGTAGAACTCACACTCCTATGGGATTGAATTGTAAACTGACCCTCCAACCATTTCTTTTTGGGAGAATATGTCACATGGTCCAAATGGTGTGCCATACTTAAAACATAGTGACAATCTTCATAGCCCATGAAAATGAAGAATCAGAGCGTTTTTATGGCAAAAGAAAGCACAGGAACAATGAACAGTGTCCAACTAAGAAACATATTTCCAAAAGATACAGGATATACAAATGTAAGTTTTGGTGAGAGAAACCACCTATGCATGTAAAATTTAATGTCTTTAAAGTTTAAATCCCTATATTATTTAATCCAATAGCAGCTGAATGATTCCAACATATACTTTGCATTATTCATATGCCACATGTGTGTGCTGAAATTCAACCTGATAATTTATTTGAAGGTGCATTCTGAGTGACAAATATATTGATTCCTGAAGCAACTTCCATGCTTTTGTAGATACTCACTAGGTTATCCATGTGAGGAGCAGGACGAACCTCTGCACCAAAAATTATTCATAAGCACTAAACACAACCGAACAACAAATACAGCAGCACTGAAGCCAGTGGAAAAGGCCATATGACTTTAAAAACACAACCAACAAAAACATAGTTTTGTAGTATTACACATCCAATGCTTCCAAACTGCTAACCAAATGTTACCAACAAAAGCATAATGGTTAACTAATCAAATTCAAAATTTTCTAACATCTTAAACTTTTGGAACAATCAGTAATTTATCATTGCACCAAAGTAGATGATCACGAGTTTGAAAATTTTCTCCGCTCTACCTCCCATTTAAAAACTGCATTCACCAATTTCTAACAGCTTAAGCTTTTACAAAAATCAATTATCTATCAACATCCAAGAACTTACTCATCTCCATGGGCTATATTGACTTAATGCTAAACCATATCTAATTTTCCACATTCCCATTTTATCGTGCTATCTCTAATTAGCCACAAAGGCAACATGTTCCCCAAAACATTATGGTACTTTACACAAACAGATCATGTTCATTACATTAAATGACTAAAACTATAAAACTGCCCTTGTGATAAAACTGAAAAGTCATGAGTCTCATACCTCTACGCCGATATGGGACTTTACAAACCGGACAAGAGGAGCCCGATTTCATCGATTTCGAAATGCACGAACTGAAAACAATCAGAAAAAAATATATATATTAGCTTCAATTATTTTAGCCAAATAAATAAATTGAACCCATTTGAACTGTACCAGAAAGATTGAACTCACTTGCAGAACACATGATTGCATGTAAGCGAAGCCGCGGAGTTTAGCAAACTCAAGCTGCAAAATAAAACGCGAGATAATTCAGCCTATGGGATCCCAAATTGAGATATCCACAAAATACACTAATTAAAATTAAGAATTTAAAAAGTGTCTGTTTGGCTACTCAGAAAATTTTGAGAAAAAACAATAATATTAATAAGGGTTTGGGCATTGGTAAAGAAAAAAGAGAGTGGATATACCAAATGGGGCACTTGAGTTCTCTGCCCATTTTTTCCAGGTGGGCCATCGGATCGCCCATTTTTTTGCTCCAGAGAAAGTTAAGGAAGAAGAAGAAGAAGAGTCTTAACACTTAAGTTTAGAGAATGCAAAAATTGAAAGATTTTAGGTCAGAGAAATTAATGAAACGAAGATTGGGGGAGCTTTTATTTTGTTCACAAAAAAGATTCTAATTGCTTTTTGAATTTTTATTGACCCGCCAAAACCTCTCAAGTTAACGCGCCTCATTTTGCTGTTGGCTGGTTAAAAAGTAAATTAGTAAACTATAGGGGGGGTTTTGAAAATAGAACAACTTTTAAATATGGGAAATTTGTGTTTGCAAAATTGCAATATTATAATCAGTTAAAATAGTGTGTTTTTCAAAACTTTTTTTTTTCCTTATATTTTGACTATATTTTTAATTTAGTCCTTAAATTATCATCGCTTTTACTTTCGTCCTTATATTTTTTAACTCATCATATGATTTTGGGATTTTTTTGGGCCAGCCTCCCATAGCCCATAGGAGTTGAGGACAAGCACTTGAAACGTGTATGAGATTTTTGGATCACTTTTTTGGAATTTTTCTTCTTTTTTTTTTTTTTTTTGTTTCTAATAGATAATTAAAAATCATAAAAAGTACAATAACTCAAAGAAAATTGAGAATACCAATGTATTCATGTTGAAGTGGATTGTGTTTCAAATACTTGCACAAAAAATATATATTAATTAGAAATGAGTCTTCTTGCATATTTATAAACCATTACACAACTTAAGTGATAACTTGAAATATAATGAACTAGGTGTTGGCTTGGTCTTGGATTTGTTATATCTTTCTTGGGCCTTAACCTTATCATTTTCTTTTTTTATCCCATTGGGCACCAAATCTGTACAACCAAGTCTGCACAATGACCGTTGGAGGTTTTTCCCTCTCTTTCTTTTAGCCCAAATTTGGTTTAGCCGACTAGTTAGTGACTTAGCTACCCGTTGGGTATCAAATCTGCACAATAATCGTTGGAGGTCTAGCCCATTAGATGGCCCACTAGTCTTCCTTGTGTTGGCTTATAAAACCCTTAGTTCCATTTTTTTCTCTTCAGATTTTTTCAACTCCTTACAATTGCATCTCTCTCCCTTTGTTCCACTCCTATTTTTCTACTCTTCTCCACAAAAATTCCAGCTTCTAATTTTTGGTTTTAAGAAAAGACAAATAAGGTTGTTCTTTGTTCTTCTTGCTTGGGTGTGCGTCCAACTTGAAGAAATTACTATATTCTAATCTTGGAGGATTGTTCAACCAAGAGAGCCATTCGCATTGAGTTCTACTTCGGGTGACATGAATCAACCTTTAAGAATAAGCTCTTTGCGTGATTCTATAGTTTGTGAGATCTTTTTAACTCCATCTTTTTTCTTTTTTTTTGGTGCTAATTTTTTAGGGTTTACTTTGTTGAATTAAAACTTGTTTATATTGCTATATTGCTATATTTTCCAACAATTCACACTCTCATATAACTTAGAAGTTATATTTTACTAAATTTAAGGTTGAATTTTATGATTTTCTATATATATGATAGGATTTGAACTTAAGGCGTCCGCCCCTTAATGATTATTTTTTTATCATTAAACTAAAATACTAATTGGTTTTTTATGCAGATGGAATTTAAATCGTAGTCTCTTATTCAAGAGCAACATACTTTATCATTTAAGGTGAACCAACTATTAATCTTATTTACATATAATTGCATGGATAGCTAGTAGTTACTTGTAGAGGGCCAAGAGTGACAAAAAAATTTATTATGTATATATCACAACCAATGCTTATGGGCAATGTTGGTAGAGAGGAGGGATGGGCTATTAAGTACAAGTAATGTAGCAAGCGACTCGCTTATATTCCTCCCAAGATAAGTACATTCCAGTGAATTAAGGAAGAGAAAGAAAATAAAAACATTGGGGAGAGATCAATCAAAAAATTCCCATTGGGCTGCCGAAGATGGAGGATCAAATGTCTCCCACTTGGTCGTGACAATAACAGGCTTTACTTTTGCGTTTGATATCTTCAGCACATCAAGGCTTTCAACACACTTTTGCACTCTCTTACCCTGCAAAATTAATATCATTAATATCAGCTACCTATATACAGGGCATAATTGTAGCACTACTGATGTCAATGAACAACTCAACTTGTGCATTTCAGGTAACACTATAGAAGATCACACAATTCACACCAGATTGAAACATAGCAGTGTAGCTAAGCATTAAGGTAAGGTGAATTAGCATATCCATGTATATTGCTAAAGGCCGTGAAATATTATCTCTTTAGGGAACAAGAGAGAAGGACAATAATGTGATTAGTACCATCGTAGTATGCAGAGATGAGAAGCAAAATAAATATGATATGGTAACTACCTGCAAATTCTTCTGAGCAGAAGCATCTCCTTCTGCAGAAATGTTATCTAGCTTGATTGCTTGTCTCATAAGCATCTCAATTAATGTCGTGATCTGAACTTCCGGTACCTTAACCCCATTGGAGATGGACTTTTCAATGGCAGAGACCTATTGAAGAGAAAAGTAATTATTTTCATATGGTTACCAAATGATTTTCTTATCAATAAGAGAGAGCATATTAAGTCATGATATGACATAAACTTCAAACAACCTTCTGAATAATCTTTCAAACTTTATGAAACCACCTCATTTATGGTCTGGCTAATGTAAATGCAATGTTTCTAACTTTCTACTTTGTGCAGGGAACATTGAACATCAAGATTAATGCTATGTTTCTACTTTATACGGAGAACAGTGAACATCAAGAGTGCTGTAGTCTCCAGAATTAGTTCCTTTCTTTCAAACTCTATGCAACAACCTCATTATGGGCTGACTAATGTAAATGCCATTTTTCTACTTTCTACAGGGAACATTGACGAGCACTGAAGATTAATTACTCGCGCAATGCAGGTCGCATTCAGAGCAAACATCAAATCGATTAATTATTTACAGTAAATCAGATCCCACTGAGCTACTCCGACCATAAGTTACCGGTATTAACTAGTAATGTACAACAAATCAGATTCATTCAGCCACTCTTTCTGTAAGCAAGTATTATTAACTAGTACTCGTACCTGATTATCCTTTTCCCTTTTTTTTTTTTTTCTATTTCTTTGTTCTTGAAAAAAAAAACATAGGTAAGAGAATGGTGGACCTAATGGCACCATAGTTACAATTTCTATTCCTTTATGAATGAAACAACCGAAATATTTCTTGTTTGGTTTCAATCATAAAATGAGTCAAAAAACCGTCTTATGTTGTTTGGCTCGCATGGAAAAAACTTAATGTTCCTTACAATTTTAAATAGTTATGAACAAAATATTCATTCAAAAAAAAACATACCCCAAATAAGAAACATTTTCTATTTTTATGTCATTTGAAAGCCCAAATTCAGAATCCACTTGAAAAATTAAGGGAAAATATGCCTGGCTTGAGCATAAAAGCCGTTTGGAAGGAGGAAAAAAAGTAAGAGAGAGTCAACAAAAGTCGGTTTGTGGAGAGAGAGAGAGGTGGTGAATGGAAAGAAATTACCATTGGGAGTTTTTTTTTTTTCCCCCTAGTAATGAGTTGATTTGGGATGGTTTGTTAAGTACATATGCATGTATTCAGCCAAAAAAGAAAATGTATGCATGTAAATATGGATAATGTTGTCTACAAAACAAACTATTTCAACTTGTTTCTTTTGTTACAACATATAATCGAAGGTTCTTGGAACGAGTTCATTACACTAATTTTTATATCTTTTATATTAAGGGTTATTTTTTAGAAGAAAATCTTACCCAAACTCTTAACAATAATATTAAAAATGTGTAATATCTAATTTTAAAACGAGACATTATGAATCTATCGTATTATATAACAATGATTTAAATGAATATTAAAGCTTTATTCCAACCTAATATTTGTCACCATTGTTTAGTTAATAAGTTATTATTAATTATTATATGGACCTAACACCTCTTTATAATACAACTTGCTTCAAGAGATATGATACATGACGTGACTCTTACACTTATAAGTCATGTACATCAATAAGTAATCCATAAGTTAGCTAGGGAACACACAGCTAAAGATGCAAGATGCAACCAAAATTAGTTCCTTAAAAGCTAATAAAATTAGAAAAGGGCGAAACTTCCATTCAATGCTCCTGTACATTGAACATGACACCAAACCGACACGTGAACTATTGTGGTCACATCTAGTATACAGGGAACAATAAGGATAGCCACACAACCCATTAGAAAATCAGCTGATACCTGGCAAATGACAATGACAATCTGAAAAAGAGTCTCTAATTATAAGCAGACATGGTGGTCCAGTCCAGTACCATCAGAACTTAGGAATGAGATTGGAGACTGGTGCCGTGTGGTCCATGGGACTATACCTGATTTTTCACTCTTTGTTTTTTAATAATTATAGTCCAACAAAGCCACCAGTGGCCGGGGACACTCCTCCACAGGCCACAGCCTAATTGCTACACCAAATAAATGAGTGGGCCCCACCCCAAACGCAACTTGCCGGTTAAGATTCTATGCCTAATTATCATGTAAGACCCCACATCACGCTCCAGCTGTAAGACCACAACAGTCACACTACTAAATCCACAATTCTACGGTCCACCCATCTAACGGCCCATATTCACCCGCCACAAATAAAGCCAATCAGTCAACCACCAATCATACACTACATACAGTAGTACACTTTATTGAAAAATAGGGTGAGTATTATTGAAAGGATTATGACTTGTAACTTATGTTTTTCTTATTATTAACTTTTTTTCAAAAATTTATTAATGTTTCAATTTATAATTAAAATAACATCATTTTTAAATTTTATAGACGTATAATTGATACTATTCATATAAAAAAATTTGTAAAAAATTTTGTATTACTAAACATGTTGATTTTCTTTAAAAGGTAAAAATGCACTTGCTTTTTCATTTTTTTTTTAATATTTGTGTTTAATTTGACTATAAAAAAAAGTCTTTAAGGAGTGTCTTAAAAACATAATTTAAAAAATATTTAATATTATATAAATGATTTATTTACTTGGTATAACAAATTATTTTAAACTAGGTTGAAAAAATAAAGTTAAATCTTATATAAACATTAAAAAAGACATACAATCGTCTCTTAAATTTACAAGTATGAAATGTGAAACAATGAATGATTAACTAGGTTTTTTTTTTTTTTTTGTCGAGTATCATAGTTCATAATTAAGCATAATTTCCTTAGGCCTGAGATAAAGATAATTTTTTTTTTTAGGAAAATACATTTTAAATTATATAGTTTATGGGATATAACAAATTAAATTTTCAATTTTAAAAAGTAACAAATTAAATCTTAATATTCTTTTAAATCAAATTATTAACTCATTTAAAGTAAAATGATTTTGTGTTTGAGGTTCAATACGATCTTATAGTTTTATTTATTATTTTTTGATATCTCAAATTTTAATTTATTAACTTTAAAAATTATACCATTTAATCACTCAATGAGTTACACTCCTAAACTATAGAATTTAAAATTTTAGTTTTCCAAAATTATTTACTAAAGCACAAAAATATACCACACTAAAAATAAATAAATAAATATATATAGAGCAAACTTTTAAAAAATAAAATATAATGCAAAAAAGGAAATGAGAGATTTTGCTTACTTGATCCGCCAGCTTATCTACCTCCATGGACACGTCCGAAATGGCACGATAAGCATTTTGGATTTTGGCATTCCTACGCATCTCGATGAATCTCCGCTCGATGCTTGAAGGGTCCTGGATTAGTACGAGTTTGGAACGGTCTTTGACTCCGCACGTGTCCAAGTAATGGCCATTCTCTCGCTCTTTCCCTCTAAACATTACTTTCTGTTCATCAGGCTGTAATCCTGTCTCAGCTGTTAGAACCTTCTTCACCTCTCCTGTCAAGTCAACACACACAATGAGTCATGACATATAAAAAATGCACAACAATTTTATAATATTTTCAAATTAGCATTAAAAAAAAAAAAATTAATTACATGCTGTGGTGTGCTCATGTGTCAAGGGTATTTTAATTTTGAAATGTTGTTGTATACTTGTATCCCACTATCCCTAGCTTTATTGAAATTTGAAACATATATAAATCACCTTCAACCTCTAACGTGGGTACTATGGTCATTTAAACATAAAGTAAGTACATCATTATTTTCCCTCCAAATTAGTCAAAAGTAAACAATCATTGCCATCGATGGTAAAAAAGGTTGTTTGGTAACCAAGAAAAATGGAAAGAAATTAACTAATTAATGTTATTTTAGTAATCATTATTCTCCAGGTTGAGACTTGAGAATGGTAATTGTACTTGTCCCGTTGTACCAATTTTGCTTCGTTTGCTAAAATCAGAAAAAAATAATACTCCAATAATATAACAAAATTCAAGAAGAGAAAAGAAGAAATAGATCTTTGCAATAACCATGCAACAAACCCCACGTAGTCGTAATTATAAATATCAAGCTTACTTTTTCGTTCCAAACCTACCTTTTCTTTTCCATAACATGATTAATCAAAAACAGTAATATCACACATTATCATTTGGAAAATGTCGAGCCTATTACAAAATTAATTTAAAAAAATTATAAACTGATCATGATATTGAATATAATTGATATCACTTTTTAACTGTTGAATTATGTTTTCACTCTTGTCATTTCCTTTCCTCTACTTTCTCAGCAGCCAAACACAAAACAATAACGACTTTAAGAGAAAAAAAAAAAAAAAATTTAGCAAAGATAGATCGGTGGAGCTGATCTTACCGAAAGTGGCACTAGAATTGACCGAGATCTCGTAGCGGAGGGCACCATAAGCAACACGAAGCCGTACATTTGGAGCTGCTGGAAGGTCCTTAACATTGTCGCTTCTTTTCTGGACCAACATTCCACCTGGCCTCATCTCCCACTCAACTTCTTCTTCTTCAATTCTAGGCAAAGAGGTCGTGGTTGTGGTTGAGCTCTCACTCATTTTACCGTACCCATTTGACCTTTTCTTCATCATTTTCAGGTCCAATAAGAAACCCCAGAGATTTTAATTTCCCAGAAAATATTTTCCCAAACTGTGTTTCTCTTTTTTTAGTTGTTCTAGGAAGTATGAAAGGAAAAATATCTAAGGGCATGAATGAATGAGTGTGGTGGTGTTCTCTGCCGACACAAACTAGAATTTTAACGTGGGATGTGGGGTTTTATAAATGTTCTTAATTTCTTTAAGGAAAAAAAGAAAAAAAAAAAGAAAAAAAAGAAAGAAGAAGGTATTTTTTTTGCTTAGAAACACATGGGAAAATGACTTGGAAAATGATTGACCAATGGGAAGAGCGCCACGTGTTTGTGCGTGTGAGATTGTTTGCAGTGACAGCTAAGCAGAGAGAAGTTGCCGACAGTCTAAGGAAGGATCCAAGAGAAGTGTTACTTGTACACGTGGCTGGTTTCAATAGGCTGATGAATGTTTCGGTCTTTGGTGAGATGGGGATTTTTTTTTTTTTTTGGTGTTTAGTGGTTGTTGGTTTAAGACTTTAAGTTAATTAATAGGTTTCATTTTCATATGGGGAGGAATTGAAGATGAAAAAAAAGGTTTATAAGTTAAGTTATTTGTGGGTCATACTATACAGAGTGATATGTGATTTTCAGATGAGGGTTTGGGCATGATAGGATCATCACAGCCGTTGGGTGAAATGGGTGTCATTTGATCGTGGGTGTAGGGAGTGTTGATAACATAACAACAAGCATAATGTTGCTTAGAGTTGTGATTTTGTTAGGAATGGATAATTAAGGTTTAACAGCCTGCAGTTAGCACTGTGAAATCAGAAAGTGATGAACCCTTTGACATTAATGGTTTGTTGATTTTAAAAATGCCGATGTTAGCAAGGATTTTTTTTTTTTTTTTTGGTAAACCAACGCTGAAGTTAGTGGGGGGGGGGGGGGGGGGGGTGGGGAATCAAAAGTGATTTTACCACAAAAATGAAAATCAAAATTCAAAAGTAAAAGTAATTAACCCTTAGTTGACTAAGGCTTTGTTTGAATGGAGAACTGGAAGAACGTACGGATAAAAAAGGAGGAAGATATAAAAAAGTAGAGAAATAGAAGAGATTTTAGTTTTCTCTCATAATATTTGGCTTGAAAGATGGAAAAATGAAATGAAAGAAAATTCTTTTGTTTTTTTATCGAGTTTTAATTTATGACATCTATTTCTTTTGATAATTGTGTTTTTTATCATCAAACCAAAACATCAATTAGTTTTTTATATAGACAATGATTAAATTCTAAATGTCTTATTTAACCGTAAAAATTTTTATCAGTTAAGCTAATTGGAACTCACGAAATAATAGAAAACTCATTTGTTTGGTTTATGAGAAAAGTGAGAGGATGGATAAAGCAATTTGTATGAATTTACTATTATGTCCATATTACATAATATATAATAAATAATTAGACACATTGTACAAGTGACACAATATAATTATTAATTTATTTTAACTTCTTTCTCTATATATTGATCTTTTATATATTAAAAATGAGATTAATTAAATTGGTTAAAATAAAATAATAAAAAATAAAGAAAAAATTTCTAATGAATTGTGGAACCTTAACGTTGGTATTGTATCCCAACAAGGAAAAAGAAAATTAGTATTTGCTCGCATAAATTTGGATAAAGATAAAAATAAAATAAAAGAAAATAAAAAGAAAAAGAAAAAGAAAAGAAGCTTCTTTTCTTTTTCTTTTTCTTTTTATTTTCTTTTAAGGTAAGGCTAATTAGAGCAAGTTCAATAGGACAAAATGGATGGATTTCATATATATATATATATATATATATGTATGTATGTATGTATGTATGTATGTATGTATGCGCTAGAACTCATCATTAAAATGGGGGCAAAATTGCCCTTTGTCTTTAAGCCCCCTTTTTTTATTTTTTATTTTCCATATTTTCTCCCTAAGTTGAGTGTGGGGGCCTTTTTTGTTGTGTTGGGCTGGGCCGCCTCTTTGTGATAATAGGCTCAAGTATTCTGGGTAGCAGGAGTTGAGTTCGGTCCAACTGGAACTCAACTTAGCTGGCTTGTGCGCAAACTGTACCTTGTCTGCCAGGAGTGTGCTTACGGCAGGCAGACCTGTTTTAGAGAAGCCTGTGGCAGACAGATACAATAAATTAAACAAAACCGCATATTCTGGAATGACCAGATGGTTTTTCAACAGAGAATGACCAAATAACTCATAATCACAATAATATTAATGACTTTTGCAAATAAAGTGAAAGGGGCAAATGATAAAAAAAAGGTTAATCAAAATATAAAGAAACTAAGTCCAGTCTAGTCCGCAAAAGCAAAACCAAAGAGGAAGAACGCCTCCTCTTAACACAATTAACCTCCAAGGAAAAGAATCCTGCTGTGGAAATTAATGGATTTGAGGAAGGCGGACCTGAATGGATAATGCCTAGAACGATTATTCACGGAAGAAAGCAGGGATTTGAGACGAAGAGAGGGGAAGAAACCTATCGGTGCATGCCGCTAACTTTCCTTTTTTCTTTCTATTTTTCTCTCTTTTATATTTTCTTCCTTTCTTTTCCCTGTGTTCCCTTTTTTGTTTACTCCCTTCATCTTTCTTTAGTGATTTCTATCACCGTAATTTCTTTAGTATTGTGTTTCCTCTTTGTTTTCCTCTGTATCTCCCCTGTTGTCGTTCTTATCCCCTGTACACGGCAAATGACTCCTTTTTATAGTGCCTACCGTGACCGAATTTTACTATTCTACCCCTTAACCACCTTTGTCTGGTCTGGTGTACTCGCCGACCATTATTGTTCCGTCTGCAACCCACTCCCCATTATTAGACAAAGACAACTATTTTGTCTGTTAGTCTACCGTGGCTCTTCTTCTTGCTGCAGTGCTATTTTTCTCTCTCTCTATCTTTCATGGCATGCACCTAGTAATTCCAACTCAGTTTTGCCTCTTTTGGGAAGTATGTCATCCCAACAGACGTATCTCCCAAAAGAGTTTGAGCAGGAACCCAAAACAGGTTTTTCCTTTTCCTCACCACCAAACCACGCCCTCTTACTTTTAACCCATGACCTCACCATGTCCCGTATTGGTTGGGTACAGGCTGGTGGTGCCTGGGTCTTGCGCATGCCTTCTGTCCGTATGCGTCTAAAGTCTGCCTGCTGCTCATGCGTCCACTGCAGTCTGGAGACTTTGCCTGCACAGCCTACCGCCCGTTTCTAGCTTTTTATGAGTTACTACTTTGATTTCCCACTTCCTTAGGGATTGAGCTTCATTTGGTACTGGGCTTTGTATTTTCTTGTCCCTTGTACACGGCAAAGGACTCCTTTTTATAATGCCTGCCGTGACCGGATTTTACTATTCTACCCCTTAACCACCTTTGTCTGGTCTGGTGTACTTGCCGACCATTATTGTTCCGTCTGCAACCCACTCCCCATTACTAGACAAAGACAACTATTTTGTCTGTTAGTCTACCATGGCTCTTCTTCTTGCTGCAGTGCTATTTTTCTCTCTCTCTATCTTTCATGGCATGCACCTAGTGATTCCAACTCAGCCTTGCCTCTTTTGGGAAGTATGTCATCCCAGCAGACGTATCTCCCAAAAGAGCTTGAGCAGGAACCCAAAACAGGTTTTCCCTTTTCCTCACCACCAAACCACGCCCTCTTACTTTTGACCCATGACCTCACCATGTCTCGTATTGGTTGGGTACAGGCTGGTGGTGCCTGGGTCTTGCGCGTGCCTTCTGTCCGTATGCGTCTAAAGTCTGCCTGCTGCTCATGCGTCCACTGCAGTCTGGAGACTTTGCCTGCACAGCCTACCGCCCGTTTCTGGCTTTTTATGAGTTACTACTTTGATTTCCCACTTCCTTAGGGATTGAGCTTCATTTGGTACTGGGCTTTGCATTTTCTTTCAGCCCATGTCTTAATTTACTTGACTTCCTGCCACATTACTTATTACTCCTGCCGTAATGATTTTACCCCTGCTAGGCCTCTTTTAGGCCTGCCGTTTCATTCTTTCTCCCAATGGCTTATCATGGCCACTAGTGTTCCTACTTATGGGTTCCAATGTCCCTTTTGTTTTCCCTTGGACTTTCTCCGGCTCATTTACTTTCTTTGGACTTCTTAGGCCCATTTACTAACTTTGCATTCTCATAGGCTTTTACTAATTTTATTGGGCTTCCCCGACCCAATTTTCTCATTCTCATCCTTGGAGCTCATGGGCTTGCCATTAACCCCCTACTTTCTTTGTTTACATTGCTTTGAGCCTACCGCGGCCCATTCTCACTTTCTATACCACATACTGCCCATGGGTGCCATTTCTCTCTTTTCGGGCCTTCTAGGTCTATTTGCTTCCTCAAGACCCATTTGTTTATATTATGGGCTTGTGATCCATTATTCCTGCCGCTTGGGCTTAATAGTTTTGTTCCATACTTGCTATTTTTTTGTTGCCCGTGTTGCTGGGTTAAGCTTCCTTCTCTTTATTCGAATTCCAAAAAATGACCCTCAACACTGAGGAAATGTTTTTGGTAGGTTAAAGGAGAAAATGCATTGATCCCACCAAAATCCTTCATCTTTTTCTCCCAACCAAATAACACAAAAAGTAATTTTCTCTTATATTCTCTCCTCCCCCTCTTGGCATCCTCCCTTTGATCACCACAACCAAATAGGCTCTAAGGGTTTGGTACTATATGGCATCAAGTGAACTATGACGCCTTTTAAGAGCAATTTTCTTCCTTGTGAACCAAGGTTGTCTCAATACATTTTGAATTCTAATGTGATAATTTTAGTACATTTTATATTTAAGTATCCTTAGGATGGGTCTCTGCAAAACACGAAACGACGTCATCTGACATGGGCGTTGATCGAGTCATCAAAGAAATTGAAACGACAACTCACATCAGGGGTGGCGCCACCTTAAGGCCAGGGTGGTCTTAGGCTGACCCTGACTTGAATTTTTTTTTTTTTTTTTATATATATAATAATTTAAAATTTTTTATTTGTCTACCATTCAAAAAAAATTTAGAAACACCCTCAGTTTTTTTTATGTCAATAAAATTAAATTTTGCTCTATAATTTGTTCTACATTCAGTGGATGAATGATTGCTTGGTTGTGTACATTGAAAGAAATGTAGCTTGTAGCATTGATAATGAGACTATCATGCATCAATTTCAAAATATGAAAACTTGTAGAAGGTAATTGTAAATTTTATGTATTTGTGTGTTTTTTTTATTGTTGTTGTTGTCAATATATGTGTACGTTTTTAGACCCCTTAACACAAGTTGTTTAACCTAGTTATTTAGCCAAGTGATTACTTAGATAAATTATTTAGTTCTAGGTTAACACAATAATATCATATCATGCAAATAATAAGGAAATATAAAGTACACCATGATATGATGACCCAGGAAAACCTAACCAGTAAAAAACTTAGGGAGGATTTAACCTAACTATCCTTAAGGTAAAAACGGATCTACTATGAAAGAATTGAAATTTTTACAATAGAACTTAGACCATTAACATCCTATTGCTATCTCGAGTAGAAAACTTACTACCACAACCGCGTGACAGGTCCGAGTCCACGAACTACTTCTTTCTTTGATCTACAGAAATCACAAGTTCTCCTACTTGTGACTTTATAACACCTCTCAAAGGTTTCAGATCTTCTTTAAAGTTCTTTGTGCAGCAACTAAAGAGATCATCAAGTTCTTGATGCAAATCTTGATCTTGACAACTCTGTGTGTGTATGAAGGTAAACACCTCTAGATCTCATATAATATTCAACACACAACTCTCCAAAGACCTCTAAAACGTAGCTAGGGTTTTTCCTTTTGTACTTGAAGTAAAACACTTAACCTACACGTCATATGGGCTTGGGCTGAATTGGAATTTCTGCAGAAAATTAAATCTGCACAAGTTTCGATCGATCGAGTCTAATTTTTGATTGATCGAGCCTTGCAGATTTTGCCCAATAAATCCTGCAATTACTCGATTCCAATTTTACATTAAATCACACTTTGAGCAAGTCTAAACCTAGACTCTATGTTTTGATCATGGTTTGCTAACATAATACATATTGAAGTTCTAATACATTAGTTCCTAAAGTCTTAGAACCTAACAATATGAATTTCTCTTTTTATTAAATTGTATATTTATACTTCTTAAGGAACACCCTGAGAAAAATTTATGGAGCTGCCACTGACTAACATTGTTCTATGCGGGCATAAGTTAGGTTATTAATTGATCTGAAAAGACAGCATTTGGGTATGCTTTATGACTAGTTTTCCTCATTCATTCTAATCACACGTTGTCGTTCCATATTCAAGTTTTTCCTCTAAATCTTAAAATAATATTTTTTTTTCATGGTTCTTGCTTTAGCACTAGTATCCAGGGATGCATACCAATCTCAATTTTACACCATAAAAACCTACTTTATCTATTTTAGCACTAGCATTAGGGGTGTAAAAACCATCCAGCTGCTATTTTTCCTCCTAAAACTTTAAAACCAAGCTCCATTCGGGTATGCAAACCCAAAACTTTTTCCATCCTTGCTACAATAAGTTTACATATGCAACCTAACTGTTCATGGGGTTGTAAACAAAAATATAATATGTTAATCTCTCACAGTCTCTCTTCTTGCATATATAATATCTTTTATTATTTTATTAGATAATTTATATTATTTTATTTGATTGCATGTAAAAATAAAAACTAAGATGTAGGGTGAGTTGTAAAATGTGTTGGAAAAATAGATAAGTGGTGTTTGAGGATATAAAATATGTTTTTTTTTTTTTTTGGCATCCTCGAATGCTAGTGCTTACTACCCCATTTTACAACTCACTCAACATCCCAATTTTTACTTTTACATACAACTTATTAAAATAATATAAACTACTACATTAAATAATATAAACAATTCAATTACCCCAAAGGGAGAGAGAATAAATTATATTATTTTGTGTTTACAAACTCGTGAACAGTAGTTTGTAAATATAAGTATCTACTATTCACAGATGCTAAATTATTTTAGATATATGTACCGGGTTGGAGCACTTTTTTGGGTTCTCAGTTGCTAAAATAGCAATTTCAGAAGCTTTACACTCCAATGCTAGTGCTCTAGTTACTTCACTCTTTGATGCAACAGAAGGAAAAAAAAAATCTCAAATCCTTCTTCAAGATCCGATTCAATCAAAAAAATTGGAAAATTGTTATCTTCTTCATTCTTACTTCCTTAAATCATCATTGATGATACTTGCGGATTATTTTCTTCCAGTCTTGCTTGTTCTTGAAACCTTGCCAATATTTATCCTCTAAAATGCATCTTCATGTACTTCGTGTATATCACTGATAAAAGGAACACCTCTAATGGTGACTTATGATGTTTTTTCATTCGCTGTTCCAATAGCAAGATGATAATTATAGTATGAACTTGACATCACGATCCAAGAAGTTGTCTCTTAGTGTGTGTTTGGCAAAAATTATTTTTACCAACTTATTTTACTATTCAGCTCATTTTTGTTATTATTCATGGGACAAAGTTTAGCTACAAAATCGATTGTAGCCTTAGACTACAAACTCACTTAATATCTTTTTATTGGAGGTGAATTTTGAAAAATCCACCATTGGATTGCATCTTCTTTTTATATCCTCCATGTTTGCAAAATTTCAAGAAAATTGAAGATCAATAGCTATGTCATCAATAAATTTTTAAATTGCAAGTTTTTGTAATTTAAAATTATGCATATAATATAAGATTATAGATTATATAGTAAATGATATTCGATTGATACAAAAATTAACATGTGCATTAAGAGCATAAAAAACATGTAATTCAACGGTTAGATTTTTAAAATATGCAGTAATATTTATTTTATTAAATGAGTTTGTAGCCTAAGGCTACAACAAATTTTGTAACTAAACTTTGTTCTTATTCATGAGTCACACTGCACTTTTTGATACTATTCATGAGTTCCACTGTACTATTTCAACTAACTTTTACTTTTATCTACAGTACTTTCAACAAAAAGTTTTCAGTTTCAGCAAAATAAGCAGATTTCAAACAGGCCCTTAATTTGCGTTTGGCATAGCTTAAAAGCAAACTTTTTTTACTATTCAGCTTATTTTTGCTACTATTTATGAGTCCCATTATACTTTTTGGTACTATTTATGGGTTTCACTATACTATTTCAACTACCTTTTAGCTTTATTTACAGTACTTTTAATAAAAAAATTTCAGTTTCAGTTAAATAAATTATTTTCAAACAGATATTTAGTGGTCTCAAAAATAAGTTTTAACAAATTTTTGGAATGGGTGGGTGGATGGAATAGGAGGGTGGTGGGAAATTTTGTTTCTTATTCAAAACCAACCATTGGCTCTAATAACATCGATGGTGACTAAGGATGAGAGTCTCATGAGAGTGGTGGTCATAGATGTAAAATATTATGTCCTACGCAAAAGACAATGCGACTTTTCGGTTTTTTTTTTGGTTGATATGTCCTACACAAAAGACAATGCGACTTTTTGGTATTTATATTACTAGACACCACCATTTGGCAGAGAATATACTCCCCCCCTCCTCCTAAATTGTTAGTTATGTTTAAAATATCCAAAATTTTAGGGGAATATTATTTATTGGAGTATCTTTTTTTGTTAAAAAAATAAGTTTCAAAAATTACCCTCAATAATTTAAACTTTAGTAAAAGAATGGCATTGAAATTTTAAATAAAGTAAAAGGGTAAGTTAGGAAATTTATTCATTGACTTTTCAAAGAGGACTATAGTTTTGTACATCTCAAATGAAATAGAGAAACAACAATTTGGAACAAGAGGATCCAGTATCAATTAGCGAACAAATATATCTCTACCAAGAGTAATAACTCTATCCAAAAGATATAACTCTTTGTTGAATAAATATAGCATTGTGTGAAGTAACAGCATCTACTAGGTAGAGAATTTGCATACATGAAGGCGCACCAAATTATGGTGTGATCACCCATAATGACCATACACTAACACTTCATTCTTTACATTCTTTGTGTGTTATTCGAATGTTTTCATATTTGAAATCTAATGCTGGACGCTATTCAAAAGTTTAGAGCTTGAATCGATAAATTTTTAAGAGTTGTTGAGTTTTGATACAGGCAATATAGGCTTTTTCATCTACTAACCTTATCCCTTTCAATTTCCTTTTCCATTTCTTTTCTTTTTTAATTATTATTTACAAGTTATATTAAAAAAATGTATACTTTTATCCCTTTTTATTATTTTTTTTTAATATTCTTAGACCCTTTATCTTTACTTGTTAGATTTCAAACAATATTTTGTAGCTAAAATTTTGGTTCCGATGTAAAAGCTCTCCATATCCTCTTTTATGCCTATAGCATAATACAAAAACAGATGCACATATGGAATGAATTTAAATTTTTTTCTAATTTTTGACGTATATTTAAAATACAAGTTTATGTTTTTTTTTTTATAGGAACAAGTTTATGTTTAAGCACATGTTAATGTTAAACATATTTTTTAAATTCATTAAAAAGTAATTAAATTCCAGTTGACGTTTTTATAGTTTGAAGTTACTATTAGAAGATTTAATTCTTTGGTATATTAGTTGGACATCATTTGTTGTAATATTTACAACAATTTCTAAAAGTGGTAGTCAATACTTTTCTTTTAATCAAGTTATTTTTTTCTTTTTCTAATAAACGAACATATTTAAAGAACCTTAAGGATTAAGGGCTCTAACGTACGCGTAGAGAATGATGTAACAAAAAGGAAATTTGGAAATAATTTTTTTTTTCATCTTTCAAATCGATCTGTTAAACATGTGTTGACAGCTATAACAAATACAGCCGCTACATTATATTTGCGGTTTTCACAGTAGTATCCAATAGCTACCTTTGCTAATTTGCCAACTCATTAAAAAACATAATGATTTATCTAGAAATGGTAATTGCACCAGCTTGCAAGTATAATTGAAGGAACGACTATTGAAATTTAGGAATTGTAAGTGCACCGATTGCAAAAGTACTAGTAGTCTTATTTTTCATAATGAAAGAATGGCAAAAATGTCGTACCTCAAGATTTACCTATGTTTATAATTGTTGCTATTATTCCAGCTGCTATCACTGTTATTTATTTGCACCATGTGAACCAAACTCACATACAAATGGTCTTTGACAAGTTCATCTTCATGTGTTTGAGTCAATCCTAGTTTACGTGTTTGCGATAATTCTCGCTCAAAAGGGCAATGAATTATTGCAAACAAGATATGTGGTAAGCGCCATGCATTTAGAAATATATCTTTACTCTTATCTCATATTATTTTATTTGTCCTCTTCTAACAATTTTTTTCTTTACATGTTAGATTTTTTTTTAAAATATTTTATAGCCCTACTTTTAGTTTTAGCATAAAGAGATCAAATAGTTTTCTCTTTTATGTGTATAGCATAAGACACAAAACATGTAAATATGGAATGAATGTAAAAAAAAATTATTCAATATGGTTTGAATATAAGTTTATGTTTATTTTTTTATAACTTTTTTCTTTACTTGCTAAAATTTAAAAATATTTTGTAGCTTAATTGTTGGTTCTATCATAAAAGGTCCCAATTTTTATATTTGATGGCTTTAACATTATACAAAAAAATATGCATATGTGGGATAAAATATAAAAAATCATTTAATTTTTTTTTCATATATTTAAAATACAAGTTTATATTATATGTTTAACTACATGTTTATATTAAAAGAAAAGGTTTGTTAAATTCATTTATAATAACAGATACTTAAGTGGAAGTTTATATTTTTATAGTTTAATGTTATTTGTAATAGTTTAAATTATTGAGAGTATAAAGTTGGAGAGCACTTCATGTGTAGAGCATTTGTGAATAGTTTTTTTAAATAAACATTTATGTAAACATTAACTTATTTTTTAGACATGTGAGAAATAAATTAAAAATAATTATTTACATTCAACCCATCTGTACATATTTTTGGTATTATAAAAGTTGATACTTATATAAATTTGATGTTACCCATTTTAAATTTTTTAAAGTAGAATTTGAACATTATTTGTTATCATATTTGTATTAATTTCTAAAAATGGTAGCCAATGGTTTTTCTTTCAATTGGTAAAGAGACATATTTAATGAATGTTAGGGATTATGGTAAGTTTGATGTGATTAAGATTTTGTTGACTTTCCCTTCTTTAAAAGTTACTATGACTTTTGAATGAAGTTGTAATGTATTTTTATGTTAGAACCCATTTTCTTCTCTCTTATGTGTGTGTGTGTGCGTGTGTTCATCAGAAAAAGAATGGATGATTGTCCCACATTGTTTAAGAGAATATGTGGTGTATAGTATAACTTGTCACATTTTCTCTCAAAAGTTATCATGGTTTTTAGGTGGAGTTGTGGTGGGTTTTTGTGTTAAAACCCCTTTCACTCTCCCTTGTGTGTGTGTGTTTTTCTCAAAAAAAAAAGAAAAAAAAGAAAAAGATTTTGTTGACTTCTTAATATAATAAGTTTTTTTCCCTCTCTCTTTTTGCTAAGAGCCTTATTAATTAATTGGTTGATATCTTTTTGTGTTTTTAACAAAAACATTTAAGTTTCAAATGCACCTCTCCTAGCTATCTAATTATAATATATATATATATATATATATATTTTTTTTTTTTTTTAATTCCACATTGTATTTTAGTTTTTTATTTCTTCCTTGCATTTATTTTCCTTTTGTTCCCTCTCTACTTTTTTTATTTTTACTTTAGATTGCTTTTTATTTAAGTAATATAGATGTAAAATTAGGATTTTTTTTTCGTTAGGATACGTATGCAGCTTAAGTCTCTATGTACACAATTGGCTGCCATAAACCAAAACCCTAGTTTTCCCTACTTTCTTTCCATAAATGTGCTCATATGTGACGTGGATCCAATGTATGTTTCCTCATGAATGAACTCATATGCTCTATTTCCTATAATTAGGTAATATACTATTTTGATGATTGATTCTTAAGGTTTGTTTGAACTTAATTATTTCATTATGATCTTCCATGCTTAAGAGGGAAGTTAGGGAACCAACTTAGTAGAAGCCCAGTGAACTGACTAGATAGTACAAGTTGAGACTAATCCATCATACTAGGCGACACCCAAGCCCGCCTAGATGACACCTTTCTAAGCCTATACCCTAACTCTAGAGAGCCTAAAGTATGATTGAATTACACCTTTGCATATGGGTCAACAGAGTGATTCTTGGAAATGGTAACTCCCATCTTTGTCTAAACCACAAGTTAGTTACGTACTTCCAAATCCTTGTCTAGGACAAATTCATATTGGACTATTGGTGTTTTGAATGAAATAGTATGGAAAATGCGGTGGCATTCATTGGTCATGCTTAGGGTGCTCACGTATGATATAATGAAAAATTGGTGTTTTGAATGAAATAGTGAGTCTCTTTGGTTGAGGATTTTCTAAGGAAGTGAATAGGATATATGTTTTTTTAGAATGATGAAGATCAAAGGGTTTGAGAGAGGGCCCCCTTTATGAATGGATGTCCCTATTTATCCAAGATAATTGGTAGCCATATGGGTAGTGTATTTAGAGGATTAAATTTCCATCTTTAATCCCAAAAACCCTTGAAAAGTTAGATGATAAAAATAATAGAGCAAACAAAATCTTGTGCAAGTTTAGTGTAGAGTGTTCCCATAAAAAAAAAGCTAGTATAAAGTGGCGATTGACACTCATGTCTCATGGATCAGTACTATGTTGGCAAGTTAGAGTGTCGAGTAGAATGTTTGACCCATGTTTTTACTAGATTTATATTTAGATTTTATGGTAATTGTAGAGGCCTGCACTAACAGCCCGGCCCAACTTCACTGAGAATGGGGCTGTATGGAGGCCTAGTACAATTAATTTGAAGAGGTAGGTTATCAATGCCAACCTTTCAAGCCTAGGTGGTTTCGTTTGATGATTTAGAGAAGAATATGCAATTAAAGAACTAGCTTTAGAATGGAGTAACAATAGGAAAAATAAAGATTCTTGTATAAATTCTTCCTCGGGCTGGTTTGAGGAGCTTTAATTCATAAGATATCAACTTCTCAGTTACAAAGTTTTTTATTACACTTTATATTTCTCTCTCCAATTTTTCTATCCCCCCTTTTTGGAGGAGTCCATTTCCCTTATATAACTACCTAGATTGCATCCCAACCCTCCACTTGGACAGCTATTAATCTTCACTTGGATGCTTGTCCCATCACGGCCTTGTTGGAGGTGGTAGGATATGTTGCAAGTTGTGAGGGCACTGTTAAGGGGTCATTCTGCCATTAAAGCGGCCATCTGAATTGGTGCAATGCATTAAATGCGGAGGTGATGGGTATTTTATCTGGAAGGTTCCTCCTTTCTTCACTTGCACGTCTCTCCTTCCCTTCTTGGCTCTCAACCTTGTGGCCTTGGTGATCAATCTTCAGTCCTCCGAGGGGCACTTGTCCCTTGGGCTCCTCGGCAGTGGCGGCTCTAGGAATATTTTATAGAGTGGTCACTAAAAAACTTAAATTACACAAAATTTAATAAAAAGACAATTTTAATATATCAACGTCACAAAAAAAACATGCAAATACATGAAATATTAAAAAAAAATTGTACTAACAAAGAGAATAAGAAAAAAAATAGGCTAATAAAAGATATAGTGCAAATTGAAAATGCTGATATGAGAATAATAAAGTGACCACAATAATTTCATAACAAATCTTATACAACAAGTTGTTAGTCTATTATTGGTGGGTAAAACATGTCAATATTGAACCTGAATTAGAATTAGTAACAGCTCACCACATAAGATTTATTGCGAAATTATTGTGAAAATGTTGTGGATGAAACATTACTCTTATATTTATTAAACTTAAATTCTTATGATTCTCAAGTAAATGTGTTCAACATTTTTATTAAGGTGGTCAAAATAGGTTAATTTAGTATATAATATATTTTTTTAAAAGTGTATATATATATATATATATATTTTTTTTTTTTTTCAAGTCAGGGTGGTCACAGAACATGTTAGTTTAAAATAATTATTTATATAATTTTTTTTTTGCATGTATATATATATATATTTTTACAAGTGAGGGTGGTCCTAGGACCACCCTCACATACAAGTAGAGCTGCCAGTGCTCCTCAAATGTGTCACTCTCCTCGATTTCTTTGACAACCTTACCTAGATTGGTTTAGGCCTGTCTTGACATATAGTTGGGATGTACTACCCCTTGGGCAGGTTTTGTTCTATGATCCTCTTTCTTCAGTTCCTCACCTCCCACAGTAATAAAATCAATGATTTAAATTACATATTTTATTAGTCTTAAAGATCATTAGTTTACATATTGCACTTGATCAAGGTAGAATGATGTTTTTTCTAAAAAACAAATGTAGAATGATGGTGTATCTTAATTATTAGCTCTTTGTAGAGGGCTTTTTGTGTGTTATGCTGGGCTGCCTCTTGCAGTACTATTATTTGTTGGAAAATCTGGTTTTGTATCTCATACAAAACACACAGCGGAAGCAACAAACACGGATCTACTTCAATTATGAAAGATAAACATGTAACCATGAATTCTAGAATAAAGAATAGAAAGCGTACCTTGATGTAGTGAATTTCAAAATAAAAATCAAACGTTCTTGGGAAGACTTTTAATCTTCACTCCAATTCCACTTGATGCCCAAGATGTGTGGTCTCTCAATTGGTAACAAAAGGATGATTAGAGAGTGACAAAAACTCACATATACACCATTTCACAATGATGTTACTCTTATAAAATATTCTGAACGTTTTTCCCTTTTGTATCTAACCAATTATCTAATTGGGCTGGCCTTTTGGGCATTTCCAATTGGGCTTAAGTGTGTGGCTTGGAGTGGGACCAAAAGGGACCAATAAGACACTAGCTCCAATGGGCCTTGGGCTTTTCTGTCAACTCTTGACAAGTCCAAAGTTACCATTAACTATATTTAATACCACTATATAAATATAGTTGCACTCTAGGCCTTATCAATAAATTATTTCCCAAGATTTTATTGTACATTCAACCCCTTCATTAAAATATTCGTAGTAATACAAAGTCATAAATATAGACTGCCACTTTGAAGATTACTACATCTTAATCCTTGAGTACCCGGTTTAATCCTTTATGTTATTCATCATATATTTATGAAATCCAATTCCATAAATATATACTTTAGTAACTCTTTACTAAAGTGGTTGGGCCCAACACTCTGAATAACTAAACCCATTAAACTTATCTCAAGGGAATATTTTATATCTCCGTGAAGAGATTATGAATTCCATCTTGAGAATATATGTTCCATCAACACTAAATGTGGTTGCCCAACATACTGAGGTTTTGACTGTAACTAATAGATCTCACTCCTAATATATCAAAGCAACCTACATCTCATGATCAGGTCCATTATTCTCTCAGGATTTAGAGTTGATGTAAATAGAAGTCGTGAGATTTATTATTCAATTGACAGTCATTTGGAGAATAATAAATCTCACAGCGGTCCAGTTCAATATGTCTTAACTCTTAAAACATATCAACATACTAACTAGAAATCTCCATTTCCATGATCAAGACAAATCATCGTAGTTGATATGTTATAGTCTTCGCAGATGAAATGTCTAATTTCATCACCGACTATAAACTAAAACTATGAGTTTACAAAGAACTTGTAATTTATATCTTTCTGTGACTTTTCATATAAATCACATACTATGCATCTCATGGACTAAGATAATGTCCCATTAGTTCATAAATAGTCTCATATGATTAAACAATTTAATTATTTATGACATGCCAATAAATTGGATTTTAGGGCACAAACCCTAACATTATTGTACTTGGCTGGGCTGCCTCCTGCGATACTAGACCCAAGTGTTCTGAGTAAGGGAGTTGAGACCGGTCCAACTGCAACTCAACTTGGTCCGGCTTGTGCGCAAACTATGAGTTCGAAGACCAAGGAAAGACGCTGCAAAGTGGGCTTATCTTCTGTTTCTGCCGCAGAATGAACTTTTCTCCAGTTTCTGCTGCAGGATTGACTTTTTTGTATCTGCCGCTGCTAGTTTTTACCGCAGGATTGACGTTTTTGCTGTAGAAGGAACTTTTCTCCAGTTTCTACTGTAAGTTTGACTTTTTGCTATACAGCAAAACTTTCTGCCGTAAAGCCTTCTGCCGTGCAATAAAGCTGTTTGCTGTGCATTAAAGCTGTCTGCTATGCTTTAAAGCCTCATGCCGTGTAGTAAAACTTTCTGCCGTGAATGACTACTCTTCATTTTTACTGCAGAAATACTTTTCTACTTCCTTCACATAAACAAATCTAAAACTCAAAGAAAATACCCATTAAACAAATGTTAGTTTAAATGGGTTAGCTTATTCTCAAATATATACATACATATATTTGTAAATATACTTATACGTATTCACATATACAACTATAAAATATATTTTTTCAGATCATGAGAAACAACGTTTATGTATATATATACTTATGGCAGGATAATGATTAGTTTGTGTCAAAAGTATAACACGTAATAACGAATAAAGAGGAAAGCTTTAGCAGAAAAGGTTTAGCTTGTATAATAGTTAACACGGTAAATATAATAAAAAAGTGCTATGACAGAAGAACTAGTACAGCAAGTAAAGACACCACAGCAGGATAACTGATGTGGCAGACATGATAAAAAACATGCTACAGCAGGATGACTAAATACAGCAGATATGAGTTATAATGAGAAAAATAAAATATATTTGCAATCAAAATCAAGTATTAAATCTTCCCATAATATAAGTAAACCAAAAAGGAAACCCAAACTCCAACTTGAACAACCTTTTCCTAGGCTCCTGCCATAAAAGTTGTGCATTTTGGAGAATAGGTCTAAATGGCTACTGGCTGTTAATTTTGGAGACTACAAAGAGTGTGTTTGCTAAGAGGGGTGGGGTGCGGGGGGGGGGGGGGGGGAAGACGGTCTATTGATGTATGCCCCTATTCCTGCCGTGTTTTCTCTTTTATTTTTACCACTTTCTTTCTTTCTCTCCGTTCTTTTTTACTCTTAGTTTCTTACTACTCTCCTGCCATGAGTTGTTCCCACTTTTAGTCTTTCCTTTTCCTGGGTCTCTCTCTCTAAGTGCTTACTACTCTTTTACTATGGGTTTTTCCCCTTAGGTGCTCCCCCCTACGTTCGGTCCTCCTTCCTCTATTTTTTTCCTCCTATCTTCTGGTCCCCTTTTTCCATGGCTAGCTCTTCCTTTTATAGTGAACTGATTTAACAGGATTTCTCCCTTTTACTCTTAGGGATTCACCAATTGTTTTTGGTTTGTTGTGGGCATCCATTCAAGACTACCCACCAACCCATTGGTTGCCCCGGCCATTACCTCTGCTTAAAATACGTCAGCTGCACCATTACTCATTTCACGACAAAATTCCTTTTTGTTTGTTCTTGTTGTATACTTTTACCTCTAGGTTCAAATGGGTAAGGATTGGACTACTCACTACCTAGCTCTATGGCATGCATCAGATGGTCCCAACCATCTATTACTTCTTTTGGGTAAGATACCATCCCAGCAGGATATATTACCAAAAGAAGTCATGGTAGGAAACCAAATATAGACCCCCTTTTCCCCTCCACCACCAAACTACGCCCTCTGAATCCCTTTGAACATAGGCCCACCTCCCTTGTATTGGCTGGGTACAGGTTGGTGGTGCTCCGACCCTTCTGTCTTTGTCTTCTTTCGTTCCCACGTTGTTTCTGCCGTAGCAGATGTTAGGATTAGTGCCCTTAAATCCTATTGAATGATGCTATGTATAATATTAAGTGTGACATTGTGTTTGACATTATGTATGACTTAATATTGTGTTTAATAAATTTGTTTTATTATTATCTGAAATAATGGTAACATGAATATTCGGACATTATCATATAGTCCATGAGATGCATAGTATGTGATTTATGTGAAGAGTCACAGAAGATATAAATCACAAGTTCTTTGTAAACTCAGAATTACAGTTCGTAGTCGGTGATGAAATTGGACATTTCATCTGCAAAGACTATAACATATCAACTACGATGATTTGTCTTGATCATGGAAGTGGTGACTTCTAGTTGATGTGTTAATATGTTTTAAGAGTTAAGACATATTGAACTGGACCGCCATGAGATTTATTATTTGCCTAAGGACTGTCAAATGAATAATAAATCTTATGACTTGTATTTGCATGAACTCTTAATCCTGAGAGAATAATGAACCTGATCATGAGGTGTAGGTTGCTTTGATATATCAGGAGTGAGATCTATATTAATGGTCAAAATCTCAGTATGTTGGACATCCACATTAAGTGTTGATGGAACATGTATTCTCAAGATGGAATTCATAGTCTCTTAACGGAGATATAAAATATTCCCTTGAGATAAGTTTAATGGGATTGTTATTCAGAGAGTTAGGCCTAACCACTTTAGTAAGTAGTTACTAAAGTATATATTTATGGAATGGGATTTCATAAATATATAATGAATAACATTAAAGGATTAAACCGGGTACTCAAGGATAAAGATGTAGTAATTTACAAAGTGGCAGTCTATTTCAATAACTTTGTATTACTACGAATATTTTATGAAGGGGTTGCATGTATAATAAAGTCTTGGGATATAATATATAGATAAGACCTAGAGTGCAACTATATTTATATAGTGGTATTAAATATAGTTAATGGTAACTTTGGACTTGTCAAGAGTTGACAGAAAAGCCCAAGGCCCATTGGAGCTAGTGTCTTATTGGTCCCTTTTGGTCCCACTCCAAGCCACACATTTAAGCCCAATTGGTAAGGCCCAAAAGGCCAGCCCAATTAGATATATTGGTTAGATACAAAGGGAAAAATGTACAGAAAATTATTGGTAAGAAAACCACCATTGTAGTGGTGTGGAAGTGCCAAAGCAATGTAAAGAAAGTAGGGGTTAATGGCAAGCCCATGAACTCCAAGGATGAGAATGAGGAGATTGGGCCGAGGAAGCCCAATCAAGTTAGTAAAAGCCCATGGGAACACAAAGTCAGTAAATGGGCCGAGGAAGCCCGAGGAAAGTAAAAGGGCCGCAGGCCCAAAGAAGAAAGAAAGGGACAATAGAGCCCATAAAGTGAGAACACCAGCAGACTATCTTAAGTCACTAGGGGAAAAAGTGAAACGGCAGGCTTGAAAGGGGCCTAGCAGGAACATGTTGCCATGGTAGGAAAGGCCAAAGCAATAAAACAAGACATAAAGCATAAAACGAGAAATGGGCCAAGAGAGATGTACTAAGAAAAGCCCAATCCCAAAGGGAGGTAGTGGAAGTGCAAACAGTCCGCATAAAAGAGTCAAGAAGAGTGGCAGACGAATGAAAACAAGGCGCTATGAGCCGCAGGCCGGCTTTGAACACACGTAACAGGGAGCATGCGCAAAGCCCAGGTGCCACCAGCCTGTACCCAACCAATATGGGTCGTGGTGGGGCTATGGGTCCGTGGTAAGAGGTAAGGGGGGGTGTGGTTTGGTGGTGGGGAGGGGGGAAAGGATTTATTTTGCGTTCCCTGTCCAAACTCTTTTGGAGGTATGTCCTGCTGGGATGACAGACCGCCCAAAAGAGGTAAGATTGGAGAGGGAACGTTGGGTGCATGCCATAGGAAGAGAGAGAGAGCATTTAAAGCCACAGCAGAGAGCAGTGCCACGGCGGACAGAAACAAAACAAACCTGTCTTTGTCTGACGAGGGCGAGTAATGCGCAGATGGTGGTCAGCAAGTATGCCCAGACCAAACAAAGGCCGTTAGATGGTAAAATGGTAAAAGAACAATCACGGCAGGCCCTATAAAAGGAGCCTCGCCGTGCCCTGTAGAGAGGACCGAAAACAGAGGAAGAAAAACACATAGCAAGAAAAACTAAAAGGAAAAGGAAAAGAAAGGAAAAAAGATAAGAAAACAAGTTGTGAGGATAATAGACATGCACCAATAGATCTTTTCTTTCCTCTCCCCCTCAAAATCCCACTCTCTAAGGGATGATGAAGCGGTAGAAAACTTTCTTCACGCATCAACCATTTAGGTCCGATTCCCTCAAAGTCATTAATCCCCACAGCAGGATATTCTCCTAGGAGGTTAGTTTCATTGAGAGGAAGCTTTCTTCCTCTTTGGACGATCACCATTGCAGACTCGGTTTTGGCTTGATGTTTATCTTTTGATTAAACCTTCATCATTGTTCAATCCATTGTTCTTTTCTCTTCTTTTAAAAGCCCTTATTATTATTATTACTATTACTGCTGTGACATTCGGCCATCATTATCATTAAAAGCTGCGACACTCTGTTTATTCATTTTGTTATCATTGTATCTGCCTGTTGTATTTTTGTGGTAATAGCTCTGTTTGCCGTAAGGGGTGTTCCTCGCAGATAAGGTTGAGTTTGTGCACAAGTCGACCCAACGTGAGTTGCAGTTGGGCCGGTGTCAACTTCCCTATTCAGAAACACATCAGGGCCCATCACTTGCAGAGGGCAGCCCAGCCCAAACACAAAAAAAGGCCCCTACATCAACCTTTATACCGAATTTCAATTTAGTCCATAACCTTTTAATTGTGCCAATTTGGTCCCTAACCTTTTTAGTATTGTGTCAATTTAGTCCTTGCTGTTATTTCTTAGATGGAAAAAGTTGATGTATTAAATGGAACAATAAAAAATTATTTTCTATGCCACATCAACTGCCAATTATACCGCCACATAGTTAAAAAAAAACTAAATTTAAAATCTACACATGCGAGATAAATTTGAGAAACTAATAAGAAGAATCAAAGTGCCTGGAAGTACCATTGCACACCCTTAGTGCGATGGTCACTCCACAAGTATAAGTGCTTGTGAGGTGTGGGGGCAAGGGCTAGGGTTCAAGTCTCTAGGAGCGAGTTTCACACACACATATACTTAGATTAGGTTAAAGTAAAATTTCTAGTATAAAAAAAAATAAATAAATAAAAAAAGCCCCTGAAAGTTCCAGCCAATCCACAGTTACAGTCATATTAAAAAATATTCAATTGATTATGGCTATTTGGTTGGATAGCAGATATCATGCTGGCAATGATTGCAAATGAATGTTGATGAGTGTTCTGCCTTGGCACAACATAAGATGCATAGGAAGGCGCGCAATGGAAAATGAGATTCTTTAATATTCTGACTAAATGAAGATGCGAAGGTAAGAGTTTTAGTCCACAATTCCAAGTAAGATTCATATAGATTGCATTATTTAAAAGCATTAGATGATGCCGAAAATCATCAGTGAGTCATATGGTCCTCACATGCTCGAAACTGAACCTGCGAAATAGAAACAAAGAAGACCTTGCAGAGAGTACTAGTGTGGTACTAGCCAAATACCCTCTGAAGGTTAAGTTAGAGAATTTTCACAACTTTAGAGTGCCAAAACTGGGGTAAATTATGCGTACCTTGATTTGTGAGGGCTTTGAGATTTTTATAGTAGTGTAAAGCTGAACTTCGTTTCTTGGTGGAGAAGATCTTTCCTTGTAGGGAAGATCCTCATTAATGTATGCACTTTGCAAGATCTTTTCCTTGTAAGGATTCCTCTGATTATGGTTAATTGTGGGATACAAGAAATTTCCTTACATAGATATCTGTGGGGTTCAAGCAAAGCCAGGCTAGACTCGTTTGCCTTTTTAACCCATCGGCCTCTCCACATCCATCAGTCATATGCTCTGTCCTAGCATTCTCGTCGGCTTATGGAGATGCCTGCCGAGTCTCCTTGGGGTCATCCATTATGGTGTCGTCGGCCCAACTCTTCTGTTGGTTTCCGTGAAGTTAACGGATATGTGGGCGTCGACGACCTTTTTCATGACGTTCTGGGGGTATTAAATTTATGGCTAAAATATCCCTATCAGCATTAAAGCATAAACATGATCAATCAACTGAGAAATGTCGTGGGAAAAAAAAGACGCAACACAACAATGACGAAATTGAAACATTTGAAATGTGTAACTCAGAATTAAAATAATTGAAAGTGAAAAAGAGGAACCATACTGACAGCCACAGCCTCAGAGGCCATGCCAGCCTCTTTGATCTGCAACTTCAGGGATTTTAATGGAGACAATGGAGACGAGATGGACTTTAGGGATTTTAGAATCTATTATGTGCGCACCCGAAACGAAGCTGCTGGGCTCACAATCTATTTATGCGATGGGCTTGGATTTCCTACACTGGGTCGTTCCTTTGCTGAGACTAATCAGAAACTGTTCTATCCCTTTGTGTTAACCTTATTTTTTCCTCTCTTTGCTCTCCAATTTTTCAACAACCTCTCCCTTCCACAAGATCCTTGTATTTATAGTGAGATGCTAGTGGGATAGTGATGATTACGCCTGACGCTAGTGCATTTGGAGGTCCAATACAGATGGTTATAGGTGGGTGTTTAGGTGGGAGTGGCCTTGGAACTGGTTCCCACTCACTGACGCTAGACGGATACAATTCCTGGTCGCAAAGGCTCGGTCGTGAGTTCCCGGGCATAACTGAACTTCCCCTGGAAGTATCCTCGGGGGATGATGCAGGTTCGGACAGCCCGCATGGGCGGCTAAGATCAAAATGCCCTCCCCCGAGCTTGCCAAGAGTGTGAGGTCCTAGTGGGCCTTAATGATCAAACAGGCCCAGGGAGCCCGGTGCCACACGGCCAATTGGGCCTTAATGATCCAACGGGCCCAGGGAGTTTAGTGCCGTACATTAGCCCCTCCTTGTTTCAACCCCCGTTCTCGGGGGTGAATCAAGGAACCTGAGGGGTCGATGGCCCGGCCAGTAAAATTTTCTCGGCCATTAACGCGCTTCTCAAAAGGCGCATTGAGTCTGATAGGCTGTCATTATTGCCTGACGTTTCGCGAACCGAGGCGTCGCGCGTGTGGCAGTTGACGCGATGGCCCGTTGGGTTTCCCGCCATCGGCTTATTAATTGTCATTTACTCCTCCCCTATCCCCTATATATATCTCATTCAGGCATTCTTCTTCACTTTTCGCATCCTTTAATCCCCCACCTTTCATTTGGCTGAGCACTTCTCCCTGTGCGTTCCTTCTTCTAGTTTAGGACCTCTCTTCTTTAGAGCCCCAAGTAAGTCTTCTTTCCTCTCCTCTTTGATTACTCTCTGTTTCATTCTTTTGGACTTGTAGGTCGTAGCTTTCCTTTTTAGAGATCCTAGTTTAGGAAATGGGTTACTCTTATCTCCTTTCTTCTGAGGCTGCTTTGGCTACCTTTAGGGCCGCTTTCAATGTGCCCGGGGACGTAGATATTGCATATTGTCCCGAGGGTGATATAAACATTCAACGGCGCCAAGGCATCAATACTGTTTTCTTCCCATTAATGGCTATCCTAGAGGGCGGGGTTAGGTTCTTGGTTGATCCCCTTATCCTGAGAACCCTTAGGTTTTACGGTCTTTGCCCCGACCAACTCCCTCCCAACTTTTACCGGGTGGTGAGCTGTGTCAGTAGGTTGAACCAACTGTTCGGTTTAGAGTTGAATCAACATGATATTAATTTCATGTACAGTCCGTGCAGCAATATCAATTCGGATTATTATCTGAAAACAAGGGATATGAGGGTACGACTAAACTCATGCCTGCCTGATTCCAATAGAAATTCGGCGGGGGAATTTGTACGGGTGAGCGGTAACTGGTTTGCCGAAGAGCTCCCCTGCGCGTTTTCACCGCGCGACGTTGGTCAGTACTGAGCATCCTTATTTTACCTTATGTTTAATTCTCATCAGTGAGTAATTCCTAACTGACTTTGTATGGTTTTTGCGCAAACAGCAAAAGGTTCAAGCCGGACCGCCGAGTGGTGCACGTTCACGACCTAAATTTTGTGCTTAGGTCGGAGATCTTCGTTCATTCGGACGGACAACTCCGAGCATCGCATCTAATCCTCGGTATTGACCCCGTGTACTCCACCTGGCAAGCGTTTGTAGGGGCCTTTTTTGTGTTTGGGCTGGGCTACCCTCTGCAAGTGATGGGCCCTGATGTGTTTCTGAGTAGGGAAGTTGAGACCGGCCCAATTGCAACTCACTTTGGGCCGGTTTGTGCACAAACTCAACCTTATCTGCCAGGAACACCCCTTACGGCAAACAGAGCTATTACCACAAAATTACAGCAGGCAGATGCAATGATAACAAAATGAAAAAACAGAATGTCGTGGCTTTCAATAATAATGATGGCTGAATGTCACAGTAGTAATAGCAATAATAATAATAATAATGGCTTTTAAAAAGAAAAGAAAGCGGATTAAACAATGATGGAGGTTTAGTCAAAGATAAACATCAAGCCAAAATCAAGTCTGTAATGGTGACCGTCCAAAGAGGAAGAACGCTTCCTCTCAATGAAATCAACCTCCCAAGTGAATATCCTGCCGTGGGGATTAATAACTTTGAGGGAATCGGACCTAAATGGTTGAGGTGTGAAGAAAGTTATTATTATTTTTTTACCGCTTCATTATCCCTTAGAGAGTGGGATTTTGAGGGGGAGAGGAAAGAAAAGATCTATTGGTGCATGCCTATTATCCTCACAACTTGCTTTCTTATCTTTTTTCTTTCTTTTCCTTTTCCTTTTAGTTTTTCTTTCTATGTGTTTTCCTCCTCTGTTTTTCGGTTTCTTTTACAGGGCACGGCGAGGCTCCTTTTATAGGGCCTGCCGTAAGCATTCTTTTACCATTTTACCCTCTAACGGCCTTTGTCTGGTCTGGGCATGCTTGTCGACCACCATCTGCGCATAGCTTGCCCTCGCCAGACAAAGACAGGTTTTTATGTTTCTGTCCGCCGTGGCACTGCTCTCTGCCGTGGCTTTAAATGCTCTCTCTCTCTTCCTATGGCATGCACCAAACGTTCCCTCTCCAATCTTACCCCTTTTGGACGGTCTGTCATCCCAGCAGGACGTACCTCCAAAAGGGTTTGGACAGGAAGCGCAAAATAAATCCTTTCCCCCCTCCCCACCACCAAACCACACCCCTCCTTACCTCTTACCACGGACCCATGGCCCTACCACGACCCATATTGGCTGGGTACAGGCTGGTGGCACCTGGGCTTTGCGCATGCTCCCTGTTATGTGCGTTCAAAGCTGGCCTGCGGCTCATGGCGTCTTGTTTGTATTCGTTTGCCACTCTTCTTGATTCTTTTACGCGGACTGTTTGCACCTTCACTACCTCATTTTGGATTGGACTTTCCTTAGTACATCTCTCTTGGCCCATTTCTCATTTTATGCTTTATGTCTTGTTTTCATTGCTTGGCCTTTCCTATCATGGCAACATGTTCCTGCTAGGCCCCTTTCAGACCTGCCGTTTCACTTCTTCCCCCAGTGACTTAAGGAAGTCTGCTGGTGTTCTCACTTTATGGGCTCCATTGTCCATTTCTTTCTTCTTTGGGCCTGCGGCCCTTTTACTTTCCTCGGGCTTCCTTGGCCCATTTACTAACTTTGTATTCCCATGGGCTTTTTACTAACTTGATTGGGCTTCCTCGGCCCAATCTCCTCATTCTCATCCTTGGGGTTCATGGGCTTGCCATTAACCCCTACTTTCTTTACATCGCCTTGGGCCTGCCGCGGCCCATTCTCACTTTTTCATACCATACATTGCCCATGGGTGTCATTTCTCTCTTTCCAGGCCCTTTAGGCCCATTTGCTTCCTCAAGACCCATTTGCTCGTGTTATGGGCCTGTGTTTTGTTATTCCTGCCGCTCGGGCCTAATAGTTTTATTCTGTTCCTGCCACTCTTATTGTCTGTTATACTGGGTTGGGCTGACTTTACGAAAATGACCCTTAACATTTAGCCCCCTGAACATATGGAGCGTTCTTGCGATTCATATGTGAACGAAGGACCTTTTTGTCTTTTTCACTTTTTCTTTTTCTTCGCGGGCTTTTTGAAACCACGAACTCTTTCCTGCACGTACAGGTATTTTTTTTTTTCTTTTCTCTTGCCGTGAACAGTGGTGACTCTTCGGATTTCCCAAAACGGTAGTTGCTTTAAGACATAACTGCCGCCTCATTAATTCCATCCTCTTTTCAATGGCAGACCAGTCGCCTCCCTTCACGCCGGCCTTAATTACTCAGGTATTTAAGAGAAGAGTCCCTTCCCAACGCAGACACAGATTCCTTTTATTTCAAAACTTCTTCCTTTCCTTACCATTTTCTTCTTCTCGAACACCCATCCCTTTCTTGCTCCGTTCAAATCCTCACGCCATGGCGCCAGTGAAAACTCCGGCTTCTTCTCGCCGCAAAGGGAAAAGTGTCGCCGTGGACCCTCCAGTCGAACACGAAGTGGAAGAGGAAGAGGCGCGCTCCGATTCGGACCATTCCAAGGAGGAGGAAGCACGACGCGACCCAGACAGCGAGTGCGCCCCACTGATTGATCCTTGGTACAACCTTAGTCCTCATTTTCCTAAGGCTCCTGGGGAGTATGTGCCGCCGCCGGTGAACCGTGTGTGGCTTGCTCTTTGCCGGCGAAAGCCTGATGTTTCTTGGGCTCTGGTGTCTTCCTCCATCTCTGACTTGGTCATTCGCCAAGGTATCACCCTCCCCGTACCCATTCACTTCGAGTTTGGGTCCGGCACCGCCTTGGGTTGGAAAGAATGGGTTGATAGTGAGTTGTCAGATACCCATTTTATGGGTTTGCTTCAGAGGGCCGGTGTTCTGAAGGCCGTCGTCCTTTCCCAAAGTCTTTCCAACTTTAGAGACCTCTACAACCTCCGCCATTTAGTTCGTCGATGGTACTCCACCACTCACACATTCTTCTTCTCTTGCGGCGAACTTACGGTTACTCTTGAGGATGTGGCCAACCAGCTTCTTTTGCCTATTCTTGGGGACGCTGATCCTGCCGCTATTGAGCTTTCCCCCGAAGAGGAAGACATTGAAGCGGAGTTGAAGAAAAGGATGGCCGGAAATGCCAAGCTGTCTTTTTGGGTTAGTTCTTCCTCCAAGTTTTCTGCTGTTGCTCGCCGTGCTGCTTTTATTGCTTTTTGGCTTTGCAAGTTTGTTTTCGGGTCCCCTCCGCATTATGCCATAAAGCCTTTATATTTTCGTCTGGCTATCAAGATATCTGCTGGGGTGAGTCTGCCGCTAGCCCCCATGTTTTTAGGGCATTTATATGTGCAACTGGACATCCTGCGGAGTGACGAGAGTCAGGCTGGTTCTTGTCACATAGTCGCCTCTTCTGTACATAGCACTATCCTGCAGCAGCTGTTGTTTGAGCGTTGTGCCTAATATTTGGCGAAGTGTAGGCCCGTCAGATTTGCTAAGGAGAAGTACCATTCTTGTCCGCGGGCCATCACTGATTTTTGTGGCAGGTTTGAGCATGACTTTCCTTTGGCTTTTCGTTGGTCTGGTTTGAAGCCCATAGATTATTCTATTATTGAGTCTTTTGATAAAGGTGTTGGTTTTTCTTGGAGAGCTTATAGACAGTTGCGTCCTGGTTACACTTGTGCGGATTCGGTCATGGGTCCATTTGTTGATACCGTTGGTACTACCACCCCACTGGCTGGCTTTGATGAGGTGGGCATCACATATTTGGCTGCCACCAATCCTGGATGGCTGCCCTACTTGGCAGATGAGGGTGTCAGATTTGTTCATTATCCTGCCAACCGAGTGAGGAGACAGTTTGGCTTGGATCAGGATATTCCTGATGATCTCTCCTTCCTTGCGGAGTCCCCTACTTCAGCCAGACCCTTCCTGCGGCATACTGCCTTTGCCTTTTGGAGAGAGCGTTTTAGTGCCGTCACAGTTGCCGGTTCTTCGAGGGAGGGCCTTTACACCGCTGCTATGCATCTCTATTGGCAGCTTGTTATGAACTCGTTTGATGCAGAGTTAGCCGGTAGTCGTGGTTTCTCCCTCATACCTCCTGAGGGGCTTAGTATGGTCATCTCTCCCAACCCTCGGTTGCTCCTTCCTTCTAAGTCTGTGCTGGCTTATGCTAGGAAACAGAATCGGTCTGCCATTTTTGAGTGGAATGAAGAGGAGAGGGGGTGGTATTGGCACGCAGGGGATTACCCTCCAGGTTGGGCGAAGAAAGTTAAAGTGGTGAACATTCCTACATCAGCTAAGTCTGCCAGTAAGCCTAAGTCTGCCGTTCCTCAGCCTCTTGCAAGTGCTACTCCTGCCAGCAGAACAAGAGGCAGTAAAAGGAAGACAACTCCCCATCCTGTGTCTGTCGCTCAGCGAAGATTAAGTTTCCAAGACTTTTTCTTGTTTTGTCTTTCAAGTACACGTATATATGTATATATATCTTTTCTCTTTTTCTCTGACTTCTTCTGAACCTTGGCTGTCTTTTTCTTTGACTCACTTTCTTATCCCTTTTGCTTTTGCAGTCCAAGCAAAAGGAGGATACGTCAGCCGCTCGTCCCATTATACTTGAGGAACCCGAATCAGGGGTACGTTTCTTCTTGCTCCTGCACTTTGCCCAATCTGCTACATTTTGTTTTTGGTTACTTCATTCGCTCAAGGTATTAACTTGGCCCCTCCTACTTCTTTTCTTTGCTCTTTCAGGATGAGCCTGAGCCTCTTTCCATATACCGCCCTACGGCCGAGGAGCTTTCTGCCCCCATGGGCACTCTTATGGCAGGCTCTTTTGACGGAGGCGAGTTTGCTGCACCTGCTCCTCCTACGGCCACTATCTCCCCTACTGGACCGGTTCCCATGGATGAGGGTACTCATACTGGGGAGGTTAGTGAGGCCATTCCCACTCCTGCCATGACACCTCTTGAAAAGGAAACCACCCCTCTTGCCGTCACTGAGACTGAAGTCACCCCTGCTACTCCCCTCGTCATCTCCACTGGTGACCCCTTCGCCGCTCTTTCTCAGGCAGTGCAGGGTGTTTCTTCATTGGTAGTCACCCCTTCTTTTATTCCTGTTTCTGCCACGCGTGGGTCTCGTGCTGAATTGTCCTCAGAGGAGTCTGAGGAGATCTTTGAGGATCCTGAGGATGAGCCTGGCCTGGGGAGGAGGATTTCTGAGTCTGAGGAGGAGGATATTGTTCTGCCCGAGGCAATGGGTATGCACTCTCTTTTTTTTTTTCTTCTTCTTCCTTTGTTAAGCTTTACTCATTTCCTTTTTCATTTGCACGTCTATTTTTCTGCTTGCAGAGACCTTTGGGGAGTTAGGCATTTCAGCGGGGGTGTCTGCGGTAGCTTCTCCTGCTATACTCACAACACCTATTCCTGCCATATTTACAGCTTCTGTTTCCGCGGTTCCTTCCGTTCCTGCTTCTGCTTTCCCCACAGCCCCTATTACTGTTAGCTCTGGTAAGTTTCATGTCTCATTCCTTCATTTCTTCTCCGCGGGCTTCTCTTCCTTTTACTCTTGCCAAGGTTCTTTACTTCAACCTTTGCATTTTCTGGCAGGTCTACCTCCTTCAGTGCTTCCTCAATTTGAGGTGGGCAGTAGCTCTACCACCCTTCCAGATCCTGCGAGCGAGGCTGCGGCCTTCTTTGTGCGCTTTGATCAGTCTGAAGTCAACGACCTTGATCCTGCTTCTTTCAGGGGCTCCGGACCCCCTTACATAGATTTTCATGGCTTCAGAGTCCCTGCAGACTGCGCTCCTCATTTGGTGATGATCTATGATAGTCGTGGGGACTTCATGCAGGGATTCAGACTTGGCCGATCAGTCAGAGAGCATTTCTTGAGGATGTTGGGCAGCGTGTTGAACGACATCGAGCACAACTTCGTGGATACTGTCTCCACCGAGAGGATTCTGCAGTGGAGAGCCGCGGTACAGGAGCTCATCAGTGTTGGCTTTGCAGTGGAGTTCATCTTGGATCACCTTCGAGAGATTGCCCGAGCAGTTTTCATGAGGAGAGTTCAGCCTACCGTTGACGTCATTGATTCTCGCCTTGCGATCCTGAGGAAGGAAGTGGCAGATTTGGAGGGCCGCCGAGAGCGTCTTCTTTCTGGTGTGGGAGGACTTGGTCGTTTTGGGGATCAGTCACTTATCTCCGGACTTTATTGATGATGTAGTTGTTTCCCGTTTCGTAGTTTTTTCTTTTGCCTTATTACTCTACTCAGTACATTATGCTTTTTCTATAGCACTTATTTGGGTTTGTTTGCCACAGTTTGGGTCTTGTAATCTAACTTCATGATACTATACTTATGATACTATACTTTGCTACTTTTGCTATGATATATGATAACAAAATACTTCGTGCTTTTCATTGCAAGAAAGCAAGTTACAGATTTTGACTTGTGACATAGTCATTTCTTGAAAGACAAAGAACAGAGTAAAAGAAAAACATGATAACTTTCGGTAAAACAAAAGGGTAAGGGATAATCACATTGCTTTTCTCCTTAGGCGTAGTAGTATTTCAACCATTTCCCGTTGATGGGATCCATTAAGTCATTTCCATCCATCTGAGTCAAACGGTAGTATCCACTTGGATGTGCTTCTCTTATCACAAAGGGTCCTTCCCACTTTGGTGCGAACTTCGATGGTCCTGCCAGGCCTCTCCTAACGTAGTCTGCCACCTTTAGGATCAGTTGTTTCCGTAAATATTCTTTCCTTAGTCATCCTGCTGTAAGCCTCAGTCATCTTTTTCCTGTATCTGTGGCTGTGTTCTTGAGCCTTTTCCCTCTTCTCATCAAGTCCTTCCAAGTCTTCGCATCTTTCTGCCGCAAAGACTTCTCCATCATTCTCCTTTTCCTGCATTTGCATGACTCTCAGGGATGGGGTTATCTTTTTTGTGGGGCTTACTACTTCAGTTCCGTAGACCAAAGAAAAAGGTGAAAAACCCGTGGCTGACTTAGGTGAACTCCTGTAGGCCCAAAGAGCATCTGGCAGATGCGTTGCCCAGCCTCCCGTGTATTCTTGGCTCATTTTACTGATGATTCTTATGAGGGTTTTGTTGGTTGCCTCCGCTTGCCCATTTCCTTGAGGGTAACATGGTGATGACCGGTGATATTTGATTTGATAAAACTCTAGCATTTTCCTCACCTCGCTATTCACAAAAGGTGTGCCGTTGTCACTGATGATCCTGTGGGGGACTCCAAACCTTATGATTATGTTTTCTTTGATAAAGTTTGCCACTGCCTCTCCTGTGGCTTTACGAAGTGGCACTGCCTCTGCCAACTTGGTGAAGTATTCTGTAGCTACTAGTATCCATATGTATCCTCGCGACGGCGGATTCACCGATCCAACTAAATCAAGCCCCCAAGTGTGGAATGGCCATGGTGTGACCATGCTATGCAAGTTCTGTGGATGAATGTGAATCAAATTGGCTTGTACTTGGCAACTGTGGCATCTTTTCACAAATTCTGCCGTGTCCCTTTTCATGGTAGGCCAGTAATAGCCCATTTGCAGCAGGCACCTGTAAAGCTTCTTCTTTCCCTGGTGTTCCCCACATTTCCCTGAGTGTACTTCTTTTATCATTTCCTTTGCCTCCTCAGGGCCCAAACACCTCAAGGGGTTTCCCTCATATCCTTTTTTGAAAAGGATCTTATTGTGCAAAAAATAGCGCGTTGCTAGCCTCCTGAGCTTGTATTTTTCGCTGTGCTTCTGTGGCAAGACTCCTTCGGTCAGATACTGTATAAATGGGTCTCTCTAGTCCTTGCTGATGAACACAGCGTAACTTTCTTCTCTGTCTGCCGCGAGTTGGCAGCTTCCACATTGGGTCTGGATTTGGTCTGCGTCTTTACTCATAGTTGGCCAATAAAAGCCCGCCCTTTGAAGTCTGCGGTAAAGGCTGACTTCTTCGCAGGATCCGCAAGTCTTTTCGTGCACTTCTTTCAACTTCCTCTGGGCCTCCCTTTGCCCCACACATCTGGACAAAACTCCGCCTGGCATCTTGCAGTATAGTTCTCCTTTCATCAGGGCGTAGTCCTTTAGTACTTTTAGTTCCATGGCTTCTTCTCCTTCCATCAAAACTTCCTTTATGGGTATTCGCCAATCTCCTTCGCGGTGTTCCTCCTGAAACCTTTCTTTTAATACTTCAATTATGGATTCTTCCCTCTTGCTGATCTCCACTCTGGTGCTTTCCCCTTCAAACATCACTTGCGAACCCAGCGCGGCCAATGCATCGGCAAACCGATTCTCGTTTCTCGGGGTATGTTCTATCTTGAAGGTTAAGAACTTTTCTTCCATTTTCTGTGCCATTGCTCTGTACGGGGCAAGATTGGGTTCTTTTAGGGAGAAACTCCCTTTGGTCTGGCAGACTACTAGGTTGGAGTCGCCTAATACTTTCAAATGCTTAATTCCCATCTCAAGGGCTGTGGCCAGCCCAGTTAAGTAAGCTTCATATTCTGCCGTATTGTTTGAACAGGGGAACTCCAGTTTGAACGATAGTGCTATTGCTTTATCCTCTTCATGATACAGAACCACCCTAACCCCTCCAGACTGGGCGGTAGAAGATCCGTCAAACTTCATTACCCACTGTTCCCTGAGTTCTTCTGCCATGGCTACTTCCCCTGGAACTTCATCATCCAGCGGGAATTCTTCCTCCCCTGGAAACTGTGCCAACAAATCCGCTATAGCCTGGCTCTTTACTGCGTTGGGCGCTCCCATTCTCAAATCATACTGCGACAGTTGTAATAGCCACTGTGATATCCTGCCAGAGAGGATTGGCTGCTGTAATAGAGCTTTGATAGCGTGCGACTTAGTCATTAGCCATACTTCATAGGCCAAGAAGTAATGGCGTAATCTTTGTGAGGCATAAACAATAACCAAACATGCCCTTTCTGCCTTCGGATAACGAGTTTCTGCGTCTTTCAGGGCGCGGCTGATGTAATATACTGGTTGCTCGTTGCCACCTCTATCCTCTTGGGCAATTAAGGCACCGATGGCATATGAATTAGTAGCCATATAAAGCAATAATGGCTTTTTGTGTATTGGGGCCTGTACGGTAGGGAGGTTTATCATAATCTGCTGCAGCCTCTTGAAGGCCGCCTGCTGCGCTTCTCCCCATACAAAATTTTGCCCTTTCCTTAGTAACTTAGTGAAGGCCGAGGTGATCGATGCCAGCCCAGGGATGAATCTCCGGATGTACGAGACCTTCCCCAAGAAACTTTTTAGTTCTTTCACTGTGGTTGGGGGCCTCATAGTGGCAATGGCCGTAGCCTTTGCTGGGTCGACATCTATCCCTCTGCTGTGTACTAGGAAGCCCAAAAATTTCCCCGAGGATACTCCAAACGCACACTTGAGGGGATTCATTCTCAACTTAAATGCTCTGCACCTTTTGAACACCCTTTTTAGCACATGGAAATGTTCTTCCCTCTTTCTGGACTTAACTACTATGTCATCCACATAGTCTTCTAACTCCTGATGCATCATATCGTGGAATATAGTCGTCATTGCCCGTTGATAAGTTGCGCCTGCATTTTTTAACCCGAAGGGCATTACGGTGTAGTGGAAGTTTCCCATGGGCGTTCTAAAGGCTGTTTTCTCCGCATCTTTTGATGTCATTCTGATCTGGTTGTACCCGCCGAAGCCGTCCATGAATGAGAACATAGCTTTTCCTGCCGCAGAATCTATCAATAAGTCCATGTTGGGTAATGGAAATTCATCTTTTGGGCATGCTTTGTTGAGGTCCCTGAAATCTACGCAACACCTGCTCTGGCCGTTCTTCTTTTTTACTGGTACTATGTTGGATAACCAGCGGGGATGTTGAATAGGCTTAACGAATCCTGCGGCTAGCAGTTTCTGTACTTCTTTGACTATCTGCCCTTCGATTTCTGTGTGAAATACTCTGGCAGGCTGGACTATTGGCCTGGCCTGCGGGTCCACATTTAACGTATGTGCTACTAACCCAGGGTCTAGCCCTGGCATTTCACTGTAGTCCCATGCAAACACGTCTTTGAATTCTTTCAGTAGCAATACCAGTTCTTTTTTCTCATCTTTCATTAAGCTCGCACTGATCGAGATGGGTCTCGGCCCTTGTGAAACAGATCCTAGGTCAACTTCTTCCATTTCCTCTTCTGCCATGACCTGCACCTCCTTTTCGGCTATAACTCTTTCGTATTTCTCTTTGTTACTTCCCTCCTCTGGGCTTTCTTGGACTCTACAACACATCAAGCCCTCGTGCTGTTCTTCCTGGGTGGGGCCCGTCTGGATTTCAACCGTGGGCCCCACGTGCCTTTATAATTTGTAAATGATTCTGCCATCAGAGCCTCTGACTCTTGTGCATTGGGGCGTGTCTTCAAATCCTGCGGCGGGCGCTTCTTTCCTTCGTTTCTTTCTTGCCAATAATTCCCTCAGATCGGGTTCTTGGTCATCTTGGACGACCTTCCATCTAGGCACGAAAGTACCTAGCGGTCTTGACATTGAACTCTCTCCAGAGGGAGCCCATTGATCATAGAACATAGTCTCTACCAAGTGAGCTTTCGCTCGTTCGAATGGTGAAGGATTCGCGGCTATGCGTACCACCCTACCGTTCAATCTTCCTTTCACACATTGGTGATAGGTGGATGGGACCAGCCGGTGCTTATGCAACCATGGCCTCCTCAGAAGCATGTGGTAGGATACTTCAGTCTTTACCACGTGGAACCGTGCTAAAGAGGCTATGGGGCCCACCTTCAACTACAGCTGAATGTGGCTCGCTGTGTACTTACCCCTTCCACCAAACCCTGTTACTTCCATTGGGCATCCCTGAATCTTCCTTTCTGAAATCCCTGCTGCCTGCAGAGTGCTTAATGGGATGAGGTTCACAAAAGCACCTGTGTCTACTAAAGCTCTCTTTATGGGGATTTGATTTATGGATGCCGCCAAGTACAAGGGTCTCCTGTGATCCGGTTGCCCCACTTCCATATCTTCCTCACTAAAAGTGATTTCAGTTGACTCCTGTAAGAGAACCCTTTCATCTGATATTTCTGCTGATAGACACTCTACCCCCGCACTAGAGGCAATGCTCACTAAGGCCTCTGTGGCTACCTTTCTCTCCCTTGCTGAGAGTCCCAGCTGGTCAAATAAATTTCTGAACTTAGAACTCTGCTGTAGAGTGGTAATGGCCGCCGCAGGCAGAGCCATGTTTTCTTCCTCATCCTCTCCTGGGTCAGTACAAATTACCACCGCTGCTATACCCTTCCCTTTACGGTTCGGGAGTGGGTTTCTTTGGACTTCTTGCTGGGACAATTCTAAAGTCCCCTCTTTTATCCTGCGGTGGACAAGTCTGCGGAGCGCCCAGCACTCTGCTGTAGCATGTTGGACATAATTGTGTAAATGACAAAAACGTAGGTCCCTCCTTTCTTCCTCTGAAGGCTCCCTGGCAACCTGGTTAGGTTTGAAAATTCCATCTGCTATCCATTTGTCTAGCAGTACGTCTAATTCTTTTGAGGTGCATGGTATTGGCGGGGGAGTGTCATATTCCCTCCCCTCAGTCTTCCTTCTCCGTTTTCTAGTGGACACCGCCATCGCCTGTGGGGCGTTTCTCTTGTCCGAGCTTGGCTTTACAGACTGGGCCGTCTTTCTTGCTTTCTGCAATAGCTGGGCGAATTGGGAGATTTCCAAATTCTTGAGTATAGCCCTGTACTCCCTGATCATGTTCGTCATACACATCTCAACCAACGTCCTTTCTTCGCAATGGTCATAGCAGTCAAGTGCTATGTCCCTGAATCTCTTGATATATTCTATCAAGTCTTCACCGCTTCTTTGTTTGGTTGCTTGCAGGGTTGCAAGCGTCACCGTTTCTTCTCCATGGAAGTACTTGGTGCAGAATACATCCACCATATCATCCCATGTTGGGATAGTTCCTGGCTTTAACCCAATGTACCAGGTGTAAGCCCGGTCGCACAATGATTTAGAAAATTCTCGAAGACATAAGTCCTCGTCTGCGGCGTAAGGGCCAAGTGTGTCGATGAATTTGCTCACGTGTTCGACAGCACTTCCCCTTCTACCATCGTACTGCGCGAAAGCTTTTGGTTCATACCTCTCAGGGTATGGTTTGCTGAGTACCCTCAGTGGGTAAGGAGGCCTTCGTGCATAGAACCTCTCCTTATGTGCCCTAGCCCTTTCCTGCTCTAGGAGGGCGGATACCTCGGCCATTGTGATGAAACGCTGTTCTGCATTGTGTGGGACACCTCCTGCCGGCGTCTCTTCTTTATCTGTTGCATGCCCTGGGTCATGCTGACTTCCTTTTTCTTTTGTCTTGTCAGTCTTCAACTGACGAATTTCTTCCATCATTTGCTGCTGCGAGTGTTGCAATGACTGTAAAACCTCAATGAAAATATTGGCATTGTCGGTAGACATTCTTGGTGGCGGTTGGGGGTCAGCCCCCGTTCCGTTGGCACATTCTGCCTGGTTAGGTGGCGGTTGGTGAGGCGTTGTAGGCCTCGACTCTACTTGTGAGGGTACAGCACTCATGTTTCGAGTTGTCCTGGACTTTGGAGGCATTTGTTTGCGTGGGCTCTTGTCCCTGTCTGTTTTTCAACTCCCCAGTGGAGTCGCCAATTTAATGTAGGGGCCTTTTTTGTGTTTGGGCTGGGCTGCCCTCTGCAAGTGATGGGCCCTGATGTGTTTCTGAGTAGGGAAGTTGAGACCGGCCCAACTGCAACTCGCTTTGGGCCGGTTTGTGCACAAACTCAACCTTATCTGCCAGGAACACCCCTTACGGCAAACAGAGCTATTACCACAAAATTACAGCAGGCAGATGCAATGATAACAAAATGAATAAACAGAATGTCGTGGCTTTCAATAATAATGATGGCCGAATGTCACAGTAGTAATAGCAATAATAATAATAATAATGGCTTTTAAAAAGAAAAGAAAGCAATGGATTAAACAATGATGGAGGTTTAGTCAAAGATAAACATCAAGCCAAAATCAAGTCTGTAATGGTGACCGTCCAAAGAGAAAGAACGCTTCCTCTCAATGAAATCAACCTCCCAGGTGAATATCCTGCCGTGGGGATTAATAACTTTGAGGGAATCGGACCTAAATGGTTGAGGTGTGAAGAAAGTTATTATTATTTTTTTACCGCTTCATTATCCCTTAGAGAGTGGGATTTTGAGGGGGAGAGGAAAGAAAAGATCTATTGGTGCATGCCTATTATCCTCACAACTTGTTTTCTTATCTTTTTTCTTTCTTTTCCTTTTCCTTTTAGTTTTTCTTTCTATGTGTTTTCCTCCTCTGTTTTTCGGTTTCTTTTATAGGGCACGGCGAGGCTCCTTTTATAGGGCCTGCCGTAAGCGTTCTTTTACCATTTTACCCTCTAACGGCCTTTGTCTGGTCTGGGCATGCTTGCCGACCACCATCTGCGCATAGCTCGCCCTCGCCAGACAAAGACAGGTTTGTTTTGTTTCTGTCCGCCGTGGCACTGCTCTCTGCCGTGGCTTTAAATGCTCCCTCTCTCTCTCTTCCTATGGCATGCACCCAACGTTCCCTCTCCAATCTTACCCCTTTTGGACGGTCTGTCATCCCAGCAGGACGTACCTCCAAAAGGGTTTGGACAGGGAGCGCAAAATAAATCCTTTCCCCCCTCCCCACCACTAAACCACACCCCCCTATTACCTCTTACCACGGACCCATGGCCCCACCACGACCCATATTGGCTGGGTACAGGCTGGTGGCACCTGGGCTTTGCGCATGCTCCCTGTTATGTGCGTTCAAAGCCGGCCTGCGGCTCATGACGCCTTGTTTTTATTCGTCTGCCACTCTTCTTGATTCTTTTACGCGGACTGTTTGCACCTTCACTACCTCCTTTTGGATTGGGCTTTCCTTAGTACATCTCCCTTGGCCCATTTCTCGTTTTATGCTTTATGTCTTGTTTTCATTGCTTGGCCTTTCCTACCATGGCAACATGTTCCTGCTAGGCCCCTTTCAGACCTGCCGTTTCACTTCTTCCCCCAGTGACTTAAGGAAGTCTGCTGGTGTTCTCACTTTATGGGCTCCATTGTCCCTTTCTTTCTTCTTTAGGCCTGCGGCCCTTTTACTTTCCTCGGGCTTCCTTGGCCCATTTACTGACTTTGTATTCCCATGGGCTTTTTACTAACTTGATTGGGCTTCCTCGGCCCAATCTCCTCATTCTCATCCTTGGGGTTCATGGGCTTGCCATTAACCCCTACTTTCTTTACATCGCTTTGGGCCTGCCGCGGCCCATTCTCACTTTTTCATACCATACATTGCCCATGGGTGTCATTTCTCTCTTTCCGGTCCCTTTAGGCCCATTTGCTTCCTCAAGACCCATTTTCTCGTGTTATGGGTCTGTGTTTTGTTATTCCTGCCGCTCGGGCCTAATAGTTTTATTCTGTTCCTGCCACTCTTATTGTCTGTTATATTGGGTTGGGCTGACTTTACGAAAATGACCCTTAACAGCGTTCACCCAAGCCCTCCTAGTTGACAGCCCCCTGCTTTCCAACATAGACGTGCGTAACTCAAACTTTCTACCTCCGAAGTTCACGGTAGGGGAAGCACGTGACCTTGGGCCTTGGTATATCTGTTCGGACGAGCGTCAACCCCTTCGCGATGAATCGGCCAAAAGAGTGTCACGTGCGCTCTAGGAAAGGGCTCTCCAACAAATTGAACCCCAAGCCCCCGCTCAGCCTGAGGTTCCCGAAGAACCAGAGGCGCTCATTCAGGTGGTCGAAAGTGTCGCAGCCGAGCAAGTTGATTCCTCAGAGACAGAATCCGACCACGGTCACGAGATGGTGACAAGGAGGACTATGACGATAAGCTGTTTTGTGTCGAGCGCACGGCCAGTAGTTCAGCAGCAGGGGGATTCGAACCAACCACCTCAACTTCCTCCGGGCCAACCGACCCGGTTACGTAAAAGGCCACGTGTCGTGGAACAGACACAGCCCGACCCGAGCACCATCTCGGCTCGCTCGCCATCCCGCCCTTCATCTGGCATTGTCATCCGCGAGCTGGTGACCCAAACCCGGCCGGACGGTGCGTCAACCTCCCGATCTGCCGCGAGCTGGCAACCCTCCTTCCTGTTGGACGGTGAACCCCTCACAGAGACTGCCAGCCTTCGAGTCTGGGACAAGGGTCAGGGGGGCCGCATTGCCCAGAGCTTGGCAAGCGGCTTGCTCTTGCCCGAGGACGTCCACGCCTACACGGAAGGGACGGAGGAATCTGTGGGGAGGCGGCTCGTATGGCTCAATGTGGCGGTAAGGCCTTCTACAACCACGACCCTTAGTCTTTTCATTGATTTGTTCTTTGCCTTTACTTATGCATGGGGTCTTGTCACATACTCTCTACACAATCACTTGTTCAGGCCGCGCAGTTGTCCCAAATAGTGGACGGGAGAATGAAAGAGCTTGCCGAAGACGCTGGTCGGGAAAAAGTTCTGAAGGATGTGGCTGAAGTCACTGCCGCGGAAAAGCTGAAGGCTGCAGAGGATGCGGAGAAAAGGGCCACTTCAGCCGAAGAGGCTAGGACTCGTGCCGAGGGAATAAGTGCCGGGTTGGAAAAGCAGCTGGGGGACACGCAGCTGAAGTTAGCCGAGTCGGAGAGCTTGAAGACAGCCAGGGGGAGGAGTTGGCGGACTTAAAGGCCGCGTTGGACGCTTGCGAAAGCAAGTGGTACAACGAGGGGTTTACTGACGCCGAGAACTCCGCGGAGCCGGTCATCCGCCAAGCTCATAAGCTCAGGTTCGAGGAGGGATGGCTAGCCGCACTCCGGGCCGCGGGGGTTCCCGAGGATTCTCCACTGCGGAACCCGAGCGAGATCCCCTTTCCGCCCACAGTCGCGCACGCACAGAACGCCCCCCATGTTATCGACGAAGAGGAGACCTCCAGCATGCGGGCTTTGGTGGAGGCCATTGATGCTCATGCTGAGCCAACTGGTCTGGAGGTTACCAGCGTTCCTCGGACCGAGGCTCCTCTGAGTTAATTGCCAAACCGTTTTATTTGTTTTAGTTTAATTAGTTATGTTGTTGCAGAAGTTTTGCCCAGGTCACCGGGTTGTGGTGACGAGACATTATCTTTTCTCGTTTTTTTATTCTTGAGTTGATTGTGTTTCGAACATTTGGCGTTGAACGGTTTTAGTTAATCTATTATGTTGCTTTCATTTTACTATTGCATATTAGCGTGTTGTTTATCAAATATGCAGCCCGGGATTGTGTCCCAGGTGACGGGTTACCTTTTCCTAAGGCACTTTAGTTTACTTGGGGTGCGCATTCGTCCAGTTCAGTGGGTTTCTTTCCTTTAACAATATTTTTCAGACTTAAGGTTTTTGTATGCTCGGTGAGTACAATCGAACTGGGAGCATGATTTCAGTCCTTAGAAGATACTTTAGTTCTAAGTTTTCCACCTGCTCGGTGAGTGAAATCGAACTGGGAGCGAGGTTTCCGTCCTTAGAATAAACTTTAGTTTTAAGGTTTTCACCTGCTCGGCAAGTGAGACTGAACCGAGAGACAGGCTCCAGTCCTTAGTAAAATATTAGGTTTCCACCTGCTCGGTGATAGGGATCGAACCGAGAGACAGGCTTCAGTCTTTAGTAAAATATTAGGTTTCCACCTGCTTGGTGATAGGGATCAAACCGAGAGACAGGTTTCAGTCCCTAGTAAAATATTAGGTTTCCTCCTGCTCGGCGAGTGAAACCGAACCAAGAGACAGGCTTCAGTCCTTAGTAAAATATTAGGTTTCCACCTGCTCGGTGATAGGGACCGGACTGACAGCGAGGTTTCCGTCCTTAGAGTATACTTTAGTTTTAAGGTTTCCACCTGCTCGGCAATAGGGATCGAACCGAGAGACAGGCTTCTGTCCTTAGTGAAATATTAGGTTTCAATCTGCTCGGTGATAGGGATCGAACCGAGAGACAGGCATCAGTCCTTTCGTGGCACAAATTCTCAAAAGCTCGGCAAAATGGATTAAGCTAAACACAATTATACTCGGATTGCGCCGCTCAACCAATGCAGCCGCTAAGTACTCCTTTCAACTTTCAACACATTACAGGCGATCAGTGATAAAACTTTTTAAGGTTGTGCACATTCCAGGGCCGAGGTATCGGCCTCTCGTCCAGGTCTTCCAGGTAGTATGCCCCCGCGCCAGCTATGGCAGTAATCCTGTAGGGTCCTTCCCAGTTCTGAGCCAGCTTTCCAGCATTAGTGTCTCTCGCATTCCCTACAGCTTTTCTCAGAACTAAGTCCCCAGCGCTGAACTCCCTCGCCCTCACGTTCCGGTCATACCTATGAGCGAGCTTTTGCTGATACTCGGCCAGACGTATAGTCACCACCTCGCGGTATTCTTCCAACCTGTCCAGAAATTCTGCCATCATCTTGTCGTTCCCCGAGGGGTTGAACCCTACAACTCGGGCGCTGCACAAATCCACTTTGGCGGGTATCACAGCTTCCGCTCCATAAGTGAGGGAGAACGGGGTTTCCCCGGTGGATCTCCGTGGAGTTGTTCGGTAAGCCCACAATACTTTGGGCAGTTCTTCTGCCCAGTTCCCCTTGGCACCTTCCAATCTCCTCTTCAGCCCATTTACGATTGCCTTATTCACGGCCTCGGCCTGGCCATTGCCCTGGGGGTAAGCGGGAGTGGAGTATCCGTTCTTGATGCCGAGGTCACCACAGAATTTTCGGAATGCCCGGCTGTCGAACTGCAACCCGTTGTTCGATACAAGGGAGTTCGGTACACCAAATCTGGTGACGATGTTCTTCCATACGAACTTCTTCATGTCCACGTCCCGGATGTTTGCCAAAGCTTCTGCCTCCGCCCACTTGGTGAAATAGTCGACGGCTACCAACACGAATTTTCTGTTACCAGATGCTCGGGGGAATGGGCCGATGATATTCAGTCCCCACCGGGTAAAAGGCCAGGGGCTGCTGATCGGGTTCAGATGGCCGACTGGCTGATGGATCAGGTCCGCGTGCTTCTGACACGGTTCACACTTGCGTGCGTACTCAGCGGCGTCTCTTTGCATTTGAGGCCACCAAAACCCTTGGGTCATTGCCCGATGCGCCAACGATCGACCCCCAACATGACTGCCGCATATCCCCTCATGAAGTTAGGCCAGGAGTCTGCTCGCCTCTACTGGGTGCAAACACAATAGGTACGGTCCCCCATACGATCTCCGACATAACTTCCGGTCCTCCAACAACCAATACCGAGGAGCCACCCTCCGGATCCTGTTTCCCTCCTTCTCGTCATTAGGGAGTTTATCCTCCGCAAGGAAATCAACAATGGGGTCCATCCAGCAAGGGCTAAGCATTGCAATTGTCGCTATATTCTTTTCTGCCATTCCTGGGTTGTCAGTTACATATATGCTCGGCCTGTGCACAAGTTCGACTTTGATCAGCCGAGGTATCTCATCGGCTACCGAGGATGCCAGCGTGGCGAGTGAGTCAGCGTGTCTATTCTGGGTTCGGGCTACTTGAAAAACCTTCACTGCGTCGAAGCTGGCTATCTCTTGCTTCACTTTCTTTAGGTAAGCCTTCATCCGGATATCTTTGGCTTTGAAACTGCCTTGCACCTGATTTACCACGAGGCGCGAATCCGAATATACTTCCACATTTCGGACTCCTAACCGTAGAGCTGTCCTCAGCCCCACCAACAGGGCTTCATATTCGGCTTCGTTATTGGTGGCCCTGAAGCCCAACCTGAATGAGTGCTCTATTCGTATTCCGTCAAGGGAGACGATAACGATCCCTGCACCGGATCCCGCGGAGCTAGAAGCCCCGTCCACGAACACCTTCCACGGGCGGATTTCCACACTGCAGACCGCTTCCCCACTTCTCCTTGGGGAGAATTCTGCGACAAAGTCAGCAAGGATTTGGCCTTTCACCGAACTTCGCGGCCGGTAACGAATGTCGAAAGAACCAAGCCGCGTACCCCACTTTGCTGTTCTGCCCGTGAAGTCCGACCTTTTCAGTAACGACTGCAGGGGATACTCGGACAACACGTAAACTGTATGAACCTGAAAATAGTGCGGCAGCTTCCTTGTGGCATGTATGAGGGCCAAGACGAGCTTTTCGAGCGGCAAGTACCTAGTCTCGGCGTCCACCAGGGTCTTGCTGATGTAGTGCACGGGTTGCTGTGTTCCACGATCCCTCAATAGTACCGCGCTCACGGCATGTTCGGATACGGCCAGGTACATGAACAGGTCTTCACCCGGCTTTGGTGCTGTCAGCATTGGGGCACTTGCCAAATATTCCTTCAGCCCCTCAAAGGCTTTGTCACATTCTTCGCTCCATTGAAAACTCGTCCACTTCTTCAGAAGCTGATAAAATAGCCGGCAGCGGTCGGCGAATTTGGAGATGAACTGGTTAAGGGCGACCAGCATTCCGGTCAGCACTTGTACTTCTCTTGGATTGCTCGGCGGCTTCAACCTCATCACCGCTTCGATTTGATCGGGATTGACCTCTATCCCCCGCGTAGTGATCAGATACCCAAGGAACTTCCCGACTCCGACGCCAAATGCACATTTCTCGGCATTAAGCCGCAACTTGTGCTGTCGTAGGACTTCGAAGATGCTCTGAAGTTCTTCCGTATGCCGCGCCACTTGTTTACTCTTCACCACCATGTCATCAATATACACTTCAACTGTTCGCCCTATTTTGTCTCGAAACATTCTCGTCATCATCCGCTGGTACGTGGCCCCAGCGTTCTTCAGGCCAAAAGGCATCACAGTGTAATGATAGTTGGCTTCCGGGGATATAAACGCTGTTTTCTCTTGATCCTCGGGGCCCAGGGCGATCTGGTGGTACCCCTGGAAGGCGTCCAGGAAGCTCATCCTCGGGTGCCTGTACGTAGCGTCTACCAGTTGGTTGATCTTTGGCACGGGGAATAGGTCTTTCGGGCATGCTCGGTTCAGGTCGGTGAAGTCCACGCAAACTCTCCGCTTGCCGTTCTTTTTCTTCACTACCACCGTATTCGCCAACCACTCCGGAAAGAAAGTTTCCTTTATTGCCCTAGCATCCTTCAGCTTAAGGACCTCCGCTTTTACTGCTTCGACGTGCTCTTTGGCTGACCTTCTAGGTCGCTGCTTTTTAGGAGGGAACGATGGATCAACTCCGAGCCTATGGACGATGAACTCAGGGTCCACCCCGGGAACCTCATATGGGCTCTACGCAAAGACGTCTGCATTCCTTATAAGGAGTAATAGCATGTCCACCTTTTCTTGCTCACCAATGCCAGCCCCCACATGGAAAAATTTGTCGGTGTTCGAGAGTATCCTCACTTTCACCATCTCCTCGGCACGTCTGCCCTTAGCCCCCTCTTGGTCTTTCTGTAATTGCTATAATAGGCTCCGCTGCTGCGGCTCCTCCTGGCGGGCACACGTCTCCCGATCGGATGCCTCTTTCTTTTGGTCAATCATAGCTATTAAGCATCGTCTCGTCGTCAGCTGGCTTCCCTTCACCACGGCGACCCCACTCTTGGTTGGAAATTTTACTTTCACATGCAGGGTTGACGGTACGGCCTCCATTGCATGGATCCACGGTCTTCCAAGTATTGCCGTGTACGGGGAGAAAGAATTTACTACTATAAACATTACTACTTTCTCCCTGCCCCCTATGTTTACGGGTAGAGATATTTTCCCCTTAGGCATGACTATCTTCCCGTCGAAACCGACCAATGGCGTGCCGTATTCTGTGAGGTCGCTGCCTTTAAGCTCGAGTCCCCGGTATAAATCCGGGTACATCACGTCCGCCCCACTCCCTTGGTCTATTATCACTCTCTTCACCAAAAAACCACCTATTCGGGCGGAGACTATCAACGCGTCGTCGTGCGGTTGGATAGTTCCCTCTAGATCGTCGTCGCCGAAAGTAATGGGCTCCCTGGCAAACTTCTGCCTCTTTGCCAGCAGTTGCACTCCCGAGCCTTCCTCCGCTAGTTCTACCCTTAATACCACTTTTTTTTCTTGTCAAGGTGATGCTTCTTAAAGGTGCGTGGATGACCTTAATTACCCCGATTGGGGGAGGGAGGGGGTTGCCCCCCTGTGCAGCCCCTTGGCCCGTCACCCTATCCCTCGTGTCCACCACGAACTCTTTTAAATGCCCGGTCTTGGCCAGCTGCCTAAGGTAGTCTTTCAACACTCTGCACTGCTCGGTCGTGTGGCCCTTGTCCTTATAATAGGTGCAGTACAGGTTCTGATTTCTTCGAGAGGGATCACCCCCTATTCTGTTCGGCCACCTGAAATACGACTCGTGTTTGATCTTGTCCAGGATTTTGTGTACTGGATCCTTGAACATCACGTTCACTTCCCCTATCGGCGTCCCCAGCTCTTGTATCCTCAAATTCCCCTGGGTCCTTGGTTGAAAAGCATTTGAACGGGGGTGATTTATCATAGGCGCCTTGCCCTTGTTCTGTATTCGGTCATCTTCTAACCTCTTATATTCTTCGATGCGCCTCATTAACTGTCTCATGTCCTCGGGAGGCTTCCTTGTCAGTGATTCCCTCAACCTAGAATCCTCGGGTAATCCAATCCTAAAGGTACTCGCGGCGATCTTTTCGTTTCCTCTGCCGATTTCGTTGTAAAGCTCCCAGTATCGGCTAGCGTAGATACGAAGGGTTTCCCCAGCTCTCATCTTCATAGATAGTAATGTATCCATCGGTTGTGGCACCCGGCTACACATCACGAACCAAGTTCCGAACTCTTGTATCAATTCCGCGAAGCTGTGGAGCAAGCCTTTACGTAGCCCGTTGAACCACCTTAAAGCGGTGGGGCCGAGGCTCGATAGAAAAACTTTACACATCAGTGCGTCATTACGGGTGTGCAAGGACATCATTTGAATGTAGTGGCTTACGTGCTCCACCGGGTCAGTCTTTCCGTCGTAGAAGTCAAAAGGAGGGCGGGTAAACCTGGCCGGCATAGGTGCCCGCTCAATATCAGCCGAGAACGGAGACTGTGCGGCCCTGCGCAACGCGCGGCTCATTGCGTCCATGGCCGCGTTGTGGGGTCGTTTTTCTTCCGGGCCATCTGAATCTTGGTCTGCGTAGCCCTACGATTGTGAGCGGTCTCGGTGCTGGCTGGATTCGAGGGAACGAGTACGTTTTCGGTGCTGACGGCCCTCTCGCGAGTGGGAACGCCTTCGTCTACGATGATGTTCAGATTGGTAGGAACCTGTCTCGTGATGATCATGCTCAGCGCTAGGTCCCCTTTCGCGGTCGTTCCTATCCCTCCTACGGTGCCGGAATCCAGCCTCCAGTTCTAGTTCTCTCACTTGTGCGCGCAACCGTTCAAGCTCTTCGTCTCTTTCATCGTAATTCCCCTGGCCCGAGGCGTTTGAAATTCTGTGCTGCGTTTGATAAGACCCCTCCCCGAGTCCGGACTACTCCTCTCTTTCGCGGTCCCTGTCCTCACGCCCCTTTTGCCTCCTTTCTCGCCATGAGGATCCTCGAGAGGACCCCACGGAACCGCTTTTCGCGTCACTCCCCGACTGCCGCCTAGACATCACAATTCCCGAGATTAAGCCCCAACAGAACCACGGTGTTGTAGGAGTTTCCCACAGACGGCGCCAATTGTGCGCACCCGAAACGAAGCTGCTGGGCTCACAATCTATTTATGTGATGGGCTTGGATTTCCTACACTGGGTCGTTCCTTTGTTGAGACTAATCAGACACTGTTCTATCCCTTTGTGTTAACCTTATTTTTTCCTCTCTTTGCTCTTCAATTTTTCAACAACCTCTCCCTTCCACAAGATCCTTGTATTTATAGTGAGATGCTAGTGGGATAATGATGATTGCGCCTGACGCTAGTGCATTTGGAGGTCCAATACAGATGGTTATAGGTGGGTGTTTAGGTGGGAGTGGCCTTGGAACTGGTTCCCACTCACTGACGCTAGGCGGATGGTCGCAAAGGCTCGGTCGTGAGTTCCCGGGCATAACTGAACTTCCCCGGGAAGTATCCTCGGGGGATGATGCAGGTTCGGACAGCCCGCGTGGGCGGCTAAGATCAAAATGCCCTCCCCTGAGCGTGCCAAGAGTGTGAGGTCCTAGTGGGCCTTAATGATTAAACAGGCCCAGGGAGCTCGGTGCCACACGGCCAATTGGGCCTTAACGATCCAACGGGCCCAGGGAGTTTGGTGCCGTACATATTAGTTTCCCCAAACTTATCTCACGTGTGTAGATTTTAATTTGGTTTTTTATTTTTTCTTTAAATTGACATGGCGATACAGTTGGTAGTTGATGTGGTATGATTTTTTTTCTTTTATTGTTCTATTAGACACCTCAGTTTTTTCCATCTAAGGATAATGACAAGTACTAAATTGACGTAACACTGAAAAGTTTAGGGACCAAATTGACACAATTGAAAGGTTAGAGATTAAATTGAAATATGGTGTAAATGATAGAGACCAACTTTGTAATTTATCCTATAATTAAATAATGATGAGAAAAATAAGTAGTTAATATAATATAATTGATCATATGCCCATTGGACTTAAACCTTTTAAGTTAAAATATGTCTCTATATGTTATATTAATTAGTCAAAAAGTCTTCTCAATGTATCTATCTCCCCAACATATTATGAGAATAAATATTATTATTTTTGTTTAGTCATCATAATTTTTTAATCATCTCAATTTGAGGCTAACATGCTTGTCCACTAGTTTCTCAAAAAAAAAAAAAAAAAAAAGCTTGTCCACTAATATTATTTTACGAGCTATTGATACAATTAGGAGTTTTATGAGGCCATTTCCAACGAATGAATACCATTAGCACTTAAATCATATTTGTATGTGCGAATTTGTTTATTTTTTGAAGCTAGTTTTATGACACATTTTTTTTTCTTTGCGAAAAATAGTTTTATGACACTTTGTTATTGGACAAACGCATAAACCTCAACTTAGGATGAATGCAAAATTATGTTGTTTCAGTTAGCTCAACTGGTAAAGTCTTTAATAGTTGTATAAGAAATGTGAGGTTCAATCCTTGCCTGCACCAAAACTTGATTGGTATCTTGGTCTGATGATAAAGAGCTATCACCAAGAGTGGACGCCATAAATTAAAACTCTCTAAAAAAAAATTTGCAAAATTATGACACCAACCCAAAAAAAAAAAAAAAAAAAATTTCATAACAGATTAACAAAGCGTGTGCAACAAGACTAGATATTAATATGAGAAAAGTTGACGGATTAGTTTAAGAGATATTTTAAGAAATTTTTTAACGTTTTGTTTTTGACTGCGTAAGAATATTTTAGAGCTCTCTCAACATACAAAATCTGATGCAGCCACTCCTCTGCACTCTTTGCATCAGCCACTCCTAGACTACTATTCAAAGGCACCGCCTAGGGTTTGTTTTCCCCCAATTCCTCTTCTTAACGTAACTGTAGGACTTTCCTGCTCTCACAAATTCGAAACCTTCCGTTCCCTCTCATCAAAATCCCCATCAACGATCACTGTAAACCCACTCCCAATTTTCAATCTCCACCGTACAATTCCTGGTTTCAGTTTTCACTCCGCCGTGTCTTTCCCAGGTAATTGCAATGTCTTTAAGAATCAATCGAAGCCAATAACAGGAACTATGAGACTTGGGTTTTTGTTTTGAAGCTTTAGTTTGGTCAAATACATGTCTTTTTTTAATGGGTATCCGATAATTTTTGTTGGGTCATTCTCATAGTTATAGATTGTTGTGGTTTGCGTTATAAGTGTGTTATCTGGTTTCCTTGTATGTGGAATATGTTTTTACAATGGTTTGTTAACGAGAAACATTAATTCTCAGCAATTCAATTGGTTTTTCATGTTTTTTGTGGATTTTGGGTTTTATTATTATGTGGGTTGGTTGTGTAATTGTGTTGGAACTTAACGGTGTTTTGTTAGAGATGGCTGTATACTTCATAGGTGTGTCATTTGTATCTTTGGTCGTTGGCATATGTGGGGGTTAAGAATAAAACAAGACACTTTTTGTGTTAGTTTTGAAAAGCATGGTAGGTAGAGAAATAGAAATGTATGTTGTCTTTTACTGATTTTAATACACTTTTTTTTAAAGAAAAAAGCAAGAAGAATTTGTACAGGATGGTGATGAGTGATGATGAAGGTTGAACAAAATGATGACCGAGTTAAGGGGGTTCAGGATTTCTAGTGTTTTAAGTTAGAGGTTCTTTGAATGATTTCTACTAGCTCGTAGCAATATTGTGCCTAATGTAATTTAGATATCCAACTAGTTGAAATCAAGCCTATCTAAACATCGAATTTTTTCTTTGTTGTTAGGGTTGTTGTTTCAAGTGTTCTCCTAGGTTAAGAAATAGATTTTTGTGTACTTCATATTTATATTATAGTGTTGGGTTGTTTATCCGTGAGCTTAGTATGAATCATTATTAATGAAAACCTTGATTACATGGTCATCTATCCCTGTCAGTTCATGTGGGTATCAAATTCTCTTTCTCTGTGGCACCAAAAGAAGGGATTAGATTATGATTGTTTTGAATGTCTAATAATTTCACGATAACTTTACCCAGGCAGTTAGAAAACAACTTAAGAGTTGAAGCTTCTACTTTTGAAGACTCTTTATGATTGGATAGGTGCTAGTAGCTGGTTTTTTTTTTTTTTTTTTTTTGTTTTGTTTTGTTTTTTTTTTTTCAAACTTGTTATAATTTTTAGATCCTTTTGTTTTCTTGAATTCATGGTGTATCTGTTATGTACTCCACATGTTCGGCCCCTTTGTGCTCATAATTAATTTGTTTACTTATCAAAAACTTTACTTAGGAAGTAGTTCAACATTGATGAAATTATTTTACTAAGGACATTGGTCATTCATATTTTGATCTTCAAATTTGTGGAGGACTGGAGGTTAAGCCACCTATGGATAGTGTAAGGACCAGAAAGCATGCTATTTTTTTCTTTTCTTTTGTAGGTGATTTAAACCAACGATATAGGACTTTTGATATATCTAGAAGTAATCTATGAGTTAAGCCATGTAGAGTCAGGTTTAAGCTTAGCTAATTACATATAATCTACATACATATTTACCAATTTTTTTTTCCACACCAATTTGGCAGATGTTTTGGTGGCACAATCATAAAATGAATTATAAGTCTTACCATCTGAGAATTTCATGGAAATACATATGCTCAAATGTATTTGACCATGTTTAAGTAATCCGACTTCTAGGCTAAATTTGGACTGGCATATACTTGATATCATTTAGATATGTGTATGTGTGTGTATATATGTGTGTTTTCCCTTTTAATATTTTTTCAGCGATTTTGACTGATGAACTAAAGCTGTCATTTGTTCTGACATTACAGGAATGGATCTTGAAGGTAGAAAGTTTGGAAGGGGTAAGATGCTATTATGCTGCTTATCTGGTTTTTTGTTTTACTTGTATAGTTAAATTCCTGTTGATATTAAATACTTTAGATATGATAATTTTTTTTTTTTTGAAAATAAATATGGTATTTTCTTTCTGAACTTTTGAAAAAGAACTAATATGAGGAGACTGTGGAAATAATTTATTTTAAAATGATATTTTTGAGATGCCCTCCACCATAGAGCAACAATGGGATGAATACTGCCTCTGCCATACTTACTGGTGGAGGTTCTATTGATTCTTCATCTTATTCGTCCCCCTTTCTTAATTATGTCTGGGCAGAATATGTGATCATACCTACTAGGTATAAATAGGCTGTAATTAATGGCTAAATTTTTGATATCAGCTTGAGTACTTCTCTATTTCTCAAAAAAAGAAAAAAAGAAAAAAAAAGGGCTTGAGTACTTCTCTCTTTGCTTTGAGAACAAGGCTTTTGAAGGTTTTAAATGACCTATCAATTCTTCCTGCACATATAAGTTGATCATTTTCTTTAGATTCCCTGGTGGATGGCTCTTAAAAATTCAAGAGACATGGACTTAAAAGATAATTGATTTTAATGAAAGTCATAAGCCACTTCATATATATATATATATATATATTTGATAAGTAAGACAGAATTTATTAAATATAAAAAAAGACAACCCCCAGCACATGGGATGTGTGCTGGTGGTGTAAAACAAATATAAAAAAGTAGAGCAATCAATAAGTCCATAAAACTAGTAAGTGAAAGACTACTTTTTTTTTTGATAAGTGTAAGTGAAAGACTACTTAGAGGAGTTATCCAATCATAAAAAGGGTGTAGGAAACAATATTTCACAGCCAGCCCTGAACTTTCCAAGCCTTTGAACGCATGAGCCACTTCATGTTTCAATTGTCCTCCGCAATCTGCTAATGGAAAAATTTATTGAACCAAGATAGAGGGTGAATAGCGTGTCTACCTTAGATGTCAGTAGTTTTTAATGGTTTTCTACTTATTCCATTGACATTTTTTTATAGATAAGTTCGATTGACCTTTTCCATACATGGTTTTAACCCTGTGTTGGCCTTGCCCATTGGATTGGGGAACTGGTGGCCCAGTGATGTATCTGCCAAAAAAATGTGACTTTTAGATTTGCCAATTTAGGGTTTTATGCATTGGGCCTCATCGAATGTTTGATGGGCTTAAGTCCCGCATAGCATTCAAGTTTATGTTTTCAGTAGTCAACAGTTTTTCTAGCGGTCTTTTACCTTTTTGAATTGGTTAGGATTCTAGCCTTATTAGTTTCTAAATTAGTGGAAGTTTTTCACTAATAAAAAATCAGTGGAAGATTGTTACTTGCCATCTACTAGTTTTTAAGATTTGGTCAGTTTTATTCAAACTTTTCAAAATTGAAGTATGGAATTTTGAGGATTTGAGTGTGGGTGCAGGTTGACCAGTTTCTTGCCTCTCTCCTTCATTTTATTCTTTCTCAGTAATCGTTTGCTGGCTCTGTTTAAGCCTCTCTGCAATGGCTCTTTTTGTTGCTGATTTAACAAAATCTGCCCATCAAAATTGCCCCTTGATTTCTTTTCTACGCTTACGCCACAACTTTTCCTTTGCAAGACACCCTAATGTCTGTATTTCCTAGGCTGTTCTGTATAACCTGGCAAGTAAGCCAGTTTTCCTCTTATGATGGACTGGACAAGCAATTGACTCAGCTAGAACTGGTCACGGTGCAGTCCAGCCATGGGTTTCAGCTAAAAGGTGGTACCCAACTTGGATTGAACTGATGACAAGTTTAAAAGTAAGTTGGTGTTGGGAAGTGTTGAACTCAACTTGTTAAGTGGTTTAAATCAAATGTAATCCTAACAAGTAAGCTGCCTTTGTTCTTTCTAAAACTTACACAATTTTGATTAGGAAAATGTTTATCTCCAAATTGGTTTGGAGCTATCTTCCTTCAACCCACTATTTGACGATTAAAGAGACTACATGTGTAGTTTTTTTTCACGTGACTTTTTTAATGTCATGTGACTTGTTTAAATAATACATGTGGATATTTTATGAATCACCACATAATGGTTGGAGGAGAAAGCTCCAAACTGGTTTGAAGCTAAACTTTGTCATTTTGATTTTTTTTGGTTATTTAGCATACGAAAAACTTTTAACTTAATGGTATGATGTACTGACCCACATTTGGAATAATGACCTAGTAGCCCATTCTCTAACTCATTGATATCTTCTCTGGAATGACTATGGTTGAATAGAGTATTATTATTATTTTTTGGGGAGGGGAGGGTGGTGGCAGGTGAACCCATTCTTATTTTGCTGCTCTAGAAACTGTCTTGCTCAGGGGGGCTAATCTAGGTATTGATGTACTTGAGAAATGGTATAAGGCTTGTGTCTCTCTGTGATACGAAACAAGGTCCTTTGCTTTATATGTTGGTACATCTTTTTTGTTTTATTTTGTTGGAATCTTCATTTTTTATTTGATTCACTGCTCATCAGAGCTTCACTCTGGGAAGAGTATCTTGTGAGGTTTAAACGCAGTGATATAGCAATGCGAGTTTCACATAACCCTTCTGATCTTGAAATGGTCACTTGGAACTTGGAATCCTTGAGAAGGCAATAACTCAAACATATTCAAATGTTTCTATACTAGAAATTATTTTGTGAATGCGTCCTTTTTTTTAACTTATTAATTGATAGTTGAGTTAGACTTCAGTATTCATTCTGTATGCCTGACTCAAGCTTTTACTGAATATATATATTATATTATATTATATATTCATTCTATAGACAAGGAAAACAAAATGATTTACTGTTGTAGAGAGTTTTTTATTCAGTAATATTCCACCACCAAACCCGCGCCCCCCACCCCCCCCTCTGTGGGTAACCACTGTGGTTGTAGTGTAGTCTACCTTAAAGGCTTAAGACAGGCCTTTTTGGTTGCTCCAGTTACGTTTCTGAAAATTTATTTATTTTCTGATGATTTTTTTTCTTTCTATTTTAATAAATAATTAAATATATTTGAAGAGGGTGCACCACCCTAGTACATGTGACGGGAGGTATACAAGAGTAACACAAAACTATTGATATCTAAATTTCAACCCTATGAAATCTAACATATTCGATAAAGAAGAAAAATATCTGTTTCTGCAATCCACTCATGAAGCACCGTATAACCTTCATATTTAACATTGCAGTTTCACACCCTTCAGATGTATGAGTATTTTGCTGTTGCCAAATATACCATATGAGAGCCAAGGTATAGCATTCCAAATCATGATGTTCCTCTGTCTCTCCAACAAACCAACTACTCATGCTACTATGAGAGTGAGACATGACACACAATCGCAAAAAGTGAAAAAAGGAAAAGAAAAAACTTCCAAAGTTTTTTAACAATGGTTTTTCTGTACTGTTTAAAAAAAAATTTTTTTTTTATATATAAATTTTTTACACATGCAACTTACTATTATTTTGTTCTGCTTCTTTAAATTGTCCACCGTCAGAATATTTTTCTAAAGCTACAATCCAAGTGAAACTGGTACTTTTACTTGCAAGGTACTCCAAGTATAGAGTAAATTCTCGCCTCCTTTCTTTAACACACTATATTATGAATTGATCAAGAGTCTTGTAGCTTAGTGGTATCGTTTGAGGAGAACCAAGGTTCGAAACCCCCCTCTCTCATTGTTGTAACTAAAAAAAAAAAACACACTATTATGAATTGATGGTGACCTCCCTTCTTTTAGAAGAATGCCATACTGTCTTTTCTTATTAATCCCTGTGGGCTTTAGTTGGAAACAGTAAGTACAAAATAGAAATTACAGACACTGATAAATCGTGAATTTCCCTAATGAAGTTTGGAGACCAAAAAAATATTTGCGTTTGAACAATCGCCTTTCAATTGCAGTATGAAGTAACTCTTGAGTAAGCATCTTTTAATGGCATATTGCTACACTACAAGTCATACCAAAGCTGGATTTGAAAACTGTCCTACCGAGTGAATTTGGAGACCAAACGCCACCCTCCGTCACTTATATACCTCTGCACTCCCATATTGTTGGAGCACGTAACTAACTTTGAACTACAACCTTCCTCCATCGTTGATCTCTCTTTGCCACGTGTCTTCATGGACCTTTGCCTAATACTGCTTGGTTGAAATCATGTAATCCCTGATGCCTAACCCACCATATTGGCTTGGGCTACACACTTGATTCCATTTCACCCAATGAAATTTGAGTTCATCTCCAACACCATCCCACAAAAAGTCTCTTGTTGTGTCACAAGTTTTAATTGCCATTGATGTAGGCAAGCGAAAGAAAACATGAAATATGTGGGTAAACTCAGAAGGGTGCTTTTTATCAATGTCACTGTTCATCCTTATATATTTTCCAGCCTGCCAACTGGCATTCTATCCTCTTAACAATTCCATTCTAAATAGTGTTACATTAAGGCAAACCTAAACCAAAAGACTGGATTTTTATTTTTATTTTAAATGATCCTTTGGGATCAAATTAAGTCCCTCAGGGAATGTGATGGATCTTATGTTTGGTTGAGTAAGAACTTGTCAGTTATCTGGAACATGGATTCCTTATGTTTGATATGGATCATATGGACAGTGCGGAATAGGCATACATTTGAGGATGTGGAGAGTATGGGGAACAAGTTGTTATAAACTTTTGCAAGCTCCTTATTTGATTGGTCTTGTGCATGGGGATTTACGAAAAGTGATGTTATTGCATTATTTGTAGAGTCTTTGTTCTCTTATACATAATTTTTGACATTGAAACCACCTCAAAGATGGAAGAACACAATGCAGAAATCAGGGTATCATGTTTAGAGTAGTTTAAGTGATTGTGGTACTGGAAAAAAAAAATATTATTTATTTTTTTCCATTCCAGTTCCCCTCCTTCCTCTTTTAAGTTTGGTTTTCATCACATTTCGTATAACAAGGCTCTTTTTGGAATACAGGGCCTAGGGAACTTAGTGGGGCTGTTGATCTCATAAATCAGTATAAGTTGTGGCCTCATCATGAATTCTTTTGCAAGAGACCACTTCCTTTATCAGTGTCGCAGACTCATTATCTACGCAATGTGGTGGGAGACACGGAAATTAGGAGAGGAGAAGGGATGGAATTAGATCAGCTCTCGCAGAGTATTTCCTATTTGAGAGAGAGGAATGCACGTATACATCCTTTTGACTTGGATGCACTGTGGGAAGCCTTTCAGATGAGAGAGACAACTCCTGTCTACCTGACTGATGTAAGACCTATGTTACATTGAACTGTGTTCCGATTATTATTTCTAACCTTGTCTTCTTACTTTTTGTAAGTGTTACCTGGGGGAAGGAGAGTGGGGTGAGGTGTTGCTCAAGGCCTGTTCTGATGTATAACATGTGTTAAAATTTTGTATTTACTTTGTAATTGCCTTAAGCTGGACAATGACAGCTTTCTGAACTTGAGAATGAATGTGCCGTTCTTGTGTTGCGAATTCTGTAACATATGGTCTTGTCATATTGAATGGTGTTTACAGGCTGAGAAGGGGATGCCTAGTGCAGGGGCGAAGTCAAATGATGACTCCAGAGACCAGAAGAGGAAGCATAAGAGGCACAAGGACAAAGACAAGAAGAAGGATAAGGATCATAAGAAGCACAAACACCGCCACAAAGACAAGAGTGATGATAAGGATAAAAATAGAGATGGACATCTTGATTTGAAACAGCAAGACAAGGTTTCCGTAACATCCCTTTTCTTGTCATATTATGAATGCCATGGCCTAAATCAATATTTTATTCATTTTGGATGATAACATTTTATTTTAGGTGATGAATAATGGGATCATATTATGTAAGGATAGGTTATCAGTCACCATCTTTTGCATATCCTCATTATATTGTATTACTACCTAGTAGCATTTGTAGTTTGTAACATAAACTTAAGCAGCATGACAAGTCTTGGGCCTAAGATCTTCTTGATCTTCACCTCATCCATTTACTTTCTAATAATTAAAAAATGACCCTATATTTTGTTTCTTAAAAATTATTCAGTAAAATTTCGAAAAATGCAAAATTATCTTAAGTTGATCCAATAACATCATCAAATTTCATTGATTGTGGTTGGCTCCAGTTTGCTCTTATAAATTAAACCATTAGTGCTTCTATGGACTTCCAGGACTGGTTCAACTTAAGGAGTGGCCTAACTTTAACATGAAGTTAAATTTTAATGTGTTTCTTGAAAGCACTCAAATAACTGTAAATAGCTATTTTTATTTGTTGATTCAGAAGAGGAGGCATGAAGGAAATGGAGATCTTTTTGATAGTCGCAAGCATCAAAAAGCCAGGTAACAAAGGGGAAATTGGAATGATCTAGTCGTTAGATATAACTGCTCCTTGTGTTCTTCCGCATCATAATCCCTGTTTCTTTACTTCTTTGTCAAGCTCTTTGCTTTCTGTTCTACTTACTATATTTTTGACTCTGATAACATTTCCCTTCACTTCAGAACTATTAAATAATTGCAACAGCCTAACTAAAGGTTGTCGGCTGAAAACAATTCACTTGGGCTTGGTTGGATATTACTTTATGCTCTCAAAAATCTTCAGGTACGTATCTCCCACTCGAAAATCAAGAAGAAAACTGTAGAATATAACATAAATTCTTATCAGGTACTACAACTTTTATTTCTTGAGAAGCTTATTATTCTCTTTGACATTTGTTTAGACTTTCAAGTGCGTTTGGTAGAGTTGGAAGAGTGACAGGTTAGGGAAGGATGAAGAGATGTTTGATATCTTCTTTCTTTAGAATATAAGCATGGAAGAATGGAAAAAAAAGAGAGATGATTATTTTTTATCTGGGCCCATCAGTTTTAATCTTCCCAAAATAGGAGGAAAATAGGATAGAAAATGTCTTACATGGGTGATTTGATATCTTTATCATTCTTGTTTGTTAAAAACAATTCAATACAAGGATAAAATAATATAAGATTGCTTTGTTTTCGTTGTACTTTTTTATCCGTCTTACCAAACATTTATGATAGAAAATATTAATCTCTTATTTCCTATCTTTTTTATTTTATTTTTCATTCTTTTTTATTTCTTTTCTTTCACTTTTCTGTCCTTCCAACCAAAGCCTAAGGCCACTGTTAAATCTAATGCAAAGTGGTTTGGATCTTTTAGGATTTTTTTCAAATTCTTCCAATGCATAAAATAATTAATTTTGATGTACTTAAAAAAAGTTCTTTTTAAAAAAAAATTAAAATGTAAATCCATACTTTTTTACTTCTTTATCCCTGCATTCAAGCAGCCAGAACTAGAAGGCATGTGAACTTCCTATATATCAGTAAAAATTGAACAGCAGAACCTCTTTGACGGCTATAATGTGTATGTTCTTTAAATTACTAAACAACCTGGGAAAAAAAAATTCTCTTTGGGGTAACTTGACTTTACTCTGGATACCACAAAGAGACCTCAATATTTCATCTCTTCTCCTGATATTTTATACCGCAGTTGGCAGTGCTTTACCAGTTTTTAATTGACTTCTGTTGTCATTTTCAAATTTGTGAAGATTTTACAAATTATTACATCTTGGAGGTGCCCTAACATTTGAAAAATTTCTGGCTAGGATGGATTGAGAAGCTATATGAATTTTGAAAATAAGAACAATCATAGGGAGATCAGAAAAAGCTGTATGATTGTTATTTTTTGACGAGTTTTAAAATAGCTATGATATCACTTTCCAAAAACTGTGCCTGGATGAGAGTATCTACCTGTTATTTATGCATGATATATGTCCCCTGATTTTTGCTAAAGTTCATCTCTGTACTCCTTGACTGCAGTTTTCTTCTCTTGATGCAGAGAAGTGCAGAGCTGATAGAGGTTATCAATTGTCTCTTGTTTATTTATTTATTTTGACAGGGTGAACCTGACGCTATATGTGATAACAATTAATTGGAACTGGCAACTACTCTATATGTCTAGGTGTTACAATAATTTAGTTCTGAACTCTTTGCAGCACCTAACCAGTGCATCTCACTCGGGATTGAGTTTTGAAATATTCTTCCTGGTATAAGCCAACATGAAATTTGGATATACCAAAACAAGATTTTCCTGGAATCAATCTACATGGGATTTTAGTTATTACCAAAACAGTTCTTTCCGTGTAAACCAACATGGAAATTGGTTGTATCAAAAGAATTTGGTTGTATCAAAAGAAAATTTATCCTGTTATATGAAAACAATTTTTTCTGTTACAAAGCAACATAGAATTATGTTGTACCCAAAAAAGCAACATGAATTTGATTTTTCTTAAAAATCTTAAAATTTTCCCAGTATAAGCCTACATGGAATTCGGTTTTGGTGACAAAATTTTTCCTGGTATAACTAAAAAGGGAATGTGGTAATACCTAAACAAGGTTTTCGGTATAAACCAACATAGAATTGCTGGTATAAAACTACATGGGATATGGATTTGCCAAAACTGATATTTCCCCTGCTTGGAATTAGATTTTACCAAAAAAAATGTTTACTCTTATCGAAACCAACATTGAATTTGGTTTTGCCAAAACAAAGTTTTCTGGTATAAACCAATATTGAATTTGGTTTTAACAAAATAAACTTGGATTAATTGGCATAGAATTTGACTTTTTCTAGAAATAAAAAATTATTCCCTAATATAAATCAACATAGAACTTGATTTTTCCAAAACAAGTGTTTTCCTGGTTTTAAATCAACTTGGATTTTTTTACCAAAACAAGTCAAATAAATATGGAATTAATTTCCTTCGAGTTTTATTAATAAGTGATTCCCTAGGGTCTTCCTAGACAAAATACTCATACACCTGATGGATGTGAAACTGCAATTTTGTAGATGAAAAACCTTTTTTTTTTTATTATTTATTTTTATTTTTTATTTTTAAGTAAAACTTAATATTAGGTTTTCTAATAAAATTCAAATGCTTGGTTCCATTAACCAATAAGAAATAAATAGTATTATCTTTTTTAAATACAATTAAATTAAAAATGACCAAGTGTTGTATTATATAAGGTATGTACCGAATTTTTTTTTTAATTTTTAATTTTTTATATAGATGGTCAATAAGTGGATTGCATAAACGGATATTTTTTTTTTCTCTCTCTCTCTCTCTAATATTTTATTGAGTTAAACTTTAGATATTGAGAGTTCAAGTTAAAAGCAATTAATTATTCGGGTAGGTAATGTTGGCGCACAAAATAAAAGATGTAATTCAAAAAAAGTGGCAAACTAACCCTTATGAAAAAGGATAAAACTTGTGGCAATTGATGCCACCAACTAAAAGATTTTACGAACATAGGGTTAAGGCCAAACGATTGTGAATATTGAAACAAAAGTGAATTATTCAAAGAAAATAATGACCCCAATTTCATTGCTAGGAGCTTCATGACCTCTATATAAACTCTTCATTCCCTTCATTTTATCTCATCCGCTACAATACTGTCTCTCCCTTCTCGTTTTACTTTCTTCTTTCACAATAACAACTCTGTCCTGAAAACCTAAAGAGGTCCAAATCATAATTTCTTTCATGTACAAAAGGTATGGGTATCCTCAACTTTTAACATTGTACTCAACCACAAATTTTCTAACATTAATCTTTTGTAACACATTCCTGCTCTACTCTATGTTTCATAAATAAAAATATGTCACATGTTCACCTATTAAATTAAATCTTCGAATTGTGCCATTTATTTCACTACCTAAAATAAATAAAAAACAGAAAAACTCAACAGACTAAGGCACCACCAGGGTCCACCACAACCAACCTTCACCGGCACCTCTTACAACTTGTCGCTGACACCATCAATTCCGCCAGTTCCGACCAATCACCACTGCCAAGTCCATAAAAACCTTCTTTTGAGAAAATTTTTTAAGAAATATTTGATTCGCTGGCTCACCCCTTTTTGTTATTTAATACACGGCAACAATCAAAAATGGAATTTAGAAATCCTAGACTTGAGACTCCTCACACAAAATGAGCATCAATTAGAGGGACAAGGAAGAGTGATGGGGTTCCGCGGAGGTGGTTGGATTGGCTTGGATTTGAAGAACTCAAATGGTGAAGTTTTATTACAGCTCTTCATTTTCAAGGCTATCCCAACTCATATTTATCCCCCATGTTGATAAGATAAGACTTCAGAGTGCACGACAAAAAATCAAGGTTGAAACTAGAAAATCGAGTCACGAGCTCGAACTCTTGATTAACCGACATTGTTTGTGTGTTGACCTAGGGGTATCAATTTGGATTAGCGTGTCGTATTCGTGTCGGTAGGGGTATTCGATTAAATGACTCAACCCGAACTCAATCCATTTAATAATTGTGTCAAGACCTTTCAACCCTAACTCGACCTACTTGACATGTTTAATAAACATGTCGTGTTAGGTTGACACGAATGTGACAACTCATTTCAACCCGCATAATATTAAATATAAAATCCATATAGAAATGAGTTCTTTATATTCTAAAAGTAGTGCATGCACTTCAAGTCTTGGCCCACATTCAAAATAATATAGTTCAACAAAAATAATATAAAATTAGATATTTATAAGAAGCTTTAGATATTTAGGGTTTGTAGGGTTTAGATCTAGGGTTTGTAAAGTTTCAATTTACAATTATATCACTTATAAGTTTTTGTAAGTACTCACTTTTCTTTTTAAGTTTAAAATATAGGGGGATATAAAAGGTATTTGAAAAATCTAAAATAAAATAAATATTTATTTGTTATACGAGTTAAAGAAGTTGTGTTAAATAAGTCATTTCGGGTTGACACAAATAAATTGGCGTGTCAAACGTGTCTATTATGAGTTATGCGGATTTACTCGCTTATAATTCTGTCGCTTTCGAGTCGACACGTTTATGACCCAAACCAAGTAAAGTCCAACTCTAACCTATAAAAACCTATGTTATGTTTACAGGTTGTATCAAATATTGACACCCCTAACCGACACTAATCATAACCTCCAATATTTATCCTCCCTTATTTTTTTTTTCTTCTGATTTTGCTCAATTTTCTAGATAAGATTTTAGGATAATGACCCATCTTAGACCTGTTTTTAAGTCACTTTAAAATTAGATTCTGTTAAGAGTTATTTAGGGATTTTTTTTTTTGGATTCAGTTATTTAGGGATTGTTAAACTTTAAGTAATCATTTATTTATTTTTGAATATAGTCAATTAGGTTTCCAAAATCCCTAGTTATTTATTAGAATTATCTTGTACATTTATGTACAGTCATGCCCTCAAGAAGCAATGAGATTTTGACATATAATTACTCATAATTAATTCTATATGAGACCCAGTCATAATTAAACACTTAAGTACCTACAATCTTATGTAGTTGAACTCATTTTTTTTTATTCTATTCAATACTTTCTTACTCAATTTAATATTTTTTTTTGAGAAACCAATTTAATACTTTATAATAAATAAATTTTGATAATTTTTTTGTAATGATAGTAGAATGAAATTAAGTTCTTAACTCATTTCCTTGGATAGCTTATAGTTATGTTTGACAATTACTCTTAGCTGTTAATTTCTGCTTGTGTTGTGATTAATTAATGGCTTAGAGTAGTTTAGTAATTTGGGTATTGTTTATATTTCATATTCCGCACATATATTATTTGAATATAAGCTTATATTGAAAAATTTGTATTTGGGGGTCTAAACATTCACAAGTGTTTTATACACTAAGTGAGTTTTCATAGACATATATATATACACACACACTTATACTTATACTTACCACCATTTGCTTAAGAATCATACATAGAAGCACTTGTTCAAAGTAGTTTGAACTTTACATGCCAAGATAAAATGAATCTCTCTAAGTCATTCAAAGTAATCTCAAACGAGATTATCAAACCATCTTCACCAACACCCACCCATCTTCGCCATTATTAGTGTTAGGTTCTAAGACTTTAGGAACTATTGTATTAGAATTTCAATTTGTATATGTTGGCAAACCAATGATCAAAACATTTAGTCTAGGTTTAGACTTGCTCAAAGTTTGGTTTAATGTAAGTTTGGAATTGAGTAATTGCAGGAAATTACTACTCAAATTCTGCAAGGCTCAATTAATCGAAAATTAGACTCGATTGATCAAAAATCATGGATCAGCAATTTTCTACAGAATTCTCAAACCAGCCTAAGCCCATATGACGTGTAAAGTTAAGTGTTTCATTCCAAGTATAAAAGGTGTTGGGAAATTTAGACCCCGGTTGATAGAATTAACAAGTTTTAAACCCAAATTGTTAATTAGATTTATTATAAATAAATCTTGTTAAAACAAATAAACATTAATATCATGCACATCGAAAAAGTAAATAACACAAGATATGATGATCTAGGAAAACCAATGAAATAAACTAGTTTCACGGTAAAAAACATGGGGGGAAACCTTCCCGAAAAGCAATCCACTATAGTAAAGAGAAGTTTCAGATCTAGTACAAAATCTTTGTCCTTAGACTCTACAATCCCCGTAGATGAACTTATAGTAGAAGCCTTCTACCGCTTTAGAATCTCTGAACTCTTCAATATATGAACGTCACCATTTTCCATGGATCCCAGTATGTAACTAACCACTGATGCACGGCTCCTAGTACGTGACTAACTCACCAACTTGAAGAAGATATTGGCTACAAAGTTCTTCACTTCATTAACAATGAAGATCAAGAAGCACTTGGTTACAAAACCCTAAGGCGTAAAGACGCAGTAGCTTCCTTCAGAGAGAATAAGGCATCGGTCACCTTTTGCATGTGTTCTCATTGTATTCTCTTATATGACGGTCTTTAAAATAAGTCTTGTATATGTCTAGAGTTGTGAGAAAAGAAACCCTACACATACATGTCAACATGGGTCGAAAATCAGATTTGAAAATTCTGATTTCATAATTCTTGATAGATAGCTATTTGTTGAGCTATCTGTTGCGAGCTATCGAGAGCTATCGAGCTTTAATGAATTAGCACTTCTTCACTTGTTTCTTGGACAGATTTGCATGACCTCAATACTAGACTTAAACTCTTGTTCTTTGAAGTATTAAACACATCTTAGATCTATTCAATTATAAGTAAATTGCGTTTTGTCAAAGGATTAGCCAATTCTATATTTGACATATGTTCCTAACATAATTTACATATGTCCTACCAAAAAGGAAAACTCTAGCTACGTTTAAGAGGTCTTTGTTGAGTTGTGTGTTGAATCTTTTGTGAGATCTGAGAGGTGTTTACCTTCAAACACACACACACAGCTATCAAGATCAAGATTTACATCAAGAACTTGATGGTTGTTTCAATTGCTGCATAAAGAACTTTCAAGTGCTAGCTTTCAGATATTGTTGCTGATCCAAATCTTGCAGAGTTGAAGAAATTTCTTCCATGTGATATTGATGGCGCACACCATTTAGCGTTTGCTGTTCAAGTCAACTACTTCACTTGTGGTGGTAATGCCATTGGTGCATGCATTTCCCACAAGATTGTTGATGGCTCATCCTTTAGCACATTTGTGAAAAATTGGGCAGTCACATCTAGAGGTGAGTGTGAGATATATTCACAATTTCAACCATCCTTTCTCTTCCCACCTATAACTTCTTTATTTGGAATTGGTTCAAAAGCTATTATGACAAAAGAGAAGCTTGTATTAAAGAGATTTGTGTTTAGTTCTGCTTCAATTGAGGCACTTAAAGCAAAATATGTAGAAAGCTCAGGCTTGGAATACCCGGTATACGGACAAATTGCCCTTTGCCCTTTTTGGGCAAATTATATAACCTTATGTTCCCCTTCCCAAACTAATTAGGGAAATGCCCTTCTTTAAAACTCGATTTACTCCAAATTGAGTTAAGCCCTATAGTGGCATTTTTAAGGAGCCTATAGTGACGTTTTAAGGACCTATAGTGGCGTTTTGGAACTCGAGCTCCATGAACTTGAGTTATAGGTAAAAAAAATTCCTATAACTTGATTTCATGGAGGTCAAGTCCCAAAACACTATTATAGGTCCTTAAAACGTCACTATAGGCTCCTTAAAACGCCACTATAGGGCTCCAGATTTTTTTTTTTTAAAAACTCGATTTAGAGTAAATCGAGTTTTAAAAGATGAGCATTTCCTTAATTAGTTTGGGAAGGGGGGCATAAGGCTATATGATTTGCCCGAAAAGGGCAAAGGGCAATTTTGTCCCTCGGTATACTCCAGCTGTGTTGAGGCCTTGTTGGCTTTTATATGGAGTTGATATGTAGTTGCCACTGATCAACTGAAGTCTAAGATTGAAAGGTTCCACATAATTCTTCATGCAGTGAATTTGAGGACGAGAATGGATCCCCCATTATGTAACGCCCCAGCCCAAATCAAGAGAAAAAAAAGAAAAAAAAAGAAAAGAAAAGGAAGTCAGATATTTTTTTTAAAGGAGACACACATGCGACCCACCTACCCCACTCCCTCCAACCACACAATCTCACCAATATCACCTCATATCTCACCCTCTTGGTGGGTCACCTCTCTACCTCATTTGCTTCTTTCTTTTTCTTAACAACACATACACTCCTCTTCCCCACTCTCCCACCAGTACACTCCATAGCACCACCTCCACCATCATTTTTCCGGTATGGATCACCGAAAAACTTCATAGGAAAAGCTAAGGCTCACTCATCTCTACTATATTTGAGGTAAAAATTTCTAATATTTTTATGGGTATTATGCTTTTGCTAGAGGTTCTCCTCATCGAAGTTTTGATAATGATATTCATGTGATTTATGGGCTTTGGAAGTGATATTCATGTGTTTATATGTATGAGTTTTGGTCTTGGTGGATGTATTTGATGAGTGTGTTATGATTTTTACAATGGTGGTTAGCTAAGTGGTGAAGATTTGGGAGTTTTGGCTTTTTAATGTGAAATAGTTGATGAATCTAATTTTTATTGTGTATTTGGAGCTAGTGGAGGATTTACGTTTAGGGTTTGTAATGGTGGGTATTGTTATATATGTTGTTATTTTATTGGTCTCTTGAAAATGACATGCATATTGGGAAAGAAATTCATAAAGTGTTAGGATCTCTTATGGTAAAGGTGAAGCTTGGAATGACATGATGATAAGTTGGAGTCTATGCCTTGTAATGAAATTGTTGAGAAACTCTGGAGTGGAATACATTATTTGTGAGGTTAAATGCTAGGCTTGCCTAATTAATTTCTTAGTTAGCAATTTTTAATTCATAGCTAGATGCAATGTCAAGCTTTATGCCTATTGTGATAAGTTTGCTTGATATTGTTTAGGTTCTAGCTAATCTTATTTGGAGCTTGGAAAATTAGGATTTTCCGGGTTGCAAGGTAAGTAGCTTTTTAATGAGATTTTTGGAAAATAACCATATTGCATAAACGTTATTTTTGGGTCAAACATATTTTGGAAAATTATTTGTGGGATTATATTTTCTTAAAAAGTATTGTGTTGTGACCTTATTGTATATGACTATTTATGAAACATGCATCATATTTGGTAATGTGAATGGCGAAATGCATGATTTGTTAGATTGGAAATGATAAGCATCTTTTATAAAATTCTTGGGAATGGATTTTGTGGAATTATTGCATTATTTGCAAGTTCTAAAGATGTTTTATCTTAACTTGTGATATTTGGGAAATTGATAGAAAATCTTATTGATAAGAAACGATTTTGGAAAATTTGAGAACCTTGTGAATATATTGGATACTTCAAAGACTTTTGTGAAACTACTTGGAAATGAACTGTGTTTTGAATTAGTGTAAACTATGAGCTTTTCATGTTTTTACCCTTAGGCTGTGATATGTGATTACCCAGTGATTACCTAGCTAGATACTATAGTTTGTGTGACATTGGTATCTAAGCAACCGTCTTTGTGATGGTTATGAGTTTTGGCTTTGTGTCGGTAGATGAGTTTTGGCTTTGTGTCAGTGATTGTCATGTGGCCTTGGGTTAGATTTTCTGGTTTGGAACGTTGTTGTTATTGCTCACAGTATATAGTACGTAGTTTCATGTTGAGATATTTTGAGGAATATATAGCATGTAATTTCATGAGAGCATGTTGTGAAGCTTTGTGTTGTGTCAATTTATTCATTCTTGTCATATTATTTTTGGAAATGGTTTCATAGAATTTATCTGGAAATTTCCAAATTATAACATGCTTTGTAAACTGTTCATCGTTATGAAACTTACATTTCCCCCACCCCTATTAATTATGCTACTTACTGAGCTCTGTCTCATTCCATTATTTTACAAACTTTTTCAGAGTAGGCAACTATCGTTTTGAGATAGCTTGTTGGTGGCTAGCAGTAGTTAGACTAACTGCTGATGGAGGCTGACTTTTGTGATGGAGATAATTGATGATGTACAAGTTAGAGTAGGCTTGACTTAATTCTTTTGCATCTAATAGTAGTTATGACTTTATTTCCAGTAATGAGACAAGTTGATGATATGTAATTATTTATTCAGACTTCCATTCTTTTGTGGCCAATGGTCATTGTATTTATTGCATAGAGCTCTGATTTACTTTGAGAGTATATTTAATGGAATTATTATGATGATTCTTGATGTTGATACTTGATATGATTTATTTGGATTAAATTGTCAAAAGGAAAAAAAAAAAATCTACAGGTACCTTTGAGATGTTTTTCTCATGCTTTGGACCCTTTCGGGTTTGGGGCGTGACACATTATGTGACTATTCTTCTGGAAATTTATTCCAAACACAATAGCCATCGTGTCTAAAGAAACCAGCCGGGAAGATTGGTATGGCATTGTGGTCAAGTTGAGAGATGCAAAAAGAAAAACTGACAAGGATTAGGTGAAAAAACTACAAGGTAGTGAACACTTAGATATCCTCAAAGAGCTGAGTGGAAAAATCATGACACAAGATAATGTTGTATTAAATTTCACTGCATTGTGCAGGTTTCCTTTATATGACGTTGACTTTGGGTGGGGCAAGCATTTTTTGGTTGGTTGGGTTAGTTTATGTTAAAAACTGAAAGAATATGGATAGGTACCCAATGTGAGCATGTCCCTTTATTTACTTCAGATTGTAACATCTAGGAGTAATGGTATTAGACCGTTACACTACCCCACTAATCCATTATCCCACTCAATATTAATGGAGTGGAGTGTATATAAACACCAAGAATGGTACCCATTGGAGAGTGGACGAATTTTGCATTTCTCATAGTGTTTATAGAGTGTTGTGAGGCTCTTAGGTTGTGGGTTATGTTTGCATCACTCTAGTAGCGTGCAACACCGTCGGAGAAACGTTTTTGGTTCGTGCGTTACACAAACTGTAATTCAAAACATGTTTGGATAGCTGGTCTGCGTGGAAGCTGGCTCTGAACAGCGTAGAACAACCTCAAAGTTCCTAGGTGATCGTCGGTTTAGGCCAAGAGAGGTACGCCGGAAAAAACCGATTATTTAAATTCCACTGCAAAGTCTATTTCTTATAGTTTACATTTCAAGAATCTAATTACATTTTCAAACACCAAACTTGGGGATGGAATAGAGGCATGGATAAACTTGAACTTGGAAGATATGGCCAAATTTGAATGTGACAAGGAGCTCCTTGCATATGCTACTACATCCTTCAGGCTTTAATGTTAAAGAGCTCCTAGTAGATAGAACATGATTTCAAAGTTTCTTCATTAAGCGGATTCATTAGCTAAAATAAAGGATTCTTTAATTATAAAAATGGTAAGAAGGGAGAGCAGTTGTCACAACCATACTTGACAACAATAATGTCAACTTCTGCTTTAAATCAACTAATTAGTCAGTGTTTATGTTGGTGTTTTTGCAGCTGGCAGTATTGTCAGCTCTTGATTTCTTTGTATACTGCTGGTTCTCCAGTTTCTTAAATAAAATTTCTTCTTATATACAAAAAAAAATCTACTTACATTTATGTCTTGTTAAATGCAACATGTGTGTTGACTTTGGGAAAATAAAGCAAACTACTACTTGTAAAACCAGAAGAACAAATTAAGCGGACCTCAAACAAGTATGATAGCTCCACTCATTTCTTATTTGGCCTAGATGTAGTCCTTAGTTCTTACCCTTGTATAATTTCTTACTCTTAAATTATAAATTGAAGACTAAATCAAAGATGCCTCCTCATGACAAAGGGGGCTGGCTATACATGAGGTTCTGAAGGTGGGCAAAACATGCGGATGATAAGGAAGAAAGGGACTGCGATTGAACGTTTTGACAAAGAACAACTTCATAGGAAGGATAAAGGTATTAAAGCTTCTAAGTGAGAATCAAGTATCTAATGATGATAGCAAGTTAAGGAATCAGTTACATAATCACACTTAATTCTATATTTTAAATTTAAATATTTGCTAATATTTATTTTCTGTATATAAACAAATACTTTGGGAAGGTATTCTATAACTTGGAAGCCCATCTTAAAACCTTGTGTTACTATCAAGAGTTTGCATTTCTTGGTATCTGTTAGGTTTTAAGATTTTAGGAACTAAATGTATTAGAACTATAATCTGTAATGTGTTGGCAAACCATGATCAAAGCATTAGAGGCTAGGTTTAGGTTGCTCAAAGTGTGTTTATTTGTAAAATTGGAATTGAGTGATTTCAGAATTTATTAGACTAAATCAGCAAGGCTCGATCGATTTAAAATTAGACTCGATCGATCGAATTTTGTGCAGATTTATTTTTCTGCAGAATTTCCAATTCAGCCCAAGCCCGTTTGACGTGTAGGGTTTTATGTTTTACTCCAAGTATAAAAGGAAAACCCTAGCTACATTTTGCAAGTCTTTGATGTGCTGTGTATTGAATCTTTTGTAAGATCTAGAAGTGTTTACTTTCATACACACTTAGGGTTATCAAGATCAAGATTTATGTCAAGAACTTGGTGATCACTTCAGTTGCTACATAAAGAATTTAAAGAAGATCTGAAACCTTTGAATGGAGTCTCAAAGTCACAAGTGGGAGTACTTGTGGTTGCAATGGATCAAGGAAAGAAGTAGTCTGTGGACTCGGAGCTGTCACGTGGTAGTGGAAGTAAGTTTTCTATTCGAGGTAGCAATAGGATGTTAGTGGTCTAAGTTCTATTGTACAAACTTTAATTCTTTCATAGTAGATTTGTTTTACCTTGAGGATAGCTAGGTTAAATACTCCTTAGGTTTTTTACCAGTTTGGTTTTCCTAAGTTATCATATCGTGTGTTCTTTATATCTCCGTATTATTTACATGATATGATTTGAATTTGTTAACCTAGAACTAATAATTTATCTAAGTTATCACTTGGCTAAATAACTAGGTCAAACATCTTGTGTTTAAGGGGTCTAAAAACGTACAGTACATTTTAGTTTGTTCATAACATTTAGGGTTCCGATTCCCTCTTCTATTGTAAATATCGAATTATTTAAGAAAAAAAAGACCTTGTATTACTTTTTTTCCATGGTGTAAGAGTCTAATAACTTTTGCAATGCCAAAAGTCTTATAGCTTAACTAACAGTTGCTGGTGTTTTTAATGGGAATATCATAACTCAAATCTCCCTTTCCTTAAAAAAATTATATATGTAAAAAATAAGTCTTGCAACAACGACCTCTTCCTCAGTGCAAAATTTTTCTCACCTTGTGTTGATCAAGCTTGATCAAAAAAATCATATTTTGTGGCTTGCCAATTCCTCCCTTATTTGAAAAGTCATAACTTAATCAGTTTTGTGGATGGAACAAAACCATGTCGATCTCAATTTCTCCATTATTCAAAGGGAAACCTATAACCATAATTAACCCTGAATTATACGCATAACATTAACAAGATCAAGCTTTATCGAGCTGGGTAAGTTTTGAGTGTTTGAATTGGCTAGTACAGTGATTGAACAAGCTCCTCCTCTCATGATAGCATTATTTTCTATGATCACCGGGTGCCTTTGGCAAAGAAGAAATAGGATTAGAGAAAAGCAACCAACATGGGCTTTGACAGAAGTGGCATTTAAAGCTAAGGAACTACTCAATGAATTCCTTGATGTGCAATGAAAACCTTTTAGAGATGTGCAACCGAGGAGTCTAGTCACAGCAATCAACAACCAGATGCCATCAAAAACTATGTTTGGTCATGTTATTGAAGAGATTTGGATTCTATCAAAGGTTTTTCATAAATATATATAGTTTCAAACATGTAAAAAGGGAGGGCAACCAACTTGCTTATTCCCTTGCTAGAAGAGCAATTTTATCTGTAGATCTTGATTAAAAAGCTAAAAGTTTTTGCCAAGCTCTAAGTGTTAGGATATGTGCCCTTAAAATTCTATTGCATGATGCTATGAATGACATTATGTATGAAATTATGTTGTGATTAATAAAGCTGTTTTATTATTATCTAAAATAATAGTAACATAAATATTTGGACATTATCATATAGTCCATAAGATGCATAGTATGTGATTTAGTCACAGAAGATATAAATCACAAGTTCTTTGTAAACTCAGAATTTTAGTTCGTAGTCGGTGATGAAATTGGGCATTTCATTTGCGAAGACTATAACATATTAACTAAAATGATTTGTCTTAATCATGGAAGTGGAGACGTCTAGTTGATATGTTGATATGTTATAAGTGTTAACACATATTGAATTAGACCGCTGTTAGATTTATTATTCTATTAACGATTGTCAAATTAATAATAAATCTCACGACTTCTATTTACATCAACTTTTAATCTTGAGAGAGTAATGAACCTGATCATGAAGTGTAAGTTACTTTGATATATCAGGAGTGAGATCTAAAGTCACGATCAAAAGCTCAGTATATTAGGCAGCCACATTTAATGTTGAAGGAATATATATTCTTAAGATGGAATTCATAATCTTTTAATGGAGATATAAAATATTCTCTTGAGATAAGTTTAATGAGTTTAGTTATTCAGAATGTTAGGCCTAACCACTTTTGTAAGAAGGTACTAACGTATATATTTATGAAATTGGATTTTATAAATATATGATGAATAACGTAAAGGATTAAACCAGGTATTCAAGGATTAAAATGTAGAAATCTTCAAAGTGGCAGTCAACATTCATGACTTTGTATTACTATGAATATTTTAATGAAGGGGTTAAAGGTATATTAAAGTCTTGGGATATAATTTATTAATAAGGCCTAGAGTGTAATTATATTTATATAGTGGTTTTAAATATAATTAATAGTAATTTTGGATTTGTCAAGAGTTGACAAAAAAGCCCAAAACCCATTGGAGCTAGTGTCTTATTTGTCACTTTTGGTTCCACTTTAAGCCACATATTAAAGCTCAATTGGAATGGCCCAAAAAAGCTAGTTCAATTAGATAATCGGTTATATATAATAAGAGAAACATACAGAATTTCATATAGAATGAAATTGTGTGTATGTAAGTGTAAACCACTCTTTTATTCTCTCTTAAACACATACGTGTAAACTGATTAAGAGATCACACTTCCTGGGCAAAAGTGGAATTAGAGTGAAGATTAAAAGTGTTCCTAAGTGCTTTTAATTTTTGGTTTTGAATTTCACCGTACCAAGGTACAGTTTCTTGTTCTTAAATTCTAAAATTTACATAGTATATGTTATCAATTGTGAATGAAGTAGATCCGTTAATTTTCTGTTGCGTATGTTTTGTATGTGATACAAACCATGTTTTTCCAACACTAAGTGTGCATTTGGGATGCACTTAAATAGCTTAAAACTGCTAGCTTATTACTTATTGCTTTTCTTATTTGTGGGTACTGCAAAGAAGAAGCTTTTTTTTTTTTTTTAGGTGCTTAAGTGAGCTTAATTAGTCAACTGGCTTGGCACATTGGGGGAACCACTATAACCTTTTGTTTAAAAAGTAAGGTAAAGTTGATTGTTTGCAGGTCTCATGCTCTAGTTTTTGCACAAATGCTAGTTACTTTTTAATTATTGCGGGTTTGACTCTACTTTTTTTGCTAGAGTATTTTTAGTAAAAATAAACAATTAACTTATTATATTTAGTTTTTAACTTTTATATACAATACTGTTAACAAATGATTTCATCAAAAGGCTATAGATAAGTTATCAAATGGAAGTCCATTTGTGAATTGTTTATTTTCGATAAATTATTTGCATAGTATGAGATAAAAAGCTAAAAGTTAATATATTTATAAAAAACTGAAAATTAGACTAAAAGTTAATTTTTACCTAGATACTTTTAACAAATGATTTCATCAAAAGGTTATAGATAAGTTGTTCTCAAATGGAAGTTTGTTTGTGAATTGTTTATTTTCAATAGATTATTTGCATAATATGGAACAAAAAGCTAAAAGTTAGCATATTTCAAAAAATTGGAAATTTGATTATTGAAATAAAGTTAATACAAAAAGTAATATGAGAACCACAAACAATACTCAGAATAAAAAAAGCTAGTTTATAATCTTTCCGCAAACACACTTAGCAAATTCCTGCTTTTATTTTTAAATTCAAAATTACATTGGTAATATTTTAACAAATGGTGGAGGGGATTGATTCTTCTCATGGGAAGAACTAAATTTCAAATCCTTACCCCCATTTATTGTACGAAAAAAAAAATTTTACTGGCTGCATGCAAAGAAGATTCAGCCTAGTTAGGCTTACACAAGAACTAATTAAGTGCTTAGTATGACATTTGCATGCTCCTGCACCACTTTCCAAGCCGTGATAACGTGTCGTTCCTCAACTAGAGTTGCACCAACGGCAAATCGTATCACGTATACTCCCTCGACCACCGCATGAGTCATGAAGACACAGCCCGACATGTTAATGGACTCCAACAATTTGCGGTTTGCCTCATTCGCAAGTTCCTCGCTTACTATGTCAAGCTTACCATTTTTGTATCCTGTCTCACTTAGTGCCGATGGCAAAATCCTGAAACAAACCATGGCAAAATTTATAGGTACCACGATTTCAAACCTTTTATCCATAGCTACAAACCCTTTAAAAAGGTTGGCCATTTTCACATGGTGTCTCATGAAGCTCCTGAGGTTAGCTACACCATAGCTTCTAAGCACAAACCATAATTTCAAGGAACGAAATCTTCGGCTTAGGGTTATCTGCCAGTCTTTATAGTCCACCACTTGCTTTGAATCCGAGGCTTTATTCCTCAAGAACTCAGGGTTGGTTGAGAGTGACTTTATCAAGGCGCTCGGATCTTTTACCCAAAGGCAGCAACAATCCAAAGAGGTTAAGAACCATTTGTGTGCATTGAGACTAAATGAGTTTGCACCCTCAACACCATCGATGAATTTCCTAAACTCAGGACAAATACAGGCGCTTCCGGCATAAGCAGCATCAACATGAACCCACATTCCATAATCTTTTGCCACAGCACATAACGATTCTAGTGGATCAATGGCAGCTGTTGCAGTTGTTCCCACGGTGGCACATAAAAACAATGGAACTAGGCCTGCTTCCACATCTTCGCAAATTTGGGCTCGTAGTGAGTCAGGTGATAGTGCATATGATGTTGACTTAGAAGTCTTGATGGCTCTGAAATTCTTTGGATGGATCCCTGCTATTTGTGCTGCTTTTTGGATTGCACTATGTGTCTGGTCAGAAGCATAAACCACCAACTTTATGAGGTTCTCTCTCCCAATTTGGTTTAGCATTTGATCCCTTGCAGCGACAATTGTGCACAAAACGGCCTCACAAGTAGTCCCTTGTAGCACACCCCCGCCATTGCCAGAGAAAAGGAAAGACTTTGGCAGCTCAAGCATCTCTCCAAGCCAATCCACGACTATTGTCTCTAGTTCAGTAGCTGCTGGTGATGCAATCCAATTAAATCCGACCACATTGAAGCCGGTGCCAAGCATCTCGCCAAGAAACCCTGCAATGCTACCAGTGCATGGGAAGTAAGCAAAGAAGTTAGGGCTTTGCCAATGTGTTAAACCAGGAACTATGTGCTCCTGTACATCCTGAAGAATGGTTTCAATGGGTTCTGGATTATGTGGGGTGGACTCTGGCAGGCATTTTCGGAGATATCCTGGTTCGACTTGGCTTAGAACCGGGTATTTTTCTACATCACGATAATAATCAGCAAGGAAGTCTATGATCATATGGCCTTGCCGCCTGAATTCCTCGGGGTCTAATGGGTTAATGTTATGGGAAGAAGTGTGGTTGGGCATATGGTCAGACTTGAGGCTACCCATATATATATATATATATATATATATAAATATATATGTACTATGGGGAAAAGAAATGATTCAGGATTCTTTGGTTTTCTGGAGGAAGGGTTATAATTGTGGAAAGGAAAAAGTGAAACGAGAAACTAGAGATTATCTTGTAGCTGATGAGATAAAATGAAGGGAATGGAGAGTTTATATAGATGTCATGAAGCTACGTGAGTAATGAACTTCGCGTGATTTTCTTTGAATAGACCACCATTGTCTCAATAGCCACAATCGTTGGGCGTCAACCTATGTTTTGTATCATATGTGGTTTTCCAAATAATTCAATGGGCCCAGATGAACAATAGGAGTAGAAGTTGGAGGTCCAGAATATGTAGCCATAGTGTTTAGCCTTAACTTTCCTAGCGAACATCTCGAAGATTGAAAGCTTCGAGATATATCTATATGTATTCCAACACGTTGAAGATTGAAAGCTTACCACGTCAAGCTTACCATTATGAACACGTCAAGCTTACCATTACGAAATCGATCGGTAGTGATTTGGATTGCTTTAACGTATTGCAAAATGGAAAAATTCTGTTATATATGCACTAATACACATACTCTTGTACACACACAATTTTGTGTGTATATTAGTGAGAATGTAATAGATACTACATTTACAAGAATTTTATTTCCTATTGTTGATGCCCAGATGAATAATAGGAGTAGAAGTCAGAGGTCCAGAATCTAGCTATCTAGATATATGTAGCCACAGTGTTTAGGTTCTTTTGGATATACATCACTGTAAGTTTATTTAAAAAAAATATTTTTCCCTCTTCCCGCTTGTGTGTGTCAAAAATACTTAGTATTCTTTAAAAAAAAAAAAAAAACTTTCCTAGCGAATATATCGAATATCTCTAAGATTGAAAGCTTCGAGATATATCAAGATATATGTATTCCAACACGTTGAAGATTGAAAGCTTACCACGTCAAGCTTACCATTACGGAATCGATCTCTAGTGATTTGGATTGCTTTAACGTATTACAAAATGGAAAAATTCTGTTATATATGCACTAATACACATACTCTTGTACACACACAATTTTGTGTGTATATTAGTGAGTATGTAATAGATACTACATTTATAAGAATTTCATTTCCTATTGTTGATGCCCAGATGAACAATAGGTGTAGAAGTCGGAGGTCCAGAATCTAGCTATTTAGATATATGTAGCCATAGTGTTTAGGCCTTTTTGGATATACATCACTGTAAGTTTCTTTAAAAAAACTTTCTCCCCTCTCCCCGTGTGTGTGTGTTAAAGATTCTTAGTATTCTCAAAAAAAAAAAAAAAAAAAAAAAAAAACCTTTCCTAGCGAATATCTCGAAGATTGAAAGCTTCGAGATATATCAAGATATATGTATTCCAACACGTTGAAGATTGAAAGCTTACCACGTTAAGCTTACCATTACGGAATCGACCTCTAGTGATTTGGATTGCTTTAACGTATTACAAAATGGAAAAATTCTGTTATATATGCACTAATAGATACTACATTTACAAGAATTTCATTTCCTATTGTTGATGCCCAAATGAACAATAGGAGTAGAATTCGGAGGTCCAGAATCTAGCTATTTAGATATATGTAGCCACAATGTTTAGGTCATTTTGGATATACATCACTGTAAGTCTCTTTAAAAAAACATTCTCCCCTCTCCCTGTGTGTGTGTGTTTAAAATACTTAGTATTCTAAAAAAAAAAAAAAAAAAAAAAAATTTCCTAGCAAATATCTCGAATATCTCGAAGATTGAAAGCTTCAAGATATATCAAGATATATGTATTCCAACACGTTGAAGATTGAAAGCTTACCACGTCAAGCTTACAATTATGTAATCGATCTCTAGTGATTTGGATTGCTTTAACGTACTACAAAATGGAAAACTTTTGTTATATATGCACTAATACACACACTCTTGTACGCACACAATTTTGTGTGTATATTAGTGAGTATGTAATACATACTACATTTGCAAGAATTTCATTTCCTATTGTTGATGCCCATTTTCTATGAAAGGCCCAATAATAGAAGAAGCTCAACAATAAGGGAAATTGAAAGAAAAAGAAATAAGAATGGTAAAAGCAAGTTAGTAAGCCCAATGGGTCAGCATGACGAGAATAACAACCAACGGGCCCATGGGAAGAATAAGAGGTAAAGATGAAGTTACTGGGCCGGGGAAGCCCAAGAAAAGAGGTAGCAAGCCCAATAGGCCAACATGGCAAGAATAATAGCTAGCGGGCCCATGGGAAGAATAAGAGGTAAAGATGAAGAAAGTGGGTCAGATAAGCCCAAGGAAAGAGGTAATAGGCCCAATGGGTCAACATGGCCAGCAGACCCATGGAATGGAAAAAGAATGGCAGGAATAGGCACCTAATGAGCTATAGGGATAGAGGCCCTTGTCTGGGCAATGCCTGTTCCACGGAGGGTAATGCAAGCCCAAAAGCCCATGCATGCCTTACGTCGCAGAAGACAAACTTTACCCAGTACATGCGGCAAAAGAATACGGCGCAGGAGCGGCAAGAATGGCGTGGGAATGAAAGAAGACAAACCTAGACAGTAGTGGCACTCGCACAAGGCTCAAGGCACAACCTACGTGTACCCAGCCAAGACATGGGAGGTGGTCCTTGGTCAAGGGATTCAAAGGGTGTGGTTTGGTGGTAGGGATAAAAAAGATCTATTCTGGAGTTCCTGCTGAGATTTCTTTTGGGAAAATGCTTTGCTGGGATGGCATTTCTCCTAAAAGAGGTAAATACAGGCTAGAACCACTTGATGCATGCCATAGGGGTAGGTATAGAGAGCATTCAACCCTTATTTGCTGAGGGGAGGCAAGGTAGTGAACGGGAGAGAAACAAAACAAGAATTTTTGTTTGGAAATGGGGAGTGGTATGGCAAGCACCCTATGAGCAAAGGTAATGGCCAGACAACCAACAAACTAGTGGGTAGTCTTGGAAAGATGCCAAAAGTAGTTGGTATAGCCTTAGGGACAAAAGGGAGAAATCCCATAAATTTAAGAAAGTATAAAAGGGATAGAGGTAACCATGAACAGGGGATGAACGAAAGGAGGAAGGAGTGACAAGAGGTAGATAGAAAACACCCAGAAAGAAAAGAGAAAAGAAACTCAAAAGAAAAAAAGAAAATCTAGTGGTAAGGTATAGAGAGAGTTATGATAGAAATAGAGACATGCATCAATAGATCAAATTTTGTCTGCCCTTGACATTCCCACTCTCTTGAACCCATAATCTAGAACATGAAACAATTTAGGCCCTCTCCCTAGCACAAGTAATTTCTATAGCAAAAACTTGCATTGAGGTTACTTGCGTTGGGGATTGGTTCCCTTTTTGGATCCATTCCTACCAAATAGCCCAACCCAAGGTTGGGGAAAACAAGGCTACCCTTGTTGCATCACTGGACATCCTGTGACCGCCTCCTTTTTAGTTTATACTAGTCGCATACTTGCGTGTTGCACGTGATAACTTTTTTAGGATGATCTCATTGAATATTTTAATACTATAATTTTTGTTATTAACCATTGGTTTTTCAATAGTTTTTAAGTTAATAAAAACCTTAAATATACATTTTTTTTAATATTTCTTGTAAAAAGAAAGTTTTTGTTTACAATCATTAATATTTCTTGGTATGATCACTGCTTCTTTGCATGATGGTCCTGTTTACTTTAACTGTTATCTTGATATTACTCTTGCTTTGGATGATCCTAATATTGTTAAAGCTTTGACTTTGAATATTGCTTCTTTTGGTTATATCATGGATGAAGGTAGTAAACTTTTTGCTTTGATTTATCGTATTTATTACAGACTTTTGGGTACTCAGTTAAATCCTTGTTGTTTGAATCCTAGAGAACCCTCTGGTAAAACAATGTTAATCACATGTTCAACTCCTGATGCTAAAGTTCAAGTTCCAAAAATGATTCAATGGCAAGATATTAAGCTTCCCACTGAATGGTTGTTGAACCAAGAATCCCCTGTTCCTAAACCTGTTTTTGATGAGTTAGATCTCACAAATATTCAGCAATATCTTGATGGTACTGTTAAAATATGTTTTCAAAACAATCAACCCTTGAGGATCAACGAAGGAAGACATTCCTTTGCTGGGTCTGAAAGTATTTCAAAAAGAGATCAAGATCTCAATGAGTTCTTACAAAAGAATTTTGAAAAATCTACTGATTTAAAGCTAAAAGGTGTTTCTAGTGACAAATCTCAAGTCAGCTCTGTTTTCTACTCTACTAAAGTTGAATCTTCCTCTCCATATGGCAAACCTGCTACCGAAGAAGAAGATGATGCTAATTCTATTTGTCCATCTGATTCTGATTTCCCTCCTATTGAAAATCCTATCAACCACTTAAGAGTTTTGACTGTTTTAAATGAAAATTTTAAAGTTGACATGGTTCCTTTGTATGATGAATTTATGCTTTCTAAAAATAGAACAAAAAAAAAAAAAATTTACCAAAATAATTTTCCTCAGTTTGAGAAAAATCATATTAAAAGAAAATGGTTAGAAAAAATGAATCAGTTGAAAAGACATATTTTGTTCTTTGATTTTCTTGAAAACTATTATGTTTCAAAAGATGAAGTTTCCAAAAATTATTTGAATATGATAAAGAAATCTAATTTTGTTAAAAATGACAAAACTATTGTCAGATCTAGTCATCCACCTCTTGAGACTATTTTGGTCACTACTGACAAAATTGATGTTAAAGCTACTCCTTTCAAAATAGTTGATGATCAAACTCCTGTTGTTAGCCTTATTGAACAAAACAATTTTACTAATGAATCTTTGCATGTTATTGGTCAACAGCTTGACCGTATTGAAGAAAAAATTGCTGAAAAAACTATTTCTGTTGAAAAATCTGTTTCTGTTCAAAAACCTGTTTCTATCAAGACTGAGGAACCTTTGATTAATCTACCCAGTCATGATAACAAATTAAAGTTTAAAACTTCTCAATCAAAAATTCTTGAAACTGTTGAAAAAATGCTTGCTGATTTAAAAGTTAAAACTGAAGGTACTTCTACAAGTACTCTTGCTGCTCGAACTATTTCAAAAAATGAAATTGTTTCTGATGAAAATACAGATTCTGATACTATTTCTTCTGTTTTTGCAAAAAGGGTTTTTGATGATGGTTTACCCGAAATTAAAAGATTTGTTGGAAATTCCAAACCCATGTTTCTTACTAGGAATTGGTATTCAACACCTACTCCTCCTGATATGCAGTTTGAAGAAAGAGCTTTTCAAACTCAGTTTTCTGTTTCTGCTGATAAAATTTATGAATGGAATATTGATGGTTTTTCTGAACAAGAAATTATTACTAAAATGGGACATATGTCTATGGTTGGTACTGCTTACCAAAATAATCATGATTTTGAACAATCTGAAATTGTTGACCTTCTTGCTACTGGCTTTTCTGGTACTCTTCGTGGATGGTGGGATTCTTATCTCACAGAAGAATCCAGAGATTCTATTAAACATGCTGTTAAAAAGAATGATGAAAGCTTGCCTATTTTTGATGATCGTATTGGTCGAGGTGTTCCTGATGGTGTTAATACCTTGATTTATACTATTATCAAACATTTTATTGGTACTCCATCGAATGTTTCATCTCGAATTTCTGATTTATTAAATAATTTGAGATGCCCTACTATGTCTGATTATAGATGGTATCAAGATGTTTTCCTTTCCAGAGTAATGCAGCGAAAAGACTGTTTCAAGCCTTCTTGGAAAGAAAAGTTTATCGACGGTCTGCCTCCTATCTTTGCTCATAAGGTAAAACAAGAATTAATTGGTAAAAATGATTCTATTGACTATGATAATTTAACTTATGGTGATATTTTAAGCACTATTAAAAAACTTGGAATTAATATGTGCAATGATGAAAAACTGTTAAAACACCAATTAAAAAATAAAAGAAAAGCTAAATATGAAATGGGTAATTTTTGTGAACAATATGGTTTACCCGTTATTGCTCCTTCCAGGCAAAAGGGTAAAAAACATGATAAAAGTTACAAAAATTATAACCATAAAAAACATAAAACTAATTTTAATGATTTCTATGCTAAAAAGAAAAATGTTTCTAAAAAATATGTTAACCAGCGATCAGGGAAAGGTAAATGTTTCAATTGTGGAAAACCTGGTCATTTTAGTAAAGATTGTAAACAAAAACCTGGTAAGTTAAAAAACAAGTTTAACATGTTGAAAATTGATGATAATGATCAAGAAGAATTATTCAGAATCCTCGAATCAAACAATTCTTCTGATTCTTTGGAAGATGATTTTTCTTCTTCAACTGATTCTTGCTATCATTCTGCTGATGATTCATCTGATTCTCCTAATATTAAAATTGGTTGTAGAGATTCATGTTGTAATGTTGTTAAATCTATTAATGTTCTCACGAAGGGTGAAGAAAATGAAAGCTTGTTGGTTAAATTGATTGGTCAAATTGAAAATCCTGACTTACAAAAAGAATATTTGGATAAGTTTAAGAAAAACTTGTTAAAAGATGAAACTAGTAAAAAACTTAAATCAACAATAAGTTTGAAGAAACTTTGGAAAGATTTAATAAGAAGAAATCCAAGGATTTAACTATTAATGATCTCCAATGTGAAATAAATACTGTTAAACAAGAGATAAGTGAATTAAAACTTGAACTTAAAAATATTAAAAGTGATAATCATAATCTCAAACAAGAATTGTTAATGTTAAAAATTGATCAAAATAAGTTTGATAATGAACAAGATGAGCACTTGGATGGAGATGAATCCAGTCAACAAGCTCTTCTTTCTGATGAAGGTATTGCTGATACTCAACCTAGTCTTGTTAATATTAACAAAATTCTTCCCCCAAAATGGTTCACAAAAGTAAAAATTTTTGTTTCCCATGATTATCATTTCACTGTTATTGCTATGATTGATTCTGGTGCTGATAAGAATTGTATTAAGGAAGGATTGATTCCTTCGAAATATTTTGAAAAATCAACTGAAAAATTGGTTTCTGCTACTGGTTCTCAAATGAAAATCAAATATAAATTGAATAATGCTCATATTTGCCATGATGATGTCTGTTTCAAGATTCCTTCTGTTCTTGTTAAAAATATGACTGATAAAGTGATTCTTGGTTTGTCATTTATAAATGCTTTGTATCCCTTCCTTGTTGATAATGATGGAATTACTACTGATTCTTTTGGACAGAAAGTAAAATTTAAATTTGTTTCAAAACTTGAAATTGATATTAATAATGCTTTAGACCTGTCTTCTGATTCTCCTGCTACTATATTTGATCATGAACCAAAGATGAAATTTTATCAATGCTTCACAATCAATTTTGAAGGTAATCCTAGTAGTGCCAAATTATTTACTATTACCAATGACTCTAATATTCTTAATGATTCTTTGCAGGAATCGAGCACTGATGCAAGGATAAATACCACTACTAAGTGGGATAATATTATTATTTATACCACTAATAAGTGGATTATTATGGCTCCCTCGACAGAGAGGAAAAACAAAGGAAAAGCTCCTGCCCAGGACTTTTTCCAAAAAGAAATGCATGAAGGCGCATCTTCTGGGGTAAAACCTAGTGGATCAACATCCCTTCAAGGGTATGTACCGGCAACGGTGACATATTCCTGTGGAGATATGATTATTGCTTTGCAGGAAGTTTTATCTAGAAATTTGCAATTTCATAATGGAGTCTATAGTGAACTGCCTGATTCCATTAAATTTATTCTGGATAACCTCCATTATGCTTTTACCCACAATCACCACAAATTGTTTGAAAAAACCCTCCAAGCTCTTGAAATCCACCTTGTTAACCTTACTGCTCAGAATGAGGCTTATCTAAGCCACTATGCTAACCTTATTTCAGAAAATCCCCTTACTTCAGAAAATGACCTTGCTTCAAACCTTATTTCAGAAATTGGGGCTTTTAGAAGCCAACTTGTTAACCACCCAAACGCTACAGTTGTTCCCTACATTAGTCAACTCTTTGGCAAAGAGGATATCCATTCAAAGGATAAAATGACTATAATGGGCACTGATTATTCTAGATTGAGCCTTAAGTCCCAATCTATATTAAGAAGTGCTTTTGCCAACTTGCCATCAGATATACAATCACGTATACTGAGAAGCAAGGCTATGTTCAGGTCTTTCGACCTATGGTTCAAATGTTTCAAGAAACTTGTTACAGCCACTATTCCTGATCCTGATGAACTAGATGAAGGAGATAATGTGTTTATCCAACTGGAATGGGAAGAACACTTTGGGAGTACCCTCAGAGTGTATGAAAAGACACACCCATTTCCCGGTCTCCTAATTAATTATGATGATGGTTACTTTGTTGCTGATGATGATGATGATAGGGATCCTAACTGGCTTTCCCATATGTTTGAATATGGCTTTATCAGATTCCTAAAATTAACAAGCCATTTTCAAGCCAGTCAACTTCCTCAAATTATTCAAGATGCCATTAAAAAATTTACTGGTCCTTCTATTTCCATCAGATGTTGGAGTACTTTGCCTAGATGGGAAAGAGATAACTGGATGAATGTCCAGCCCTCGATACATCTCATTCTCATCAATGGTCACACTCACCAGGGGCAATGGCTTGAAGGAAATTCTCATTTGTCCTTTAAAAATCCTTATGCTCTTGCAAAATGTTGGGGAAACTATTTTAATAATCAAATTATTGAAGTTGCTCAGAACCTGTGGAAGGATTATCATTTCATGGGAAGCACTGATAGAATTTCTGTTTTTGGTCCCAGGCCATATGTTGACGCTATTGCTCATTTGCGTATAACTGATCATTGTAATCCAAAGAGCCTTCTCATCCCAGGAAGAAGACCAATGGGTGAGCCAATTTTATATTGCGGATTCTGCAACAGATATGCTATTCACCATGACCACCCGTGTAATTCTCCACAAGGTCCTTTTGATCCATTTGATGGATACCCATCCGATGCTGCTTCTACTGATTAAATTTGTGACACTATTGTTCTCATTGATGAAGATATTTTCTTGATAATCCCACTATCAGGAACTGTTTTAGTAAAGATTCTATTGACCTCTTGCAATTTATTATTGACTGGTTCTTTATTTGTCTAGCCAGCACAATGGCTAAAAATGATCCAATATTCAAAAAATGAAGTACCTACGCCTGACAAAGCTTATGCACCTATTGTTCCTGTGCAATTCCATGCGTCTGACAAAGTTGGAGATGTTGAAAAGAAAAAGAACTCTTTTCCCATGCTTCTAAGATTCTCAAATGATGGTGCATAACGTGACAAAAGAAATGACAAAAGAAATGGTGGAAGGAATCTATGTACTCCTTCATGTCCCATTATGCACTCCTTTTGCTTTGTGTTCTCTCCAAGTCAGAATTTTACTTTTGACTATGCCAAATTTGTTGGAAGACTTCAAGACAAAAAGTTGAAAAAATCACTATTCACCTGTCACTATTCATCTGTTACTATTCATGACACTGTTCACTCCGAATTTTGCCTATTTAAGGGGGGTTGTCCCTTATGTTAAACTCAGAACTTTTTAGAAGTTTTTAGTGAGAATTAGAAGTTTTCTGTTAGAATTATTTCTAGAGAGAGTTTTCTTCCCTAGAAGCCTTCTTTGAGAGAATTCTCCTTATTCACTACTACCTTGTTGACTATTATCTTGTTCCTACAAACCTTGTAACTAGGACTAGTTCAAGCTTTGTAACTGTTAACCTCTACTGTTGAGATCTTGTATTGACTACTACTACTGTAAGTGTTTACCTACTTTCAATAAACAAGTATTTTTAGTTTATGTTCATTATACTACTTGTTGCTATTGCCACCTTGGACGGATTACCGCCATACCGGACGGTTCTAAATTGCTTTCATTAACTGCTTTCAATTACTTTGAATTATTTTGATATATATTGCTTGGCTGGTTCTACTGTCTTATTATTGTTCTTACTTTGCTCTTTATATTCTACTTTCACTATAATACTTTGATATATACTTTACTTTCACAAATAAGTAAGGTTATATGAAATGTCAAAAAATGGATTTAAAAATTTCTTGACTTTATTTCTTATGTAATTTCAACTATTACCAGAGAACATCTCTTTTTTAGTTATGATTAGAAATATGGTTTCCATAGTTAGAGTTTGATTAGTTTTAAGTTTAAATTTAGTACTATGATTGTATTTAATTGTTGATTATTGATTTAATTTTTTAAGTTGATTTAACGGTTTATTTTACTACACTATAAAATTTTTAATGTTCTCCGTATGGTCATCTCTGTTTTATTTTTTACTTCTCCTTACAACCTCTTTGTTTTTCAATTAGTGGTTACTAATTGACGTTTGATTTTTTTTTTTTTTTTTTGTCTACTCTCTATTACTTTGTATTTTTTTTTTCTTTTCCATCTCTCTCTCTCTCTCTCCCCATTGGCGACCTATCATTTTCCAAAATTTGATGATGATTCTATGACATTAAATTTGCATTATTAGTTTTTTATTTATTTTTAATTTAGTGTTTCTAAAATGACATTTGTTTTGTATTCCATTTTTCCTTTGATGCATTGGGTGTGAGAATGAGTGTTTCCCTAGCATTACTCCACTTTATGAGGACAATTCTATTTATTGAATTTAAGAAAAATATTATATGTTTAATATAAAAAAGTAGAGGAAATGTAAATAATTTAATGATATATATGGGGGATGTGGTTGAATTCAAATGTTGAATAAAATAATATGAGATGAAAAAAAAAATACAACAATAAACACTAACTTATCCAAATCATTCTATGTAATATAATAATATGATATTCTTATTTACTATCTTTAATTCTTTGTAATACAATAGGATAACATTTAACAATCAAAGTGAACCAAAAAAAAAAAAAAAAAAAAAACCTTAAAACACAAAACTAAATCACATCAATCCAAGATAGTGTTCTAAAGAACACAAAACTTGATCAAGCTAAAGTAGAGATGCAAGAAAAATAAAAAAGATCCACCAAAAAACTGAGGGAGAAAGAGAGGGAAATAACCCTTTTTTGTGAGGGTAAATTATGCAAAAAATGGAAGAGTGAATGACAAATTTATACTAAGAGGAAGATAATAAAAAGAAACAAAATAAAAGGAAAGAGAAAAAGTGATATTAAGGTAGAAGGTTTGGGGAGATGAAAAGGTAAAGGGAAGGAGAAAGGTTGGAGAAAGTGTAAATGTTAAAAAAATGAGTACAATTTGATGAGGACAAATTTTTATTATTATTTGAATTAAAGTAAAATATTACATTTTTTTATTTTTTAAAATAAAAAGGGAGAAAATATAAATAATTTAATGATACGTACGGAGGATGTGGTTGAATTTCAATATTGAATAAAACAAGATGAGAAGAAAAAATAAGTAAAATTAAAAGATATAACAATAAACAATAAATTATCCAAATCATGCTATGTAATAGAATAATATTATATTTTGTAATAATAACTTAAAACACAAAACTAAATCGTATCAACCTAAATTAGAGTTCCAAAAAATACAAAAAAATATAAACCTAAAGCAGAGATGCAAGAAAAATAAAAATCCACCAAAAAATTGAGAGAGAGAGAGAAAGAGAGAGAACTAACCTTTTTGTGAGGAAAAACTATGCAAAAAATGAAAGAGAGAATGACAAATTTATAGTAAGAAGAAGTGAATAAGAAGAGACAAATAAAGGAAGATGAAAGAAATGATGAATAATGATATTAAAGTAGAGGGTAGTGGGGAGATGAAAAGGTAAGGGAAGAAGAAAGATTGGAGAAATTGTAAATATTTAAAAAAAAGTGAATATTAAAAAAAATTATAGTAAAATTGGAAAGAAAAAATATAATGACATGGATGCTGATGTAGCTTAACTGGAGCATAATAACAATAAATGCTACGCTTCAGTTTTTAGATATATATAGATTTACTAGTTTCGTTTTAGCATTACATGTCCTTTTGTAGAATTTTCTTTTCTGTTCTATTTGTTGTATCAGTTGTTCTGCTGTAAACCTGTTTATTTTACTAACAGTGTTAACTATCTACTGTGACTCCATTAAACGTGTTTTACCATAACATTTTGCCATAATGTATTTCCACTGTAACAGCCAGCCTGTAATGCCCCAAAATCATAAATAATAAAAGTCTATTCAAACTAAATAATCCATAAAAAATATTAAATAAAAGCAACCAGCAACCTAAAATCTCATCACAAATGTCAGAGCTTTAGTCCACCAAAGATAAAACATCATCAAAATAATTCTCAAGTACAATGTTTAATGCCATAAAAAAATAATAATAAAATTCTCAGTTCCACCAAAGAGTTCGTAACTGATGTCTTCCAATAATCTTTACTCCAATAATCCCTCTAATGTATCTGTAAGGAGAAATAAGAGGGGGGGGGGGGGGGGGAGGGGGGAGGTGAGATAACTCAATAAGTGGAATTCACTAACATTGGGGTGTGGGAATAAACCTTTCAAATAAATAATTCTTACGACAATTCATAACTTGTAACTTATCAATATTTTGTCATCAAATATTTCATATACAAAAAAATATCATTATATTGTGAGCCATCATAATATATATATCTATATATATATATATATATATATATATATCAATACCATCATATAAATATTTTTCTAGGCTTTTCTCGTGGTCAACGTTTACACCCCGTTGACAGGGTTATGCTGTCCCCTTTTAGGACTAGAACCTCATTTTCATCCCTTTTCTTAAGGATGGTTCCTTTGGAACCTAAAGGTGCACTCCTTTACTAAGGAGTTTCCCTTTTGGATCCTCAATAGTATACTCCCTTGCTAAGGAGCTATCAAATGTGCACTGTCCCCTTTTCTGGGACCGTCCCTTGCTAAGGACTAGTTGCTGTATGATTGTCCCGTGCTAAGGACTAGATACCATACTAAGCTTCTACTCACGACTTGCCATAGGTTTTCAAAACATATTCAATATGCTCACAAAAATAATCCATTCATAATTCTCAAAAAAATAAAGGGATTCACACATACTAGTTGAAATAAGTTTAGGTTGTCCCGCAAGTTTTTCATAAAACGAATAGTCAATATGCACATCAAGCATTTATAAAATATCAATTTATATATAGAATATCAACATGTTTCTTTGATATAAAATAGTTTAGTAATCAACACTGTTTGGGAAAACCCCTAAAATTAGTAAACACCACTTACTTCTTATTTGCGAAAATATGAACGCAACCTCCCTTGAATCACAATAACTCAATAGGATTATAGCCTAGCAACACCAAAAATAGGTCCATCAATACACAATTTCCTACTTAAAATCTGTTTTCATCCTTAAACAATTTTATCCTAGACAATATTGATATATCCAAAATTTTCTATTTATTTGCTTACAACCCAATTCACTTTTAGCTTCGATCCAATTGTTCTATTTCACATATTCTCATTATCTATTAATTGGCATGTTTGTACTACAACTCTATGGAACTCTAGGATTTTATTACGTGTCTAGCCATCATATAGACTACTACAATTCTTAGAATACACATAATATAATCTTGATTGATCAATCCAATATTCACATCTGATCATTCTCTTTTATTTTATTTTTAAGCAGGAAATTAATATATTTCAATAAACTTCAATATAGGCCGAACCTAATGGCAGGGTCACGTGTATGGAATAGCTTCAAGTAAAATAAGACTTCAATATAGGCTGAATGATGGATGTCTGATCCATCTAATAATAGAAGCCATATATTATATATATCTTAGTTCATCCACCCAATTTTTGGTTTCTTTTACATGCTCATATTTATTCAATTTAGGTATTTCGTCTAATTTCGTTAAAAAAGTTTCCTTTATGTACGCAATTAACTAACAAAAAATTTTGAAATAAAAATTTCTTACATAAAAAATCAATAAAATACTTGTATTCATTTTATAGACATTTTTCATGTAAAAATAATAATTTTTTAATGGAAATATATTAACAAAATTCGACTGAATATCTGAGTTGAATAAATAAGAAATTTAGATGATTCAATTGAATGAAATTAAAATCAAAGAACTAAAAAAAAAAAAAAAAGGCTCATAGTCAAGATAGGTGAAGTTCTTCATAAATACAAAGAGTTCAACATGTCAAAAAATTTTAAGACTAAATTACAAATTATACCCTCTAACTTTGCTTTAGATTCAATTCAATCATGTAACTTTTGATTTATTCATTTTCGTCTTATAATTTTTACTTTTATTCAATGTGGTCCTTGCATGATTGGTAACATTTTAACAAATGGCGGAGGGGATTGTTATAACCCGCACCCAACCCAACCCATTATTAAAAAAATTTCATAACCCAACACAACCTACCAATCACTAAAAACTGACCTAACCTGGTTAGGTCGGGTTAAGTCGGGTTGATTTTGGTGGGTTGGCTACACACCCTTACGTTTAGGCTTTAAAGGGGGGTGATGAAATAATGTGGACCACTTGTCCACTGCTAGAAATATCTTAGAGACTAATTTACAAAATTACCCTTACTTAAATTTTAATGCCAAAACTTTTTTTTTTTTTGAGTGTTACAGTCCCACTATAACTTTCGGTTTAAAAAGTAAGGTAAAGTTGATTGTTTGCGGGTCCCATGCTCTAGTTTTTGCACAAATGTTAGTTACTTTTTAATTATTGCAGGTTTCACTCTACTCTTTTTGCTAGAGTATTTTTAGTAAAAATAAACAATTAACATATTATATTTAGTTTTTAACTTTTATCTACAATGCTATTAACAAATGCTTTCATCAAAAGGGTATAGATAAGTTGTTCTCAAATGGAGGCCCATTTATAAATTGTTTATTTTCAATAGATCATTTGATTAATACAAGACAAAGAGCTAAAAATTAGCATATTTCTAAAAAAAGAAAATTTAGACTAAAAGTTAACAATTATCTATAGTACTTTTAACAAATGTTTTCATCAAAAGGTTATAAATAAGTTGTTCTCAAATAGAAATCCGTTTTGTGAATTGCTTATTTTCAATAGATTATTTGCATAATATGAGACAAAAAGCTAATAATTAGCATATTTCTAAAAAATCTGAAAATTTGATTATTGAAATAAAGTTAAGACAAGAAGTAATATGAGAACAACAAATAATACTTAAAATAAAAAGGCTAGTTTATAATCTTTCCGCAAACACACTTAGCAAATTCATGCTTTTATTTTTAAATTCAAAATTACGTTGGTAATATTTTAACAAATGGTGTAGGGGATTGATTCTTCTCATGGGAACAACTAAATTTCAAATCCTTACCCCCATTTATTGAGCCAAAAAAAAAAAAATATTTTACTGGCTGCATGCAAAGAAGATTCAGCCTAGCTAGGCTTACACAAGAACTAATTAAGTGCTTAATATGACATTTGCATGATCCTGCACCACTTTCCAAGCCGTGATAACGTGTCGTTCCTCAACTAGAGTTGCACCAACGGCAAAAAGTATCACGTATGCTCCCTCCACCACCGCATGAGTCATGAAGACACAGCCCGACATGTTAATGGACTCCAACAATTTGCGGTTTGCCTCATTCGCAGGTTCCTCGCTTACTATGTCAAGCTTACCATTTTTGTATACTGTCTCACTTAGTGCCGATGGCAAGATCCTGAAACAAACCATGGCAAAATTTATAGGTACCACGATTTCAAACCTTTTATCCATAGCTACAAGCCCTTCAAAAAGGTTGGCCATTTCCACATGGTTTCTCATGAAGCTCCTAAGGTTAGCTACACCATTGCTTCTTAGTACAAACCATAATTTCAAGGAACGAAATCTTCGGCTTAGGGTTATCTGCCAGGGCCCAGTCTTTATAGTCCACCACTTGCTTTGAATCCGAGGCTTTATTCCTCAAGAACTCAGGGTTGGTTGAGAGTGACTTTATCAAGGCGCTCGGATCTTTTACCCAAAGGCAGCAACAATCGAAAGAGGTTAAGAACCATTTGTGTGCATTGAGACTAAATGAGTTTGCACCCTCAACACCATCGATGAATTTCCGAAACTCAGGACAAATACAGGCGCTTCCGGCATAAGCAGCATCAACATGAACCCACATTCCATAATCTTTTGCCACAGCACATAACGATTCTAGTGGATCAATGGCAGCTGTTGCAGTTGTTCCCACGGTGGCACATAAAAACAATGGAACTAGGCCTGCTTCCAGATCTTCGCAAATTTGGGCTCGTAGTGAGTGAGGTGATAGTGCATATGATGTTGACTTAGAAGTCTTGATGGCTCTGAAATTCATTGGATGGATCCCTGCTATTTGTGCTGCTTTTTGGATTGCACTATGTGTCTGGTCAGAAGCATAAACCACCAACTTTATGAGGTTCTCTTTCCCAATTTGGCTTAGCATTTGATCCCTTGCAGCGACAATTGTGCACAAAACGGCCTCGCAAGTAGTCCCTTGTAGCACACCCCCGCCATTGCCAGAGAAAAGGAAAGACTTTGGCAGCTCAAGCATCTCTCCAAGCCAATCCACGACTATTGTCTCTAGTTCAGTAGCTGCTGGTGATGCAATCCAATTGAATCCGACCACATTGAAGCCGGTGCTAAGCATCTCGCCTAGAAACCCTGCAATGCTACTAGTGCATTGGAAGTAAGCAAAGAAGTTAGGGCTTTGCCAATGTGTTAAACCAGGAACTATGTGCTCCTGTACATCCTGAAGAATGGTTTCAATGGGTTCTGGTTTATTTGGGGTGGACTCTGGCAAGCATTTTCGGAGATATCGTGGTTCAACTTGGCTTAGAACCGGGTATTTTTCTACATCGCGATAATAATCATCAAGGAAGTCTATGATCATATGGCCTTGCCGCCTGAATTCCTCGGGGTCTAATGGGTTATTGTTATAAGAAGAAGTGTGGCTGGGCATATGGTCAGACTTGACGCTACCCATATATATGTACTATAGGGAAAAGAAATGGTTCAGGATTCTTTGGTTTTCTGGTGGAATGGTTATAATTTTGGAAAGGAAGAAGTGAAACGAGAAACTAGAGACTATCTTGTAGCTGATGAGATAAAATGAAAGGAATGGAGAGTTTATATATATAGATGTCATGAAGCTACGTAAGGAATGAAATTCACGTGATTTTCTTTGAATAGACCGCCATTGTCTCAATAGCAACAATCGCTCAGCCTTAGCCTATGTTTTGTATCATATGTGGTTTTCCAAATAATTCAACGGGCCCAGATGAACAATAGGAATGGAAGTGGTAGGCCCAGAGTCTAGTTATCTTGATATATGTAGCCACAGTGAATACAAAAAGGTCGGCCAGTATGTTTCCCAGTTGTTGCTGTTGCCCTCCGCTTGCATTAAAAGGTTAGCTCAACAGTTGCCTTAAAGAGAAATACCATTGATCAGCTCCACGTTCCAAGCCCGAAAAAGTTGTTACAATACTGTTACATACAGTTACAATTATCAACCAAAAGAGACAACCAAGGAGACGTGTTTGCTGTTGAAGCCATATAATATGATATTTTCTCTGTATCCAATCGGAAAGAAATAGTAGAGTGGCAGAAAAAGAGAGTACGAAATGAAACCTATCAATAGTATGCACAATAAAGCAGTAGGTTATTTGCATAATATAAGACAATAAATTAAAAAATTAGCGTATTTTTAAAAAACTGAAAATAAGATTAAGGTGGGGTTTGGATACACGTCTATGTCCACGTTTTGGGTATAGCGCGATTTCAGCTCTTTTTTTTTTTTTTTTTTTTTTTTTTCAGCAGCTGCATGTTTTGACTTTTCAATTGTGAACAGTGCACTCTTATACTGCACCGTTCACGAGTTCTTCAAACTTCATTTTTCAACTATTTTTTTTATTAAAAATAGGTCCTACAATGCTATTCACGTTTTATATAGATGTCATGCTTTGACTATTCACAAAAAGGTCGGCCAGTATGTTTTCCAGTTGTTGCTGTTGCCCTCCGCTAGCGTTAAAAGGTTAGCTCAACAGTTGCCTTCACGAGAAATGCCATTGATCAGCTTCACATTCCAAGCCCAAAAATGTAGTTACAATACTGTTACATACAATTACAATTATCACCCAAGAGACAACCAAGGAGACGTGTTCGCTATTGAGACCATGTAATATGATATTTTCTCTGTATCCAATCGGAAAGTAATAGTAGAGTGGCAGAAAAGAGAGTACGAAATGAAACCTATCAATAGTATCCCCAATAAAGCGAGTACTTATTGTGTAGTTTGGGAGCATTGCTCCATCCTCTCATATGATGGTCGCACCCTTATGTGAGAGGAGGGAATAATGCTCCCCCCTAATCAATAAATTTCTCAAAGAAACATACATGAAAACACTATATTCAATGACGTGAACCATATATGTACAACAGCTTTATACGTGTCACTTACCCCCCCAAAAACAAGAACTATTGATTCTTTAGGTTTGCTTGTTTTGTTTTGTTTTTTTGTTTGTTTGTTTGTTTTTTTTTTTTTTTTTTAAATTTTGGGTGAGAATCAGATTCTTTAAGCTTGTTAAGATGGAGCATTATGTGACTATGTCAAATTTTGTCTCATAAATAAGAATTATAAGTTATAATGGTAAAATTACAGAATTACTAACTTAATTAGGACATTTTTAAATCTTATATACGAAAATGTAACTTATCAAATTTCTTGTCATATTATATAAACTAGCGTTTAACCCGCGCAATGCGCGGGATCATTTTATAATTTAGGCTCACCTTTACATCACTCACACCATTAAACTCCTTTGATAGGATTGAGCTTTGTGTTGCATGTAAGACATGCAAAAATAATACCCCATCTGTTGTTAACATTAACAATCTTGGCTTTGCATGTCACCAATTAATTTTATCTATATAAAATTGTATATATGTTAACATTATGCTATTCCTTTTTATTTATTTAACAGATTAACGGCTTTCCTAATACTTGAACAACTTGGACTTCTAAAAAGGAAAAAAGTAAGAGACCAAGCACAATAGATTAATATGTTTCCTGATATTTAGTTTTCCAAAAGTTGACGATCTCCCGTAATGGTTTGCATTTTAATTTTCTCTAACTCCAAATATTTGCCTTGTTCATAGCCTTTAGTTGTTATTTGTATAATATAAACCCAAAAGGTCAACAATCAAGCTTAGTACTTAATTAGGACTGAGATTCATTACTTGAAATTAGAAGTTTTTTAATGTCACAAAGGAAATTATGCCAAAAGGGTATGAAGAATAGAGCTTGGTGCATAATTCTTAAGCATTTTTTATGCATCCAAGTCTTCTATCTCAGCAACTATTTTTCTATTATGTAAGAAAGTTATCCATCTAGTCCTTTAGCACCTATAAAAATGCATACTCATAGCATTCTCAATTTTCATCAATCTTGTATTCCCAAAATAAGGCTGCACTGAACAGTGCGGCAATCTAACAGAGGCAAATGAATTACAATCTACATTAATATCTGAGTTCAAAATTAGAATCACATATATTACAAAACTTAAATTCATGTTGATATAAGAGTCTTAGGATGCTCAGATTACAAAACCACAGCCTAAATACAGAAAATTAAATCTCTCATAATCTGAAATAAAACAGAAAATTAAGTAAATACGAAAAGGGTATGAAGAATAGAGCTTGGTGCATAATTCTTAAGCATTTTTTATGCATCCAAGTCTTCTATTTCAGCAACTATTTTTCTATTATGTAAGAAAGTGATCCATCTAGTCCTTTAGGAGGTCCTTTTGGCATAATTTCCTTTGTGACTTTTGGAATGTCAAAGTTGATGTAAAGCTTTGTTGCCCACGTGAATGACAGTCAATAGTTACCTACAAATTTTTTAAATCAGTTAGGCATTAACAATTGTCATGTTTTCATTTAAAGTATATGAGAATAATATCTAATAATATTTAAAAGAAACACCCAGACGATCAAATAGTTAAAACTTAGAGGTGAGAAAAACATAACTTTCATTTCACAGAAATGATATAACTCTCATGCTCAACACATATTGTAAAGATCAAAACCACATCTATAACACAAAACACAAAGTAGCAAGGCACAGATTAATTAAGTTTAAATATAACTTAAGAAACCAAAATGCTCTAAAACAGAAAATGTAGTGAGCTCAAGTATAAGTGAAATCTGGTTTTCAATTATAATTTACCCAAGGATTTCTATGGGTAATAGTGATCTGTGCAATTATTCTCTTTGGACTCTATGATATATCTACTCCCTTTAATTTAATTTAATTTGGCATGATGTTTCTATAGATAATATTGATCTATGCAACATCTAGCTGAGCTGGTTTTTGGTTTGCAAAGCATGTGAAACCAAAAACTGACATCTCTTAACCATTAGAACAGAGATTGCAAACTATTTTTCATGTTGCATCAAATGCTGTAGCCTTACTTCCTGCTTTTAAAGTCCTACAACAGAAGGTAAGATCCAAGTCATGTCTAGTGGAATTTCAAGTGCATTGTATCATGCGTGTGATGTGTAACTGTTGTAACTTTTACTACTGCTTTGGTATCAATTTATGGATTTTTGGTTTTCTTTCTTGGCTGTGGTGAGCACTTTTGTATACCTAACTATTCTTAGTGAAACTGCAAAGAGGCCAATCCATATAATTGCAGCCATTATTTCCAATTGCTCAAAAAAAAAAAAAAATAGCAATTTTAAATTGCAGCAGAGAAAGATGAAAGAAATACTGCAAACGAAACCTAAGAAAACATTGAAAATATGGGTTGAATTGTAAAAAGTAATGCAGCAGTTCAGTGAAAATTTAAATCTGAAAAATGAAGGTTTGGACCACGACCAATCAAACCTTGATTCTGCATTTGTTAGTGGTTCATGTACAGCCCAGAATTCAGATAGCTACAAAATCTATCAATAATTAAAATTATTTTAGTAATAGGAGGGGGTAAAAAAAAGGTTGGTTCCAAAAACAAATTAGTGGAGTACAGAGCAAAAAATGATGATATAAATAGCAAGAAGTGTTTTGCTAGCAAACAAAGAAAACCACATCAAGTGTCAAATTCACTTTTTGGAAACTGGAAAAAAACGAATGAAATGTTAGTCCTAAAAACACTAATGAAATGGTAAAATTAACAAATAAAATAGTAAATATATTGAAGCGGGTGATAGCTGGTGGCTAGAACACGTGAGCCACACATGTGGTAGGAGTTGGAGCAATCCAGCAAATTGTAACGTCAAAAAAGAAACCTTCGACTTAGAGATTCATAAGTAAAAAACTGTAAAAGGGACAAAGAAGTAAGGACGAAGAAAAAGAAGAAGGAAAGAAAAACCCGACTAAATAGTGAGTCTAGATGCCAAATACTAAGGACTCAGAGAGAGAGACCAAGAAATGGGTCTCCTTTCATGGTCAACTCCAACTCTCCAATGTAAGTTTGTTCAAAAAAAATTTGTATACATCCTAGTTTTTTTGAATGCCCATTTAATTTTTATTTTATTTTATTTTATTTTTTTTGTGTGGGATATACAAAGTTTATCACCATACAGGATGATAATCTTATCTTTAAAAAACATTATAGGGAGAGTTTGGGGGCCAAAATTGTTTATGTTCTTTTGAAAAGTTTTGCAAAACACTATCAGTAGAGACTGCAAAGTAGAAACGGGTAGTGAGAGAAAAAAACCTATTGGATACCACTAACAATGTAAAAACTCTATTCTAGAATGATCAAAACGGTAAAAAGGTGTTGTAAAATGAGAAGAGCAGACCTTTGAACTTGATTTGGCACTTGGCAAGAAGTCCCGGTTTTGAGATTGTTCAGTATCATTCTTAAGGAACAAAACATGCAACCCACATGATTTTTTTTTAAAACTGTGATGAGAATTTGTAAAGAATAAAACATGTTAGCCACACAAGTTCTTCAACACCACATTATCTTAAAAGCGAAGTTTAAATTTGAGTCAATTGATGTTTTGTAAAAACAAATGCCCTAAACAAAATTAAATCTAACACAAATACCCAAAATAAAATAAATCTCTTAAAGCAACTATTTGATTCTAACCAAAAGACTTTAGTTCAAACGGATTCCAAACCAAATTGTAGACTTTAAAGCCCAATTTGTTATTTTTATTTAAAAGCTTTAACTGCCAATGGGTGTGAATACTCTGTTTCCTCTTTCTCACTGTCCATCTCTTTGTCTTTGTGCGTGACTTACAGTTACCAACTTTCTCTTAATGTTGATTCTAAATGTTTTGGTTTCTTTATATGAAAACAGCAAGAGGTTGTCAGTCATAAGGTTTAAGCAAAAAAAATCAAACCAAAATAATCAAAATACCTTAATCTCAGCCAAATACGTATAGCAAAAACAATCCCAAGCCTAAATAATATTTAACGCCAATTTCTTTATCAAAAAGTAAAAAATGTTTTGCAAAATTGAAACTTACTGATAGCAAATCAGCAAGAGACCGGATGATTGCAGAAGGCCAGAATAGCGGTAATGGTAGTCCTCAAATGTTTCTCTCTCTGCCTTGTGATCTCTATCAATCGCTGTTTTTGGAATCTAAATATCTACCAAAACATTCAAAAACCTAAAATCAAAATTATAAGTAGGATTGGAAAAATTAAGAACCAATTGGAATCCAAATATCTACCAAAACTGAAAACCCAAAGAGTGAGAGAAAAACCTGAATGGCCAGTGCGCCAAAGAGAGAAAAAAAGAGAAAAGAAGTTACCTGTGAAAGAGGAGATTGGTGGTGAATCAACAGCAAAACCGGTTTTCCAAATCAAAACCCCAGAGAAAAAAAAAACGCAGATATTAGAAAACAGGGAAAGGCTTAGTGATTTCTGTAATCCAAAATAGGGAAAAAAATATCGAAAAATTGAGAAAACAAACATTTTCATGGAGAACCCAAAAACCCAAAACAAAAAGGAATCAAAACCAAGATCAAATCTAAACGTATCCAACAACAAAAAAAACTCAATAAAAAGTAATATTTCATACCCAAGTCTTAAAAAATGAAGAAAAACGTACCGGAGCCGGTTCTGATACCCGCAGATCTCTGATTGCGCCTTCATTGCAAGGGTGAACTCGCGCTTGTGACCCGTTCGAACCCGACATAGCAACACGAGCTCCTCCAAATCCGTACCGTTCGCCATACACACACACACAAAGATCGATTCAAATCTGATTTTTCAAAAAAATTTTAAAATTTGAGGAATTCAATAATATAGAGAGCAAGAAACAAATACGTGAATCTTGAATCGGAAAAAGATTGAATTAAAGAACAAATAGCCTGGATTGAAGGGATTGAATATTCTTGAAGAAAAAGATTAGGGTTAGTGAGAAGAGAGAGAGAGAGAGTTTGGGGATATTGGAAGAGACTGTACGGCTCTTCTTCATCTTGAATGGTGTCTGATGTTTTGGGTGATTCCGATGGTCCGGTGGCGAGTGGAGGCTTACGGTGATGGCAGAAAATCTGACGGGAAGTGAATGACATCTTTTCATTCTTGATTGCAAACTGCAGTTTTTGATCTCTCGATCTCTCTCTCCTTCTCCGTTCTCTGTCTCTCTTTTCTCTCTGTCTCTCTTTCTCCTTTCTCCGTGTTTCTTTCTTTTCTTTGTTTTTTTTTTAAGCGGTTAGTTTTCTTTCATTTTATACCTAGAGGGCTCCAAACAGTGTTTTGACGGTGTGAAACATTATTATTTTTCGCTTTTAAACGGTGTTTTAGGCTTTTAGCGTTACCAAATAATGTAATGTATCGCTTTTTTAAGTTATACGTGTCAGAACCTCCTTTAAAATCTTCTGCTATTATATATATATATATATAGATATAATAAAAGTTAGGTTTTAGAAATTATGGTTGTGCTAGATGATTAGACACATGTGTTACATGATGTACAATAAATAACCTATTATGTGATTTGTTAATTATTAAAGTATATACTTCATCATGTGGTTACACGGTTTCGCCGAATGACTCAATTATTTCCTGATAAAAGTAAGTACTAAACATTTTAGAAAAACTCTAGAGCTCCAAGCACTGAGCAACCAAATGTATAATCGAATCCTAAAGCTATCCCTTGACTGACAGAAAATTTAATTCCACAGCATACACAATAAGCTTTTGTAAGTTGTGGAATTAATTTCAATTTCTTACCCCCAATTATTGTACGGATTAAAAAAAAAAACTGGCTGCAATGAAGATTCAGCCTAGTTAGGCTGCAACTAGGAAAGGACTTAAGCTTCCATTGTTCCTACTTTGGAGGTGGCTCAATACTTTATTGCTTCCTCTATAGTCTTTTAGTAATCCATCATTGTGTAAATTTATTGCTTTCATGTGCTTTGATTATTAATTGTTTTCATACTAATTTTGCTTGTTAAATTTTTTTGATTTTCTCCTTTATGTTCTTTGATCATCAATTTTTTTCCTCTACGTTCTTTGAATGTTCATATATATGAATCTTTTATTAACGTGAGAGATGAATGTTTGACATGATAATCAACGATCTTCAAAATTTCATATTATTATTTTCTTCACCATGTTCACATGATAATCAAAGATGAAAAAGATATTCTCTTTTGATATTTTTTTATTACATATTCATGTCTTTGTTTTGCTATCACATGCTAAATAGCTTGACTATTTTCACATGTTTATATCTTTAATTACGTGATAAAAATGTTCTCTGTAGTGATTTTTTTCTTTACATAACATGCGTCATATGTTGAATTGGTTTCTTACAGTATGTTTTCACTTTTCACATGAAATGAATGCGGTAACATTTCTTAATCCCATGACGTGACATGTAAATTTTCTGATTTTTGGTGATGTGCTTAGATGCACACATCTAGGTATTTTCAAATATATATATATATATATTGTTTTTTTTTTGGCTTCACATGTATGATTAGATGAACGTGTCTAGGTATTTCTTTTTTTATTATTCACATGCTTAGATGAACACTACTAGATTTTTCCTTTAAATGCTTAGACGAACATGATTAGGTAATTTTATGATTTTCTTTTAAATGCTTAGACGAACATGTTTAATAATCTTATTTTCCTTTATTATGCTTAGATGAACATATTTGCTATTTAGGTGATTTTCTTATTTTCCTTTATTATGCTTAGATAAACATGTCTAGTTAACTTTTCTTATTTTGCTCGCAATTCCTTAGATGATCAATATGTCTAAATGTTCTATTTTTCTTTACAATTATGTGGATGATAAATCACATGACAATTTTTGGTTTCTTTTACATGCTCATATTTATTCAATTTAGGTATTTCGTCCAATTCCGTAAAAAAATTTTCCTTTAAGTACGCAATTAACTAACAAAAAATTTTGAAATAAAAATTTCTTACATAAAAAATCAATGAAATACTTTTATTAATTTTATAGACATTTTTCATGTAAAAATAATATTTTTTTATTGGAAATATATTAACAAAATTCAACTGAATATCTGAGTTGAATAAATAAGAAATTTAGATGATTCAATTGAACAAAATTAAAATCAAAGAACTAACAAAAAAAAAAAAAAAACCTCATAGTCAAGATAGGTGAAGTTCTTCATAAATACAAAGAGTTCAACATGTCAAAATATTTAAAGACTAAATTACAAATTATACCCTCTAACTTTGCTTTAGATTCAATTCAATCACGTAACTTTTGATTTTTCATTTTCCTCTTATAATTTTTACTTTTATTCAATGTGGTCCTTGCATGATTGGTAATATTTTAACAAATGGTGGAGGGGATTGTTATAACCCATACCCAACCCGACTCACTATTAAAAAAAAATTCATAACTCAATCCAACCCACCAACCACTAAAAATCGACCTAACTCAGGGGTCGGGTCGGGTCGGGTCGGGTCGGTTTGGTTTTGGTGGGTTGGCTGCACACTCCTACGTATAGGCTTTAGAGGGGGGTGATGAAATAATGTGGACCACTTGTCCAGTTGCTAGAAATATCTTAGGGACTAATTTACAAAATTACCCTTACTTAAATTTTAATGCCAAAACTTTTTTTTTGGGTGTTACAGTCCCACTATAGCTTTTTGTTTAAAAAGTGAGGTAAAGTTGATTGTTTTCGGGTCCCAAGCTCTAGTTTTTGCACAAATGTTAGTTACTTTTTAATTATTGCGGGTTTCACTCTACTCTTTCTGCTAGAGTATTTTTAGTAAAAATAAACAATTAATATATTATATTTAGTTTTTAACTATATATTATATTTAGTTTTTAACTTTTATCTACCGTGCTATTAACAAATGTTTTCATCATAAGGCTATAGATAAATTGTTCTCAAATGGAGATCCGTTTGTGAATTGTTTATTTTCAATAGATTATTTGATTAATATGGGACAAAAAGCTAAAAATTAGCATATTTCTAAAAAACAGAAAAATTAAACTAAAAGTTAACTATTATCTACAGTATTTTTAACAAATATTTTCATCAAAAGGCTATAAATAAGTTGTTCTCAAATGGAAGTCCGTTTGTGAATTTTTTGTTTTCAATAGATTATTTGCATAATATGAGACAAAAAGCTAAAAGTTAGTATATTTCTAAAAAATCTGAAAATTTGATTATTGAAATAAAGTTAAGACAAAAAGTAATATGAGAACAACAAATAATACTTAAATTAAAAAAGCTAGTTTATCTTTCCGCAAACACACTTAGCAAATTCAGGCTCTTTTATTTTTAAATTCAAAATTACATTGGTAATATTTTAACAAATGGTGGAGGGGATTGATTCTTCTCATGGGAATAACTAAATTTCAAATCCTTACCCCCATTTATTGAACCAAAAAAAAATTTCACTGGCTGCATGCAAAGAAGATTCAGCCTAGCTAGGCTTACACAAGAAGAGCTCGTGGTTTATAAGTGCTTAGTATGACATTTGTATGCTCCTGCACCACTTTCCAAGCCGTGATAACGTGTCGCTCCTCAACTAGAGTTGCACCAACGGCAAATCGTATCACGTATACTCCCTCGACCACCGCATGAGTCATGAAGACACAGCCCGACATGTTAATGGACTCCAACAATTTGCGGTTTGCCTCATTCGCAAGTTCCTCGCTTACTATGTCAAGCTTACCATTTTTGTATACTGTCTCACTTAGTGCCGATGGCACAATCCTGAAACAAACCATGGAAAAATTTGTAGGGACCACAATTTCAAACCTTTTATCCATAGCTACAAGCCCTACAAAAAGGTTGGCCATTTTCACATGGTTTCTCATGAAGCTCCTAAGGTTAGCTACACCATAGCTTCTTAGTACAAACCACAATTTCAAGGAACGAAATCTTCGGCTTAGGGTTATCTGCCAGTCTTTATAGTCCACCACTTGCTTTGAATCCGAGGCTTTATTCCTCAAGAACTCAGGGTTGGTTGAGAGTGACTTTATCAAGGCGCTCGGATCTTTTACCCAAAGGCAGCAACAATCCAAAGAGGTTAAGAACCACTTGTGTGCATTGAGACTAAATGAGTTCGCACCCTCAACACCATCGATGAAGTGCCGAAACTCAGGACAAATACAGGCGCTTCCGGCATAAGCAGCATCAACATGAACCCACATTCCATAATCTTTTGACACAGCACATAACGATTCTAGTGGATCAATGGCAGCCGTTGGAGTTGTTCCCACAGTGGCACATAAAAACAATGGGACTAGGCCTGCTTCCACATCTTGGCAAATTTGGGCTCGTAGTGAGTCAGGTGATAGTGCATATGATGTTGACTTAGATGTCTTGATGGCTCTGAAATTCGTTGGATGGATCCCTGCTATTTGTGCTGCTTTTTGGATTGCACTATGTGTCTGGTCAGAAGCATAAACCACCAACTTTAAGAGGTTCTCTCTTCCAATTTGGCTTAGCATTTGATCCCTTGCAGCAACAATTGTGCACAAAATGGCCTCACAAGTCGTCCCTTGTAGCACACCCCCGCCATTGCCAGAGAAAAGGAAAGACTTTGGCAGCTCAAGCATCTCTCCAAGCCAATCCACGACTATTGTCTCTAGTTCAGTAGCTGCTGGTGATGCAATCCAACTGAATCCGACCACATTGAAGCCGGTGCTAAGCATCTCGCCTAGAAACCCTGCAATGCTACTAGTGCATTGGAAGTAAGCAAAGAAGTTAGGGCTTTGCCAATGTGTTAAACCAGGAATTATGTGCTCCTGTACATCCTGAAGAATGGTTTCAATGGGTTCTGGATTATGTGGGGTGGACTCTGGCAAGCATTTTCGGAGATATCCTGGTTCGACTTGGCTTAAAACCGGGTATTTTTCTACATCGCGATAATAATCAGCAAGGAAGTCTATGATCATATGGCCTTGCCGCCTGAATTCCTCGGGGTCTAATGGGTTAATGTTATGGGAAGAAGTGTGGTTGGGCATATGGTCAGACTTGACGCTACCCATATATATATGTACTATGGGGAAAAGAAATGGTTCAAGATTCTTTGGTTTTCTTGTGGAAGGGTTATAATTGTGAAAAGGAAAAAGTGAAACGAGAAACTAGAGACTATCTTGTAGCTGATGAGGTAGAATGAAGGCAATGGAGAGTTTATATAGATGTCATGAAACTACGTGAGGAATGAAATTCACGTGATTTTCTTTGATTAGACCACCATTGTCTCAATAGCCACAATCGTTCGGCCTTAGCCTATGTTTTGTATCATATGTACGTGGTTTTCCAAATAATTCAACGGGCCCAGATGAACAATAGGAGTAGAAGTCGGAGGTCCAGAGTATAGTTATCTTGATATATGTAGCCACAGTGAATACAAAAAGGTCGGCCTGTATGTTTCCCAGTTGTTGCTGTTGCCCTCCGCTTGCATTAAAAGGTTGGCTCAACAGTTGCCTTCATCAGCTCCACGTTCCAAGCCCGAAAAAGTTGTTACAATACTGTTACATACAATTACAATTATCAACCAAATTAAAGAGACATTAACCAAGGAGACATGTTCGCTGTTGAAGCCATATAATATGATATTTTCTCTGTATCCAATTGGAAAGAAATAGTAGAGGCAGAAAAGATAGTACGAAATGAAACCTATCAATAGTATGCATAATAAAGCAGTAGTTTATTTGCATAATATAAGACAAAAAATTAGAAGTTAGTGTATTTTTAAAGAACTGAAAATTAGACTAAGGTGGAGTTTGGATACACGTTCACGTTTTAGGTTATAGTGCGATTTCAGCTTTTTTTTTTTTTTTTTAAGCAGCCGTATGTTTTGACTTTTCAACTATAAACAGTACACTCTTACACTATTCACGAGTCCTACAAACTTCATTTTTCAACATTTTTTTTTATTAAAAATAGGTTCATGGTACTATTTACGTTTTATATAGATGTCATGTTTTGACTATTCACAAAAAGGTCGGCCAGTATGTTTCCAGTTGGTTGCTGTTGCCCTCCACTAGCGTTAAAAGGTTAGCTCAATAGTTGCCTTCACGAGAAATGCCATTGATCAGCTTCACATTCCAAGCCCAAAAAACTAGTTACAATACTATTACATACAATTACAATTATCAACTAAGAGACAACGAAGGAGACGTGTTTGCTGTTGAGGCCATATAACATGATATTTTCTCTGTATCCAATCGGAAAGAAATAGTAGAGTGGCAGAAAAGATAGTACGAAATGAAACCTATCAATAGTATGCATAATAAAGCAGTAGTTTATTTGCATAATATAAGACAAAAAACTAGAAGTTAGCGTATTTTTAAAGAACTGAAAATTAGACTAAGGTGGAGTTTGGATACACGTTCACGTTTTAGGTTATAGTGCGATTTCAGTTTTTTTTTTTTTTTAAGCAGCCGTATGTTTTGACTTTTCAGCTGTGAACAGTATACTCTTACACTATTCACGAGTCCCACAAACTTCATTTTTCAACATTTTTTTTATTAAAAATAGGTTCTATGGTACTATTTACGTTTTATATAGATGTCATGTTTTGACTATTCACAAAAAGGTCGGCCAGTATGTTTTCCAGTTGTTGCTGTTGCCCTCCGCTAGCGTTAAAAGGTTAGCTCAATAGTTGCCTTCACGAGAAATGCCATTGATCAGCTTCACATTCCAAGCCCAAAAAACTAGTTACAATACTGTTACATACAATTACAATTATCAACCAAGAGACAACGAAGGAGACGTGTTTGCTGTTGAGGCCATATAATATGATATTTTCTCTGTATCCAATCGAAAAGTAATAGTAGAGTGGCAGAAAAGAGAGTACTAAATGAAACCTATCAATAGTATCCACAATAAAGCGAGTACTTATTGTGTAGTTTGGGAGCATTGTTCCATCCTCTCATATGATGGTCGCACCCTTATGTGAGAGGAGGGAATAATGGTCCCCACTAATCAATAAATTTCTCAAAGGAACATACATGAAAACACTATATTCAATGACGTAAACCATATATGTACAACAGCTTTATACGTGTCACTTACCCCCAAAAAAACAAGAACTATTGATTCTTTATGGCTTTTTTTATTTTTATTTTTTATTTTGGGTGAGAATCAGAGTCTTTAAGCTTGTTAAGATGGAGCATTATGTGACTATGTCAAATTTTGTCTCATAAATAAGAATTATAAGTTATAATGGTAAAATTACAGAATTACTAACTTAATTAGGACATTTTTAAATCTTATATATGAAAATGTAACTTATCAAATTTCTTGTCATATTATATAAATATAATAAAAGTTAGGTTTTAGAAATTATGGTTGTGCTAGATGACTAGACACGTGTTACATGATGTACAATAGATATCCTATTATGTGATTTATTAATTATTAAAGTATATACTTCATCATGTGGTTACACGGTTTCACCGAATGACTCAATTATTTCCTGATAAAAATAAGTACTAAATAATTTAGAAAAACTCTAGAGCTCCAAGCACTGAGCAACCAAATGTATAATCGAATCCTAAATGAGTTCGCACCCTCAACACCATCGATGAAGTGCCGAAACTCAGGACAAATACAGGCGCTTCAGCATAAGCAGCATCAACATGAACCCACATTCCATAATCTTTTGCCACGGCACATAACGATTCTAGTGGATCAATGGCACCCTTGGAGTTGTTCCCACAGTGGCACATAAAAACAATTGGACTAGGCCTGCTTCCATATCTTCGCAAATTTGGGCTCGTAGTGAGTCTGGTGATAGTGCATATGATGTTGACTTTGAAGTCTTGATGGCTCTGAAATTCATTGGATGGATCCCTGCTATTTGTGCTGCTTTTTGGATTGCACTATGTGTCTGGTCAGAAGCATAAACCACCAACTTTATGAGGTTCTCTTTCCCAATTTGGCTTAGCATTTGATCCCTTGCAGCGACAATTGTGCACAAAACGGCCTCGCAAGTAGTCCCTTGTAGCACACCCCCGCCATTGCCAGAGAAAAGGAAAGACTTTGGCAGCTCAAGCATCTCTCCAAGCCAATCCACGACTATTGTCTCTAGTTCAGTAGCTGCTGGTGATGCAATCCAATTGAATCCGACCACATTGAAGCCGGTACTAAGCATGTCGCCTAGAAACCCTGCAATGCTACTAGTGCATTGGAAATAAGCAAAGAAGTTAGGGCTTTGCCAATGTGTTAAACCAGGAACTATGTGCTCCTGTACATCCTGAAGAATGGTTTCAATGGGTTCTGGATTATGTGGGGTGGACTCTGGCAAGCATTTTCGGGGATATCCTGGTTCGACTTGGCTTAGAACCGGGCATTTTTCTACATCGCGATAATAATCAGCAAGGAAGTCTATAATCATATGGCCTTGCCGCCTGAATTCCTCGGGGTCTAATGGGTTATTGTTATAGGAACAAGTGTGGTTGGGCATATGGTCAGACTTTACGCTACCCATATATATATGTACTATGGGGAAAAGAAATGGTTCAGGATTCTTTGGTTTTCTGGTGGAAGGGTTATAATTGTGGAAAGGAAAAAGTGAAACGAGAAACTAGAGACTATCTTGTAGCTGATGAGATAAAATGAAGGGAATGGAGAGTTCATATAGATGACATGAGTCTACGTGAGGATTGAAATTCACGTGATTTTCTTTGAATAGACCACCATTGTCTCAATAGCCACAATCGTTCGGCCTTAGCCTATGTTTTGTATCATATGTGGTTTTCCAAATAATTCAACCGGCCTAGATGAACAATAGGAGTAGAAGTCAGAGGTCCATAATCAATCTATCTAGATACGTAGCCACAGTGTTAGGCCTTAACTTTCCTAGCCAATATCTCGGAATAAAATAAGGGAAATGCTTCATTAATGATCTATTTAAAGAAAGTTTTTATGAGAAATGAAAAAAAAAAAAATAATATTTTGATAGCTTTTTTCATTTCCCATAAAAGTGGTATCAAAACTTTCCTAATATAGATTATTAATAAGTGCCCTAAGGGCACTCTCAGCATGACCCATAAAATAAACTCATTTGTGTATTCCAACAAGTTGGTCCTACATTAATGAATGACATTGACATGAAAGAGACCCTTCATTGTATTAGATACTTGGGGAATCTTGTCAATAACATGAATCATGTGCAGTAATTGATCTCTATTGATTTGGATTGCTTTAACGTATTACAAGTTGGGAAAATTCTTTTCCATAAATTATGTGTATATTAATGAGGATGTAATAGGCACTACATTTACAAGAATTTCCTTCCTATTTTCTTTCTTTCTTGTCATAGCCTCTCTATATTCGCACGTATCAGTGTTTTTTAATCAAATTATTCTATTTTGCTTACCTTTTATTGACAAACCCCTAAATCACTAGTACAAATATAAGCTAAATAAAAAATTATACCCTATAACTATGCTTAAAATTCAATTTTTTTTTCTTATGACTTCAATTATGTTCAAATCATTCTTCTAAATTTAAATTTATTCAATTCAGTTATTTCGTCAGTGTTCATTATAATTTCATCATTAATAACCTCCAAAATGATGTAGTTTTGATTTTTGGTTTGTCTTACATAAAAAATCAATAAAATTAATAATACTAAAATATTTGCCTCATTAGGATTTTTCTAATGCCCCCCCCCCCCCCTAGTTATAGTTAATAAGTACTTTTCCCCATATCATTAGGATTTTTGTAATGATAAAGATTAGGGATGGTAAAATTTGACAAAACCTGAGAACTAGATACGATACGACATGAAATTGACAGGTTATAGATTGAGCCTTTATGGGTTTATGTCATATTCAGTTCACACGACTGACTTATTTAATAAATGTGTCGAGTTCGTGTTCAACCTATGGAACCCGTTTGATTTTTCTGATCTGTTTAATTAAATGACACTTTACCAATATACTCTTCAAACCTTAGGTATATAAACTTATTAGTTGTTGTGATTTATTTCATTTGACATATTGTGATCAATTAATTTATGATATTGAGATATACTTTAGTTTTGAAAGATTATTTGTGATGCATTTACTTGTTAATTTTGAATTTTATGTTAAAAAAATTTATTTGTTTGGTCTTTTATCGTTTAGATCAATTTGATTATATACTAAAATTTGTACATTTTTTTTTCAATTTGATAAAATTTAATAAATGGGTCGACACGACTACTCCTTTTAATAAATAAGTTGTGTTAGAGTTGATGAATTTTAACTCATTTAATAAACCTGTCGGGTTAGTGTTGACCAATATAGTCGAATACTCATGAGTTGTCACGACACAAACTTGACACCACCCCTAATAAAGATGTAAAGTGCTTATTGGTCATAATCAAGGAAACATTGCTTAATTTTCAAGTTTAAGGGGAATTGTAATTGTACCATAATTAAAGGATGAAAGTGAAAATTAACTATTAATTATAATAATAAAAAATTAGTAAATTGTTTTATTCTATTGTTTGGTTGAGACCCTGAAAATAATCTTTTATTGTTTAATTGTAATAAAAGCTTTGGTAGGTAGTGAGTTGTGTTGGTGATGATGATGATGATGATGAGAGGATTTAGAACAATCAGTGGTGGTGGCAGTGCGAGTTAGGGAGGGAGGAGATGATTGGTCTACTTTGTGAAATTGTAATTTTTCTATACTAATGTGCATGACTGCATGTTTATAAAACCATATATACTGATACCAATTTATATAGCAAGTGAGGCGAAACGTTCGGATAAATAAAAAATGAGCCTCTTCTTTTTTGTTTTTGGAATGAAAAGTAGGAAAGTTGTATTAAGAGAGAAAATCAATGTTCAATAAAAGAAGAGTTACAAAAAATAAATACTAAACACAAGACTGCCCAAGTCATTTACAGCACCAGAGGGATGAATACAAAAAGGTCGGCCAGTATGTTTTCCAGTTGTTGCTGTTGCCCTCCGCTAGTGTTAAAAGGTTAGCTCAACAGTTGCCTTCCCTAGAAATGCCATTGATCAGCTCCACATTCCAAGCCCGAAAAAGTAGTTACGATACTGTTACATACAATTACAATTATCAACCAAAAGAGACAACGAAGGAGACGTGTTCGCTGTTGAGGCCATATAATATGATATTTTCTTTGTATCCAATCGGAAAGTAATAGTAGAGTGGCAGAAAAGAGAGTACGAAATGAAACCTATCAATAGCATCCACAATAATAGTGATAGATTATTTGCATAATATAAGACAAAAAGCTAAAAGTTAGCGTATTTTTTAAAAATTGAAAATTAGACTAAAAGTTAACTTTTATTTACAGTATTTTTAACAAATAATTTCATCAAAATGTTACAGATAAGTTGTTCTCAAAAGGGAAGTCTGTTTGTGAATTTTTATTTTTGATAGATTATTTGAATAATATAAGACAAAAGGCTAAAGGTTAGCATATTTTGAAAATTTAATTATTGAAATAAAGTTAAGACAAAAAGTAAAATGAGAATCACATACAGTGCTCAAAATAAAAAAGCTAGTTTATGATCTTTCGGCAAACACACTTGGTAAATTCATGCTTTCATTTTAAAATTCAAAATTGCATTGGTAATATTTTAACAAATGGTGGAGGGGATTGATTCTTCTCATGGGAAGAACTAAATTTCAAATCCTTACCCCCATTTATTGTACGAAAAAAAATATTTTAGTGGCTGCATGCAAAGAAGATTCAGCCTAGCTAGGCTTACACAAGAAGAGCTCATGGTTTATAAGTGCTTAGTATGACATTTGCATGCTCCTGCATCACTTTCCAAGCCGTGATAACGTGTCGTTCCTCAACTAGAGTTGCACCAACGGCAAATCGTATCACGTATACTCCCTCAACCACAGCATGAGTCATGAAGACACAGCCTGACATGTTAATGGACTCCAACAATTTGTGGTTTGCCTCATTCGCGTGTTCCTCGCTTACCATGTCAAGCTTACCATTTTTGTATACTGTCTCACACTCAGTGCCGATGGCAAAATCCTGAAACAAACCATGGCAAAATTTGTACGGACCACAATTTCAAACCTTTTATCCATAGCTACAAGCCCTTCAAAAAGGTTGGCCATTTTCACATGGTTTCTCATGAAGCTCCTAAGGTTAGCTACACCATAGCTTCTTAGTACAAACCACAATTTCAAGGAACGAAATCTTCGGCTTAGGGTTATCTGCCAGTCTTTATAGTCCACCACTTGCTTTGAATCCGAGGCTTTATTCCTCAAGAACTCAGGGTTGGATGAGAGTGACTTTATCAAGGCGCTCGGATCTTTTAACCAAAGGCTTCAACAATCCAAAGAGGTTAAGAACCATTTGTGTGCATTGAGACTAAATGAGTTCGCACCCTCAACACCATCGATGAAGTGCCGAAACTCAGGACAAATACAGGCGCTTCCGGCATAAGCAGCATCAACATGAACCCACATTCCATAATCTTTTGCCACAGCACATAACGATTCTAGTGGATCAATGGCAGCCGTTGAACTTCTTCCCACAGTGGCACATAAAAACAATGGGACTAGGCCTGCTTCCACATCTTCGCAAATTTGGGCTCGTAGTGAGTCTGGTGATAGTGCATATGATGTTGACTTAGAAGTCTTGATGGCTCTGAAATTCGTTGGATGGATCCCTGCTATTTGTGCTGCTTTTTGGAATGCACTATGTGTTTGGTCAGAAGTATAAACTACCAACTTCACCAGGTTCTCTCTTCCAATTTGGCTAAGCATTTGATCCCTTGCAGCGACGAGTGTGCACAAAACGGCCTCACAAGTAGTACCTTGTATCACACCCCCACCATTGCCAGAGAAAAGGAAAGACTTGGGTAGATCAAGTATCTCTCCTAGCCAATCCATGACTATTGTCTCTAGCTCAGTCGCGGCTGGTGATGAAATCCAATTGAATCCAACCACATTGAAGCCGGTGCTAAGCGTATCTCCAAGAAACCCCGCTATGCTACTAGTGCATTGGAAATAAGCAAAGAAGTTTGGGCTTTGCCAATGTGTTAAACCAGGAACAATGTGCTCCTGCACGTCTTGGAGAATGGTTTCAATGGGTTCTGGATTATGTGGGGCGGACTTTGGCCAGCGTTTTTGGAGATATCCCTGTTCGACTTGGCTTTGAAGCGGGTATTTCTCTACATCTCGATAATAATCAGCTAGGAAATCTATGATCATATGGCCTTGTCGCCTGAACTCCTCAGGGTCCAAAGGGCTAATGTTAGAGGAAGAAGTGTGTCTAGCTACATTGTCAGAATTGAGGCTACCCATAATAAATAAATATATGTGGTACAGAGAAAAAGATATGGTTCGGGCTTCTTTGATTTTCTGGTGGAAGGGTTATTTATTGAAGTGAAAGGAAAAAACACGAAATGAGTAAGTTGAGACTATCTTGTAGCCGATGGTATAGATTCAAGGGAATGAAGAAGAGTTTATATATATATAAAAAAGTGACGAAGCCCCGTGACGTGAGAAATGAAATGCTACAGTGTAAGGATGTCCTATTAAAAACTCAAATTTGCATTATCCAATAAGATACTGCCATGTCAGATTTGGATAGATGTACCTACCATCCACGGATCTGTGCATATGTGTATGTGTGTGTGGGGGGGGGGGGGGGGGGGGGGGCATTGAATCTGTCTAGGTATTCTTGCTCAAGATATTTGAGAATCGAAAGAAGAAGAAAAAAAAAGAAAAGAAAAGAAAAGATATTTGAGAATATCTTATGGCCAACAATAGAGTTTACTTTCAATCCAGTTTGGAGGAAAAAAAATCCTCCAATCTACCGCAAAGGCTAATGAAATTTGAAATGATATCTGCATGTAATTTTAAATTGACAGCAATATTCCAATGAAAATTGAAAAGAAAAGAAGAGATTAACTTCAGTGATCAAAACACATAATGTAAAACCGCATTTTTTTTATATAAAAATCAAAATTATAATGGATGATTAAAATGATTTAAATAAATAGTAAAAATTTAAATTTCTTGAAATTTTTGGTAGTAAGATTTAATTGGAGTATAGTGCTTTAAATTCTTAAAATTTCAGTCATGAAATTTTACTTAGGGTAAATCATATAATATTTAATAGAATTTTCTATCCAATAAATGGAGGATTTGTTTTTGTGAATTATATATGGAGGCTGTGCCAAGTGCTGGCCCTCCTTTATATTGCAAACCTAAGATTATGTACAACATGATGTTGATATATGGCTCACAGAAAGACATTTTCCAAAGTTTAATAAGGTTTAAAATACTATTTCAAATTAAATCCAATTGCCAAATGTGTTGAGCAATTTAAAAGAAAGTCCGTCATTTATTTTGAATTGTTTTAAATACATATATATTTTTTCTTTATATTGGATCAAAGAAATGATGGAAGATACTGATGTGGGTGATGTTGATACCTGTGTAAATGGAAGTTCAAAAATATCAACATAGGCAAAGAGAATTGGCCTCATGAGAAATGCCCTATAAGGTGTTTGTCAAAATGCTTGACCATATGACATCCTCACTACGTTATCTGCCTCAGAAGCCTCATGCAGTCAGGCTTGCTTTTCACGCTGCTTCCACCAATGGCCACTTCAAATTACCTTTCCTGCCACTCACTCCTGAAGCCTCTCCCAAGCCCTTCTCTATGTTCTAGAGGACCAAAAGTCTCTGCCATCTCATCGATCAAGCTGCTTTCACTACCTCTTAAGCCCAGCCCAAGGGAGTTATCAGTTATGACATTGTTATGAATGTTATATAAACTGAGCATATTTTAATTTTATGCATTATAGCTATTAAATCTCCTGCTTTACAATGGAATTTGAATTGAGTTATATTTTTGGATAGTCTTATGAGGCTAATGGTTAACTTTGGCTATGCATTTCTTCAGTGGTTTTTTTGGTTTTATTTTAATGATTAGTAATATGCGTTGAGGAGAATGTAACACTTTTTTTTTTAGATTTTCAAGGAAAGCCTAATTTTTATTTTACCAAAAGTTTCTTAGGAGATCATATGAGGCTTTTGTAGGTCTTTCATGTGGAATTCATGAATTGTGTGTGCGCTTTTTGTTCTTTCCTAGTTGAACAAAAGTGTAGGAGGCAAAATTTTAAGTCAATCATAAAACACCACATCAAAATTTAGTGACAAATTCTAGATTAATATGTCATTAAATTACATAAATCAAGTGTTGACATGTGTCATTTAAGATGATAATTATCTTAATTAAATAGAGATAAATATCTCAATTAAATTGGAATGATAATAGTTAATCATTATCTCTATTAAATAAATAAAAAATAGAGATAATTATCTATAAAGAGGTGAATCCCAAGAGGGACTTATCCTTTGAAACCACTATAAAAAGAGGGCATACCTCCTCTCATTCTACACCATTTTTCTAAGATGTCAAAATTTTGGAGAAATTCTGCTTCAAGAACGCACGAAGAACATTCAAAGAAGTTCAAAGTTCTTTAAAGTTCTATTGGAATCAAGCTGAAAAACCTCCATAAACTTCAACAAACCCCAAATCCTTGACTCAAATCCTTGAAGCTCAACGAAGTTCTATTGGAATCAAGCTGAAAAGCCTTCATAAACTTCAACAAACTTCATAAACTTCAACAAACCCCAAATCCTTGAAGCTCAACGGATCAAGCCTCTAAAGCCCCAAAAAACTTTAACCTAAAAGCCTTCACATTCAAAGACTTGAAGAATAACAAATTTCTAACAAGCTCAAAACTAGAGATTTTTCTTCACATTCTTGAAGAACAATAAATCTCTAACAAACAAGCTTAAAGTTAGAGATTTGTTGTGAAGACTATTCAATCTATCTTCCAACCAAAGTCAAGAAGATTTCTTTCGAGTCAAGTTCAAAGAAGACGGAATCAGATGGTATTCTTTTGTAAAAGAATTGAAATAGAGATTATACTCATTATTCATCAATATAAATTTATATTTGCAAAACATATTTTTTTTCAATTGTTTCATTTTCCGCAATTGAGAAATTGTGTTTACAGTGACATTGACTTACAACAGCCCTATATTTATGATAGGAGTACTAAAAATTTTGTATTTCAATGTTCACTTCTTCCTCACTTGTGTGTTATCCATTATGAATGGCATTTTTGAATATAATAGAAAATAATATGGTTAATAGTTTAAACAATTCATGGGTAGATTAGCTTCTCTTTAAAATTTTATTTGAGAAGAATTAAAATATTATTTTATACCAAAGATATATAAATAAGTACCGAACTATATATATGTCTTGTAGCATAATTTTGTAAAATACTATACTTATTCTTAGTAGTAAATATATACATACTTTGATTGAATTGTCCGACCTTAAGAATATGTTCTTGATTCTATGGAAAAAGTGAATTCTCATCTTCTCGGTTGCTCTTATCTTAGAGAAGAAATTACCAAATATGCTAGTTGATTGAGCAAATTGGGACGTCGATTTGGCAGGAAGAAATTCCATTAACAATGTAACCTTTTTATTGTTGAGAATGGGACAAATCTTGGGAATTTTTTAAATTTTCTATTTTATAGTTTGAAAAACTTAATACCTTTTTGTTGTTTGATAAACTGCAAAAAGACTTGAAGAATGCTACACTAGAGAATGATATAAATTGAGTAGAAACATGTGATTCTTATTTGGTGGTCTTCTTCTTCTATTTTTATTATAAAATAAATAATGTCATTTCATCCATAAGTAATATCAACATGATAAATTCATTATTATATTTTTTTTTTGTAGATCATACCTTGGTTGCTGTCATTGTTGAACATGTTCTTGATAAACTCTCTCATTTGCGCAATTTGACTGTCAAATTATCAGACATTCTATTTCTTTTTGGCTAAACAAAAACCAAAAAAAGGGTCCCCACTCTTTGTTGAGCCATAGTTTCAAGAATCATAGATGGAAAGGGTTAAACAAAAACCAGCTATGTGTCTAGAAACTCAGGATTATAACAATATATTTATTTTATTTTATTTTACTAAAGGAGAAAAAGCTTTAGTATTACTAGCACGTTGCATAAGTTAACAAGTAGTCTATATGTATATTAATAGACAAAGCTTAAAGAAAGTTCAATTATAATTTCAAATTAGAGTATAATTTTGCGCCACATATTCCATCTAATTTTTAATTTTTGTTTTAAATGAATTATTGAGAGTAAAAATAGAGTCTAAATTCAATTAGATTCTAACTTAGATTTCAATTGGAGTCTAATTATTGTGGCAAGTGAATTATTGGGTGAAAGAACCAAAGAGTCTAAATTCAATTAAATTTTAAATCATTATATATATATATATATATATATTTATATATATATTATGAGAAACCATTACATATTTTAGAAATAGATGGTTTAAAAAAAATGTAAGCTAATACCATATATAATTTGAATCTCTTCTTTAAAAAATGTATAATTTGAACTGTATAATTGTGATTATTTTTAATTGTACTCGTGCATATGTACAGGGTTACACACTAGTTTAAAGTAAAAGCCAAAGCTAAATCAAGAGTCCACACACACACACACCCAAACATAAACATAAACAAAAACATATGCATATGCACAAACTTACACACTAAATTGTAAAACTAATAACTCATAGAAAAAAAAAAAACTAATTGAGTAACAATATACTTTAATAACATTAATTTAAATTTTTATACAAAAATTCACGAAGAAAAACAAATTTAATAGGTATTGAAAAGAAATTATAAAGTTATTTTATGTTATACTTTTATCTTTGATTTAAAATACTACTTATTTATATCAATTTTTTACCCACCAACTTATAAGTATGAATGTTAGTGATATATTGGTCTGAAATTTTAATGTTTTAGCTGAGGAAAATCCTATAATTGTGAATGAAATATATATATATATATATATATATATATATAGAAATTGAATTGGAAAAGCACTAAATAAGTATGAAATGAAAGTAAGATAAAACATTAAAACTAATAAAATAGTTTACACAATATTGTTGTTGGCATTGTAGTTGCCACATCTTGAAAATACTTATGTTTACTAATCTTCTCAATGTGATGTAACATAGGTAGTTTTATCTTCAATTTATTTTAATTTTTTTAAAAGTCATTGTAGTTAATAAATCTTGAAAGTGTTTTCATTTACCAACCTTCTAAATGTAATATTTTCCTAGTGTTAAGGACATATTTTTATGTAGTTGGCTAATCCTTTGACAAAACGCACTTTACTTGTAATTGGGTAGATCTAAGATGTGTTTAATACTTCAAGAAACCATGTTTCAAGATCAAGTGTTGAAGTCATCAAGTCTGTCCAAGAAAAACAAGCTGAAGTGCAATTTCATTAAATCTCGACACCTTCTCGATAGCTCCTCGACACCTAGCTATCTGTCGAGATCTTCAGCTGATTCTTATCGCAATCTCGATAGCTTCTCGATAGTTGGTCGATCGATCGAGAAAGTTTCTGTCTCCTCGACACCTTCTCGACACCTCCTCGATAGCTGTATCTGTTGAGATTCATTAAACCTCGACACCTGCTCGACACCTCCTCGATAGCTGCTATCTGTCGAGGTTACGGAAATTTAGCTTTTTGATTTTTGGGCCAAGCTTATGTATTTGTGTAGGGTTTCTTTTCTCACAACCCTAGACCTATATAAGGCTTATTTTAGAGGCCGTCACATAAGAGAATAAGAGAATACAAGGTTTTAAACATATGAAAAAGATTATTCTCTCTGAAAGAAGCTACTGCGTCTTTTGCGCCTTAGGGTTTTGTAACCAAGTGCTTCTTGATCTTCATTCTTGATGAAGTGAAGAACTTTGCAGCTAACATCTTCTTCTAGTTGGTGATTGAAGTCGCGTACTGGGATCCGCGCAATTGGTTAGTCACGTATTGGGATTCGTGCATCAAAGGGTGGCGTTCATATATTGAAGAGTTCAGAGGTTCTGAAGCAGTAGAAGGTTTCTGCTGTGAGTTCATCTACGGGGATTGTAGAGTCTAGGGACAAAGGTTTTGTACTAGATCTGAAACTTCTCTTTTCTATAGTGGATTGCTTTTCGGGAAGGTTTCCCCCCAGGTTTTTTACTGTGAAACTGGTTGGTTTCATTGGTTTTCCTGGGTCATCATATCTTGTCTTATTTACTTTTCCGCTGCATTTATTTTTGACATGATATTGATGTTTGTTTGTTTTAACAAGTTTTATTGATAATAAATCTAATTAACAACTTGGATTTAAAACTTGTTAATTCTATCAACCGGGGTCTAAATTTCCCAACACCTAGGTTGTTCTATATTTAGTATTTAAATTAATTATAGCCTGAATATTGGAACCATTCAATACAATATAATGAAAGGTAACCATGACGACTTTTGTTTACCTTAAATTTGGATGTGAGGTAAGTTATATTATTTTTACCTTAATTTTGGATTATCTCCTTCAACCTTTTTTGTCATCATTTAAAAAAAAAAATTATAGTTATTGTATTGAAAATTTTTATTATTTTACTAATTGGGTGTAGAGATAATTCATGTAACTTTGCTTTACATAAACAATGACTTTAATGTTGATATAAACAATACACGAACTAACTAACTAAATTCAACAATTAATAATTTATAGAAATAAAAAACTACTAAATGAATAAATATATATGTTAATAAATTAAATTTAAATGTTTATTAAAAAAATTCATGAAGAAGAAAAAATGTAATGAATCTTAAAAGATAATTTCATGACAAGTGTCTCCATGTCTCTACCCTTGGCGTTAAGAACTGTTAGGAGTTGTAAGGAAAATGGATTTTAACATAATTTCTTTTCAACATTAAACGTGTAAAAAATATATATTGTATGTTCAGTTGTTTGTAATTGTGTCTAAATGTTTTTCTTATTATTATTAATAATTTTTTTGATAAACAGGGCATAACTTTATTAAGGAAAAGATAAAAATATTACATCTTAAATCAAAGCTAACTCAATGATAGTAGAATTTTTTTTATCCAAGTTATATAACTAACAATATTCTTAGCATGTTGAGCCCAGAGATGTGCTTGGATGATTGTCCTGTCTTTTCTCATGGGTTACCATGGATTTGATGCACTAATTGTAATAATGAGGCATATTGTGTCATAGCGGGTTTTGTCGGATTATGCAGTAGCACAAGCAGATGGTTTGAAAATTGATCCTCTTGCCTCCTTGGAAAAGTTATGATGTAAATTGTAGAAGTGGTTAGAAATTCTGAATTTTAATTTTTTTTATGTCATTGTTTATAAAAAATAAAAAAATAAAAAAATAAATAAAAAAACCTATGTCACTCTCATATCAATACTGGGCATTAGTAGTAGAGTTGCCATTTATACTGACTATTTTTCACTTGATTTATTGACCTTGTTTCCATAACTTTTCTTCTATTTTGGTTGACGGGTTTCTTTTGGCTCATTTTTGGTGATTGAAAGTTCGAATTTGTGTAAAAACACAAGAGCTGTTTAGACCGCTAAATTAAAATTACGGCTCGGTTGATTTTACTCTAACTTAAATTAAGTGTGGAATAGAGTAAATACGAGCGTACACGCAATATAACTACTCTAAGCCACATTCATCAAATCACAGCAGTAAAATGAAAGTTAAAAGAGTAAGGAAGAATAATGCAAACACAAGATAACACGCTGATGTGTTATTGAAGAGAAAACCAAAGAACTCGGCGAAAAACCTCTCCGCCGCTCTCCAAGTGGTAAATTGATCCACTAGAGAATAAGTTGAGTACATAAATAACAAAAGACCCTCCAAGACTAGTCTATCCCATGTACTTGAGCCCTCCAAGCTCCTGCTACCAACTGATTTGACGAATCCTTGTCTTCTCTAGCTCTCTGGATCACGCAATTTAGCCCGATTGCATCCACCAAACAAATGGCTTCTTCCAATGCTTCCCAGCAGCACCAAAATCTCACTTTACACTCAGGATGGGTGTGGTAAGTGTTTGAGCTATCAACCTCTCAAGAATTTGGATATGGAGAGGTAGGAGTTGAGGAAAACCATAATGGATTTTGTAGAGAATTGTGGGTATGACAATCTCTCACTCTCAAGAGTAATAGCTAGGGTTTTTTCTCTAAAAAGCACTCCTCTCAATATGTGGGTAATGTGGGTATAAATAGTGTGTGTAGAGATAAGGTGTATCAGATATGACAAAATAGTAATACAGAATGTTTCGCGAGTATCTCGTGGGAAGGCCTTACACACGAGACACTCGCGAAAACCCGCTGTCACCATTTGTCATGACTCTTCGCATTCCAGTCATGTGCTGAGCACATGCTTTACTTTGCGGGAAGGCTTCTCGTAAGCTACCCGCAAAAACTTCTTTGATCTTTAATTTGCCTTGAGTCTTCACGCTCTCTCTCACACACAACCCTTACAATGAAATCCCACATATAATACAGGGTACATAAGATTGAACATAATTACAATCAAATTTAGCACGGAATTAAAGCCAACACAAAATAGTTGTAAATCACAACTTTACAGTGATCAAGTATTCTTAATATCAGTACTACCTTAAGCATTGGTTTTAGGCTTTTAGCCACAGATGTTGAGTAATTGAACTCTATCAAGCCTAATTGAGTTGTATTTGGAAACTTGAAATATTTCTTTTTTTAATTTGGCTTTTTATTTGTAAGGCTGCAATTTTTTGAAAGATGAAACAAAGAATCAAAGTATTATACATATCATAAGGGAATCAAAGTGGTATCAAATCTTCCTTTTAGGGTAATGCACATATAATTTTTTCTATTAAAAAAACAAAAAACCTTTATCTTTCCATCAATATGAATGGCCTTCGATCACGCTAGCACTTTAATAAAACAAGTTTCAAATGTATTTTCCTATTGCATGCAAAGCAAATGCAGATGTTGCAATTCGCTATGTTAGTCACCAACTTCTTCTATTCTTCTCTGATATTATTCAAAGGAAAAAATATAACTGAATAGTGTTGCAAATGGAGAAAAACCTTCAGAAGAATAGAAGAAAAACGTGGAGAACGAGAAGTTAAAAGAAATGAGATAATCAAGTGGAGTGGGAGTTTTTACAAAAGATAATGCTGAAGCTGGGGTTCATGGATAGCTAGGTAAATCTGGTTATGCAAGGTGTTTCATCAGCAAGCTATTCAGTGGTCATCAATGGTGAGTCTCAAGGTTTTATCTCCCCATCCCGAGGTATAAAACAAGGAGACTCCTTATCACCATATTTGTTTTGGTTCTATGTGGAGGGACTTTCTGCCTTACTTCGAAAAGAAATGGAATCACAACCATCCAGGGGAATATGTCTTGCCAAAATGGGATTAGTATAATCACAACACATCCAGGGGATTATGTCTCGTTGGAATGGGATTAGTATTCTCTCACTTGCTGTTTGTCGACGATAGCCTACTATTTTGCCTAGCCATTCCATCTGAATGTAGTTGCCTACTCCACATCATAGGCACATATGAGCAAGCATTTGGCTAAGCTATAAACTAGTAGAAAACGACTTTTTTCTTCAGCCCAAACACGACTATGGAAGTAAGGGAGAGTATTTGTAATATTCTCAATGCTCAAAGTGTGATAGAGTTTGAGAAATACTTGGGTTTGCCGATGGTGGGAGGGAAGAATAAGGTGAATATTTTTAAGGAACTTCGAGAAAGAATAGCTAAACAGGTTACCAGTTGGAAAGAAAAGTTCACTTTGAAAGCGGGGAGGAAGGTTCAGATTAAATTCGTTGCACAAGCCATACCAATGTAGTCAATGAGCCTATTCAAGCTGCCAAAAGGCCTCTGCAATGATATTAACTCTATAATCACAAAATATTGGTAGGGACAGATGAGCAACAAGAAGAAAATACATTTGATAAATTGGAAAAGGTTGTGTGACTCGAAGAAAAAAGGTGGGATGGGTTTTCGGGATATAAAAAATTTAAATTGGCTATGCTAGCCAAGCAAGCATGGACCCTAATCAACCAGCTGAATTCTTTGTTCTTTAGAGTATAAAAAGCCAAGTATTTCCCTGCTTATTCTTTCTTGGAAGCTAAACTTGGAAGCAACCTGTCGTACGTGTGGAGGAGCCTACTACAAGCTTAGGATATTACACTGGAAGGGTTGAAATGGATGGTGGGGAGTGCAACCTCAATTGATATTGTTAATCATCAATGGCTGCCTCAACCTCCATCCTTTTGTAGGAATGGGCCAAGGCCATTGAAGGTAAGGGAATTGGTGGATGAAGACACAAAGCATTGAGACAAGGCTAAATTAAAGTATTGGTTTGAGAACCATATGTGTGCTGATATCTTAAGCATTCCTTTGACTAACTTGCATGCTAATTACGTGTTGGTGTGGAAGGAGAACAAGTCCTAAACCTTTTCGGTCAAATCAGCGTCGGGGTAGCACAGAGGGTGCTTAACCCGTCAGATGGCGATCACTCTATGGCTTCTGCAGATGGGCGTTTATGGAAGTTAGTGTGGTCCATTAACACTCCTCCAAAGGTACGAAATTTTATGTAGAGAGCATGCTCAAATATCTTGCCAACCCGAGACAACTCGTGTAAGAGAAAAGTGCAACTGGACCCTCTTTGTGCCATATGTCACCAATAGAGTGAAACAATGAGTCACATATTATGGGAATGTCCCTTTGCCCATAATGTAGGGGCTTGGTTTGGGGGAAGATCCAAAAAAGCAATGCTTATGCTTCGGACTTCTTCACTTTGATGTGGAGTATGCTCGAGAGACTTCCTCGAACGGAAATGGAACACTGGGCTATGATAGCATAGGCTATATGGAATGCACGTAACAAATATTGGTTTAAAGATAACCAAGCCCACATAGAGGTTATACTGTTGGAAAAATAGTATGGAGTGAATAAGAAATTGAATCCTAATGTGTCCACTTGAACATGATATCGAAGTGGTGAGAATCCTTAAGTCTCACATAGGAAATAATAAAGAATATGGGTTTATATGCTCATGGGTTAGACATTGGATTGGGCTTTTGGTGTGTGTGGACTAGGCCCTCTTGTCCAAATAAGAATAATAATATTTTATTATTTTATTTTTTGGAGTCAATAAGTTTGTATACAGCAGTTAATTTTGAAATAATGTATCTGTTCAGTAACGTATAGATGCAGTCCATCATTCATGGAAAAACAACTTTTAGAAAAACTCTTCCAGAGAGAATATTTTGTGCATTCATTTGAGTCAAAGAAAGAGAAAGAGACATAGAGTAGTTCGCAAAGCATGGACCTTGTGTACTTCTTCTCCGTGTTGTAGATCATTTTATCTTGGGAGGCAGACATCTGTGAGTCTCAAAGCACCATAGATTGTGTGAGGGGCGAAATCTGCTTTAAGGAGATTGTGTCAAACACAAGACTTGATCTAAATCATTCATCCTTCACACATTTGGTCTGTGAGTTTTTAAGTATTTGCAGATTTCTTCTTATATATTATATGTTGTTTTTTCCTATCATATCTATTTGTGTTATTGCTTTATATTTAGATCTGTATGTTGTTCATTTTGCTTAATCACAAAGTAAATTATTGAAATATATCCAACAATCTTAAAGCAGATTTTATTTTCTTAATCTATTTTTGTGATTCTGTGAAAAGTTTTGTAAATAATGTGTCAAATTACACTGCCATCGTTAACTTGTTTTTTGGTGGGTTGTTGTATTTCCTATTACGGTTTGTGTCAACTGATGTAAGTGCTAATGTTTGTTAGGACATATGCAGAACTTGTTAGAACATATGTTATATAGAATTGGCTAAATCCTTTGACAAAACTCACTTTGCTTGTAATTTGGTAGATTTAGGATGTGTTTAATACTTCAAGGAACTAGAGTTCAAGTTCGAGTATTGAAGCCATGCAAATATATCCAAGAATCAAGTGAAGAGGTGTTGTTCATCAAAGCTCGATAGATGTATCTATCGAGATTTAATATTTAAATCTTGACAAATAGCTCCACAGTTGTATCTATCGAGAATTACAAAATTTAAATTTCCAGATCTGTTTTTCACGTATATCCAAGTTATTTGTGTAGGGTTTCTTTTCTCACAACCCTAGACATATATAAGGATTATTTTAAGAGCCGTCTCAGATAATGCAAAGGTTGTCGCACTTGTTGTTACATGCATATTGTGACCAAAGATAATCTGTCCTAGTTCATCTTTCTTGAACAAGCTGCTGCGTTTGCATGCCGTAAGGTTTTGTAACCAATGAGCTTCTTGATCTTCATAATGTGGATGAACTGAAGAACTTTACAGCTAACATCCTTCTCAAGTTAGGGTGTTAGTCACGTACTGGGATCCGTGTATTAATTGGTTAGTCAAGTACTTGGAGCCGTGCATTGAAAGGAAAGATTGTCACTACATTACAAGTCCAATTGTGTATTGGGATAAGGTTTCAACTGTAGGTTGATATTAGATATTAGAATTTCTTTTACTTGTAACCGTTTGTTTTGATAATAGTGGATTCTCGGGAGTGGTGACCTTAAATTCATCCGATGGGGTTTTGCCTTGGTGGTTTTCCCCATTCGTAAACAAATCACCTATGTCAAATTTATTTTTCGCTGCATTTAACTTAGTTTACTTGTAATTGGGTAGATCTAGGATGTGTTTAATACTTCAAGGAACAAGAGTTCAAGTTCAAGTATTGAAGCCATGCAAATCTATCCAAGAATCAATTGAAGAAATGCTGTTCATTAAAGCTCGACAGATGTATCTATCGAGATTTAATATTTGAACCTTGACAGATAGCTCGACAATTGTATCTATCGAGAATTACGAAATTTAGATTTCCAGATCTGTTTTTCACGTATATCCAAGTTATTTGTGTAGGGTTTCTTTTCTCACAACCCTAGACATATATAAATATTATTTTAAGAGCCGTCTCAGATAATGCAAAGGTTGTCGCACTTGTTGTTACATGCATATTGTGACCAAATATAATCTGCCATAGTTCATCTTTCTCTTGAAGAAGCTGCTGCGTTTGTGCGCCGTAAGATTTTGTAACCAAGGAGCTTCTTGATCTTCATAGTGTGGATGAACTGAAGAACTTTGCAGCCAACATCCTTCTCAAGTTGGTGAGTTAGTCACGTACTGGGATCCGTGCATCGATTGGTTAGTCAAGTACTTGGAGTCGTGCATTGAAAGGAAAGATTGTCACTACATTACAAGTCCAATTATGTATTGGGATAATGGTTCAACTGTGGGTTGGTATTAGATACTGGAATTTCTTTTACTTGTAACCGCTTGTTTTGATAATTGTGGATTCTCGGGAGTGGTGACCTTAAATTCACTCGGTGGTTTTTTCCATTCGTAATCAAATCACCTGTGTCAAATTTATTTTCCGCTGCATTTAACTTAGTTGATGATTTGTTTGTGCTACCACGTTTATTGCATGTAATTGAACCTAATTAATTTACTTGGCTAATTAATTGGTTAATTTACCAAAAGGGTCAATACATTCTTGGCCTATCAATGTTGATAATGGTTATGGCTATTGCGTCGGTAAGATTCCTATTACTGTTGTAGAGTTGTGATTAGGTCTCAGTGTAACAACGTATTTAGTTAAAGTTTTTTATTGTGTGAAATTCTTTGATTGCCAGATATGTGTAGCGTAATAACAATATTGCAGAAGTACAGTTACATACTGTGCGAATACTTTCGGTAAAGGTGGCTTATATATATGGTTATATATATTACTGTTAATCCAGGGGGTTGGCCAAGTTGGTTAGGCTCTTGGTCTCAAGGTGCTTGTACTGGGCTCGATTGGGTGTGCTCCCTAGTTCGAGTCCTGCTACTTGCACTTTGAAAAAAATTTCCTAGGCCAGCGTTTTACCCCTTCGTGGGCCCACCCGGCCGTGAACAGTGGTTAGTCTCTAGTTGAAAGCCTTGAAGATACAATGATATTTGGAATTTAGCCGATTGAACTATAATTTTTTTTTTTTTTTTGAAAAGAACTATAATTATTTAACTATTATAGTTGCTTTTTGGTTGACTGTAATATTACACAAGCATGGTTCGTTCTACTGTTATTTACTATATTTGCAATGGCCTAAAAGAGGAAGCATTAAATCCTGGGAAGATTGTAACCAAGTTAATGTTTGACCATTGATATCTGTGCAAGATGGTAATAGCACTAGTTCATGGCATGTAATCTATGAGTAGTACATATCTATGGTCATATGAACACTATGGTTGATATCATTTGTTAATGTATTAGTTGTGTATATGGGTATACCGTATACAATGCATATGTAATGAAAGTTATTGTAATGTGAACTTTAATATTGGCAGTAGTACTGATATTTGATAATATGGTATTTATTTAATATCAATGGTAGATGTAAATGGCAATTAAACATGTCTTTAATGCTAATAACATGTCCTTGGCCTTTTATGTGCAACGGTGTATGGGATTGATGAATAAAGAAAATTGGAAATTTCACTATAGACAAATTTTTTGAATCCATTTAATTGCACTCAAATTGGGCATGGCTGCCAATTTTTAGTTTTTGGTTTAGCTTTTTTCTAATTCATCAAGTGATCCTCTAATTGATAATTAAAGTAGCATTATAAGAGCTAGTTGTGATAATTTCAAAAGTGAGGATATAAGTCCAATCTTTGATAGCATCAAACTTGAAAAAGAGTGAGACGAATTGCACACTAATGGGGCTGTAATTATGGGGTTTTGCTCTTAGTTAGAGACTATATCATTCAACCCTAGGCTAGAGGTGTTATTTATTTATAGAGTTTAAGAGAATTTTATGTATTGATATGGAGGATACATGATAGTTGTTTTTGAGCACGTATAGCCTTATTTAATTACATACATGTATATATATTTTGGGCATGTGTGAACTTGATTGGATATTAATGTGTTTAATCCCAATATATGTTTTTGTAATATTTCCTTGGATAAAATATATGTTACATGCCTTAGTTGACATATTTGAATTGTCTAAAATGTAAAATGCACAAGAGTCTTTTATGAGCATTTATTAAGTAAGCAAGGATGGGGTATTAGAAATGTTCATTCATTATAAGAATGAAGTTGAGAAATAACTCAATGAATGCAATAAGTTCTTGATTATCAAAGAACTTGTGGGGAAGCTATTATTTCCACTATTTATTTTTTCATTGAGATGCCTTAAAAGAAAACCAAAAAGACACCTTGTGAATTATAGAAGAGCGATCGTATTTCTATAAATTCTTTAAATGTGGGGGTGTTTGATGAAGGTGGTGGTTCCTATTCCTAAAGGATAAATAACCATTGATTGTGTTTTCTTTGGTTATGGTCATAACAGTAGTGCATAATGCTTTCTAATTTATGAATTTATCATTCTTATTTGCATGAAAATTAATTAGAATATATTTCAAGTGTTAAACTTTCTTAAAAGAAAGTTTGAGTCTATGTTTAGTATCTTTTATGATCAAGAGTTGATGGAAGAGAGGTTGAGCCTAAGTGTAGAAAAAGGGCAAATGTCATATTCATTTAGTCTAAATTTTCTAATTTAAATGTTAGAAGATGAACTTAAAGCCTTAAAGAAGCGATATCTTGAGAGATGCCTTCTTGGAAGAGAGATTGTCAATAGTGCAATAAATCCATCTTGAAAATCTATGCATAGTAATTGGAGGATCTAGTACCTAAGAATTTGAGAGTTGATGGAATTATTGACTATTACTATGCGAGACTTCTTTCAGAAGGCTACAAATAAAAGGAAGATGTGAGTTTTCTTGACACACAATAAACCAAAGGGATTAATGGTTCTTGTACAAGGAAACAGAGTGCTTAAACTTGTTAAATCTTTGTATAGATTGAAGCAAGTTTCAATCCAATGGCATGAGAAATTTGACAATGAGATGATGTCAAATGAGTTTAGCTTTAATGCAACTAGTGTGTGATGTGAAATATATCACAAGAGGCTATGTTGTTGTGGGATATGCTCATGTAAGTGTTGTAGATGTGATACAAGAAATGAATTTCTAATACATCTAATGGACTTGTCTTGTCTCAATCACATGAGAAATGTGACGATAGTCTAGTGAGAACACCTTATGCAAAGAGCATATGTATTTTTTGGGAAGTCAATAAATCTAAACAGACATGCATTGTTAGATACTTGTGCCTTCTATTTGTATATATTGGTAGGGCACAAAGTTATGGTAGGTCTCAATATATTTTTTAGAGACATAATACCATGAGGCAGTTGCTCTCAAATGGAAATAGTTCCAGATTATAAAATGGATCTGTAATCAATTTTTTGAGTGGAGAGCAAGTATACTGCTCATCGAGGGGAATGGGGTTAAAGCCTGTGACATAAAAGTCTCCGGGATGGCAACCCAACCTAGCTGACTGGAGATCCCAAGATCTAGGTTCAAAGGGACAACCAAATCATAGAGACTAGTTTTATCACTATGGAGATAACATCTCCCACCTGTTCCTATGATGAAATAGTGATGCCTGTAAGCAATGTTTAGGGTAAGCTTTGCTTTTAATGATTCTTATATCTTGTAAATCCAAGTGGAGTATAGCAGGATACTCTTTATAAGAGTCGCCTATATGAGTGTGAAGTGGGCCGCTTCCATGAGAGTTTTAAGGCTGAATTCTCTAAAGCACTTCATGAATTTACTAAGATACGTTCAAGGCTGAAATGAACACAATTATAAGAATGAAATATATTCGAAAAGGAGCTGTGTGAATTCTATTGTTTTGGTATACACAAATGGCTGACAGTTCAAAAACATCACGTTCACTGATTAACTAGTATATCCGATAGTCTTTCACAAATGAAGGTTCAAAGCCAAAAGCTACCTCTCTCGATACAGTTACTTTTCTTCTACTCTCTCTATGTGTGCATCATCATTTGCATTGTGTTTTATCAATTTCTATTCTTGTGGGGGATTGTTGGAAAAATAGTATGGAGTGAATAAGAAATTGACTCCTAATGTGTCCACTTGAACATGATATCGAAGTGGTGAGAATCCTTAAGTCCCACATAGGAAATAATAAAGAATATGAGTTTATATGCTCATGGGTTGGACATTGGATTGGGCTTTCGACGTGTGTGGACTGGGCCCTCTTGTCCAAATAAGAATAATAATATTTTATTATTGGGATAATTACACTTTATCCACCTATGGTTTGTCTCTAATTTGATGTGCCTACCTGTGGTTTAAATTTTGATACTTTACCCACCTATGATTCTCACCGTTACTATGCCATAACCTACCTCTCCCTCACCGTTACTCTAACACAGAAATATGTCAAAAATAAAAGCTCAAATAGATCAAAAAGTTAGGGTTATCGAAATTTGTGGTATGGCATCGTTTAGTAGTCAAATCACACCTGGGTGCCCCTTTGATGGGACTCTGTGTGTCTTTCAGGAAAAAAAAAAAAAAAAAAAGGTTGCCAGGAACAACATAAAATCCACACAAGTGTTCCAAATCAACCTCAAAACAAAACCAAATGGATAATAGCAACCAAAATGTAGTGTTAGAATTGGTTGAACCAGCTCGTTTTTTTATGGGAACAGTAGGCAATGCTTCTGGGTCCGAGGTTTTTCGAGTAGATGCAATGAGAAGTGAAGTGAGAGATGCACCATCATCAACTGAGTGGTGGACTCGAAATACTCCGACTGCCTCTGCATTTGAGGTTTTAATGTTGAGGAGGTGGAGTTCCCATAATGGTTTGGACAGGTCCATAGGAATTTTGGTCAGATTTGAAACACAGTCTTCAACAAACTTGTCTGGATGATCTATGTTTGGATCCAAATTCAGAACAAAAACATGGTTCTCTAATTTTACCGTAGTTGGAGTCCATTTCATATTCCTGCCCTCCTTGCTGTCAACCTTTTGCCATAAATTGAATAACAAAAAGAAGCTATTAATATTTTATAGATAAATAAAATTTAGGGATAATTACACTTTGCCCACCTGTGGTTTGCCTCTAATTCTATGTGCCCACCCGTGATTTAAATTTTGACACTTTGCCCACCTGTGATTCTGACCGTGAGTGCTTCGTAACCCATCTCAATGTTTTCCATTACTCTAACACCAAATAAGTAAAAAAACACATCCCAAAATGGATTAAAACTCATTCTCACTCCCAAAAGTCACACACTCCTGATAGGCCACAAACTGAATGACCCCTTGTGAATTAAACTAATTAATTAATTTAGCCAAGTTATTAATTAATCAATTTAACATGCAAATACGTGGCAGCACAAACAAATCACCGAATAACAAAATATGCAGCGGAAAATAAAAGACACAGTGATTTGTTCACGAATGGGGAAAAACCCTAACGGCAAAAACCCCACCGGGTGATTTCAGGTCACCACTCCCGAAACTCCACTATTATCAAATCAAGCGGTTACAAATAAGGAATCCCAAGTACCTTACCAACCTACAGTTGAACCCTTACCCCAATACCCAATTGGACTTGATCTGTAGCGACAGTTCCCAACTTTGATGCACGGCTCCCAAGTACGTGACTAACCAGATGCGTGGATCCCAGTACGCGACTTCAATCACCAACTTTAGAATGAGAGGTTGGCTGCAGAGTTCTTCAGATCATCCTATGCATGAAGATCAGGAAGATGCTTGGTCACAAAACTCTAAGGTGCACAATACACAGCAACTTCTTGAAGAAGATGATCTAGGTTAAGAACTTCGTCTCAGAGCACAATTTGCTTGAACAAGGATTGCTCAATGCTTTTGCAACTTGTGTCTATGTTGACGGCTCTTAAAACACTCCTTAAATATGTTTAGGGTTAGAAGAAAAGAAGGCCCAAAAACATATTCACGGATCCCAAGAAAATCAGATTAGAATTCTGACTTTTTAAGTCTCGACAGCTAGCAGGTGTCGAGGTAGGTGTCGAGCAGGTGTCGAGCTTTAAAACTTCAGCACTTCAACTTGCTTTTTCTTGGACAGACTTGATGACTTCAACACTTGATCTTGAAACATAGTTTCTTGAAGTATTAAAAACACCTAGAACTACCCAATTACAAGTAGAGTGCGTTTTGTCAAAGGATTAGCCAATTTACATAAAATATGACATATGTTCCTAACACGTAAACACATATGTCCTAACAATCTCCCCCTTTGGCAATCCGTGACAAAACCACAACCAACAAATGAACATATGAGAGAAGTCATAAATCACTCAACTCATATTCACTTGTTACATACAATAAAATCTATCCTAACACAAACTCTTGAAGAACTTTGCAAAAAGAGAGTTTATGGCAAGTAGACTTTGACAACCTGTATTTCTGAAACACTTATAAACAAAACTCATCAAGGCATCTTGTGTGAAACAGAATTAACTAGATTGCATACAAATATAAAGAACATGTGTATAAAGAAAGAAAAGAAACAACACATGAAGAGATAGGTGAAAGAAAAACATACATCCACATATATAGAAAGATAAGTACAATGTATGTAAACTGATATACAAGACCAATGTATCTATAAAGAATGAAAAGAAAAGATACATCTAAAGCCTCACTACATCCCTCAAAAAGTATGAACACTCCCCCTATCAAAAATGTCCTATACTAACTCTCCCCCTAAGATGACTACTCTCATAATCCAAAACTACTCCCCCTTTTTGTCACGGGTGACAAAGGGTAGAGTGTCATGTAGACATCTCATCAGTAGAGCTAGCATCTCCATCATCATCATCAGAAGCATCATCGTCATCACCATCATCATCTTCAGCATCAGAATCTGAATCGGCTGGAGGAGGTGGTGGAGGAGAAGCCTCAGTAGCAAAACCACCCATGGTCGCCTGCCGTCGTGCAATACGACCAACACGAACGTTCACCTGATACAACTCAGTGGTGAGTGTATCAAGGCGAGCATCCATGCGCTGCAAATGCGCCATAATATCTCCAAGGGATACATCGCTGGAGGAAGGAAGAGAAGTCGATGTAGATGGAGCAGATCTGGATGGAGCCGAACGGGAGGGCGGAGTGGAATCCGGCTGTCTCGCCCTGAACTGTGCCTGACTACGTTTTACGGTAGCGGCATCTATGGCAGAGATGTGTGTGAAGTGGTCGGAGACAGGGAAAGGGATGGAAAAATGGCGTAGTATCCTCGTGATAGCGGAAGGAAAGATAAGCTTATCACGGGACGCCGCATCTAAATGAACATCTATGATAGAGAAAATGAAATGGGAGGGAAAATCTATCGTAAGATGCTCAAGTAGAGAAAGCAAGAAACGAGCACGAGGCTCTGTGATAGAGTTATAATGGGAGAGAGGATGAAGTACAAATGTCATCACCATGTTAAGGAATCTAGGACCTTTAGCAAAAGGTCTACATGATGTGTACATATGCTCACCCCACTCAGAAGGGCGCTCACAGAAAGCAGAAATGAGCTCATCCCTGGACACAGTCCTCAGTCGCTCACAGGTAGGATAGTCAGGAAACTCTATCCTAGGAACATGAAGCACATCCGCAACCAGCTGCGGTGTGACAGCAATGCGCGTACCTCGAACGCGAGTGAAAAAGAGAGGTACTGAACGATCAATCCCGTGCATGTTGGAGTAAAACTCCTGAATTAGCACGAGAGGACAAGTGACCGGGACGTCACACAGTGACTCCCATCCCCTACTATGAATGACAGAGGGAAGGTCAGTATCGGCGAAGTCCGCCAGAACAACGTGGCGTTCCGAATGAACACCTCGTTTAGAGAAGTTCTCAGTAAATGCCTTGTAGGCATCTCCATCACGGAACCGAAGGTTATGAGGAGCAGAATCAGAAGATGAAGAAGCTCCAGAACGCAGAGGGTTCCGAGCCGGAGTAGATTTACGTTTAGGTGCCATAGATGCAACTAACGTAAAAGAAAAAAGAAAAGAGATAGAGAGGGAGACAATCAGAAAAGTCCCAAGCAGTTCAAATATAACAGTATATTGAACAAAATGGACGTATGCATGGGAATGCACGATCATGTGACATGCAAACATAAAAAGCATTATGGGCTCAGCCCAATCCAATCCTAGCAGCACACATTCAAGAATCACACAACTAAATGCATGAAAATATCATTCTAATGCACATGGAATGCAATGCATGACATTCTAAACACTTTTTATTGAAAAACCAACCCAAAATTTCAATAAAAACTCAATGATTTTGAAAAACCCAAAGTTTTCAAAGAAAAACCCAAAACCTAAGTTTTAAAACATGAGATGCATGAAAAACAAAGGAAAACAAGATCATACCAAGTGATTTGAAGCAAGAAAGTGCTGGAAATCAAGTTGGATGAAGGTTGGAGAGAAGAAAACTGCTCTGGAAGTCGAACCGACTCGGACAGATCGAAGAGAGATCGAGAAATGAAGGAGAAATCGCGAACAGAAGAATATATAGGATCTCCAGTAAATCTCGACAGCAGAGGTGTCGAGAGGTATCGAGATGCTGTCGAGGAAGGTGTCGAGATATTATGCCTTCGACAGATAAGGTATCGAGGAGGTATCGAGGTACCAAACAGCTCATCCAACACAAGAAGCTCGATCGATTGACGTGGTGTCGAGAAGGTATCGAGCAGACAGAGAGAATCTCGATCGATCCACCAGGTGTCGAGGAAGTGTCGAGATTGCGATAAGAAAAATGCTTTAGAAGCTCGACAGCTGACCAGGTATCGAGGAGGTATCGAGAAGGTGTCGAGCCAGCTTTGAAATGCAGTTTTTCGAGAATTGAAAAACACAGACATGAATGCAATCAAGACATGCACCTCAACCATGATCCAACCAACATATAATTCTCTCAAAAATCATCTCTCAATGAAAATTTAAGCACATGGATCTCCCGAGAACACACACACACACTAAACAAGTCTACCAAATTTTATATTTCAAAAATAAGTCATGACAGTTTAGTGAGCATACAAAAGCACATGTAAAACCTTTGTGATGGCCAAGTCACATTGTACCTGCACATGTATCAAAAGTAGCAAAGAATATTGCGTGTTGTGTGTGAAAAACATCGCAAGATTGCATAAGTGTATACATGTTATGACGATCTGAGATATGAGAAAATAACTTTAACTCACACACGATCATAACCGTTTGATGGGGACTATCACCTTTGAGGTACATCCTATAACTCCCACATCTCCTAGAATACACGCTTGCAACCATTTTAAAGCATCTTTAATCTTTTTGCTTTTTATTTCTTTGCATATTTTCTTTTTAAAGCATATCATACATGGGCTTATGAGAAAGAAAAGAAATACCCATTGATATTTTGATATTTCAATTTTGCTATGCCTAAGCACACAAATGTCATTGACATCACACTTTTGCTATGCCGAAGCATACAGATGTCATTAATGATTGGCGGGCAACAGTGGTGAGATGGTTATTAATGCCTTTCTCTTAGGATTTTCTAGTCCTCCCCGTCAAAAAGAGTGATATGAATGTTAAGTCTAAGAAATAACCTAATCTTACTCATCACAAACATGAGCCACAAAGCTCACTTGCTTAGTTGTGCATAAAGATGCTCATCTAAGCTATAAGAGATACAAAGTTTAGAGAACTTTGTTTCATTGGCCATCTAAGGTACACAAGTACCAAAGTACACAAAACACACACTGTTTTTGTATTTTCTGATTTTTCAATTTTTTTTTTATTTTTATATCAAAAACAAAATAAACAAAACTGAAAGTAAACACACAAAAACATGTTAACAAGCAAAACAATGCATAAAACTAGACTGACTCAATTAAAAATGCAAAACACACATGCAATGCAACAAATAAGAAGAATAAGAAGGGAAAAGAAAGTGATGAAATCACTTTGAGTTCTTTTTCTTCCACTCCTTGGAAGAGCCTTTCCTTTGATTAAAACCTTGAACCGGCGGTGAGGGGGAAGAATTGAAACCGTTCAAGTTCGAAAGGAACATGATGGCTTTCAGAAGATCTCCAAGAGGAGAAAGAGAGGATTGAAGCTGACTTTGGCTTCCAGATGCTGTCATACTGTTGCTCTGTTGGGTGGCTAGCCACTTGTAGCAATTAGGTCGAGTATGACCGGCAGCTCCACAATGATAACAGAGATGCTGCTTCTTTTGTTTAGGCTTTTGAGAGTTAGCCTTCTTGTCTTTAGAGAGTTTAGCATCTTTCTTTTCTAACTTAGGGGGTGCTCCTAAGATGGATTTTTCTTTGTCTATGTTCTCACTAGCTAATTCAGTTTTATCATCAATGTTCTCAATTTTAACATTATTAGCAGGAGGAACAAAAACAGTAGAACTAGTAGAAGCAGAGTTAGAGATAGAAAGACCATACCCTAAACCTGTTCGATCTGAAGCAGATTTCTGGTTGCTGAGCATCTCATCAAGTTTTGCACTTGAAGTCCTCTCCAGTTGAGCTCTGACTTGAAACAGCTCTGCTTCAAGCTTCTTGGTCTTCTCAGCCAGAAAATTATTCTCAAATCTCAGTGCACCAATAGTTTGATTTGCCTCATCAAACTTTGTGGACAATTCTTCTCTGTCGAGTTCCACATCACTAAGCTTCTTGGTGGCCAGCCTGTATAGCTTCTCATGCTTTTCAGAAAGCTTGTAAAGCTTCTCATAGGCTGAATGGATATCATCTTTGTCATCCATCTTTTCACATTCAGTGTCCACCAATTCTTCTTCTTTTTCTTCAACAATTCCATCAGTAGAATTGACTGAAGCAGTGAAAGCATTTAGGATTCCGTCATCCTCATCATCGGAATCATCTTCAGGCTCAGTGTCACTAAGGGTTGCAGCTAGAGCCTTGCTTTTCCCAATGCTCTTCAGATAAGTAGGACACTCATTCTTCATGTGTCCAAACCCGTGACACCCAAAACACTTTGGTCCTGCAGGAACAGTGTACTGACCGCCATCCTTGGCATCCTTCCTTCCCTTGTCTTGGCTCTTGAACTGTGAAGAACCAGATTGCCTTCGGTCTTTGTCGAAGCTCCTCCCATTGGCATTCTTCATAAACTTCTTGAACTGCCTCGTAATGTAGGACTTCATCTTGGAATCTTCATCATCGGAAGACTCATCAGTATCACTGCTCTTCGCCTTCAGGGCCATGCTCTTGCCCTTGCTTGACTTGCCTATCCTTGATAACCCTAGCTCGTAGGTCTGCAAGTTCCCAACCAGCTCAGTCAAAGAAATTTTGTCAATATCCTTTGATTCTTCAATTGCCGTAATCTTGGCATGAAATCTCTCAGGTAGAGATCTGAGTACTTTCCTTACAACCTTGGGTTCAGGGATGGTTTCCCCAAGATTGAAGGCTGAGTTCACTATGTCTTTCAGCTTGGCATAGAACTCATCGAACGACTCATCCTCCTCCATTTTAATTTCTTCAAAGCTAGTAGTGAGCCTCTGTAGCTTTGAATCCTTGACAGCCTTTGTTCCTTCGTAGGTTGTCTGGAGGATGGTCCATGCCTCCTTGGCAGTTTCTGTTGAGGATATCTTCTTGAACTCCTCATTGGTGACAGCGCTAAATAGAGCATTCAACGCTCTGCTGTTGAAGTTCACCGCCTTGATCTTGGCTTCATCCCAATCAGCCGGCGCTTCTTTTGGCTTTGTCCAGCCAATCTCCACAGCTTGCCACACCTTCTCATCTAAGGACTGCAAAAAAGCTCTCATGCGTACTTTCCAGTAGGCATAGTTAGTCCCATCAAATAAAGGAGGTATAATAAGAGATTGTCCTCTATCCATGACAAATAGGGGTCAATGGATCAATCACAGCAAAGATTAATAACTAATCAGAGTGTGCCTGCTCTGATACCACTTGATAGGCCACAAACTGAATGACCCCTTGTGAATTAAACTAATTAATTAATTTAGCCAAGTTATTAATTAATCAATTTAACATGCAAATACGTGGCAGCACAAACAAATCACCGAATAACAAAATATGCAGCGGAAAATAAAAGACACGGTGATTTGTTCACGAATGGGGAAAAACCCTAACGGCAAAAACCCCACCGGGTGATTTCAGGTCACCACTCCCGAAACTCCACTATTATCAAATCAAGCGGTTACAAATAAGGAATCCCAAGTACCTTACCAACCTACAGTTGAACCCTTACCCCAATACCCAATTGGACTTGATCTGTAGCGACAGTTCCCAACTTTGATGCACGGCTCCCAAGTACGTGACTAACCAGATGCGCGGATCCCAGTACGCGACTTCAATCACCAACTTTAGAATGAGAGGTTGCCTGCAGAGTTCTTCAGATCATCCTATGCATGAAGATCAGGAAGATGCTTGGTCACAAAACTCTAAGGTGCACAATACACAGCAACTTCTTGAAGAAGATGATCTAGGTTAAGAACTTCGTCTCAGAGCACAATTTGCTTGAACAAGGATTGCTCAATGCTTTTGCAACTTGTGTCTATGTTGACGGCTCTTAAAACACTCCTTAAATATGTTTAGGGTTAGAAGAAAAGAAGGCCCAAAAACATATTCACGGATCCCAAGAAAATCAGATTAGAATTCTGACTTTTTAAGTCTCGACAGCTAGCAGGTGTCGAGGTAGGTGTCGAGCAGGTGTCGAGTAGGTGTCGAGCTTTAAAACTTCAGCACTTCAACTTGCTTTTTCTTGGACAGACTTGATGACTTCAACACTTGATCTTGAAACATAGTTTCTTGAAGTATTAAAAACACCTAGAACTACCTAATTACAAGTAGAGTGCATTTTGTCAAAGGATTAGCCAATTTACATAAAATATGACATATGTTCCTAACACGTAAACACATATGTCCTAACAACTCCCACTCGGCTTGCTCACCAAACTAACTCATTCCCACTCGCTTGAGACAACTGTGGCAGATCCGAGCCAAGGAAGAAAGACATAGTTGCTCTTCTATTCAGCTGTGGCAGATCCTACAATGGGCTTCGATTCATGCATGCTCCTGGGTTTTGATCGTGGGTATTGAACCTGGGTTTTGATCGTGCATGCTCCTCTGTTCAGCAGTTGTAGGTAGATTAAAGGGCACATGATTCATTCCAGATGGTTGATGATACTCCTGGACGTCCTAAGTACATCCCATATGCTGTAATTGAAAATTCCTTTTTGACAGGCTTGAATCCTTTAGAATTTTTTGTTCATTTAGTCACAAGTCAAGATAGTTCTTTCAGTGACAATGCAAATCTCCTTGGGACTTTGAACCAATGGCTTATGTTCTTAATGCGTGATTTGTACACTGCATATGATGGAACAGTAAGAAATGCATATAGGAATCAACTTATTCAGTTCTTTTATAACATTAATAAGGACAAATATATTCCAAATAGCAGCACTCATGATTTTGGTGAGAGTGTTGATGCCTATGATGCGGTTGGTGGTCAGCTTGTTGGTTTATTATCTGCTTCTCCCATTTTAGAAGTTGCATACAGTGCTTTGGATCAGCCAATCAATCTACTTGAAACTTCTCCATTGCTGAATTTGAAGGTGCTCTCTCTCTCTCTCTCTCGCTCAACAGTTAAAATATGGTTTATTCATCATCTTGTTCTGGGTAAATATCTGATGTGACCTGCAATAGTATTGATCAGTCAATTGTTGATGCTGAATATTAAAGAATTATGTTAAATAAATTTTGTGAAGTTATTAATTTTTGATCGTGGGTATTGAACTTGGATTTTGATCGTGCATGCTCCTTTGCACAATGAACTCACCCGAACTCACCCAAGCTTCAGATGAACCTAGAATCAAAGCTCCTTCTTCCTCGAGTTACTTGCATGATCAAAGCCCAGATGATTCTTGATCTAGAGTCTCAAGCGAAGTGCATTGCATTGTGTAGGATCTTCGTTGGGTTGTATGGGAGTGAGTGAGTTTTGGGAGTGAGAGTGAGTTTTGATCCATTTTGGGATGTGTTTTTTACTTATTTGGTGTTAGAGTAACAGAAAACATTGAGGTGGGTTACGGAGCACTCACAGTCAGAATCACAGGTGGGTAAAGTGTCAAAATTTAAACCACGGGTGGCCACATAGAATTAGAAGCAAACCACAGGTGGGCAAAGTGTAATTATCCCTAAAATTTAAGATTATATTTTCTTAGGTAAGAGTTATTTAAAATTTTAAACGATGCCATATTACCCTAACTTTTTGATCTGTGGGACTTTTGTTTTTTACATATTTCTGTGTTAGAGTAACGGTGAAGGAGAGGTGGGTTACTGCACAATAACGGTGAGAATCACAGTTGGGTAAAGTGTCAAAATTTAAACAACAGGTAGGCACATCAAATTAGAGGCAAACCACATGTGGGTAAAGTGTAATTATCCCTTTATTATTTTATTTTTTGGAGTCAATAAGTCTGTATACAGCAGTTAATTATGAAACAGTGTGTCTGTTCAGTAACGTATAGATGCATAGTCCCTCATTCATGCAAAAACAACTTTTTAGAAAAACTCTTCCAAAGAGAATATTTTGTGCATTCATTTGAGTCAAGGAGAGAGAAAGAGACATAGAGTAGTTCGCAAAGCATGGACCTTGTGTGCTTCTTCTCCATGCTGTAGATCATTTTATCCTGGGAAGTAGACATCCGTAAGTCTCAAAGCACCACAGATTGTGTGAGGGGTGAAATATGCTTTAAGGAGATTGTGTCAAACACAAGACTTGATCTGAATCATTCATCCTTCACACATTTGGTCTGTGAGTTTTTAATTATTTGCAGATTTCTTCTTATATATTATATATTGCTTTTGCCTATCATATCTATTTGTGTTATTGCTTTATATTTAAATCTGTATGTTATTCCTTTTGCTTAATCACAAAGTAAATTATTGAAATATATCCAACATATACTTTGTGGGGCCACATCTCTCCTACATTAGTACCAAGCTCTAGTTGCTAATCAACAAACACGTTAGGCTACATGTGGCTTTTTAATAATGTAATTCTGATTCCACTTTGTCCAGTTGCTTGGCTTGTGTTGTAGCTGTGAGTGGCTTCGGGACCCTTTCTTATACTTTTGTATTTTTTGTTCATTTAAATATACTGATTCTACATTTTTCAAGTCAAAAAAAAAAAAAAAAAAAAAAGAAAAGAAAAGAAAAGAAAAGAAAAGAAAAGAAGAATAAATAAGATAACATTAGTCTTTTCTTCGTAATCAACCTATTTAATAGTCGCTTTTATAGCGGATTTATGATTATATGTGGTTGATTTGTTGTAGACGGGTGCATTTAGGTGATTTCAATAACGTGTGAGCTAGCTGAGGCCTAATTAATGATTTGTTTGGATTGAGGGGGAGGGAGGGGGAGTATAGTAGAGTAAAGTAGATTTAGCACAAAATTATCTTATTTTTAGCCAACTCTACTCTACTCCCCTCCACTCCCCCTCCATCCAAACAGGCTATAAGTTGGTCTTTGAAGAAATTATCATGCTGGGTCATAGACTATCAAATATTAGAATATTGACTTTTTATTAAAGACCTCGACGGGGTTTGGATCAAGGTGCTGCTGAATAGAATTATTCATCTCTTGATTATTCTCTTCACACCCAAGTGTGGAAATAATTCTTTTGGGGGGAGAAAAAAACTTTAAATCAAAATGGAGCACTTGAATTTAAAGAATGAAACTCCAATCCATCAAAAGCATTTATTTTTGTTGTCATATTTTGACATAGAAGAATTATGCATCATTATAGCGTTCATCGGATATTTCGTTTTGTAGAAGAATTATGCATCATTATAGTGTTCATCTAATATCTCGTTTTGAAATCGTACTATTTTAAATAATATCATTTTTTAAAATCTTACCTTTTTTTTTTAAATAATCATAGTAAAAAAAATTATAAAAAAGAAAAAGAAAAGAAAAATTAATAAATGCTCTAAGAGCATTGGTTTAGAAGCTATTTTTAAAAACTTTTTATGATTAAAGAAAAAAGCAAATAACATTTTTGATAGTTTTTTTATATTTATAAAAATGAAATTAAAACTTTTTCTAAAATTGTCAATTAACAAATATCCTAATAGTATCTGTTATAAGATACAAAAAAGTTTATAACATTTTTTACAAGAAAAGACAAGTTTTACTAGGTTTTTTTATTTTTTTATTTTTTTTTATAAATTTTTTTATAAAAGAATACTAGTTCTTAACTAAGTCTACTACGAACTTATTTTTGTACCCATCACTACAAATTTAAGCTTTTATTATTATTATTATGATGATTATTACTCCCTCCGTCCCACATTTTTTGTCCTCTATTCCATTTTGAGATGTCCCAAAATATTGTCCTATTTCTAAAAATAAAAGTAATTAATTTACTAATGTTCCTATTATACCCCTATTAATTTACTAATTCAATTTTTTGATAAACTTTTTTAAGGGTTGTTTTGGAAACTTATATATTTTTAAAAGGTAAACAAGACAATAAACGATATTCTCTTAAAAAGTTTGACTTTTCAAACAGGACAAAAAAAGTGGAACGGAGGTAGTATTATTATGTATATAAGCATTCTCAATCTAATGTTAAAAGACAAGAATCTTTTGACTTACCGCTCCTTCACCTTTGGCATACCAACTTGGACACGTGTGAATGTATTCAATCAATTACATCATTTATTTTCCCTATGCAACTCAGTCAATTACTCGATTGCTTATAAAAATAACTTGTGAAGCAGTTAACATATCTTCCACTATTTTTTAACAAAAGATAAGTAAAATGTTCATATTTTTCTTGAAAATGTATCTCATACAACATTTATATGCACTTTTGAGAGAAGTAGTCAACCACATTGGTTACAATATCGATGTTCAAATGGTTTTTGAAGAGGGTAAATGGATATAGACGGACTCATTCTACTGAACCAACCACGAGCGATGGTACTTTTGGTTCATGGTCAAGTTGAGGGAGGAAGACGGGGGGCTTGTGCACAAGAGGACGGACCCAACATGACGGATGGATCGAAAAGTCAACGGATACAGGGTGGACGGTAGCAAGGCCACATGGCATCCCCATGGTTTAAGTAGTCCTCAAAAAACTTCAAAAGGAAATATCTTGCACCTCACGATCAACCCTAGTCAGTGAAATCCTTATATGAAAAGAATCCCGTAAAATGTGTGCTCTAATAAGGATCTTCTTTATAAGGAAAAATTCCTCTTCCCTAAGAAAGGGAAAAGTCGGTTCTAAACTACTATAAAAACCCAGAAACACTCCAAAACGAAGGTACGCATAATTGACCCCAACTCTGGCATTCTAGGGTTGTGAGAAGATTTTTAACTTAACTTTCGGAGGGTTTTTGGCTGATACCACAGCGGTACTCTCTTAAGGCATTCTTGTTCTATGTTATGCAAGTGTTGTCTCGAGCACGTGAGAACTATGTGACTTATTGACGATTTTCGACATCATCAGTTGATGCCGTCTATGGGAAAGAACAAGTACAACTTGCAAGCCACACCATTGCTTCCCAGACAAAGAGTTACATGGTGCTTACTAGCTCAATGGCGACCACCAATAATGTTCAAGGAGACGAACCACGCACTGCCACATTTGAGAGATAGGTTCAGACTCTCATTGCTGCCATAGAATGCCTCACCCAGCAAAACCATGATCTGGAAGAGCAATTGCACCAAAAGAATGTAGGGCTTAATACTCAAGAGGAGGATCAGGAAGGCACCAATGCTGAGAAAAGGGACCACGAAGGGCCGAAAGGTAGCAACACCCCAAGTAGACTAGAGCGATAGGACACGAGACGTCCATCCGCCGCAGATACGGTTCCACATCATATGGTCGCCGAGATGCAGATGATGAAGGAATGGATGGATTTCATGATGAACGCCCTCAGAGGACGGGTATCTAGCGACCTCAATGATTTGGTCCATCGAACTGATTCACCATTCACTGCATCTGTCACTTCATTCCCCCTTCCACCAAAGTTCTGTATGCCTCAGATGGAGAGCTACGACGGATCTAAGGATCCACTAGATCACCTGGAGTCTTTCAAGACATTGATGCACCTATAAGGAGTGGCAAACGAGATCATGTGCAGGGCCTTCCCTACTACGCTGAAGGGCCTCACAAGGGTTTGGTTCAGCAGGTTGACGCCCAATTCCATTGGTACCTTTAAAGAGTTGAGCGCCCAGTTTGCCTTATACTTTATAAAGGCACAGGTATAAGAAGTCCACTGCGTGCCTGATGAGCATCAAGCAACGGGAGGACGAGAAGCTGAGGTTATACATAGCCCGCTTTAACAAGGAAGCGCTCTCAATTGATGAAGCTGACGACAAGATACTTGTACCTGCATTTACGAATGGGCTACGGAAGGGTAAGTTTCTGTTTTCTTTATACAAAAACGACCCAAAGACTATATCGGATGTGCTCTACAAAGCTACCAAGTACATGAATGCGGAAGATGCACTGATGGCTCGTGAAGAAAAGCCCAAGAAGAGAGAAAGATAGGAGGAATCGCAACAGGACAAAGGGTGAAAAATAGCAAGGACATGAGATAGAAGGGAAGATAGGCGCTTCAAACCTCCCGCCAGAAGGTTTGCAAGTTTCACCTCGCTGAACACCCCGATTGATCAAGTCCTAATGTAGATCAAAGACGAAGGAGCCCCGACGTTCCCAGGCAAGCTGAAAGGAGACCTTAGTAAGAGTCCCAAAGACAAGTACTGTCATTTCTACCGTGACCACGGTCATGATATGTCTAACTGCTACGACTTAAAGCAGCAGATAGAAGCTCTTTTTAGGCATGGGAAGTTGCAAAGGTTCATCGGTAAGGAAAGGATAGATCAGACCCAAGAACCACCTGCCTAAAGAGAAAATAAGCATCCTAGACCCTAGCTAGGAGGCATAAGAATGATCGTAGGGGGAACCACGACATCTGTCTCGTCCAAGAAAGCACGCAAAACCTATCTACGGATGGTTCAAAATGTCCAGTTGATGGGATTCGTCCCGAAGATGGCACGAATCGACAACCCTGTCATTGGGTTTACAAAGGAAGATGCCAGGCATCTCCATCACCCACATGATGATGCGCTCGTGGTTAGCATTCGAATAGGGGACTACAACACCCACCGAGTTCTTGTGGATAATGGGAGCTCTGCCGACATCCTTTACTACTCAGCGTTCCAGTGAATGAGAATTGATAGGGAACGACTGGTTCCTATTAACACGCCACTTTTTGGGTTCGGAGGAACAAGGGTACACCCCCTAGGAGCAGTCACTTTGTCCGTAACAGTCGGAGATTACCCACAGCAAATCACCAGGGATGTCACGTTCTTAGTTGTAGACTGTTTATTCGCTTACAATGCCATATTAGGTCGTCTTACTTTGAATTCATGGAAGGCCGTTACTTTAACGTACCATTTGATGATCAAGTTCCCAAAGGAGTATAGAGTAGGGGAGGTACAAGGAGATCAAGTAACAGTGTGCGAATGCTATATTGCTATACTGGAAATGGACGATCATTTGTAGACAATGTGTATAGAGGAACAGCGGAAGGTGGTAGAACCAGTGGAAGGATTGGAAGAAGTTCTCCTTGACGACTCAAAGCCTGAACGGATTACCAAAATCGGCACTTTGGCTGGCCCGCCAGTTAGGTAAGCATTGTCGACATTTCTAAGGGAAAACCAAGACGTGTTTGCCTGGAGCCATGAGGACATGCCTAGGATTGATCCATCCGTCATTGTCTATAGGCTAAATGTATCGCCCACTTCTCCTCTCATATGCTAGAAAAAACGCGTGTCCACACAGGAGCACGACAGGGCCATAGCGGAAGAGGTTCGCAAATTACTAGAAGCAGACTTCATACGGGTAGTGTACTACCCTGACTGACTGGCCAATGTGGTGATGGTCAAGAAAGCCAACGGAAAATGGGGGATGTGTGTGGACTTCACAAACCTAAACAGGGCTTGCCCCAAGAACAATTATCCCCTCCCGAGGATTGACATCTTGGTAGACTCAACAGCAAGACACCAGCTGCTAATTTTCATGGATGCGTTCTCTGGATACAATCAGATCAAGATGGATGAGCCCGACCAAGAGAAGAATTCATTCGTCACCATCCAAGGCCTCTTCTGTTATAAGGTCATGCCATTTGGGCTCAAGAACGCAGATGCTACGTATCAAAGGCTGATGAACAAAATGTTTGCACACTAGATTGGGAGGAATGTGGAAGTTTACGTGGACGACATATTGGTCAAAAGTATACGGGAGGATGACCTCCAAGAGACCTTTGACACCCTTCAATCTTATAACATGAAACTAAACCCAAGCAAGTGTGCGTTTGGGGTAACAGTAGAAAAATTCCTAGGATTCATGGTATCCCAAAGGGGTATTAAGGTCAACCCGGATAAGATTCGGGCTATAATGGAGTTAGCCCGCCCAAAGACTGTAAAGGAGGTACAGAGCCTAAACGACAAGGTAATTGCCCTGAACAGGTTTGTCTCAAGAGCAACAGATAAGTGCCTACCTTTTTTTCCGTACATTGAAGAAATCATTTGAATGGAAGATCGAGTATCAGCTAGCTTTCAAAAACCTGAAGACGTATTTCTCTTCCCTATTGTTATTAAGCCCATTAAAGCCAGGGGAAGTACTATTCCTATACCTAGCTGTCTCTTTCGTTGATTTCAACACGGCCTTAGTTAGAAAAGAGAACAGGGTACAGAAACCAGTGTATTTCATAAGCCGAGCATTTCGAAGAGCAAAAGAGAGATACCCCCTAATGGAATAGCTTGCCTTTGCATTAGTCACTACGGACCAAAAGCTCAAGCCATATTTCCAAGCACATACTATGATTGTCCTAACGGATAAACCCCTTAGAAGGGCAATGAGCAGCCTTGAAGCCACTGGACGGATGGCACTATGGGCAATTGAGTTGAGCGAATTTGACATACAGTACCAATCGCAAACGGCTATAAAGGGAAAAGTTATTGCTGACTTCATCACAAAATTTACCCTCGCGAAAGACCAGGGGGCAGAAAAAACACCCTAGTGGAGCATCCATACAAACAGATCATCCAACAAGCAAGTAGGCGGAGCTAGTGTGGTACTCCACAGCCCGGAAACGGACAAAATCGAATGCATGATTCATCTTGATTTTCCTACAACCAATAACGAGGCAGAGTACAAAGCTTTAATAGCAGGGTTGGATCTCGCCAAAGCGGCAGGAGCAACAGATATGGTTGTATACTATGATTCCCAAGTAGTAACCAACCAGGTCAATGGCAACTATGAGTGTAAGAGCGAATGGATGAAGAATTACCTTGAGCAAGTGAAGGATCGAGTCAACGACCTCCAAGTGAAGTTTGTTCAAATACCAAGGGTAGAAAATGAACACATTAACTGCCTTGCTAAAGCTGCCTCAGCGGAACACATGCTCATCCCTAACCAGGTACTGTCCTTCGTTCAAATTTCACCATTGATAGACAGCATCAATGTGTAGGAAGTAGGTTTCGAGAACTACTAGACGACACCAATAACCTCTTACCTGAAGGATGGCATGTTGCCTGAGGGTAAGGAAGCTGCAAGGAAGTTGAAGGTTCAAGCAGTGCACTTTGTTCTCATTAAAGGCGTTCTATACAAAAAGGGCTTCTCCTGACCATACCTGAGGTGTCTCATCCCCAAAGAAGCAAACTATGTAATGTGAGAAGTCCACGAAGGAGTCTGCGGGAACCATTCTAGGTCACGATCATTGGTGCACAAACTCATCTAGGCAGGATACTATTGGCTTACCATGCAGAAGGATGCCACTGCATATGTTAAAACCTGTGACAAGTGCCAAAGGTTTGCCAACCTCATCTGGCAACCAGCGGAAGAACTCACTCCATTAACGGCCCCATGGCCTTTCGTACAGTGGGGGTTGGACATCATGGGCCCGTTCCCAACAGCGGTCAGGCAGTTGAAGTTTCTAGTCGTTGGTATAGACTACTACATAAAGTGGGTAGAAGCCAAAGCCCTGGCCTCCATCACGGAGAGGAATGTGCGTAGCTTCGTATGGAAGAACATCATTTGCAGGTATTGTATACTTAGAGTACTGGTCTCAGACAATGGGAAGCAGTTCAACAATGATGTGTTCAGAGACTTTTGTTCATAACTAGGGATTAAGAATCACTACTCATCACCTGCCCACCCTCAAGCCAACGGACAGGTTGAGGTTACGAATCGATCCTTGTTTAAAATCATCAAGACTCAGCTCGAGGGGGCAAAGGGTATATGGCCTAAAGTACTACCCAGCGTCCTATGGGCTTATAGGATGACTACAAAGACACTAACAGGAGAAATGCCATTTCGTTTGGCATATGGAAGCGAGGCAGTCATCTCAGTCGAAGTGGGACTCACAAGCTACCGAGTAAAAACCATGACGAGGGAGGAACGACAAAGCACTACGTATTCAGCTTGATCTAGTGGACGAGGTCAGAGTAACGACTGAGCAAAGGTTAGCACGGTACCAAGACCTCATGACCAAGAGCTACAACTCCAGGGTCAGACATAGGGACTTCCAGGTTGGAGATCGTGTCCTGAGAAAGGTAATGGGCGCCACAAAAGACATCTTCCAGGGGAAGTTAGGACCTAACTAGGAAGGACTGTACAGAGTTGTCTCATGGCATAGGAAGGGGACCTACCACCTGGAAACATTGGATGGACAAAGGCTGCATCACCTATGGAACACAGAACACCTGAAGAAATACTACCAGTAGACAGTAGCAAGGGCTCTCCTCATTTCTAGTTTATTTTCTTTTAATTAATTTCCTGACAAGTACTTTTAAGCCAAAATGGTAGTTTTTTATTTTTATATTTTGAACTATTATCTTCGCATACTTATCACAATAAGAGGAGTTATTCAGAATTGCCATGTGTATGCTATCTACGTTTCTTTCTTTACGCCATAAAAAGAACGGGTTCATCCCGAAGTGATGAGACAAAAGATTTGTATTTATTTAATTATACAAAGAAGCATCCCAAGGGTAAGTTTGCAGATACTAAATCAACGGATAACATGCACAAATATTGATAAGCGTGAAATTTAAGTATTATAAATAGCCCATAGAGGGAAATGTTTGTGTGCCAAGTAAAACGTGATGGATACAATTAAGCATAAATATTGTTCTTCCAGAAGACCTTTACATTAAAAAAAATAAAATAATAAAATAAAATCTACTGAATGATAAGGGTATCGTCGTTTTTCTCCTCCACAGTCTGTACATCTTTAGGCTAACGGTTACCATCCTCAACAGATTTCTCTTGTTCACTAGGAACAGCATCCCCGTCACCCTGAAGGTCGACGGTTGCATCGTCAGCAATAAGCTCGTCCGTTCCCTTTGAATCAGCTGGACGAGCAGGAGTCTGGCCCACGGCATCAATTGAGATGTGGGAGCGGTCCAAATCAATAAAAGAGGCTTTGACTTGCCGGAAGCAGTCATCAAAGTTGTCAGCATAGGAGTCGTCGAGCTCCCTTAAGAGGTCGTCGAAATCACGATATTCCTTGACAGCCTTCTCCTTTGCATGACGGAGTTGATCCTTCGCCTCTGAAATTTCACCCTCTTTATCCTTCAAAATTTTCTTCAGTGCTTCAACTTGAGCCTCCGACTCCTTCAGGAGCTATTTGGTCAAGTTAAGCTTCCCAACTTGGACGTTCTTCTAGGCAAGCAACTCCTATAGTTCCATCTCTTTAGCACCCAACTTTTTCCTCAGATGGCTCAGGATCATCTCATGAGAAATACATCGGTCCATCAACCCCTTCATCATAACCCCCCCTTGCAGAAATCAAGGACAAAGTTTAGAAAAGACAACATTAAAGCAAAGCAAATACAAGCAAACAGGTTGACATACCTGTGCCATACTAAAAAGTCCCGTCCCTCCCATGGCCTCCGTCGCATGATTACCCAAGTCTGAATAATCATCGTCCTTGATGATGGACGAGAGCTGTTTAAGGGCGTAGCTTGAATCTTCACGGAGGAGGATGAGGTGCTCCTCGGTGGTAGGGACCTGGCCCTTCATTAGTCCTTTCCCTTTGCTAGGACCTAGTTTAGGGGCAGTTTACTGATGTTAGGGGTCTCACCAATAGTTGGCCCCAAACCAACCTTTGGTTTTTTAGGTGGACGGTCCACCTTTTCTGACGGTTTTCTCTTGGTGGATAGGTTGGCTTGGCCCATCTTAGGGGGTTGGCTACCTTCCAATTTCTTCTTAGCAGCAACCTGCTGCTTAATGAAGGCTCTCGTCTTGCTATTGTCCATTTCTGCACGAAAATAGATAGGTTAAAAGATGAGCTACTAAAACGCAAAATAAAAAAGGTAAGTACTAGGCAACAGACTTACGTTGACGGATTTGAGTGTTGTAACAACAAGCAGCCTTTGATGGTTCAGGACCCTCGCAATACCAATGGAGGGTATCCAAGGTAACCAACTTCAACCACGATCTCTTCGATAGCTTAGTGGTCGTAAAGGATTTTTCCAAAAAGCTCCACTCTTCGAGGGTGACTTCTAGATGATCTCGAGCTGGAAACAAAGACGGTTAGAATATCGAGTTAAATAAACAGAAGTAAATGAAGGCCTGAGATGGATGGATACATACCGGACGGGGGCATTATACCCCTAGTTTTGTCCTCAGGCATGTAGTCCTGGTCGTCGGGATGACACATCCAGTCGTCCCCTTGAAGGAAAAAATAATGACTCTTCCAATTCCTATTCGAATCTGGAGTGTCGCATACTAACCTAAGCAACGGACTCCTAGGAATAAAACTATACATGCCCCTTAATTGGGTTATCTCTGATGAACGATAACAATGAAAAAATTCTTCCACCTTCATCCTCCGTACCCCGTCGGACATGACCCTATACAGGACTTCTGAACCCAAGAAGACTCTCCAAGCATTCAGAGAGATTTGAGTGACGGATAGGCCAAGGTATTGGAGAAGACGATGGTGAAGGGCACTTAGAGGAAATCTCAGGCTTGCTTTCATCATCTGCTCGTACACACCAACATCTTCCAGACCTTTGTAATAGGTAGACGGATTGGTATGTTGGTAGGGATCTGGTATTTCTCCCTAAGTGTGTTAAAGTGTGTTTGCTTGATGGAAGAGTTGAAGTCAATAATTGTCCACAAATGGAATCATAATAAACTCTCTAAACCTGTCAGGGCCTATGATGGATTGAGTAGGGGGTTCAGCACCGACTAAGTCATCATTAGAGTCACTCTTCGACCCGTCCACATCTAGGTCCTCATCCTCCCCCATGGAAGGAGAGTTGGCTAACAAAGACCTTTCATTGTTAGAGGTGCCGGGGTCACCTTGACCTGACGGGAACACCTCATTGTAGCCCGCTCCTTCACGGACCCACGATTGATCACTCAACGCCTCACTAGAAATTGGTCACCTACACGTGACGGATAAAAACCCTAAGACTTTAAGAGGTCTATATAGTAGACGGGCGTGCAATACTTAAATAAATAAAAAAATTGAAAAAGGTGGAAGTGTGAGAAGAAGGCTACTTACAAATTGAACAGTGCGAAGCAAGGGAATGGATAAATTATAACAGATGATCACAATAGTTGGACGGCACAAAGATTTGCTGAAGAGGACGGTAGCTCTCTGATCAAGAAATTGGTCGCGAAAAGTGAAAAATGAGAGGAACAAGCAACATATATATGGGGAGAACGGCACGGAAGACGAAGGGACGCTTTGATCTGAGCAATTAATCGCTAAAAATGTGACACGTGCCCCAATTGTATTAATGGCCCTAGGGTAGCCTGTCAATCCAAACGCAACTCCCAAAGTTAAAGTTAGACCGTCACTCGATGGATCTGTCCTAACATGATGCGATGGACCCATGGAGAGAGGGGGCAACTGAAAAGGGTAAATGGATATAGACTTACTCATTCTACTGAACCAGCCATGGGCGACGGTACTTTTGGTTCATGGTCAAGACGAGGGAGGAAGACGGGGGGCTTGTGCACAAAGGGATGGACCCAACATGACGGACAAATCCAAAAGTCAACGGATACAGGGTGGCTGGTAGAATGGCCACATAGCATCCCCATGGTTTAAGTAGTCCTCAAGAAACTTCAAAAGGAAATATCTTACACCTCACGATCAACCCTAGTTAATGAAATCCTTATATGGAACGAATCCCATAAAATGTGTGCTCTAATAAGGATCTTCTTTGTAAGGAAAAATTCCTCTTCCTCAAGAAAGGGAAAAGTCGATTCTACACTACTATAAAAACCCAGAAGCACTCCAAAACGAAGGTACGCATAATTGACCCCAACTGTGGCACTCTAGGGTTGTGAAAAGATTTCTAACTTAACATTCGGAGGGTCTTTGGCCGATACCACACCAGTACTCTCCTAAGACCTTCTTGTTTTGTGTTGTGCAGGTGTTGTCTCGAGCATGTGAGGACTGTGTGACTTATTGATGATTTCTGACATTATCAATTTTAAAACTAAAAAAAAAAAAAAAAGAGTAAAAAACAAATAAAAAGACAACACAAAAGCACAAATATATCTCTATATGTTAAAAGAATTCAAAAAGTTAGTCATCTCTATATATTAAGATGATTTAAAAAGTTAGTCATCACTTTTCCGAATTATTTAAATGCCCCAATTTAATTAAATAGCCTTACCCTTAAAAAACAAAAAATGAGTATAAAACTGTAATCCAACAAATTTTAAAAACAAAAAACCTATATCAGAATTACAGTTTTTTTAAATTAAAAAAATTCTAGTTTTATTTTTTATTTTTTTTAACTTCCTTAAAAGAAACTGCAATTTACTCTTAATAACTTCCCACTAATACATTCCTAGTATCCCAGTAAGAGCATTACCATCGGGGATTGTAAATGGAAAATGTAGGAAAAAATTTAGTATCAAGGCACAAAAAGAGCCCAGCAACCGGACTTGTAAAATCTAAGAATTGCAAATATTTTTGCAATTGTGCTATACTGCCATCCTAAATGTAGGATGGCACTGTAGCACAATTGCAAAAAATTATAATATATTTTAATTTCAAAAGATCACTGTAGCACTATACCGTCTTACACTTTGTCTCCCACTCCCTTTGATTTCAATTCCTCTTCTCTGATTCTCTCTCTCCTTTCAGTCCTCACTCACTCCCTCTCTCTCTCTGTCTCTCTCTCTCACGGTGTGGTTGGTTGAGATCGATGTGGGTGTGCTTGGTTTGATGTGGGTAGTGGGTGTGCTTAGTCCAGCGTATGGTTTGATGAGTGTGTTTGCTTGGTCCGGCGTGGGTGTGCTTAGTCCGATCTCCATTGATTTGCTGTGTTTCGGTGGTGGATGGCTACGGTGGTGTTAGGTTTGATGAGTGTGCTCACGATGTGGTTGGTTGAGATCGGTGTGGGTGTGCTTGGTCCAGCGTGTGGTTTGTGATAAATTAATTGATTAATTAGCCAAGTTTATTAATTAATCAAATTAACATGCTAAGCGCGTGGTAGCACAAACAAATCACCAATTATCTAAAGTATGTAGCAGAAAATAAATTGACACAATGATTTGTTTATGAATGGAGAAAACCTACATGGCAAAAACCCCCACCGAATGATTTTAAGGTCACCACTCCCGAGAATCCACTATTATCAAAACAAGCGGTTACAAGTAAAGGAATCTCAATACCTTATACCAACCTACAGTTGAACCCTTATCCCAATACCCAATTAGACTTGTTCTGTAGTAATAATCTCTCTTTTTCAATGCACAGCTCCCAGTACGTGAGTAACCAATTGTGCGAATCCCGGTACGCGACTTGATCACCAACTTGAGAAGGATGTTGGCTACAAAGTTCTTCTATTCATCACACGATGAAGATCATGAAGTTGCTTGGTTACAAAACCCAATGGTGTACAAACATAACAGCTTCTTGAAGATAAAGAAGAACTAGGGCAAACTAAGTTTCCGATTACACTTTTTTTCACACTTGTGAAATTGTGTTCTTGTGCAACTGTGTGTAACCTTTTACGGCCCTTAAAATAATTCTTATATATGTTTAGGGTTGTGAGAAAAGAAAGCCCAAACATACATTCACGGATTGGATGAAAATCAGAACTGAAAATCAGAACTTCATAAATCTCGACAGATACCTAATCTATCGAGTAGCTGTCGAGCCTCAGGCTGAAACAGCTCTTTTAAACCTCGATAGATACTAGCTGTCGAGCTTTAATGAACAGCACTTCTTCACTTGATTCTTGGACAAACTTGCATGGCTTTAACACTTGAACTTGAAACCTTATTTCTTGAAGCATTAAACACATCTTAGATCTACCCAAATATAAGTAAAGTGCGTTTTGTCAAAGGATTAGCTAATTACATAAAATGTTGACGTATGTTCCTAACATTGAATTACATATGTCCTAACAATCTCCCATTTTGGCAATCAATGACAAAACCACAACAAACAAATGAACATATGAGAGACGTCATAAATCACTCAACTCATATTCACTTATTGAATACAATAAAATCTATCCTAACACAAACTCTTGAAAAACTTTGCAAGAAGAGAGTTTATGGCAAGAAGACTTTGACAACCTATATTTCTGAAACACTTTAAACAAAACTCATCAAGGCATCTTAGTGTGAAGTAGAAATAAAAAATTGCATACAATATATAAAAAGCATGTGCATAAAGAAAGAAAAGAAACAACATATGTAAAGATAGGTGAAAGAACTGTAATAACAACCTCAAATGTATATACATCAACAAGTACAAGGTTTGCTATCATAATATGATCACAAGATCTAAGGTACATGAACAATGTATCTAAAATATAGATAAAATAAAAAGATACATAAAGTCCTCACTACATCCCTTAAAAAATACACTCCTCCTAACAAAAATTAGCTATACTAACCCTCCCTCTATAAGTATGACTACTCTTATATCCAAAACTACTCCCCCTTTTTGTCACGAGTGACAAAGGGTAAGTACATCAAGTAGACATCTCATCAGCACTGGAAGAGCTAGCATCATCATCCTCAGCATCAGAAGCATCAGCATCAGCATCATCATCCTCATCCTTAGAGGCCTCTGAAGTAGGAGGAGGAGAAGCAATGAAGCCACCCATGACTGCCTACCGTCGTGCAATATGACTAACACGGATGTTCACCTGACACAACTCATCACTAAGAGTGTCGAGGTGAGCATCCATGCGCACAAGTTGTGCCATGATCTCCTCGAGAGTCACTCTGCCTGTAAAAGAAAAGGGAGCGGATGTGGATGGAGCAATAGAAGCTAGAGGAACCGCCTTCCCGGATTGCCTCGAACGTAGCTGCGCCTCGATTCGTTTAACGGTAGCGGCGTCTATGGCACAGATGACATGGAAGTGGTCGGAAACTGGAAAGGGGACAGAAAAAAGGGGTAAAAATCTCGTGATAGCCGAAGGGAAGATTAGCTTATCACGGGTCGCCGTATCTTTATATATGTCTATGAGGGAAAGAAAATAAGATGGAAAACCTATATTAAGATGCTCTAAAAGAGAGAAAAAATCGAGCACGGGGCTCAGTAATCAAGCATGTCAGATACAATATCCGGAGTGACCACGATGCGCGTACCTCGAACGCGAGTGACAAAGAGAGGTACTGAATAATCAAATTCATGCATGTTGGAGTAGAACTCCTTAATAAGCATGGATGGACAAGTGACCGAGACGTCACACAGTGACTCCCAACCTTTACTGTGAATGACAGTGGGTAGGTCAGTGTCGGAGAAGTTCGACAAAATGACTTGGCGTTTCGAATGAATGTCTCGTCTAGAAAAGTTCTCCGAAAAGTCCTATTGGGCTTTTTCATCACAGAACTGAACATGTGAAGGAGAAGGATCAGAAGAAGTGGATGCCCCAGAATGAAGAGGGTTCCGTGACAGAGTAGATTTACACTTAGGTGCCATAATGCAACTAACGTAAACAGGAAAAAGAGAGGGAGAGAGAGACACGCAGAAAAGCACCAAACACAATCAATATATAAGAATATAGAGAATGTAAGGTACGTATGCATAAAAATGCATGAACATGTGATATGCAATGGTAAAAACATCATAGGCTCAACCCAATCCAATCCTACCAGCACACAATTAGTTCAACAAAGTAAACATACATCTAAAATGCATGAAACATTGTTATAATGCAAATGAGATGCAATGCATGACGATTTAAAACCATTTTCACAAAGCCCATCCCAAAAATTTCACAAAAACTCCACCAATTTTGAAAAATCCCAAAACTTTTTCAAAAACCCAAAACTTATACCTAAATGCATGAATTGCATGAAAAATGAGAGATAAAGATCATACCAGATGCAAGAAAAATGATCTTGAGGCCGAAAAGCTCTTGGGAAGGGAGTTTTAAGTGAGAAAGAAAGGTTTTGGGAGGTGAAGAGTTTGCAGGAATCGAGAGAGATCGAGAGAAATGAGTTTGAATCGTGCGGATCCTATTTGTAGACTCTCATAATTCTTTATAGATTGAGAGGTGTCGAGCTTTAAAGGCATGAAGAGATACAGCTATCGAGCAGCTATCCAGAGGTGTCCACAGCAAAACAAGGCTCGATGGATCGAGAAGCTATCGAGGAGACAAAAACTTTCTCAATGGATTGGAGAGCTATTGAGAAGTTATCGAGATTGCGATTAAAAGAAGCTGAAGAGCTCGATCAATAGCCTAGTTGTCGAGAGGTGTCGAGGAGCTGTTGAGATTGCTTAAAAACAGTTTTTTAAGAAGAGAAAAACATATACATGAATGCAATTAAATATGCAACTTAACCAAGGATCCAAACAACATTTTAATCTCTCAAAAACATCTCTCAACAAAGAAAATGATCAGCACATAGATCCCAAAACACACACACACACTAAACACATCTAACCAATTTTATATTTCAAAAACAAGTTAAGATAGTTTAGTGAGCATACATTAACACAAGTAAACCTTGTGATGGCCAAATCACATTGTACCTGCACATGTATCAAGAGTAGTAAAGAATATTGCGTGTTATGTGTGAAAATATCGCAAGATTGCATAAGTATCTACATGTTATGACGATTTGAGATATGAGAAAATCACCAAATCACATTGTACCTGCACATGTATCAAGAGTAGTAAAGAATATTGCGTGTTATGTGTGAAAATATCGCAAGATTGCATAAGTATCTACATGTTATGACGATTTGAGATATGAGAAAATCACTATAAATCACATACAATCATAACTATTTGATGGGGACTATTACCTTCGAGGTACATCCTATAACTTCCACATCTCCTAGAATACACGCTTGTAATCATATATAAAGCATTTTGTTCTTTTTGCTTTTATTTTTCTTTGCATATTTTTCTTTTAAGCAAACCATGCATGGGCATATAAGAGAGAGAAAAGAAATACCCAATGATGTTAAGCATTTGACATTCCACTTTTGCTATGCCGAAACATACAAATGTCATTTCATGATTGGCGGGCAACAGTGATAGTTATTTATGCCTTTCTCTTAGGATTTTCTAGTCCTTCCCGTCAAAAAGAGTGATACGAGTGTTAAGTACAAGTGATTACTTAATCTTACTCATCACTAACATGAGCCACAAAGCTCACTTGCTTAGTTGTGCATATGGATGCTTATCTAAGTTACAAGAGATACAAAGTTTAGAAAACTTTATTTCAATGGTCATCCAAGGTACACAAGTACCAATGTACACAAACACACACTGTTTTTGTATTTTTCAATTTTTTTATTTTATTTTTATATGAAAAACAAAATAAAGAAAAACTGAAAACTAACCAAACAAAAACATATTAAACAAAAACAAGGCAATGCATAAAACTAGACTGACTCAAAACATAAAAGCAAAACACACAAGTAATGCAAAAACAAAAACATGAAGGGGAGAGAGAGAATAAGTGACAGAATCACTTGGAGCCATTTTCCTTCCACACCTTGGAAGAACCTTTTCGATTAGCAAACCCTTGATTCGGCGATGAGAGGGAAGAGTTAAAACCGTTCAAGTTCGAAACGAACATGAGGGCTTTAAGAAGATCTCCAAGAGGAGCAAAAGAGGATGGAAGCTGATTCTGGTTTCTTGTCGAAATCATGCTGTTCCTTTGTTGAGTGGCTAGCCACTTATAGTAATTTGGTTGAGTATGACTAGTTGTGCCATAGTGATGACAGAAATGATGTTTTTTTTTTTGGCTTTTAAGAGTTTCCTTTCTTAGCCCTAGGGTTTTTAACTTCTTTCTTATCTTGCTTAGGGGGTGCTCCTAAAATAGATTTACCCTTATCTATGTTCTCACTTGCTAATTCATTCTTAACATTATTGTTCTCAATTTCAACATTATCAGTAGGAGGAACAAAAACAGTAGTACTAGTAGAAGTAATACTAGGAAAAGAGAAATCATACCCTAAATCAGTTCGATCGGAAGCAGATTTTTGAAGACTAAGCATCTCATCAAGCTTTGCACTTGAAGTTCTTTCCAGCTGAGCTCTGACTTGGAACAGTTCTACTTCAAGCTTCTTGGTCTTCTTAGCCAAGAAATTATTCTCAAATCTCAGTGCTCCAATAGTCTGTTTAGCTTCATCAAACTTAGTAGAGATTTCTTCTCGCTCAAGCTCCACATCACTAAGCTTCTTGGTGGCCAACCTATACAACTTCTCATGCTTTTCTGAGACCTTGTATAACTTTGCATAGGCTATGTGGATGTCATCTTGTTCATCCATCTTTTCAAACTTAGATTCCACAAATTCCTCTTCTTCATCCACATCTTCAACAATCTCCTCGGTAGGATTTACAGTGGCAGTGAAGGCATTTAGGATTCCATCATCCTCATTATCGGGGTCATCCTCGGGCTCAATGTCACTCAACGTAGCAGCAAGTGCCTTGCTCTTCCCAATGGTCTTGAGATACGTAGGGCATTCTTGTTTCATATGACCAAACCCTTGACACCCAAAGCACTTTTTTCCTGAGGGAATAGTGTACTGATCGACATCCCTAGCATCCTTCTTCCCTTTGTCTTGGCTCTTAGACTGAGAAGAACTCGACTGTCTATGGTCCTTGTCGAAGCCCTTTGCATTGGCATTCTTCATGAACTTCTTGAATTGCCTGGTGATGTAGGACTTCATCTTAGAATCTTTATCATCATAAGACTCATCAGTATCACTGCTTTTGGCCTTCAATGCCATGCTTTTGCTCTTGCTCGATCTCCCGATCCTTGTCAAACCCAGCTCATAGGTCTGCAGATTGCCAACTAACTCTGTCAAAGGAATTTTGTTAATGTCCTTTGATTCCTCAATGGCAGTGATCTTGGCATGGAATCTCTCGGGTAGAGATCTGAGCACCTTTCTCATAATCTTGGGTTCAGGAATGGTTTTCCCAAGATTGAAAGCTAAGTACACTATGTCCTTGAGCTTGGCACAGAACTCATCGAACGACTCATCCTCCTCCATCTTGATCTCTTCAAAGCTTGTAGTGAGCCTTTGAAGCTTTAAATCCTTGACAACATTGGTTCCTTCGTAGGTTGTTTGGAGAATGGTCCATACTTCCTTAGCAGTTTCAGTGGAGGATATCTTCTTGAATTCCTCATTAGTGACTGCACTGAATAAAGCATTTAGTGCCATGTTGTTAAAGTTTGCCGCCTTAATCTTAGCATCATCCCAGTCGGCTGGCGCTTCCATAGGTTTGGTTCAGTCTATCTCCACAGCTTGCCACATCTTTTCATCTAATGACTGTAAGGAAGCTCTCATGCGTACTTTCCAGTATGCATAGTTAGTGCCATCAAATAAATGAGATATAATAAAAGGCTGTCCTCTATCCATGATAAACAAGGTTCAATGGATCACACAGCAAAGATTAACCATAATCAGGGTGTGCCTGCTCTGATACCACTTGATAGGCCAAGAATGTACTGACCCCTTGTGATAAATTAATTGATTAATTGGCCAAGTTTATTAATTAATCAAATTAAGATGCAAAGCGTGTGATAGCACAAACAAATCACCAATTATCTAAAGTATGCAACAGAAAATAAATTGACACGGTGATTTGTTTACGAATGGGGTAAACCTACACAGCAAAAACCCCATCGGGTGATTTTAAGGGCACCACTCTAGAGAATCCACTATTATCAAAACAAGCAGTTACAAGTAAAGGAATCTCAATACCTTATACCAACATACGGTTGAACCCTTACCCTAATACCCAATTAGACTTATTCTGTAGTGACAATCTCTCATTTTCAATGCACGGCTCTCAGTACGTGACTAACCAACTGCGCGGATCCTAGTACGCGACTTGATCACCAACTTGAGAAGGATGTTGGCTGCAAATTTCTTCTGTTCATTACACGATGAAAATCATGAAGTTTCTTAGTCACAAATCCCTATGGTGTACAAACACAATAGCTTCTTGAAGATAAAGAAGAACTAGGGCAAACTAGGTTTTAGGTTACACTTTTCTTCACACTTGTGAAATTGAGCTCTTGTGCAACTGTGTGTAACATTTTACTGCCCTTAAAATAATCCCTATATATGTTTAGGATTGTGAGAAAAGAAAGCTCAAACATATATTCACGGATTGGATGAAAATCAGAACTGAAAATCAGAACTTCATAATTTTCGACAGATACCCTATCTGTCGAGCAGCTGTCGAGCCTCGAGTTGAAACAACTCTTTTAAACCTCAATAGATACTAACTGTCGAGCTTTAATGAACATCACTTCTTCACTTGATTCTTGGACAGACTTGCATGGTTTTAACACTTAAAATTGAAACCTTGTTTCTTGAATTATTAAACACATCCTAGATCTACCCAAATACAAGTAAAATGTATTTTGTTAAAGGATTAGCCAATTACATAAAATGTTGACATATGTTCCTAACATTGAATTGCATATGTCCTAACAGTTTGATGAGTGTGTTTGCTTGGTCCAGCGTGGGTGTGCTTAGTCTGATCTCCACCGATTTGTTGTGTTTTAGTGGTGGATGGCTTTGGCGGTGTTGGGTTTGATGAGTGTGGGTGTGTATGTGGGGTTGGGTTTGTGACTGATGTGGTGATAGTGGTGGGGGGTTGCAGTGGAGGTGGGGGTTACAGTGGTGGTGGTGAAGGGGTGGGTAATGGATGATTGATGATGGTGGAGGTGGAGGTTGCCATGGTAGTGGTGAAGGAGTGGGTAGTGGGTGATTGATGATGGTGGAGGTGGGGGTTGCCGTGGCAGTGGTTTGCTGATGTGGGTTCGTGCTAGTGGCAATGGTAGTGGTGGGCAAAGGGCAGTGGGCATGGTGGTGTCAGGTTTGTTTGGTTATTTTATAATGGGTTTGTGGTTGGTTTTTGGTTGGTTTGTGGCTGGATATTTGCTGGGTTTGTGGTGGGTTTGGTGTCATAGTAGTTGTTGTGTGGTTGTGATTGGGTTGCTGTGTAGAGGTGGTGTGGTTGAGAGGGTGGTTACTATGTAAATGGGTGGTTGAGAGAGTGACAGAGAGACAGAAATAAGAAAGGAGTAAGAGATAATTTTATATTACTTTATTGTATAATTTATATTATTTTGATGTGTAGAATAGTAAAATAAAAGTTGGGATGTTGGGTGTATTGTAAAATGGTATGGTATAATTGATAAAATAGCTTTTTGGGATAGTAAAATAGGATAGGATGACATTTCCAGTTGTGAATGCTCTAGTAGTGGTTACGAACCACCACATTCTTCTCCTAGACTTAAGCAATGTTTAGCTCCAACTTCCCCCACATTTTTTTTTTCCATTTTGAATTCTAACTTCTCATTAACTCTTACCTGCATCTAAAAAGTTTTATTTCTAGCTAAACTTCTTTTTATTAAGAAATAATAATAAATAACAAGATTAACAATTATCTTTATTTAGGTTTTTTTTAGATAGTTTTAAACTTTTTTCCCCTTTCTCTCAAGTTAGTCTCTCTCTCTCTCAAAGATAACCCTTTAATCCTATACTAGCTTATGCACTCACGTGTGTGCTCAAAGGCTCTTTTATTTTTTGTGTAAAGATTAATAGTGTTCATTCATCATAATTCGAAGCCATTTTCAAATCATACAATATCAAGGGGGTGTGATGATATTTATACAAAAAATTATTTCACTTGCAACAAGACTTCCAAATGTTTAAACCCAAATCTATAATTCGATAGATTATAGTTAGAGTAAATAAAAGTCATGAAAAATATAGGAATAATGAAAATGAATAACAAAATATTAACCAAACTACAATATGTCTTCAATCAGTGCTTGCAAGAAAAAAAAAAACACCCTACTAAAAACCATGTTGACGAAACAGTTTGTTCCATGAATTCCCACCCATTCAAACAAAAAATGTAAAATACCAAATCCAATAAATATAATGGATTTAAAAATCTAAACAACATATTAAGGGAAAAAAAGTACTCATCCAATGGGATATTTTTTCGAATAACTTTTGGGACTCCTTAATTACAAATAGCAAGAAGTAATCTAAGGAGCCAATAATAACATGAAATTAAAAACAAATAAAAAAATGTACATACCTATTCACAACATGTACCTATGAAAACCCATTACTATAACAAAAAAATAAAAAATAAAAAAATCATAATCAGAGTGAGAGAGATACACTTATTGCAAACCACTTTCTTAATCTCCATTGATGGTGACTTGATACCTCAAAACATAATCTCCATTGTTGGAGACTAAGGATGACTATGAAGAATTCAATTTTTAAGGAAAAGAGAAGAAAAAGAAAAAGGAATGTGTACTATTGTTCTTGTGCTATCAATTAATATCACAAAATTACAAAAAGAATTTCAAAAACAAACCCAATTGGATTTTATTAAAAAACTAAGAAAACCCAAAATTTTACAACCCCATATGATATTAAAACACAAACACATTTTTTAATGTATAACACACAGTTTCTTACAACTGAATAAAAAAGAAAAGGCAAACCTTCTGATGGGCAGCAACCTTTTCCTTTTGGTAAAAACAGTAGTGGACTCAACCACAAAGTCGGCTCTAGCCTAACCCATGGGATCTCTTCCAGGTTCCTGAAAAATTTCATCTTTTAAGCAATGACACTCAAACAGTAAAACCCATTTTCAATCTTCAAACTATAACATAAAAACAAAATGCAATGATGGGTTTCTCATCGAAGAAAAGGCTCTATGCTTTTTTTTTTGTTCTTCTTTTTAATCTAGTTGATAAGTGAATAAAAAAATTTAAAAATCAATAGAAGGGTGACCTTATTTTTTAGGCAACATTTTAGTGAAAGTTGTTAGGTTTTTAGACCCCTTAAACCACAATTGGATTAACCTAGTTAATTAGCCAAGTGATTAACTTAGTCAAATTATGCAAATCTAGGTTATCACAATCAAACAATCATATCATGTATATAAAGCAGCGGAAATATAAAGAACACAAGATATGATGACCTAGGAAACCACACGGTAAAAACCTAGGGAGGATTTGACCTAGCTATCCTCAAGGTAAACTTGAATCCATTATACGAAAGAATCGAAATTCATACAATAAGACTTATAAGCACCCCCGCTTGACTTCCTATTACTACCCACTAGTAGAACTTACTGACATGATCACGTGCAAGCTCCGAATCCACGGACTCCTTCTTTCTTGAATTCTCCACATGATACAAGCACTCCCGCTTGTGTTTCTTTAAGCTCCAATGGCAGCAACTAAGTTGATCATTAAGGTGTTGATAATATCTCTACCTTGAAAACTCTAAGTTTATGTGAAGGAAAGCTCCTCAAGGATCTCACAAGAGATTCACACAAATCGCAAAATATGAGCAACAATACAACTAGAGCAATTCCCAAAACGTGACTAGGGTTCTGCCTTATATACCTAGGACAAAAACATAAAACCATAAACGTTTAATGAGATAGGGCTGAGTTGGAAATTCTGCAGAAAAACATTCTGGCCGACTTTCGATTGATCGAGCCAGGTCGAAATGCACTAATACATCTGCAGCATCTTGATTCCAACTTTACATTAATTACACAACTTTGAGCAAGCCTAAACAAGACTTAAACATATTGTTTTGATCATGGTTTGCCAACATTACATATTAGAGTTCTAAATACTTAAAATCCTAAGTCTTTAAAACCTAACAAACTCCCCCTTTGGCAATCCGTGACAAAACACAAATTAAGAGCTCAAAGTTTACAAGTAAAAGCCCTTTACAAAAATAATGCTCATAACACAAATTCAATCCTAACTACTATCCATCAGTTGCAAGTGTAGACAACAGCTCAATTGAATCAACCTATATATTCCTGAAACACTCAACAAATGCATAAATGCATGTGTGATAGAAAAATAGTAAATCAACAAGGATGTAAACTAACTCCCCCCCTAAGTTAGATACAACAAAAATGAAGCATTCTTGTATGTTTCACACAACACAAAATAAAGATATATATCAATGAATAACTCATGAATATAAACCAATAAGCAGTGAACACAAATCATATATCAGAATAAATGTATCTCCCTTAACATGAATAGCCCCAAAAAAATGATATCAAAAGAAAGTATACATAGTGAAGCACCTAGATACAATCTAATATCACCACAAGCTCCGCAAACAAAAGAAAACTCCCCTCAACTACAAAATCTCCTCTACAAGTAACAAAACTCTACTCTCCCTTTTTGTGATGGAATGTCAAAGGACAATAAAAAACCATCATCAAAAGGAGGTGGTGAGGGTGAACAACGTAAATGCGCTAAGTCAGCTCACAAAGCACGTAGCTCAGCAAGCAAGTCCACCAAAATCTGACCATGAGCCGCCTGAACGGTCATGACAGTCTCCAAGGTGCGACGTACATCAAAGTCATCCGAAGGAGGTGGAGGAACATCAGCAGCAGCAGCATCACCAACAGGATCAGCAACATCCTCACCAGCAGGACCTGTAGAAGAAGAAAGAGGAGGTGTGGTACCAGAAGGCTCAGACCTAGGGTGCTTAGAGCCAACTCGAAGATGAGCAGCCTTTTGTCTAAAAAAAGACGCACCTATGGGAGCAATAACATGTACGGGCTCAGAGGAAGGGAAACCATCTAGACCAAGATATAACAAAATCCTATGAATAAAAATAGGATGGACAAGAGCATGAGCGGAAGATGAACTCTTATAAACTTCGTTCAAAGAACGAAGAAACAAGTGAGGAAAACTGATAGGAGCATCAGTAACAAGAGCGTACAAAAAGACACACCGCTCAAGAGGAATGGTGTGAAGATGAGAGATAGGCCACACAAAATGACATGCTATCCTAAAAAAGAGATAATGCAACTCATATAGCTCAGCAGTGGTGATCCGAGGATCAGAACCCCACTGGATAGAAGACCTAGTGATGTATGACATGACATCGTCCAAGAGAGGAGACTCATCATACGGGTAGACAGGGTGCAGGACCAAAGGAACCCCTAGAGCATCAGCCACTACATCAGGAGTAATGGTGAACTCTACACCTCGTATCCAACTCTTTACCAAAGTGTTGGAATCATAGATGCGGATAGAGATGTTCGAAAAGAACTCTCTAATCAGGGTAGCTGGAGGAGGAGGATCAGAAATATCCAGCAGAGGTAACCAGCCCCGACGCTTAAAATTTGTCCTAATGGCAGGATCAACCTCATCTAACACATCAGAACGCTCAGCCCAAATCTTTCTCTTAAGTTTCAGCTTCTCAAAGGTCTCTTGGTTTTTCTCACTAGGAAACCTTTCACGGTTAAAGGGAGGAGGAGGAGGTGAGGGAACAGACCTACGAGCTCTAGTTTTCCTAAGCATGATGCTAAGGAAAGGACAAAGACACATAGAAAGAACTCAAAAGAACAAAACAAAAACACAATCCAAGGGCAGACTGCAAGTTAGCACAAAAAAAAAAAAAATAGAACTAAAATCTATATGATGCGTGAACAATCAAAATGCCATGATGCATGTACTAATGCAGAAAAACTAAGTTCAATTTCACAAAATTGGCTTGAGCATAGAGTTTCTTAACAAAAACCCCAAAATTGAAAAACCACTTGTTAAGATTTTTAAAAAAATTGACCAATTAATCATCACAAAAGCTAGAATACACATTATAATGATCAATTACATCAATTCAACAAGCCAATTGCATCAATTGAACCCAATTTGAACAAATCCTCAATTCGGAACAATTACAAGCCCTAGAAATTTCAAATTCTCACAATTCACAAAATTGACCAAATTAAACCATCAAAATCATGTTTATATCATGTACCAATAAAAACCCAATGATCAATTTCACTTAAATAGGCTTGAATCATCAAAAACCCCAAATAGGATAAGTCCGAAAATTTCAATGATAAATGCATGAAAACATGAAAATAAACTCAAAAGGAAGGGTAAAAAGGTCTTACCGGTGTTGGGAGAGGAAAACCTTGCAAAAAATTGATGAGTAAGCCTTGCCGAGTCGGAGAGAGAGAAAAAGGTTTGAAAACTTTTTGAAAAGTGATTTGAATAAGTCAAAATCAGATATTTTAAAAACCTGATTCACAATATTTGATTGATCGAAAATTATATTCGATCGATCGAAACAACCCGAGACTCATAAAACATTTTAAGCACATTTTCGATCAATAAAAAAAAAAAAGAATGGACCGATCGAAACAGGCAGAGGCTCACTAAGTTTTTGAGAAAAATCACAGTTTAAAAAAAAAAAAAAAACAAACACAAGATGGGCAACAACTCCTCAAAACATTAAAATTAATGAACAAAATGCATGAGTATGAGATGAAATGCTTTTTCAAAACCCATGTATTGAACCCAGTTTTTCCAAAACAAATTTTCAATCATTCTCCCTTTAAATTCAACAAATATGTTGTGCATAATAACTCAAGGTATTTTCAAACTTGGTTGGTCAGACCAAAAAACACACACAATAACATGTACAGTGTTTAGCAAAGAGTAACTTGTGTAGTGTGTGCTACCAGCAAAAACTTGAGATACATGTGAGGTGATATGAGAATAGCAATCAATCACACAGTCTACAAAATTCATCACATAGAATTTAAAAGAGACTATCACCTAAAGAGTTACATCATATAACTCTCACATCTCCTAGAACAAAAACTTGCAATCATGTAAGTTTCTTAATTTTTGCCTCATAATATACACACCAATTTTAATTTTGTGATTTGGCATCAAGCCTAATAATACACAACAATTTTAAGCATTAAGCAATTAAATTGAGGTTACACCTTATGTTCTTTTTGTGCATGTGTTACACTTTCTCGAGCACAAAATCTTACGATATACACTAAGGTGTTCATGATTGGCTAGTGAACAGTAGTGAGATGGTTATTTATGCCTTTCTCAAAAGGATCAAGTCCGACAGTCAAATAACATGTGACTTCAAGATTAAGACAAAGTGCTTAACACCATAAACATCTTTCCCACACAACATGCACTACAAAGTTTTAACTAGTAAAGTGCAATAAATAAGCTCATCAAAGCTAAACAAGGTACACAAGATATGTTATGTGTAAATAAATTGACCAACCTTATTTTCAAAAACCAAGAAAAATAATGTCAAACACAATTTTGCTTTCCCTTTTTTTATTTTTTTATTAAAAGAGAAAACAAAAATAAATCCTAGAATGAAATGCATGAATGTAATGCAATGCAAATCCTAGAAAAAAAAAAACAAAAAACAAAGAACAATGGTCACAAAAGAGTAGAGTAATGAAGCACAAGGACCATGTCAGAAAGACTCAATTAGATCGAGTATTTTGCATACAAAACCTTTTAGATGCACCATGAGCATTGGAGTTCCAATTCACACTTGAGTGATTTCCAACTCCAGGATTGGAATAAAGGTTTAAAGCCTTTACCAATTCACCAATTAGTGCCATAGGATCTTGTACTTGAGGCACAGGCACTTTTGATTTGTTTGCTCTCTTAGCAGCTTAAAGCTTGTAACAGTTAGGACAAATGTGTCCAGACTTTCCACAAAAATGACAAACCCAAGCAGGTTTACCATGTATCTTGTCCTTAGATAGGGTAGACTCCTTAGGTTTGGACTCTTTCAAATCAACCCTAATCTTCCTAGATGGTGAAACTTCTACAGGTTTTACAACCTCACTCATAGGGGGTTTAACAGTTTCACTCACAACCTCACTCACAAAAGGTTCAGAAGAAGATGAAGGAACAAAGTTTGTGGAATGGGGTGCAGACACAAAGATGCTTTCAACAAAACCTAAACCAGATTTGTCAGAAGGATACTTTTGAATACTCAACATTTGATCAAATTTAGAACTAGCAGATCTAGCAACAGATAAATCAAGTTCTAAAGATTTAACTTTATCAATCAACAGCATATTCTCAGTTTTCACATTGTTCAAAAGATCATTAGCATCAAACAGTTTAACAAGCAAATTCTTCTTATCAAGCTCAAGAGATTCAATTTTCTTCACGCCAAGTTCAACATTCATAGCATTCTTTGCAGCAACTTTGCAAAGTTTATTATAGGTCTCTTGAAGATCTGCATCCTCAGAGAGTTCCCCATCAGAAGGGTTCTCTTCAATAGACACGCCTACATTAACTATAGCAGTAGCAATGAAAGCAATGAAGTTTCCATCCTCGTCACATCCATACTCATCATCAGAAACTTCTTATCACTAAGGGTTACAACCATAGCTTTGCCCTTAGACCTCAAGAATGTAGGATATTTAGATTTAACTTGACCATACCCTTGACATCCAAAACATTGAGAACCCAAAGAATTATTAGAAGATTTACCTACTTTTTCTCTAGGTTTTTCAGTGTTGCTAACCTTAATGGGATCATTCTTCCTAAAATTTCTAGGTTCAGCAGTGTTTGTATTTCTTGCCCTTCTGTTACTATTCCTAAGAAAGTTTCTAAAGTTCTTGGCAAGGTAAGCAATCTTTATAGCAAAGAGCTCATCATCAAGTCCATCATCCTCAACATCATCAACTGACTTAAGAGCTATTGACTTGGATTTGCTAGCTTTGGGTAGGTTTAGCTCATATGACTGAAGAGATTTTACAAGCTCATCAATAGGGTTGGAGTCCACATCCTTGCTCTCAGTAATGGCAATCACTTTGGGTTTAAAATCTTCAGTCAAAGATCTAAGAATCTTCCTAACAATTTTAGGTTGATCATAAATTTCACCCAAATTATATGCAGAATTAACAATATCATTCAACTTAGCATAGAATTCATCAAAAGTTTCATCATCAGACATCCTAATGCTTTCAAATCTAGAAGTTAATTGCTGCAATTTATTGATCTTAACTGCTTTTGTGCCTTCATGCACAGCCTGGAGGATATTCCAAGCAGTGTGAGCAACCTCAACATTAAAGATTCTCTTAATCCTCCATAGAAATAGCGTTAAAGATAGCATTCATAGCTTTGTTATTGAATGCAGCTACTTCTTTTTGAGAAGTTTGCCACTCACTCACAGGAGTAGTGGGCTTCTCCCATCCGTATACAACGAAATTCCAAACCCTTTCATCAATAGATTTCAGGAATGCTTTCATCCTTACTTTCCAATAAGCATAGTTATTCCCATCAAAGTGAGGAGGAATAACAAGAGAGTGTCCATGTTCCATGACAACAGGGGTCAAGGATCAGCTCAAAGATCAAAAGATTAACAACAAGAGAGCTACCCGCTCTGATACCACTTGTTAGGTTTTTAGATCCCTTAAACCACAATTGGATTAGCCTAATTAATTAGCCAAGTGATTAACTTAGTCAAATTATGCAAATCTAGGTTATCATAATCAAACAATTATATCATGTATATAAAGCAGCGAAAATATAAAGAACACAAGATATGATGACCCAGGAAACCACACGGTAAAAACAAGGAGAGGATTTGACCTAGCTATCCTCAAGGTAAACTTGAATCCACTATACGAAAGAATAGAAGTTCATACAATAAGACTTACAAGCACCCCCGCTTGACTTCCTATTGCTACCCACCAGTAGAACTTACTGACACAACCACGTGCAAGCTCCGAATCCATGGACTCCTTCTTTCTTGAATTCTCCACAAGATACAAGCATTCCTGCTTGTGTTTCTTTAAGCTCCAATGGCAGTAACTGAGTTGATCATCAAGGTGTTGATAATATTTCTACCTTAAAAACTCTAAGTTTATGTAAAGGAAAGTTCCTTAAGGATCTCACAAGAGATTCATACAAACCGCAAAATATGAGCAACAATACAACCAGAGCAACTCCTAAAACGTGACTAGGGTTTTGCCTTTTATATCTAGGGCAAAAACATAAAACCCTAAACGTTTAATGAGATAGGGCTGAGTTGGAAATTCTGCAGAAAAACATTCTAGCCGACTTTCGATCGATCGAGTCTATCCTTCGATCGATTGAGCTAGGACGAAATGCACTAATACATCTGCAACCTCTCGATTCCAACTTTACATTAATTACACAACTTTGAGCAAGTCTAAATAAGACTTAAACATATTGTTTTGATCATGGTTTGCCAACATTACATATTAGAGTTCTAAATACATAAAATCCTAAGTCTTTAAAACCTAACAAAAGTTAGAGTTGTATTTTTACCAGATTGTCCTTTAATTTTGTCTCTACTTAAACATTGGAGTGTATGGCTATTTTTGAACAAAAAATTGAGTAATCCAAATAAGGAAAACCCCATAAATAGTAGTATAGATTAAAAGAAAAAAAAAAAAAAAAAAAGATAACCCCTTAACCATATCCCTTAAAATTAGGCATTTTCACTTCTCCTTAAACATAAATAAATTTATCTCTTTCTTTGTTTAACCATTTTTTTTTAAATATCTCTTTTTCTCTCAAAGGAAAGGGTACTGGAGTAGCCTGTCATGCCCTAAACCTAATACCTGGATTTGTGACCATGACCGGCGTGTTAATATCAAGCCTAAACTTGGTATTAACAAGAACCAACTAAAACTTTTAACAAAAGCTTTTACAAAAGCTTACCTCTTTCTTTAAATCCTTGTTTTTTTTATTTAAATGATATAATTTTCACTTGATATTCAAAGCATCTACACTGTACTCAAAACATAACATAATCCACCAGTCATTTAATTTCCACACTTTCACATAATACATCTCTTAATACTTTAAGGTACACAACTTTCATTAGATCCTGAAATACACCATACTACAAAACTAAACATCAAATTGCTAATTTAGGATTTATATATATAAAACTAAACCAGCTCCTTCCAAAACTCGACTAGGGCTCCCTCTGCTCCAAAATAAAACCTGTTCACTAAAAGAGTGGAAGGGGGGAGCTACACAGCTTAGTAAATGTAAGATATATGAGAATTTAATAATGATGCACGTAAATCAATTCATTTCATTTTATAAATATTCGTATAGGAGAACATTTTTTCATGCATAATATTTTATACTATTTATAATAATAACTTATAAGCTCTTCGTAAGAAAATAATTGTTCTCTCTTTTCTTATCAGAATAATTTTACCAAAACCTTTCAAATTGAATTTCTTTAATTCTTACAAAGTCACCATATATATTTTCATTACAAAATAATCATTTTAACTTAAATCAGATAATCAGTAACTTTGTCTTAAACTGGAAACTTCTTAAAAAATAATAAAACTTTCCTTCATAAACTTCTTCTCATAAAATATTATAACTTTCATAATCATAAAACTTAACGTTTCATAAAGAAAACAGATATCTAATAACTTCTTAACATAAACTTGTACTTTCATCAGAAACTTTATCTTTTTATAGCACAATAGAGCTTCAGAAACTTTTATCTTTAATGGACAGCTTTCTTTTCATCAGAGCTTTTAACTTTTCACAATGCATTTAAACAAAATCATTCTCTCATGATTAATAACATAATATAGCTGTTCATAAATAACTTATTGGTTAGTCCATATCTGATAAGTCCATACAGAGAAGGTCTCATCACATTTAGGTGCCCCCGTGTACATGATATTGTCCTCTTTGGGAGGCCTGTTGGCACATCCCCTCAAAGTTTTGTTCCTCCCAGCCGTCCGTACACATTGGGGAGAAGGCCTTATTCAGATTAGAGTTACGGGTAGCCCTATTTCCTCTACTTTAAATGGCCAAACAGATAACATTTTTTCATGGAAAGCCAATAATTAACCCCTAGTGGCCGAGTTCAGATCACCAGAGGACATAACCCGAAAACATTTCTTACTTATATATCATACTAAAATTCATAGTTTGCATAACATTTCATTATAATAGCATTTTCATTCTTTTCTTTAAACATCACGTTTGTGGAATTAGTAATAGCATCAATATGCTTAAATCATATACATAAGGTTTTGAAAGCTCACGAACATATCTTTGTCTAAAACATGATTACATACCATATATCAAATCAAAAACCTTTTAATGCATAGTATACTTTAAAATAACCTCATGACTTACCAAATGCTCATATAACTTATCCCTTACTTGAAAGCAGAAGAACTGAGAGCCTACAGTCGAAGGAGCTTAGACCTGGCGACTGGTAACACCTAAACCAAAATCAAAGCTTATTACTATTCATTATTCCGTATCATAAACTTACACATTCATCTCAAAGCCTATCTCTTAGAATCAAGAAAATCCTAATCCCACCTCAATGAGGTTCCCACAAACACAAAATACATTCATCCTATTACATGATGTACTAAGTCGTAGAGAAACCAACATTCTCACATTAATCTCATATCTCTAGAAGAGTCAAATTCATTTCAAAAGGTGCTTTGAGATTGGAAGCAAGGGGTGCATGCATAAACTTACACAAGGCAACATACAGCATGAACAAAACAGCTTCATAAAAACAACAGTTTAATGGTTTAGAACCCCTCCTTTGGAGTACTAAACCTTGAACCAAGTCATACAAAATTAATCTATGATCCAGACATATCAAATGATGAGCATATCAATTTATAGCTCAAAACATTTACCCTAACTTTAGAATTAAATCCTCAAAGTTAGGCATGTCACTTACTGTTCACTGTTTTATTCCAGCAGCATATGCTTCATTTATGAAATACAAATGTGCTATCAATTCACATCCAAACTGCATTCAATTTTATAGAGGAAGTCCTCTGGATGTCTAGGAAATACCATATCAATTTTAAAGTCAAAGCATAAAACCACATGTGTCTTAGAATTCATAAGAACTACTTCTCGCATCCTAATTCACTATATACAATTTAATACATAATTTATCATGCATAAACACAGAATATGTCACAGTGACAGCTTTGCAACATTTTCTTGTAAATTCACAAACAATTAACAAATGATGGTATTTTCATATGGGGATTTTTATATACTCATTAGACATGTTAGAAAACACTTAAATACAGTCATTTAACCATTTATAGCAAAATTACATATAACAAAAATCCCAGCAGTAACATCAAAAGTACTTATCCTAACTTTTTTCTTATTTCCTTAATCATATAAAATCATTAATTAGTAAAAACCCTAATCTACCTTCAACAAATCACCAACACAGTTTTAAAGCTTCTCAAAACACTATATATATATATAGAGAGAGAGAGAGAGAGAGAGAGAGAGAGAGAGAGATTTACAAGTTCATGATTTCCTAATTTCACAAACCACAACTACCATTACTAAAGATTCCATGAAGAAATTATGGATTCTAAGGTGAGAGTAGCTAGACCCTTCCCAAATTTTTGGTTCCAAGAAGAAATAGAATCACTCTTGCATGAAAGGATTTCCCTTTCCTAGTGGCTAGACCCGAAAGTATGAGAGGTAGAGAGCTTGAGAGAGTTTTCCTTGAGTTTTCTAATTTCTTTGAGAGAGTATGAAGAAGAAATGAGATGAAGCTTCATCTTTCTTTTGAGGTGTTGACTGTGGGTTTTGAGAGAAGACTCAAGAGAGCTTCCTAGCTCTTTCCTTAAGAGAAAAGAGAGTAAAGTGAGGTGATAAATTCTGATTTTTCTTGGACCCGTGGGAATAGAAAGGTAAAGAGCTTCTTGGAAATTCTAGTTACATTGAAAAGTGAAAAAGAAAAGATGATATGGAGTCTTGTCTTTCTTCCAATGTGTGGACCCGTGGGAAATGAGAGCAAGAGAGTTTCTTGGATGTTCTAGTGGTTTTGAAAAGTCAAAGAAGAATTGAGATGAAGATTGTTTGTTGCATGGCAGGCCAAGTGTTGGTCTTTGGGTTTTGTCATCATCCATGGTACTTTGGCATTACTTGTGTTGAATTCTCATTGGTTGCATGCGGGTGGAATTTCCACTATAACATCTCAGGCATCATATGCCTAATTAAAACACCAACTATGCATCATACTAAGTATATATTTATAATACAACTAGCCATTTCAATTATTTATAATCTTTACAATTCTTATTCAAAGGTATTATAAAATAATATGTTTATTAAATACTCTTCTATTAATTTTAAAAAGAAAGTGGCTTAAAATAGTAATTAACCACTTAAACACAGGTTAACTATAAAATTGGGTCGAGGTGTTACATAGCCCTTCCTACAAGGTAATTACCTTAGTTTTGTTTCTTTATTTATTGTTTTATTTCTCATATGATTTTGATTGTTGTATATGATTTTGATTTATTTGTTAGGGAAATTGTGAGAAGAAAATTGAAGTAACAAACATTGCATAATAACTATTTTTTAGGGTTATTGGAGTAATTACAATTGTTGTATATATGCTTTTATGGGGGCAAAAGTAAGGAATTAAAGACGAAATGAGATCGAAGTCAAACAATGAAAAAGGTTCAAGAGATGGCGTAGTTTTCTTACCCTATTTGTTTTGTTTTTTTTTTTTTTTTTTTCCTTTTAATTCTCCTTAAAAGTTATTATTTTGTTGTATATGAGTAAGTTACATGTGTGAATATCTTCTTTCTTTTTTTCTTTTTCCTTTGCATTCTTTTTGTAATTTTGTAACTATAGAATTTTGGGTAAATGTTTTTATTATTTACTCTATTTTATTGTAATTGATTTGTCCATGATGATAGGTCCTAGAATGGAAGACATGGAAATTTGGGAGATCAAGAAGGATGAAATTCTTGTGAAAAATAAGGCCATGAGTCAATGCTTAGTATTTGTAGAAAAAAGTGTACCAAAAAAAAAAAAGGTCTCATCGCACATGCGAAGCATGTGTGATAAGGCAAGTATTTATGATAGGAGTACTAAAAATTTTGTATTTCAATGTTCACTTCTCCCTCACTTGTGTATTATCCATTATAAATGGCCTTTTTGAATATGATAGAAAATAATGGTTAATAGTTTAAGCAATTCATAATTAGATTAATTTCTCTTTAAAATTTTATTTTATACCAAAGAACTTGATTTTGAGCTATATAAATAAGTATTGAACTATATATATATATATATGTATGTATGTATGTATGTATATGTTTCGTAGCATAATTTTGTCAAATGCAACACTTATTCTTAGTAGTAATTGTAAACATATTTTGATTGAATAGTCCAACCTTAAGAATATGTTCTTGATTCTATGGAAAAGGTTGAATGCTCATCTTCTTCGTTGCTCCTATCTTAAAGTAGAAATTGATAGGCCACAAATTGAATGACCCCTTGTGATTTAAACTAATTAATTAATTTAGCCAAGTTATTAATTAATCAATTTAACATGCAAATACGTGGTAGCACAAACAAATCACCGAATAACTAAATATGCAGCGGAAAATAAAAGACACGGTGATTTGTTCACGAATGGGGAAAAACCCTAACGGCAAAAACCCCACCGGGTGATTTTCAGGTCACCACTCCCGAAACTCCACTATTATCAAATCAAGCGGTTACAAATAAGGAATCCCAAGTACCTTACCAACCTACAGTTGAACCCTTACCCCAATACCCAATTGGACTTGATCTGTAGCGACAGTTCCCTCTTTTGATGCACGGCTCCCAAGTACGTGACTAACCAGATGCGCGGATCCCAGTACGCGACTTCAAACACCAACTTTAGAATGAGAGGTTGGCTGCAGAGTTCTTCAGATCATCCTATGCATGAAGATCAGGAAGATGCTTGGTTACAAAACCCTAAGGTGCACAATACACAGCAACTTCTTGAAGAAGATGACCTAGGTTAAGAACTTCGTCTTAGAGCACAATTTGCTTGAACAAGGATTGCTCAATGCTTATGCAACTTGTGTCTATGTTGACGGCTCTTAAAACACTCCTTAAATATGTTTAGGGTTAGAAGAAAAGAAGGCCCAAAAACACATTCACGGATCCCAAGAAAATCAGAACAGAAATCTGATTTTTTTAATTCTCGACAGATAGCAGGTGTCGAGAAGGTGTTGAGCAGGTGTCGAGTTTTAAAAATTCTGCACTTCAACTTGCTTTTTCTTGGACAGACTTGATGACTTCAACACTTGATCTTGAAACATTGTTTCTTGAAGTATTAAAAACACCTAGAACTACTCAATTACAAGTAGAGTGCGTTTTGTCAAAGGATTAGCCAATTTACATAAAATATGACATATGTTCCTAACATGTGAACACATATGTCCTAACAATCTCCCCCTTTAGCAATCCGTGACAAAACCACAACAAACAAATGAACATATGAGAGAAGTCATAAATCACTTAACTCATATTCACTTGTTAAATACAATAAAATCTATCCTAACACAAACTCTTGAAGAACTTTGCAAAAAGAGAGTTTATGACAAGTAGACTTTGACAACCTGTATTTCTGAAACACTTATAAACAAAACTCATCAAGGCATCTTGTGTGAAACAGAATTAACTAGATTGCATACAAATATAAAGAACATGTGTATAAAGAGAGAAAAGAAACAACACATGAAAAGATAGGTGAAAGAAAAACATACATCCACATATATAGAAAGATAAGTACAATGTATGTAAAACTGATATACAAGACCAATGTATCTAATAAGAATGAAAAGAAAAGATACATCATAAGCCTCACTACATCCCTCAAAAAGTATGAACACCCCCCCTATCAAAAATGTCCTATACTAACTCTCCCCCTAAGATGACAACTCTTATAATCCAAAACTACTCCCCCTTTTTGTCACGAGTGACAAAGGGTAGAGTGTCATGTAGACATCTCATCAGTAGAGCTAGCATCTCCATCATCATCATTAGAAGCATCATCGTCATCACCATCATCATCATCATCATCCTCAGTATCAGAATCTGAAGCAACTGGAGGAGGTGGTGGAGGAGAGGCCTCAGAAGCAAAACCACCCATGGTCGCCTGCCGTCGTGCAATACGACCAACACGAACGTTCACCTGATACAACTCAGTGGTGAGTGTATCAAGGCGAGCATCCATGCGCTGCAGCTGCGCCATGATATCTCTAAGAGATACATCGTTGGAGGAAGGAAGAGGAGTCGATGTAGATGGAGCAGATCTGGATGGAGCCGAACGGGAGGGCGGAGTGGAATCCGGCTGTCTCGACCTGAACTGTGCCTGACTACGTTTTACGGTAGCGGCATCTATGGCAGATATGTGTGTGAAGTGGTCGGACACAGGGAAAGAGATGGAAAAATGGCGTAGAATCCTCGTGATAGCGGAAGAAAAGATAAGCTTATCACGGGACGCCGCATCTAAATGAACATCTATGATAGAGAAAATGAAGTGAGAAGGAAAATCTATCGTAAGATGCTCAAGAAGAGATAGCAAGAAACGAGCACGAGTCTCAGTGATAGAGTTATAGTGAGACAGAGGATGAAGTACAAAGGTCATCACCATGTTAAGAAACCTAGGACCTTTAGCAAAAGGTCTACATGATGTGTACATATGCTCACCCCACTCAGAAGGGCACTCACAGAAAGCAGAAATGAGCTCATCCTTGGACACAGTCCTCAGTCGCTCACATGTAGGATAGTCAGGGAACTCTATCCTAGGGACATGAAGCACATCCGCAACCAGCTGCGGTGTGACAGCAATGCGCGTACCTCGAACGCGAGTATGAAAGAGAGGTACTGAACGATCAATCCCATACATGTTGGAGTAAAACTCCTGAATAAGTACGAGAGGACAAGTGACCGGGACGTCACACAGTGACTCCCATCCCCTACTGTGAATGACAGAGGGAAGGTCAGTGTCGGCGAAGTCCGCCAGAACAACGTGGCGTTCCGAATGAACACCTCGTTTAGAAAAGTTCTCAGTAAACGCCTTTTGGGCATCTACATTACGGAACCGAAGAGTATGAGGAGCAGTATCAGAGGATGAAGAAGCTCCAGAACGCAGAGGGTTCCGAGCCGGAGTGGATTTACGTTTAGGTGTCATAGATGCAATTAACGTAAAAGAATGAGAAAAGAGATAGAGAGGGAGACAATCAGAAAAGTTCCAAACAGTTCAAATATGATAATATGTTGAACAAAAAGGACGTATGCATGGGAATGCATGGTCATGTGACATGCAAACATAAAAAGCATCATGGGCTCAGCCCAATCCAATCATAGCAGCACACATACAAGAATCACACAACTAAATGCATGAAAATATCATTCTAATGCACATGGAATGCAATGCATGACATTTTAAACACTTTTTATTTAAAACCCAACCCAAAATTTCAATAAAAACTCAATGATTTTGAAAAACCCAAAGTTTTCAAAGAAAATCCCAAAACCTAAGTTTTAAAACATGAAATGCATGAAAAACAAAGGATAACAAGATCATACCAGGTGATTCGAAGCAAGGAAGTGCCAGAAATCACGTTGGATGAAGGTTGGAGTGAAGAACAAAGTTCAGGAAGACGAACCGCCTCGGACAGATCAAAGAGAGATCGAGAAAATAAGAAGAAAATCGCGATCGCAGCTTTTATAGAACCTTCAGTAAATCTCGACAGCAGAGGTGTCGAGAGGTATCGAGGATGCTGTCGAGATAGGTATCGAGGATTTTGCCTTCGACAGCTAAGGTATCGAGGAGGTATCGAGAAGGTGTCGAGCTAGCTATGAAATGCAGTTTTTCGAGAAGTGAAAAACACAGACATGAATGCAATCAAGACAAGCACCTCAAACATGATCCAACTAACATAAAAAGCTCTCAATTAACATCTCTCAATGAAAAATTAAGCACATGGATCTCCCAAGAACACACACACACACTAAACAAATGACAGTTTAGTGAGCATACAAAAGCACATGTAAAACCTTTGTGATAGCCAAATCACATTGTACCTGCACATGTATCAAAAGTAGCAAAGAATATTGCGTGTTGTGTGTAAAAACATCGCAAGATTGCATATGTGTATACATGTTATGACGATCTGAGATATGAGAAAATAACTTTAACTCACACATAATCATAACTGTTTGATGGGGACTATCACCTTTGAGGTACATCCTATAACTCCCACATCTCCTAGAATACACGCTTGCAACCATTTTAAAGCATTTTTAATCTTTTTGCTTTTTATTTCTTTGCATATTTTTTTTTTTTAAACATATCATACATGGGCTTATGAGAAAGAAAAGAAATACCCATTGATATTTTGACATTTCAATTTTGCTATGCCTAAGCACACAAATGTCATTGACATCACACTTTTGCTATGCCGAAGCATACAGATGTCATTAATGATTGGCGGGCAACAGTGGTGAGATGGTTATTTATGCCTTTCTCTTAGGATTTTCTAGTCCTACCCGTCAAAAAGAGTGATATGAGTGTTAAGTCTAAGAAATAACTTAATCTTACTCATCACAAACACGAGCCACAAAGCTCACTTGCTTAGTTGTGCATAAAGATGCTCATCTAAGCTACAAGAGATACAAAGTTTAGAAAACTTTGTTTCATTAGCCATCTAAGGTACACAAGTACCAAAGTACACAAAACACACACTGTTTTTGTATTTTTTTTTTAATTTTTCAAAAATTTTTTTTTATTTTATATCAAAAACAAAATAAAAAAAATTGAAAGTAAACACACAAAAACATGTTAACAAAGCAAAACAATGCATAAAACTAGACTGACTCAGTAAAATGCAAAACACACATGCAATGCAAAGAATAAGAAAAACAAGAAGGGAAAAGAAAGTGATGAAATCACTTAGAGTCCTTTTTCTTCCACACCTTGGAAGAACCTTTCCTTTGATTAAAACCTTGAGCCGGCGGTGAGGGGGAAGAATTGAAACCGTTCAAGTTTGAAAGGAACATGATGGCTTTCAGAAGATCTCCAAGAGGAGCAAGAGAGGATTGAAGCTGATTTTGGCTTCTAGATGCTGTCATACTGTTGCTCTGTTGGGTGGCTAGCCACTTGTAGCAATTAGGTCGAGTATGACCTGCAGCTCCACAATGATAACAGAGATGCTGCTTCTTTTGTTTAGGCTTCTGAGAGTTAGCCTTCTTATTCCTAGGGAGTTTAGCATCTTTCTTTTCTAACTTAGGGGGTGCTCCTAAGATGGATTTACCCTTGTCTATGTTCTCACTAGCTAATTCAGTTTTAACATCAATGTTCTCAATTTTAACATTATTAGCAGGAGGAACAAAAACAGTAGAACTAGTAGAAGCAGAGTTAGAGATAGAAAGACCATACCCTAAACCTGTTCGATCTGAAGCAGATTTCTGGTTGCTGAGCATCTCATCAAGTTTTGCACTTGAAGTCCTCTCCAGTTGAGCTCTGACTTGAAACAGCTCTGCTTCAAGCTTCTTGGTCTTCTCAGCCAGGAAGTTGTTCTCAAATCTCAATGCACCAATAGTTTGATTCGCCTCATCAAACTTTGTGGACAATTCTTCTCTATCGAGTTCCACATCACTGAGCTTCTTGGTGGCCAGCCTGTATAGCTTCTCATGCTTTTCAGAAAGCTTGTAAAGCTTCTCATAGGCTGAATGGATATCATCTTTGTCATCCATCTTTTCACATTCAGTGTCCACCAATTCTTCTTCTTCTTCTTCAACAATCCCATCAGTAGAATTGACTGAAGCAGTGAAAGCATTTAGGATTCCGTCATCCTCATCATCGGAATCATCTTCAGGCTCAGTGTCACTAAGGGTTGCAGCTAGAGCCTTGCTTTTCCCAATGCTCTTCAGATAAGTAGGACACTCATTCTTCATGTGTCCAAACCCGTGACACCCAAAACACTTTGGTCCTGCTGGAACAGTGTACTGACCGCCATCCTTGGCATCCTTTCTTCCTTTGTCTTGGCTCTTGAACTGTGAAGAACTGGATTGCCTTCGGTCCTTGTCGAAGCTCCTCCCATTGGCATTCTTCATAAACTTCTTGAACTGCCTTGTAATGTAGGACTTCATCTTGGAGTCTTCATCATCGGAAAACTCATCTGTATCACTGCTCTTCGCCTTCAGGGCCATGCTCTTGCCCTTGCTTGACTTGCCTATTCTTGATAACCCTAGCTCGTAGGTCTGCAAGTTCCCAACCAGCTCAGTCAAAGGAATTTTATCAATGTCCTTTGATTCTTCAATTGCCGTAATCTTGGCATGAAATCTCTCAGGTAGAGATCTGAGCACCTTCCTTACAACCTTGGGTTCAGGGATGGTTTCCCCAAGATTGAAGGCTGAGTTCACTATGTCTTTAAGCTTGGCATAGAACTCATCGAACGACTCATCCTCCTCCATCTTAATTTCTTCAAAGCTAGTAGTGAGCCTCTGTAGCTTTGAATCCTTGACAGCCTTTGTTCCTTCGTAGGTTGTCTGGAGGATGGTCCACGCCTCCTTGGTAGTTTCTGTTGAGGATATCTTCTTGAACTCCTCATTGGTGACAGCGCTAAATAGGGCATTCAACGCTCTGCTGTTGAAGTTCGCCGCCTTGATTTTGGCTTCGTCCCAATTAGCCGGTGCTTCTGTTGGCTTGGTCCAGCCAATCTCCACAGCTTGCCACACCTTCTCATCTAAGGACTGCAAAAAAGCTCTCATGCGTACTTTCCAGTAGGCATAGTTAGTCCCATCAAATAAAGGAGGTATAATAAGGGATTGTCCTCTATCCATGACAAACAGGGGTCAATGGATCAATCACAGCAAAGATTAAAACTTAATCAGAGTGTGCCTGCTCTGATACCACTTGATAGGCCACAAATTGAATGACCCCTTGTGATTTAAACTAATTAATTAATTTAGCCAAGTTATTAATTAATCAATTTAACATGCAAATACGTGGTAGCACAAACAAATCACCGAATAACTAAATATGCAGCGGAAAATAAAAGACACGGTGATTTGTTCACGAATGGGGAAAAACCCTAACGGCAAAAACCCCACCGGGTGATTTTCAGGTCACCACTCCCGAAACTCCACTATTATTAAATCAAGCGGTTACAAATAAGGAATCCCAAGTACCTTACCAACCTACAGTTGAACCCTTACCCCAATACCCAATTGGACTTGATCTGTAGCGACAGTTCCCTCTTTTGATGCACGGCTCCCAAGTACGTGACTAACCAGATGCGCGGATCCCAGTACGCGACTTCAAACACCAACTTTAGAATGAGAGGTTGGCTGCAGAGTTCTTCAGATCATCCTATGCATGAAGATCAGGAAGATGCTTGGTTACAAAACCCTAAGGTGCACCATACACAGCAACTTCTTGAAGAAGATGACCTAGGTTAAGAACTTCGTCTTAGAGCACAATTTGTTTGAACAAGGATTGCTCAATGCTTATGCAACTTGTGTCTATGTTGACGGCTCTTAAAACACTCCTTAAATATGTTTAGGGTTAGAAGAAAAGAAGGCCCAAAAAAACATTCACGGATCCCAAGAAAATTAGAACAGAAATCTGATTTTTTTAATTCTCGACAGATAGCAGGTGTCGAGAAGGTGTCGAGCAGGTGTCGAGCTTTAAAAATTCTGCACTTCAACTTGCTTTTTCTTGGACAGACTTGATGACTTCAACACTTGATCTTGAAACATTATTTCTTGAAGTATTAAAAACACCTAGAACTACCCAATTACAAGTAGAGTGCGTTTTGTCAAAGGATTAGCCAATTTACATAAAATATGACATATGTTCCTAACATGTGAACACATATGTCCTAACAGAAATTACCAAATATACTTGTTGGTTGAGCAAATTGGAGACGTCAATTTGGCAGGAAGAAATTTCATTAACAATGTAGCCTTTTTATTGCTAAGAATGGGACAAATCTTGGGAATTTTTTTTTTTTTAATTTTCTATTTATAGTTTGAAAATCTTAATGACCTTTTTGTTTTTTGATAAATTGCAAAACGACTTGAAGCATGCTACACTAGAGAATGGTATAAATTGACTAGAAACATGTGATTATTATTTGAGAGCCATTACGGAAATGGCATAGATTAATGCTAATGGCATTGAGAGCTATTACGGTAATTTTAAACTTCTTAAATAATAAGAGGTAATTTAGAGTGACGGTCAATACCGTAATGTTCCCAACTAGTACAAGACAAAGAGTTCTAATAGAATAATGCTACGTACAGATACAAAAAAGTTTATAGCATTTTTTACAACAGACAAGTTTTAATAGGTTTTTATTTTTTTAATTTTTTATTTTAATTTTTTATAAAAAAATACTAGCTCTTGTTTGAGTCTACCATGGACATTATTTTTTTTTACCCATTACTACAAATTTAAGCTTTTATTTTATTTTATTTTTTATAAACTTTCTCAATCTAATGTAAAAAGACAAGAATCTTTGGACTTTCAGCTCATTCACCTTTGGCATACCAACTTTGACACGTTTTAATGCATTCGGTCAATTACATCTTTTATTTTCCCTATGCATCTCAGACTCAGTCAATTACTCGATTGCTTATAAAATTAACTTGTGAAGCAGTTAACACCTCTCCCACTATTTTTTAACATAAGTAAAATGTTCCTTGAGAATGTATCTCATACAACATTTATATGCACTCTTGAGAGAAAGAGAAGTAGTCAACCACTTTTGTTACAAAAACGATGTTCAAATGGTTTTAAACTAAAATTAAAAAAAAAATCGCGCGTGCGCGCGCACACATATATATATATATATATAAAAGAGATCCTTGATTTTGTGAAGTTGACTTCAAAGTAATGAAAATAAATTAAGTACTAGGAAGAGAAGTTGTAGAGTGTAACAGGATGTCAAAAGGCAAGAGGAAGTTCCATAGGACAAACTGAACATCTAAATTAAATACAGTAAGGCTCCCTTGCCTATATACAGTTTGCAACAATCTGAAGCTATGTTAGTAAGTATATTATAGCTGGCGCACTAAATTAAATAATTAATAATTTATAGAAATATGACACTAATTTTTTTAGAAAATGAGTCATTTTCTAAAAATAATTTATAAAAAAAAAAAAAAAAAAAGAACTATCCCCTTTTCATGTCTTTGGTAGCGACCTTGAAATAAGTTAAAAACAGCTATCGTGTGTTTGGAATGTACAATAAATTATTAGCATTCTTGTATAAAAACATATATAATATGTATTAATTACGAATGTAATCTATCTATATTCTTTATATATCTAACAGTTGAATCGTAGCATCAACTTATTCTCAACCCTCTCTCTTATTTTAACTCTTTTTCATTTTATTAATTTTCCAACTTTATTGTTACACTTTCTCAAAATTTTCCCTTTCCCTCTCCCTTAGAGTCTTAGACGTCGAATTATATTGAGTCAACCTTGGATATTTTACCAAAATAAAAAAAAATTTCATGCATCATACAAGATAAGACTAGTATTTTAAACTACCAATCCAAATTACCAATCCACACAAGTTTTCTGTTGGTTAAAGCAAGGAGGAGAACAATATTTAAAATAATAGTAGTTTTTGTTTTAAAGTAAAATATTGGGAAGGCTGAGATATGTTCTTTTAAGCACCTTGAAGACAAAGAACTTATTGATGGGAATGATAGGGAGAGGGAATAGGAATAGAAACAATTTAGAAAGTCATAGATCATAATACGTACTGAAATAATTATAGTTATGAGAAAACAAAGTTTCAGTTTTATCAAACACTATATAAAGGTTTAAGTACATCTTGTGTTTGCATCCCAGCTTCAAGAGCAGGGACATTAATATTTTCTTGCATATGAGGTGAAGGTATGTCTTCTGGATCTCTCTTTGGTTTTACCCATCTACCATGAGCATTACAAACTAATCCCTTGTTGGCCAATTGGTACCAACAATGTGGGATCCTAAGCTCATCCACCAACATGTCACATGCCTTGTTCACTAAAGCAACATCTCTCCACGCATCTTCCCGAAATGTTGAGGTAGTACTAACAAACCCATCCACAAGATGAAGATATGTTTCAAGGCTATGGAACCCAGGCCAATTTAATCCACGTTTAAGGTAAGGTGATGAATGAACATCGAGTTTCAATTCGGCTCCAACATGGGCGTAAACCCATCCTAATGGCATCCAAGGTACTACGTCTTGCTTAATATCCACTCTAAAGGTTTTAACTCCCAATTGGTGAAGCTCATCTCTGAAAGCAATGTTGCCAACCCTTGGTGCACCAAAGGAAATCACACTAACGGGAAGGGTAGGAATAGTTGATGCAGCTTCATAAGCATTGAGGAGAGCCAATGCACCACCCAAGCTATGTCCAGTGATTGTGAGGCTAACTTCTTCACCTTTTTCCCTATACAATTCTACAAGCCTTGTCACTTCTCTTATGACTTGCTCTGAGGCACTAGATTTGTTGTACCTAGTAGAGTCATTCTTAGAAGTGTAAATACTAAGAAATCCATGTTCAACCTTAGCATCCCCGTGCCCATATGGCTCCAACTTGCTTTGCAGATCCTCATACCACTCCGTTGGTGCCACGGTGCCACGCCACGCCACCACAATATCTCTCCGCCCAATCCTACGTGTCTCCTCATCATCACTAACCGCCACATAGCCCATCCAATTGGAATCTTTGCTCCACGGGTCCGCCAATTTTGACCTCTCCAACCATTGAGGCATGTTTACATGTGACATGGCATAAATATACTTGCTGACTTTATAGCCATTTCTACTGAGGCCTAATGTTTCAAATAACTTGTGACGATTGTACCGGCAGCTTCCACAATACTCCGAGTGAGAATCGAAATCAAAAGCATCATATGTTGCTTGTGCAAATTCTCCATATTTGATTATTTCTCTTCGGAGCCAAGGATGAAGAGGATCCAAGAGATTGTCCCAATTTGAGGAAGCATGCATGTCACGCCAGTTTTGGGCTATAACCTCCTTAGGAGAAGTTGTAGGAGTAGAGAGTTTCTGTTCAGCATATAAGTTCCAATTGATTTGGTGAGTGTTAGTACGAGGAGGGGTTCCAAGATGGTGGAGGAGGTGTGAGAGTGACTCGGTTAGACTTGAAACCCGGTTAGATGTTTTTGTTTTGGGTTGATCAAGAACAACTTGTTGATGGGCAAGGCCATGGATTTTGGAGAGCTTGTTCATGATGATGGGTTGAGAGGTAGGAAGATGGTTATAGATCACTGTTGATAGTGCCATGATGAAGATTTTAGAGTTCAAATTGCAAAGTATAGATCACCTTTTGGAACTGGAAATGCTTGGAATTTGGTGGTTGAAGATTAAGTTTGATTGATGGAAAGTGCAGAGAGGCCATATATATATATAATTGAGAGAGTTGACTGAGCCCTAAGTAACTTGGTCTTTGAAGAAATTGTCACGCGGGGTCATGGACTATCAAATATCAGAATATTGACTTGTTATTAAAGACCTTGACGGGGTTGAAAAAAAGTAAAAGTTGGCATACGAGCTTTCACATGTGTGAATGCATTCAGTCAATTACATTTTTTATTTCCCTACGCAACTGATCAGTCAATTACTCTATTGTTTATAAAAATAACATGTGAAGTGGTTAACGCTTCTCTCACTATTTTTTTTCTTAAGAGAGTTTTAACATATGGAAAACTAAAATATTAATTAGTTTTTAATGTAAGCGAAGATTAAATTTCAAATTTCTTATTCAACCATAAAAAATCTAATTGAGCTAATTGGAACCCACCTCTCACTCTTTTTAGCATAAGTAAATGTTTATATTTCTTACGAAATGTAACTCATACAGCATTTATATGCACTCTTCAATAAAATAGTGAACCACTTTTGTTACAATAACGATGTTCAAATGGTTTTAAAAGAAAAAATGACTTATGTGAAGTTTACATCTTCGTTACTAACAAAAGTAATGAAAATAAATTAACTACTAGGAAGAGAAGATGTAGAGTGCACCAAGATGTCAAAAGGCAAGAGGAAATTCCTTTAGGACAACCTGAACATCTAAAACAACTACACCCTGACAATTCTGAAGCTCTTTTACCCTTCAAACTCAGCAAGGCTCCATTGCCTATATATACAGGTTGCAACAATATGAAGCTGTGTTACTTAGTAATTAAATATGTGATATTGTCCAAGCCATGTCTCACCTTATGACCCAATTCAAACTTTAAATTGGTACCTGATCATTAACTCAAAGATTAAAAAAGGTAAACTCAATCCAAGTGTGCCCTATTAAGCCTACAACTTAAAATTACAGCTTGTTTTTTCTTTGATTTTTCTTTCAAGCAAAACAGACATTCACTCTTTATACTCCGTCCGTGGTTCTTTTGGATTAGCAAACAAAACTGCCTCTTCATTTTGTGCTGTGCTAACAAATCCAGGAAAAGACTCAATTTCTGCCTCAGGAGCTCAAGAGTACCAAAAAGAGGCTTGGCATTGATGATCCAATCCTTCTCAAGCAGTCGTACTTTAGATTCAGCATCTTATCATGGAAAGCAGACACAACATTGTAGATTGAGGTCCTAAAAACATCAGCAATGGCATGTGCCTTTGAATGTAAAGGGCCAAGTCTCTTTTTATTCACTGCACCATCTATGCTTCCAGTGCTTGATGTTGCCCATTTAATTCCAAACTACTCACAGGATGAGATAGTTTCTCCATAACTATCTCCTATCAATAACTATCTTGAGGAACTTTTTATTTTATTTTATTTTGTATTATTATTATTTTTTATTGTTATGAGGATAGAGTTTGTATTTTGTACGTATGTGAGCTGCGCGTAAAGGTTTGAGTTTGAGCCATGGTTGATGGGTTAAAAAAGTCATTTGTCAAAAAAAGAAAAAAAAATGGTTATTGAGTTCAATTTAAATTAGGTAATTCTGTTGCTCATAACATTGTTAGACATGCTAGATGTATTGGTAGGTTTTCGGTGTAGATGGAAGATGTTCCTTCACACCTCAATGCTGTAATATTAGCTGATATAATCGTTTTTCCTTAATAAAATTGCAGTCTTCTTAAAAAAAAAAAATGAGGTCTTTCTTTTTATGGGCTTGGTGAATACACTAAGAAATGCATGAGTAATGGTTGATGGGGCTAATATTTAACAATTTATTTTCTCTTTTCGATTTTTTGTCTATTTTTTACATATATTACAAGAAAAGAGTCTACTAGCGAGGGTAAAATGTCCTCGCAAAAATTCAAATATCGTCGTAAAAGGCTATTAGCGAGGGCATATGGCCCTCGAAGGCCGTCGTATTTACTCTTGTTGCTAAAGGAGATTTTGTGACCATACCTTCGCAAATAGATAATTTGTGAGGGCAATCCACCATCGTTATTGAACAAATTTACTCTCACAAATATATTACCAAACGATAAGAAAAGTTGACGATTTATTTTTTGCGAGAGGAAGTAGTCGTTGTTAACAACTATTTGTGAGGATCTTCATACCCTTAAAATTAATTATTTGCAAATTCCTAATTGACGACATACTTTTTAGAGACAAATAGTGCCGTCACTAAAATTTATTTGTGATGGCTTTTGAACCCTCGCAATTAGTTAGAAATAATAGTGACAACGTTAAGCTGTCACTTAAAACGTTTTTGCCAGGGTTTAAATGGCGTCGCTATTCTATAAATTGCGAGGGACTTTGTCGTCACTATAAAGTTATTTATGACCAAATTTTTATGTCAATGATAATATTTTATATAATATTTTAAATATTTTATTATTTATTTTTTTAAAATTTTTTTTATATCATTTTTGTTTAACTATCCTGTTACAATAGTACAATGATTACTAAAAATTGATCCATCGAAACATAAAAATTCTTATAAGTTCAAACTTTAAAATATAGAATTTACAAATAAATCCTGAAATTAAACCATGACATAAAAATATTGTTTTAAACTTAAACAACTAGAATTATGACAAGATCTATATTAGTTTTCCTCTAAGTCACCGTCTAAGCTGCTTTCGACCTCCATGTTATTGTTTGAGTTGTCCTCTTTATCTCTGCTAGTATCATCCTTTAAAATAAAAATAAATAAATAAAAGGCATTAAGCCTGAGTTAAAATGAAACAATTAAAGTGAATTTGTATTTGTATCAATGCTTCAATAAATAAGCACACATATTACTATATCAAATATAATCATATAATATATCGTAAACAACAGTAATAACTTTTTTTTAAAAAATTTAACAATAATAATAACGTAATTTGTTTACTTAAACCACTATCAAAATTAAATATAAATTAAAATAATATAACAATTATGAAAAATGTAAACCACAAATAATGGTTAGAGAGAGTGCAAGAGAGATAGAGAGAATTTATGACATGTATTTCATTTATACTCACCCCCCATTCTCCATCCATCCATTTATCCACCATCTTTTTCCAAAAGGGTGTAGGAATGAAGGAATGACAATTCTTGTAACAATCTTCTTTCTTTGCGTACTTCTTAAAAATAGGATTTTTAATGTGAAACATCCAATCAGAATAGTGGTGTTTCACATATTCCACAAATGCCTTCTTCACTTTCTTGTCTGGTTGCTTATGCTTAAAATGTTGTGCTATAAAGCAAGCATATAGAGTTTCAAGCTTAGATCTTGGGTATTCAATAAAAGTCGTCCAAGCTCCATTCCGCTTTTGGTGAAAGAGAATTGTAATCTCTCAAGTAGCTTTTGGTGTGATGATTCTTCCTTTACTTTTACCTTCCCTTGCCATGTCTACCTTCTTGTTGATAAGCCCTTGCCACATTTACCTACTATTAGTCAGTATTAATATGATGAAAGTATAATATAAATATGTATATTTCCAATATGATTGTGTTAAAGACATGATCTACTAGTAAAAGATGATACTAGACCTCATCCCCAATCCAACGATACTTATTGCTACAATCAATACACAAATAATTGATTTTCAAATCTATATTTATTGAATATTTAAATGCATACTCAAGAAAATTTTCAACTCTATTAATATACTTTGTGCATGATCTAGTAGAATGGTGCATCCAAAATTTATCAACTAACATTTTATCCACTCCATATAAAGCATCATATTAATCATAACTAACAACAATAATGGTTGCTAAAACATATTTAATTATGCACTCTTAAAACTAACTAGCATAGTTAACATTGGGTCCTATAAACATAGACATCTTTTAGTATTTTCAAATTTTCTTTTACTATTTCATTTTTTTTTTTTTACTCTCCCATCTAGGTGAGCTTGACGGGATTGAGATGGTTGGCTTCATATTGTCACATCTTTTAATCTTACTTTTTTTTTCTTTTTTTCTTTTTTTTTTGAAATGAATAACTAATCATGCATAGGCTAATAAATAATAATTTAATAATATAAGAATTTCTCAAGAATTGCACCAACATTCATTCATACAGTAAAATTTCTACCACAAGTTAATGGACTAAGATTTTTAAAAAACAGTTTCAAATAAATTGAAAGATCTCTAAAAATTAGACAAATAAACATGGAATACAAATAAGACATATATTGAAATAAAATTAAACTTTACATTATTTTATTTTTACATTATACCATATAATTATCAATTTCATAACATTATATAAACTGTATATTTTTTTTTATTGATAAATAGCGGATAGAGAAATTAAATATGAGATTTCAACCGCATGATGATCTACCACAACATACTTTACTTCTAGATTTAAAATTTATTATATTTTCTCGTATAATAATAAACAAGGACAAGGATGATGATAAAAAATTTCCAAATGGGGTTTTAATTTTTATTGGAGTTGAAAAGTAAAATGAAAATGTAAAAAGTCTTTAATACTCACCTGGGAAATCAAAAAAGTTGTTTCTTTGAACTTGTCAGGCTCAAAGAAACAACTGAACCACCATTTAGATACTAGTAATGGTCAAATAGCCGGTCTTGGGCTTACAAGAGCATATATTGATATATGAGAATAATTAACGAGTGACAAGCAAAAAATCCATAACAATTTTACAAGCACTAATACCCAAACAAATACCCGATACCCAATCTTCAAAAACTTCCTAAACAGCTACAAATTTGCACTCAAAACACCACCCCCCCCCCCCCCCCCCCCCCCCCCCCCCCCCCCAAGAAAAAAAAAAGTGACATTACACAAACAAGAGAGAAATTTGAGTAGGCAAGGGGAAGAAACTTAAAGCAAAAATTCAGCAACAAGAGCCATAGAGTAAGAAAGAGACAGAAAGGTAAAAGAAACAAAATCAGAGAGAAAAGTTAACATACTTGTGGCTGTGGGTGAGAAGCTAACGTACGGTGAGTGACCAGCAGGAGTGGGGTGATGGTTGTGGTTATCGGAGGTGGGTGTGGGTCGCAGGAGATGGGATTGGGGTTGAAAATTGGTAAATACGAAAATAGGAATAGGAGATTCGTGCTGAGTGTTTTTGGTTTTGGGGATAAGGATCATGCCAGCGTTTTCAGGAGTCACATATTTTTTGGAGGCAGAAATTGGGATAGTGGCGGGAGTCCTCTAAAAGTAAATTTTTTTTTTTTTTTAAAATTTAATTATTGGATAAACCTTCTAGTTTCAGCCAATAGATAAATAGTTAAATACTAGTATTAAATAGTAAAAAAAAAAAAAATTGCAAAGCTTTTTAGATAATCAATAAAACATAGTAACATAAAAAGTAATAATAATAGTAAGAGACAGGGTTTTCACTTTCACGCCACTTTACAATCAGTAAAACATAAAATTTCAATTAATCAATATCCTAATATAGTTAATTTTTTTTTAAAAGTCATTGTAGATGATCATTATCACAAGTACGGTTCAACTAAGGTTCCCTAAATTTTTCCGAAGTTTTGTACTTTTATTCTGATGTTGTTTTAATATACACTATACACAGTAGCATTAACATGTTATGTTATATATATTTTTTTAGCAAAGATAATTTATAAGTTTAAAGTTTAAACTATAATAATTTTTATGGATCATGTCTATGCAACACATAGATTAATTAATAAAATAAAAAAGAAATAAATTAGATACAATTCACACATTTGAATAGTTGGCCAAAAAATAGACAATTAAAAATAGGGATAATTACAATAAATCTACCTATTGTTAGACTCGTTTTCACTTTGTCTACCCGATGTTCAATCATTTACACTTTGCCCACTTAAGGTGCTTTCCGTTAGAGATCTGTTACCCACCTCTCCTTTTGCTGTTAGAAAAACACATTTTTAGGGAAAACCAAACATAACAAAGATAACAAAAAGTTAGGGTTTTTTATTGCTTAAGAACTTCTTTGAGAACAAAACACAGGAATAGCACATAGATTAAAGGCTCAATGAAATCACTTTTAATCTATATCAATATCAACAATCTCATAACAACTCAAAATTGTGAACCAATTTTTACAAGAAGACCAACAATCTCAAAACAACCAGCAACGTTATTAACAAAAAAGAGTGAGATAGAGATAAGCAATCAATAACCAAAGAATGAGGTAATGAGAAATCTAGCCGTGGGTTTGAATTTGGGTAGATCAGCCATGGGTTTGGTGGTGTGGTGGCGACCCTAGGTGCTGCTTGTGCCTTTCCTAATTCTCAGTCCTTTTCTACACAACCAAACACCACCAATTAAGGAAAGGAAAGGAACCTTCCAACTTCAAACTCACCCCTAATTCCAACTTCAAACCCACACTAAATCCCAGCCACAGTAGCAAAACACCTGAATAAGCAACCTGACAAAACCAAATCCGACGACCCCACAACTTGGTGAATCCGATGGCTCTCCTTACAGCTCCTCAACCGAGATCATGATCGTGATCAGCACTAAGAAAGCTAAAAATTCAAGCCAAAAGAAACAGAGAAGTGAAAAAAAAAACAAAGACGGATTTATATATTGATTCCTTCAACTTTCTCTAGAAACTAACAGAAAAAAAATAATGAAGGAAAAGTGAAGTGTATAGGCAAATAGGTGATTAGTGAAGAAGAGGAAGAGTGCGGCATTGCGATTGGTGGATCTTCTTCGGCTTCGTGTTGTGAGCCAATGCAACGTGTGAAGAAGAGTGTGAGATCGCTACTGAGAGAGAAGCCATGGCTACACCGCCGAAGCTTAGAGAGAGAGAGAGAGAGAGAGAGAGAGAGTTAAGTTTTGTTTGGCAGCTTTGTGAAATATTTGGCAGCCTTTGATAAAAAGGAGATTGCTTTTTAGGCAAAGAAACAGCTCAGAGCATAGATTCAAACCAATACATGTTTGAATAACCTATTGAACAAGAGAATAACAATGCTGTTGATTTGTGTTTTGTTCTCATACAAGTTTTTAAGCAATAAAAAACCCTAACTTTTTGATCTTTGTTTCTTAAAAATGTGATTTTCTAACGGCAAAGGGAGAGGTGGGTAACAGATCTCTAACAGAAGGCACCTCAGGTGGGCAAAGTGTAAATGATTGAACCATGGATAGGCAAAGTGAAAACAGGTCTAACCACAAGTAGGTTTGCTGTAATTATCCCTTAAAAATATTAATTATCTTAAGTCACATATTAAAAGAAAAATACGTAATCACCACAGTGAGCTAAGAACAATATGCAATCCCCACAATGAGCTAAATCATATACAATAAATTAAAATTTTTAAATTTAAGGGCTCTTGGCATTTGATTTGGGGAGAACTCATTTCATAATAGGTCTACTATTAAACCTCACTGGCTAATGAAATCATGAAGGAGGTCTCTTTTTGTCTAATTTCTTAGTTCAATCCTCATTAATCGACGAATCACATCATTCACTACAGAATGATGGCATCTTAATGATGGCTAAGAGTCTTTCCAAAATGTGACTGCAACTTGGAAAATATTGGGATTTTCATTCCATCTTAACGTCACTCTTGACTGTCACATGTTTTTCAAAATGGTTTTCAAACTACAACAATTTTTTCCTTTAAAATCAAAACCATGAATATCTTTACATATGTATCGTTCTTGGTGCAACATGTATCATTATTTGGATGTTCCATGAGTAGTTTGCTCATTTTGTAGTTTTGATAGCATTTTGGTCAATTGGAGGTTTTGATTTTCAAAATTTTCATTTTAAAGGCAAGTTGCTAGTAGGCATTTGTTTGGATCACACAAAGGAGTGACAAGGGGTTAGCTTAACGTACTTTCTTTTAAGTTATGTTTTAAACCTTGTTTTTCACCAAAAGTCTTGATTTTTAAAAATTCTCTTTTAAAGGCAAGATAATAGTAGACATACCCTTGGATCACACATGGGAGTGACATGGAACTTTGGCCCAAAGTACCTCCTTTAAATCATGTATTAAATCTATTCTTTAACCAATCTCTTTTTAAATCCAAGATATGAGTAAGCATCCCCTTGGATCACAAATGGTTGTGATAGGGAGAGTTAACCCAAACTAATTCCTTTAAAAAAAGACATGTCAATTAAGGAAATGACATAGAATATGATTTCAAATAGAATATAATTGAGGGAAAAAAATACATATGGTCAACTTTGACTAAGCTTTTTTTTTTTTTTTTTTTTTTTAAACTGTAAGGTTGAATTTAATTAACCATCTTGTTGGCTTTATTCCGTGCCAAATTTACTTGTATGTTAGCATTTAGTAACCCTATATTTAGGTGGGATTCTTGTAAGGGTAGTGTGTGAGAAGATGTGAAGAAATGCTCAAGATTGTGCAGGGATGCAGAGTTTCGCGGCTAGGACTCGCAGGTGACTCGCGACTGGGAGCCGCCAACTGCAGGCACGTGAGAAGCACACGGGGGAGGTGAAGGGTCATGCCAGCTATCACATTACAGGAAAAAAGTCCTAGGCTGGCCAGACCATTAACTCGCAGCTGGAACTCGCGTAGAGAGCTTATACCCACCAAATGTAGAGAGCTTCCAGAGAGAATTTTGTAAGAGAAACCCTAGAGAAAAAAAAGATTGATTCATCCACAATCTTTACCTTAGAGACTCTTCAAATTCCTCTACTCTCTTCCTCTCCATTGTTAAATCCTTGAGAGGTCGTTAGTCAAATCATTTTCTCACCATACACATATGCGCAAGAAGGTTTATTTGGTGCTTTGGGAAGCAGTTAGGAAGGAATCAATATCCATTGGTTGATGCTATGGTTGATAGCGGAATCCGGTAAGCTAAAGAAGAAATAGGATCGGCGCAACCTCTCGTTTGAGCAAGAAGCTTGGAGGGCTTAGGTATATTGGGTAGATTAGGCTTGGAGGGTCTTCTGCTGTTCATGTATCCCAACTACATTCTTTAGTGGATTATTTACCACTTGGAGGGCGGCGGAGAGGTTTTACGCCGAGGGTTTTGGTTTCCTCTTCGATAACATATTGTGTGTTGTCTGTGTGTTTGCATCTTCCTTCCCTTTATCTTTGCCTTATATTTACTGCTGTGGATGTGTTTATATTTGGTTTAGATTATTTATCAATTCTGTGTTTGGCTTATGTTCATATTCCGCACATTAATTGTTTGATAATAAGCTTGAATTGATAATTTATAATTTGGGGTCTAAACATTCAAGGGTGTTTCATACCCATATTGAACATTCAATTGGTATCAGAGCGGGTACACTTGTTGTGATTTAAATACCTAAGTGTGATCCCTGACCCCCTTTGAGATGGATAGGTCTCAATCTCTTAATGTACCACCGTTCTTTTATGGTAATAATTATGCATTTTGGAAAGCCCGTATGAGGGCCTTTTTTTGTTTTATTGATGATGCTGTGTGGGATGTAGTTGAAGTAGGTTGGAGTCGTTGGACAAGACCGGAGGCTGCCAAATCCACTTAGGATAAGGCTGCTCTCGCGGCGGCTAATGCAAATAGCAAAGCTTTGAATGCTATTTTCTGTGGTGTTTCTCCAGAAGAATTTCATAGGATTTTACATATCACCATTGCTAAGGAAGCATGGGAAATTCTGGAAACAACTTATGAAGGGACTAAGAAAGTGAAGGACACCAAATTTCAGATGTTGACCACTCGCTTTGAGGAGCTAAAGATGAGTGATGATGAGTCTTTTGATTCATTTTACAGTAAATTGAATGAAGTGGTTGTTGGGAAATTTAATTTGGGGGAAAAGATGGAGGACTCGAAAATAGTAAGGAAGATTCTTCAGTCACTACTAGAGAGTTTCCGAGCCAAACTTATAGCCATTGAAGAGAGCAAAGATCTTGACGACATTAAAGTTCAAGAGCTGGTTGGTTCCCTGCAGACATATGAATTGTCCTTGCCCACACAGAAGAAGAGTAAATCACTTGCTCTTAAGACAATTGATGAGAGAGTAGTGTCTCATGACTCTTCGAAAGAGGATGCAGTAGACAAAGATGTGGCGTACCTTGTAAAGAACTTTCGGAAATTCTTAAAGCTCAAAAACAGTGGGAAATCTGGTGATAAAGGAAAATTTCAGAGTTCCAGAAAAGAGAATAAAGAGTTCAGAAGAAAAGAGGGTAGAAATTCCCAATATTCACAAGGAATTACATGCTTCGAATGTAATGGACATGGGCACTTTAAAAAGGAATGTCCCAATTATTTGAAGTCGAAGGGAAAGGCCTATGCCACTACTTTAAGTGATTCGAACTCATCAAATTCTGACTCTAAGGACAACTATGACGGAGAAGGAAACTACTCCTTATTTATAGCTATTAAGCATATTGAGTCCTCGGAGAACCTGAATCAACTTGTACAAGAACTTAGAGAACACAGCGATGATGAATCCTTAGGGATTGTTAAGGAATCAGATGCTGAAGATGATACAAATACAGCTAGTCTTCAAGAGAATTACACCGTACTTCTTAAGAGATCGAGAGAGTATACAAAAGTGGCAAAGGCGGTTGTGAAGAAGATGAAGAAAGCTGAGGAGGACTATAAAAGTCTCCTGGCCAGATATAAGGAGGCAAAGTGTGAGATCGAGACACTAAATGGTGAGCTATCTGAAGCTTATACTAAGGTAAGATTTCTTGAGCAAGAGGTGGTACAAGCACACGTCAAGATAGAAAGGGTCTCCTCCAAGAAGCTGGAAGATGTTATTTCATTTCAAAAATACTTCTTAGATAAGTCCGGGTTAGGTTATACCGGAGGGAGTAGCTCATCTGCCAATGTCACCAAAGAAGTGAAATTTGTAAAGGCCAAAGAGACGGTTGTAGAAAAGCCTATTCCTAAGAAAGTTAAGGCTGAACAGAAAAAGAAGGTGGCTGATCAACGGGTGTTTAATAAGTCCCATAATCAATCAGAAGCCAGAATTGAAGCTAGAGGAAAATCTCTTCCAAGACCACAACGGGGCCCCAAAACAAATTATGTTTGTCACTATTGCGAATTGCAAGGACATACCAAACCCAACTGCTAGAAGTTAAGAGCATTGAACAATACAAGTGCTCCTCCGTCACAAGGAAGAAGAAATGACAAGAAGTCTTGGGGAGGTGAACAACCACGAAGTCAGAACAATGATTCCAGAATGATAGACGTAATGAAGATGATCGGTGCCTTCACCAATTGCCTAGAATGCTTCACACGAAGGTTTGAAAGTCCTAACTCTCGTACCCAATCCGTCAAGGATATCACCCCAAATGCACGTGACGTGTGGGTGAGGAAGGATATTCATGCATAAGCATTACAACATGTCCATGCATTAATACTTCTCATATTTTGTGTATATGCTTGGTTGTTTGCTTCTTACAAGTTTAAGTTGAAATTTTTTTTTTATGAGTTTTGTTTAAAATGTCTTTTACATTGCTGTTTTGTTTTGATCAACCTTTATTTTTTCTTATGTTAAAAATCCAAAAACACATAAAAAGTAGAAAATCCAAAAAGTTTGATTGACTTTGTTGAGTTTTTGTCTCAAAGCATGTTTTGCCTTATACCTTTGTACTAATGGCTTTGTGCATCTATGAGCTTAGCTTGTTTCCTATGCACTCATATTATTGTGGGAGAAATTTTGAAATCTGTGTGACTATTGTAAATAGATCTTCAACCTTGTCATAAATGATTAGTGAATGGTTTTGTTGATCTTGAGACATGCATAGACTCGTGCCTATATATCTTCCAACTCTTTATTTATTTATTTATTTTATTTAAAAAGAGCTCTCTAAATGTAAATCTCCAAATAAAAAGAGATATAGAACTGCAAAAAGCCTGTCGCACATACTAGTATTCGACTAGGAAAAAGGGAAAGTGACCAAAATAAAATGTATGATGCCCAAAAAGCCAAAGGCTAATTCATCAATTGAAATATCAAAAATTTCAGGCATCAATCTTACAATGAAATGTTATGATTCAAAAAGTGCAAATGATATGATATATATGGAGCCAAATGAAAAGCTTCAAAGAATTGTAATCAAGTTTTTGTGGGAGGTCATATATGCATGTTTCTATAATTGAGATAGGTCACATTATCTAGTGCTAGTTATGTATACCTTGATTGAATTGATCATTGAAACTTCACATTGGACTAAGGACTATCTCATGTATGATATCCACACACAACACACAAGTCTATGTTCAATGAATGCCATATTCATTTGTATGATTGTACTTGATTAAATGTGTTTTCACATACTCAATCTTTGTTTGATCAAACACAAAAAGATTTTTGAGTGTTTTAGCTGTTTTTGGAAAGTACTTTATTTTTACAAAAATGTCAAAATTTCAAAAACATTTTTGCCCTGTTTTGGCGACTCAGTCGCGGGTCATTTCAGTCACATGCCCCAGTCGCATGATCGTGGGTCAGTCTTGGCGACTTGTTCGCAGGTAGAAGGTCCAGTCACGAAGGTACACAGAAATTTTCGCGGCTCAGCTCGCGACTCCCTCGTGGGTAGACCTTCCAGTCGCGAAAAACACTTAGAAAATTTTTCAAAAAGTTTAGTTTCAAAGTGTTTCGCGGCTTACCCTGGCGACTTACTGGCAACTTACTCCAGTCGCGAAAAATGCGTATTTTGCGTTTTAAAGTCAGTTTTCAAAACTTTTCAGTTTTTCCCTCGAAAATTAGTTACTGTTCATTGTCTTCACCATTTCACTCTCTGAAACTCACCGCGTCTATCTTTGAAAACCCTCAATTTTTGCACCATTTTCTCTTCAATCTTCAAGAAAAAGGTATGGGTTTTCTCTCCCTTACTTCAGATTTCATGTTTTTGATGTTATGTTCTTGAATCTGTGAATTGTGATCTTGGTTTGAGATTTGAGGGTTTCAAATATGGGTTTGATCAAAATGTTGGGTTTGGTTGATTGAGGTTGGTTGTTTTTGTTACTAAATATATCTGCTATCATGATTGAGTATCATTGGTCTAGTATTGGTTCTAAACCCTGCTGTTTGATTGATTTCATATCTGGTGGTTATATGGGTTTTCGTTTTTGTTTGTATATAAGTTTGGATTTTTTTCTGTATGGTTGAGTTTTTGATTTGTGTGGCTAGTATTGCTTTGATTCTATGTCACCATGTTATGAGTGGGCTGCTACCTTGGGATTTAACTTGCAAATTCCATATTCATTCAGACATGTCCTATTGGCATATGCTCTGTTTGTCCAACTGTGGTCTTCACTATCCTTATTTGTCTTATTTAAACAAAATGAACTTGTTTGTTTTTGATGATGTTCCAATTTGATATATCCATCTTTGGTTGTCAACTGTGCTTGATCTGTATCATGTCTTGGCACTCTTTCACTCTATTTGTAACTAACTTGTTACTAATATGTGTGCATTTCCACATATTGTGTTTTGTTCTTGTTGTGGCCTTTTATGTGTGTTTACAGATGGCTCCCGCACCTCTAAAGAAGAAAACTCCTGCTAAAAAGGCTAACAAGAGATTGAAAATGGACCCTAAATTAGTTAGATCAGCTCAACACTTTGAGAGATATAGAGATTCCTTCATGAAGGGAACCATCATTCAGGAAAGATTCGTGGACTTAAGGGATCTGAAGGACACTTTTATTCCAGACTGCTTTGAGGGAAAAAGCTAGGATAAGCTATTAAGTGATTTACCTGCAGTATGTGAGCCACTGATAAGAGAATTCTACTTTAATGTCAAGATTAGAGAAGATGAGCTTGACTATTGGGTAAGAGGACATGAGTTTACCTTGGATGCCAATTATATTGATAAGGTTTTTGGTCTTGAGGGATTAGAGGAGTATGAGTTCGTCAATTACAGAGACAGGATGTTGTCTTTAGACACTGTTCAGGCTCGGATTGGTGGAGTTAAAGAAGGGAGATGTCTCAACACCAATGCCTTTCCTATTGATATGAGGTGTCTGACCACCATCATGATATTCAATCTATGTCCTATAAGAAAGATGACTACTCTTACTAATGCCAAAGCTATCTTCCTCATGAAGCTTAAGGAGAAAACCTTCATTAACATCAGCTTCCATATATTTGACACAATAATGGATGAAACAAGAACAACCACACGAGCAAAACTAGTTTTTCCTAGCCTTATCATGAGGATTTTCAGAGAAAAAGGGGTTCCAATTCCTCAAGATATTAGTTTAATGCCTACACCTTCAGCCATTAACAAGTAAACCATCACAAGGATTCAAGCACGTCTTTCGGGTGATGAAGATGAGAAAGGGGCAGATCAAGATGAAGGTGATCCCATGGAGACTGAAGCTGAGGCTGCAGGACAAACTTCCACACCAAGAAGCAGAGCCAAGAGGAGCAGGGCTTCTACTTCCTCAACTGTACCTCTTGATGCTTTCCAGATCATCCTGGAGAGACTTGATGGACTCAAAGAGGTTCAAAACCAACATACTGAAAGGATGACGGCAATGCAAGATTAGCTTGATGTACTCTCAGCAAAATTTGACAGCATCTACACCAACAACGAGCAATGACCCTTTGGCCATTCCGGTCAAAAAGGGGGAGAATTTTTGGGCAGCACTTAAGGGGGAGTGCTTATTTGAGGGGGAGATTGTTTAATCTTTAATCATATGTTGTTTTATTTACAGAATTGATACTACGCTTTGGGTAACTGTTGTTTTAGTTTGATACACTATGGTTTAGTCTTTGCTTGGCTTAAACTCATAACTCTTGGATGGTTTCTATATATTATGATGTTTATTCAGTTAGTTGTTTTTGTTATGGTTAATTTGTACCCATGTTTCTTCTGTAAGCTTTTAAAGGTTTGTTTCATGCATTTGTAGGCTTTTATGGTTTGTACAATGCTGGTGTAGCCTTTATGCTTTGTGGCTTATGTACTTGTTAATGTTATGCATTTTCTTAAGTACATCACTCTTGTGCCCTTGTAGGATTGTTCCTAGATGCATGTACGTTTGTATGCATTGGTTGAGTGTTGGACATGCAAATGATACTTTGCATATAAGCTTATTAGCTTGCATGTCCGGATGTTCATTCTTTGTGTGAATGAGCATTATGATCACTATTGTATAGTGATTACCTGTTTTGGTCAAGCCATGGTCTATTACTTTATTCCATTTTTGCTTGATTGCATTATGCTTACTCCATATGCATTTCAAGTTTTCTGCATACAATGATATTATTGTGTTGTTGTGTTTCAGGAGATACTTGTTCATATGTTTCAAGAGCTTTTCAAAATCTAGAGTTAGGTGTGAGTGAGTTTTGATCAACTGTTCCCAACTCATACTTTAAGTTTAGAGTCTGTTATAGGGTTTTGTCACGGAATAGCCAAAGGGGGAGATTGTAAGGTTGAATTTAATCAACCATCTTGTTGGCTTTATTCCGTGCCAAATTTGCTTGTATGTTAGCATTTAGTAACCCTATATTTAGGTGGGATTCTTGTAAAGGTAGTGTGTGAGAAGATGTGAAGAAATGCTCAAGATTGTGCAAGGATGCAGAGTTTCGTGGCTAGGACTTGCGGGTGACTCGTGACTGAGAGCCACCAACTGTAGGCACGTGAGAAGCACACGGGGGAGGTGAAGGGTCACGCCAGCTATCGCACTACAGGACAAAAGTCCCAGGCTGACCAGACCGTTAACTCGCAGCTGGAACTCGCAACTCAGACCAGTCGTGAGGCCAAGCCGCCAAACCACCCTGTTTGGGAAAAACTGACTCTTCACATTCTTTTCTCACCCTACTATATATAGACCCTTATACCCACCAAATGTAGAGAGCTTCCAGAGAGAATTTTGTGAGAGAAACCCTAGAGAAAAATAAGATTGATTCATTCACAATCTTTACCTTAGAGACTCTTCAAATTCCTCTACTCTCTTCCTCTCTATTGTTAAATCCTTGAAAGGTCTTTAACCAAATCCTTTTCTCACCATACATATATCCGTGAGAAGGTTTATTTGGTACTTTGGGAAGCAATTAGGAAGGAACCAATATCTATTGGTTAATGCTATGGTTGATAGCGGAATCCAGTAAGCTAAAGAAAAAATAGGTTCGGCACAACCTTGTTGGAGTAAGAAGCTTGGAGGGCTTAGGTACGTTGGGTAGATTAGGCTTGGAGGGTCTTCTGCTATTCATGTATCTCAACTACATTCTTTAGTGGATTATTTATCACTTAGAGGGCGGCGGAGAGGTTTTATGCCGAGGGCTTCGGTTTCCTCTTCGATAACACATCGTGTGTTGTCCATGTGTTTGCATCTTCCTTCCTTTTATCTTTGCCTTATATTTACTGCTGTGGATGTGTTTATATTTGGCTTAGATTATTTATCAATTCTGTGTTTGGCTTATGTTCATATTCCGCACATTAATTGTTTGATAATAAGCTTGAATTGATAATTTATAATTTGGGGTCTAAACGTTCAAGGGTGTTTCATACCCATATTGAACATTCAAAAACCAAAAAGAAAAACACACACAGACAAGAGAGAAAGAAAGGGGTTCTAACACAAAAGTGTTGAGAATCCATAGTTGGCTTAAAATCATATCGGACTGAGGCTTTTGTCGTTGTATAGATATTTGGGTCATTTTGAAGGTTCCAATGAGACTTTTTGGAATTTTATGTGTATCTTTGTTATTTTAATGGTTGTTGGGATATTTCAATCTTTTTGAACTTTTCAATGTATTTTGCATGTTTTGGGGAGTATTTTGGAAATTTTTGAGGTTTTGAGGATATTTTGATCATATTAGGCATATCAAAGGTATTTGAATCATTTTAGTCATTCGTGTAGTATTGTGGTTATTTTGAAGGGTTAGTGTTATTGAGTAAAGTCAATTATTTAAAAGTTATTGAATGGTAAACCATTTAAGGTCCACTTCAAATAGGTAATCAAATAGTGAATATCATTAAACCAGTTTATCAAAAGATAAAACATAAGTACAATACATTAGGTGCACTATATTAGGTTCTCCAATTGAATTCAAATGTTTGGCTGCATTGAATTTAATTATCATTGGAAAAGACAAGACTTTTTTTTTTTTTTTGGTTAATGCCCCAAGGTTTTGAATTCAATTTAAAAAAAAAAAAAAAAAAAAAAAAAAAAAAAAAAAAAAAACCTAAAGCAGTACACCTAAAAGACTGTACCTAAAATTTACCCTTTATTACATGGGCAAATTATTACTAGATATAAATTTATCTTGAATCTTTTGTAGAAAAATTTTTTCAACTAGTCTATTATATTTATTAGAAAAAACATATTACTAGAAATGTAGTAATCATTTAGTTCTATTTCGGTCTAATTTAACAAAATATTTCATTCTAGTCACTAAACCAATACATTTAATCCCCTTTGTTCCACTTTGACTCAAATTCCAATAGATTTTGGTTGCTTTAGCTATTTTTAATCAATTCGGTAGGTATGCATTTGAAATATTATTTTTGTTTAAGTTATATCTTCACATTTAATAATTTTACTTATTAATTTTTTAAAAACAAGATAAAATAAAAACTACAATGGATAAATGTCTGGTAAATGTGTTATGAGAAGCATTAATTTATAATTTGATATTCTAATGATTAATTCGAAAGGCTAATCTTGGTCATTAAAATGATTTATTATTAGTGGGTGTATATTTTTAACCATCACAAATAATACACTTTTTGTGAGGAAATTTTGTTGTCCCTAGCAAAAGTATGGAGGGAAAAGTTTCCCTCCAAAAGTTTTGATATTTAATGATTATTTGTGAAGGCCAATCTTAGTCCTCACAAATAATTATTATTAGTGAGGGCATTTTATTAACCCTCACAAATAATATCATTTTCATGAGGGATTTTCATTGCCCCTCGCAAATAATTTGACGAAAACTTTTATCTCCAAAAAAAGTTTATATTTTAATGATTATTTGCAAAGGCCAATCTTGGTCCTCGCAAATAATATAGTATTAGTGAGGGCATATTTTTAACCCACACAAAAAATAAACTTTCTACAAGGGATTTTTATTGTCCCTCGGAAATAATTTGGTGGGAACATTTCCCTCCAAAATTTTTGACATTTTAATGATTATTTGTGAAGGTCGATCTTGACCCTTGCAAATAATTTAGTATTAGTGACGGTATATTTTTAACCATCACAAATAATACACTTTTTGCGAGAGAATTTTAATTGTCCCTTGCAAATATTATGGAGGGAAAATTTCCCTCCAAAATATTAACATTTGTGTCGGCTACAACACATAATTGCGACAACTTTTTTTGTTGGTCACAAATGTTTCACATTTTACTAAGTATTTGCGAGGGCTTTATTTTTTCATCAAAAATAGGATTTTTTGAGAGGGCTTTTTAGGTCTGTCAAAAATTCTTGGTCGCTAAAAGGCATTTTTCTTGTAGTATATATTTGTCATCTTGAGCATCATAGTTTAGAATTAGTCTCATTCGCCAAATTTCCCATCATTTCTCATCTACCAAACAAGCTATAAGAATTTGGATGGTTCATAGTTCTTCTGTTTGGTTTCATTTTCATTACAGTGAATGCCTATTTCTTAGAAACTATTGTCCTTATGGGGTCAGGAATCACCCTATGGGGTGTTTACCTTATGGGGAGTAAGTATCTTGTATTCGTTGTCACGTGCAAATGTGGCATTGATGCTTGACAACCTTTACATCATATAAGGAATGTTGATGACTAAATCTTAATTTGAAGTCTCAATGAAGTATCTGCTATTTAGGACCTATAACAAGGTGAAGAAAACACAAAATAATGTTTACAAGCATGGTTTTCAAACTCGGACCACTAAATGAACCATAAAAAAGAGAGATTCAAGGTTTTTGAGATCTAACCGTGGTCGGACTATAATTAAATCATAATTAATTTAATAATTATTTAAAATATATATATATATATATATATATATATATATATTAAATTAATACAAATATAAAAATTAACTAAAATAGTCCAATTAAATATAAGGTCTATCTTTCAAATGTATTTTTCTTATCATAAAATCTATAGCATAAATATCAAACACACCAAAAGTGATCACTTTTAGTGTTTTTTTTTTTTTTTTTTCCTTGTACTTAAAAAAAAAAAAAAAAACCATTAGCAATGAATTCTCATTGGGTAGAGTAAAAGAGACCATAATTTCGTTGTAAAAGTCTCTTAATCATTGACAGGTAAACTTCTCAATTTATACTTGATCGATTCACATATAACTACATTGATCAATTAAAACCAAAGCAAGCTTCTCTTAGGAAAAAAAAGGTGCAAAACGATAATATTGGTTCCTAAAGTTTACCTACTGGGTGATTTTAGACCCTAAAATTCAAGTGAGTGCTATTGCATGAAGTTTCAACAAAGAGCATTAGTGATCCTTCCATTAATTTCTGCTAGTTTCTTTATCTATGAATCTAATGAAATAATGATGTGGCAATTTTTTTTAATGATATAACAATGTTTTATTATTAAAAATTACGCATCAACGTGAGTAAGGGTTTTGTTGAATATAATTTATTCATTTCTGCACACCAAGTGTCAAATTAAATTCATGACTTTGTTGTGAATAATATCAAGATTGTCAATTCACATTTTTGGTAGGGACCAGGTTGGGCTCCTTGAACTCAGCTACTCAAATTTATAACATCTCAACAATAAGTCCTATTTTTAATAAGGTTGTAGTTGACCAAATTAAATTTTCATTTGACCCATTTATCCTGATGCTATAAAATATACACAAAAACAAATGCAGAAAACTTTCTGAACATAAAGTTTTATTGAGTAGATTTGATAATAATTGAAACTACTATGTTCTTATTTTAATTAAATTGTCAACATTGAGGATGTGTTTTATGTTCTTGATGCCCGGAAGACAAGGTTACTTAGGTAGCTCTTATATTCATAAAGAAGTTATCACATGTGATTAATGATTGGTCACTTCATGAATGTCAGTTTCGAAGGGACCTCTACATAATAAAGAAATTCCTTAAATATAAATGCACAAAAAAGAAACTAAGATGTTTACGTCCATTGTGCGGATTTGTCACTTGTGTTTATTAACCTCTTTTTTTTTCTTTTTTCTTTTTTTGAGGGGATCTTGTGTTTATAACCCTAAATATAAAAACTTATTAGTCATTTCTCATATCAAAAAACAAGAAAATTGGTTTTTGAACCAAAATAATATAAATTGAAATAGAATTATTTATTGCTCGTTAAATTCTAAACAATTATAACTTTAAAAATTATCACCCTAGAATCTTAGACCTTAAATTATATTGAGTCCACCTTGGATATTTTTACCACCAAAAAAAAAAAAAAGCACGCATCACATATGGTAAGACTATTTTAAATTACCAATTTTCACAAGTTTTCAATAGTTTAAAGCAAGCAGGAGGATATTATTTAAAAAATTGGTAGTTGTTTTTAAAGTAAAATACCGGGAATGCTGAGATATGTTCTTAAGCATATCTCAGCATAGTTGTTTAGAAATAGGAATAGGAATAGAAATATGTACTGAAATAATTATAATTATGAGAAAACTATTACTTATTGACGGGAATGAGAGGGAGAGGGAATAGGAATAGAAATATGTACTGAAATAATTATAGTTATGAGAAAGCTATCCACGCATCACGCAAGACATCGTATAGTTGTTTAGAAAATTGTAGATCATAATATGTACTGAAATAATTATGGATATGAAAAAACAAAGTTTCAGTTTTATCAAACACTTAATAAAGGTTTAAGTACATCTTGTGTTTGCATCCCAGCTTCAAGAGCATGGACATTAATATTTTCTTGCATATGAGGTGAAGGTATGTCTTCTGGATCTCTCTTTGGTTTTACCCATCTACCATGAGCATTACAAACTAATCCCTTGTTGGCCAATTGGTACCAACAATGTGGAATCCTAAGCTCATCTACCAACATGTCACATGCCTTGTTCACTAAAGCAACATCTCTCCTAGCTTCTTCCCGAAATGTTGAGGAAGTACTAACAAACCCATCCACTAGATGAAGATATGTTTCAAGGCTATGGAACCCTGGCCAATTTAATCCACGTTTAAGGTAAGACGATGAATGAACATCAAGTTTCAATTCGGCTCCAACATGGGTGTAAACCCATCCTAATGTCCCGGTGATATAATCGAGTTTTTGTAAACTCTCGTTGAAAACAAGCCCTGGCATCCAAGGTACTACGTCTTGCTTAATTACTACTCTCAAGGTTTTTACTCCCAATTGATGAAGCTCATCTCTGAAAGCCATGTTTCCAACCCTTGGTGCACCAAAGGAAATCACACTAACGGGAAGGTTAGGAATAGTTGATGCAGCTTCATAAGCATTGAGGAGAGCCAATGCACCACCCAAGCTATGTCCAGTGATTGTGAGGCTAACTTCTTCACCTTTTTCCCTATACAATTCTACAAGCCTTGTCACTTCTTTCATGACTTGCTCTGAGGCACTAGATTTGTTGTACCTAGTAGAGTCTTTCTTAGAAGTGTAAATACTAAGAAATCCATGTTCAACCTTAGCATCCCCGTGCCCAGTTGGCTCCAACTTCCTTTGCAGATCCTCATACCACTCTGTTGGTGCCACGGTTCCACGCCACGCCACCACAATATCTCTCCGCCCAATCCTACGTGTCTCCTCGTCATCACTAACCGCCACGTAGCCCATCCAATTGGAATCTTTGCTCCACGTGTCCGCCAATTTTGACCTCTCCAACCATTGAGGCATGTTTACATGTGACATGGCATAAATATACTTGCTGACCTTATAGCCATTTCTACTGAGGCCTAATGTTTCAAATAACTTCTGACGATTGTACCGGCAGCTCCCACAATACTCTGAGTGAGAATCGAAATCAAAAGCATCATATGTTGCTTGTGCAAATTCTCCATATTTGATGATTTCTCTTCGAAGCCAAGGATGAAGAGGATCCAAGAGACTCTCCCAATTTGAGGAAGCATGCATGTCATGCCAGTTTTGGGCTATGACCTCCTTAGGAGAAGTTGAAGGAGTAGAGAGTTTCTCTTCACCATATAAGTTCCAATTGATTTGGTGAATATTAGTACGAGGAAGGGTTTCAGGATGGAGGTGGAGGAGGTGTGAGAGTGACTCGGTTAGACTTGAAACCCGGTTAGATGTTTTTGTTTGGGGTCGATCAAGAACAACTTGTTGATGGGCAAGGCCATGGATTTTGGGGAGCTTGTTCATGATTGGTTGAGAAGGAGTAGGAAGATGGTTATAGATCATTGTTGATAATGCCATGATGAAAATTAGAGTTCGAATTGCAAAGTATAGATCACCTTTTGAAACTGGAAATGCTTGGAATTTGGTGGTTGAAGATTAAAGTTTGATTGATGGAAAAGTGGAGAAGACATGTATATATTAGTTGAAAGAGTTGACTGAGTCCTAACTAACTTGGTCTTTAAAGAATTTTCCACACGGATTCAGAAACTATCAAATATTAGAATATTCACTTGTTATTAAAGACCTTGACGGAGTTTGGTTCAGGGTACTATTGAATAGAATTAATTGTGAAGCCATTCTTCTATAAATAAAAATAAAAATAAAAAATAAAAAAACTGTATTCCTTTAAATCGAAATGGAGCACTTAAATTTGAAGAATGAAACTACAACTCATTAAAAGCATTTATTATTGTTGTCATATTTTGGCGTAGAAGAATTATGCATCCTTATAGTGTCTGTTTAATATGTCGTTTTGAAATTGTACTTTTTTAAAATACAACTTTTTAAAATCTTACATATTATTTTTTAAATAATAATGTTCAAAAGCTTTTAAAAAAAAGTATAAGAAATGGACACAGTTATTATTTAGTGTTTAGTTAGAGTAATGTAGATAGAGTAATGCTAAAAAAATAAAAAAAATAAAAAATAAAAAGATTTACAATATTTTTTACAAGAGTTGACAAGTCTCACGGACTTTCTCAATCTAATGTAAAACAAAAGTAGACTAGCATCTTTGACTTTCAGCTACTACACCTTGGCCTACGGCATACCAACTTTCACTCGTGTGAATGCATTCAGTCAATAACTTCTTTTATTTCCCTACGCAACTCAGTCAATTACTCGATTGTATTAAAATAACTTTTGAACTGGTTAACGCCACTAATTTTAATCATAAGAAAAGTAAAATGTTCATATCTCTTGAGAATGTATCTCATACAGCATGTATATGCACTCTTGAACCACTTTTGTTGCAATAACAATGTTTAAATGGTTTTAAAACTTAAAAAAAAAAAAAAAAACAAATGATATATATGTATATGTATATGTATAAGTTACACTTAATGTAACTTTAAGTAATATTACATTATTTAATATTTTTTTAATTAGATGCAACTTTTAACAAATCGGCCGTTAGATTACATTATTTTTATATATTTTCAATGCTTACAAAATTTCAAAGTAATTAAAGATTGATGCATGGTTTTCAGACCCAAACCGTTTAACAAACCGAAAAAAGAAGAGGTTCAAGGTTTTTAAATTTGGACCGAGGTTCAACCGATATCAAACCATGATGATGTTGTAATTAATTTAATAATACTAAAATAAAAATAAAGCTATTAAAATGGAAAACATTAACAAATTTTTACTAAAAATATGTCTAAAAAAATTAAACAAATTTCAAATGAATTTTCACCGTTTTTATAATGTTAACAAAAAATAATAAAGCATAAAAAAAAGTGTAAAAAAATTGTGTTTAGTAATCTTTCAAATAAAAAATTTTATTTAAAATAAAATCATTTTCAACATAAATAAATATATTTTATATTCACATGTAAAAAGCATAGTTCTTGAACCTCTAATTAAATTATCAAAGAATAATAGATTGAGGGGGTAGTATAAAAAATTGGAAAACTATAATCTAAATTGTAAATAAATAAAATATTGAATCCAAGAATGACACTACAAAGGAGCATAGCCTATTGGTTATTGTATCAGCATTAGATGTATTGAACTCATGTTCCATCCCTCGCCTAATCCTATTTTGATAATTTTTATATTTAAATGTCAAAACATGATTGAACCATAACTCCCACTTAAAAAACCAAATTTCTACCTAGTTCAAGGTTACTCGAGTCAGACCGGCCAGTCTGGTCCGAGTCTAATAATCTTGTAGTTATATCATTAATCAATTGTTTAAATTCAAGTTTTCACATCGTGATAAGATTTTCATAATATTTGATAATTTTTATATTTAAATGTTAGAACATGATTGAACCATAACTCCCACTTAAAAAACCAAATTTATACCTAGTTCAAGGTTACTCGAGTCGGACCGGCCAGTTTGGTTCGAGTCTAACAACCTTGTAGTTATATCATCAATCAATTGTTTAAATTCAAGTTTTAACATCGTGATAAGATTTTCAAAATATGAATTCAGTAACAAGTTATTAGGTGGTCTAATATTACTTAGGGTTACACTATGATTAAATTTAACCCAACTGGAAGCAACACCTATTTGATAATTTTTATATTTGAAATGTCTGAACATGATTGAACCACAACTCCCACTTAAAAACCAGATTTCTACCCAGTTCAAGGTTACTCGGGTCGAACCATCCAGTCTAGTCTGGGTCTGACAACCTTGTAGTTATGTCATCAATCAATTGTTTAAATTCAAGTTTTAATATTGCGATAAGATTTTCAAAATAAGAATTTGTATACCATGCATCGCTTTGTCTATACTAACAAGAGATAAAACTTAATTTTTAACACAAATTATCCTAAAAAGTTATTGTAAAGACCAGATTTGAGTATCTAACCCAAAAAGTGGATGGACTTAGGCCTAAAAATCTCAAAACAATGAATTTATAGAGAATGGGTTGGAAAACTTGACTCAAATGAATCAGACAAACACTAAAATAGATTCAGATGACAAGGGAATGAAAAATAGACTAGTTTATATTGAAGGAAATCGTCCTCGACAAGGTCCGAGGAGATCTATTTGTATATATTTTTCACAGGTTTGATTACACAGTTAGCTCTTGATGCTACAGTGTTTTCTCTCTTTTTTCCTAATCTCATTGCCTCCTTCTTCTTTTATACTATCTTTCCTTTTCATCTTCACCTTCCACGTGCATGCCAGATGGTTGGTGTTGATACTTGTCTCATTAGCACCTCCCATAAGTCTTCATATAGTAATTGTAAGGCTGAAAATCACTGTTTAAGTATCACCTCCACATTAATGTAGCCAGAGAGTTAGCTACAGAGCATTTAATGCGGTGACAGCAGTTTTCTCCTAAGATATTTCAGGACTTCTCCCTATCTAACATCTCTACAACTCTTATCTGCACCAACGAGACTTCTTGGAATGTTACCCTAGACGACAGACAACCTCTTCGAACCTCGGCATTGGTCAGTCGATGATGCATTTATCCTCGGCCCACCCTCTTGAGCCATTGTGACCAAAACTAACCTCTATTTACTAACACAGTCTCTTCTTATAAAAATTTCTCCCCCTCGGATAACCCCTCTTCCTTGGATTGGGCCACATGCTTGAAATACAAATAAATAATGAACTCCTGGTCCCAATATCCCTATAGTTATATAAATGTTTAGTTAACAAATTCATTAAAAAGGTGGAAAATCGGTGTATGTTAAAGAATCAATATATTATTAAAGAAAATAATAAATTTGAAATCATTTTTTTGGCAGATATAAATTTGACATAATATTCATAATAACTAAAATAAGAACTACAAATTTTTTTTTTTTTCAAAACAAAATACTTGTAGAATGCCACGTATTATATTTACTACTCTTACTTTGTTTTTAACTTTATCTTATTTTTTAAGGAGAGGAGTTCCTAAAATAAAGTTAAAAACAAATGGTATTCTATCAAGGAAGCATGCAAAAACGTGGTACCATGGTAGAAAATTCATATCCCACAGAACCACTACCCAGCCAACCCCACCTTCATCGGAATGTCTCTTTTGCAAATCTGTAAAACATCAATGGTGATGAAGTGTAAGTTCATCAGTCAGAGTGTGCAGATGGGAGCAATCTCCAGCCTGTGTGAATGTACTCTCGAAGGTGGTCACCGGTGTGGTGCCTGCCACAACGCCTCCGATACCAAAGTCAGTATAAGGAACTCTTTTAAGAATGAGCAATATAATGTAATGAAATCAAAGAAATCTCTTAGTCTCTACCTCAATGTGTATGTACCTTGTCCTTGGCAATGTGTGGGCTTTATATATGTTTTTATGGCTTCTAACCGTTGGAGTAGTTATGGAGGTCTTAATGCTCCTTTTGGTAATGTTTGGGGCTGTGTAATGTGGCGTCAATGTGCTCAAACGGTTCACACAGTTGGCCTTGTAACCATTCTGGGTTTGATTGGCTGCATTGAATGGCTTGGCTGTCTTCGTCAATAGCGTGGATAATTACTTTGCCTGGCCTGAGGCTATATTCGTCTATATTAATGGGATCGTCCATGTGAGACGGACTTGTCAGTCCCGTCAGTTGCCCCCCGATTCTCTGTTCGTCATGTCATGACGATCATAGAATGTGAAGGGTTACAGATTGCAAATGACGTTTGGGGTTTTGCTCCGTATTAAGTGCGAAGTGGCGGTGCTCCACAGATTGTGGCATACGTGGCACGTGCTGATTGGTGGAGTTAATGCTCCAACTAGAGGGACTATTGGGTTTCCCACCGGTCTTTCCGTTTTTCGAGCCTTTGTTTTTAAACTCTTCCTCTCCTTATTTTTTCTTTTCACTTTCCGAAAATCTTCAATCATTACTTCTCCTCTGTTAGCCTTCTTCTGCTATTCTTCTTCAAATTGGTGTGCTATTTGGCAGTGCTTCCTCGGTCCACTATTGTTCAAGGTATGTTCTCCTTCTTTTCACGCTTTTCGTCGTTTTGCTATGGCAGCGTTTCTGATTTCCTTTTTCCTTTCTATTTGCTTTTGATCTCCCTGGGGTTTAGCTGTATTGTTCTTCCCTGTGCTTCTTTTTGAGTTCTTCATGGTTAGTAACTCTGAGGTTAGAGTTGCTTGCCCCTCGGTTTCCTTTTTTTTCGCACGTTTAGGAGGGTCTTTAAGCACTTTTCTAGGTCTTGAAAGCTTTGTTTTTTAGGGTAGTAATCTGAGTGTGGTATTGACTGAGTTGTTGCCTTTGATTAGGCAATCAATTGACTGGTTCGAGGGTCAGGGGAGAAAGGAGGAAACAATGTCTGAAGTCAGATCTAGTGATCTCGAGACTGGGTTGTCGTCTAGCGGCGAACTAGTGGAGGGGGATACAGCCGTCTCTACTTCTCGTGTTCTTAAGGCTTTTCATGCCCTTGGGGAGGTTTGTGGGCTGGATGCCGAAACGGTGAGTAGGTTCAAGGATAGGTTTCAATTTTCGGAAAGGGTTCGTGTCCGTTGGCCCAATAACGAGGATAGAGCTTGTCACTTCTTCCCTAGTGAGGTGTGCTTCTATGAGGCTGCCTTCACCTGTGGACTTAGATTCCCCATCCACCCTTTCCTGATGGACCTTTTAAATCATTTTGGGATCGCTCCTAGGCAGCTAATGCCTAATTTGTGGAGGATTGTAGTCAACTGTATGGAAATATGGTTGGCTGCTAACGAGGATATGATTAAGGTAGGCGAGCTCGTCTACCTATACCGTTTGAAGGAATCCAAGGAGTATGGATACTACGAGTTGGTACCTTGGGAGAGGAGGACCAGGATTGTTAGAGGGTTACCTTTGTCCTTCAGGTATTGGAAATCAAGATTTTTCTTTGTGTCCGGGGATGACTTTGAGACTCCCTCCAGTCAGGAATAGGGTGACATTCCGAGGTTGTTTCGTCGGTGGGGTACCCTGACTTTAGGTGCATCAGTTTTTCTCTTTGTTGCTCTAGCTCAGCTGTATTCATTTGTTGTCGTCATTAACATCTTTGTCCTTTCTCTTTTGCAGCGAAGAGACGACCTAAACTCAAAATAGGTATCAGGAACGGGTTGAGCGGGCAATTGAGTACAACCAGACGATCGAGAGCTAGGACGACTTGGTAGACCCACAAACCCTTGCTTTCTATCATCTTGGCCTGGACCCGTCTTCCTTTGTCTTGTGCAACATTGAGATTGAAGGAAAAAGGAGTAAGTGTTGAACTTGTCAGTACAATTTTTTTTTTTTTTTTACATTGTTCTCTTCTGGTAGAGATGACGACCAAATTTAACAAAGACCTCAACGCAAAGATGAGGTCAAAGAAAGACGAGCATCTGTCCAACCTTGGAAAGAAGACAGTGCGCGTTACTGGGAGGGGTGCCCCTGTTGCTCCACCCACCTCTGTCAATCCGATCTTTTCCGTGGGCGAGACGACGAGGACGGCTTCTCCTACAGCGTCCGTTGAAGAAATAGGTGGCACTCTTGTTTTCAAAAGGCCACGCTTGTCTGAGAAGGAGAAAGATAAGGAAAAAGCTGATTCTCATCCATCTACAATTTGGAACGACAAAAAGATGGCTGTGGACCGGGCCCACGAGGTAATAACAGCTGCAGATATGAAGGCTTTATCTGGCGTCCCTTTCAGTGGGGTTGTTGCTCGTCATGTCCAGAAGATCGTCTAGGTACATTGCTTTGGGCAATCTTGACTCCTTTTTTTTTTTTTTTTTACGCTTCTGACCTTCTCTTCAGGTGCTGAGGGAGAGTCTTCACCTTTCTTCTGAGTATTTTACTCAGGAGGCTAAGGTGGCGTCCCTAACGTCTAGGGTGAAGGCTTTAGAGGCGCAGAACTCCACTCTAAAGAAAGACCTCATTGACTCCATGGGCACGGCGAATACTTTGAAGGAGTAGGTCAAGAAACTTAATGACGACCTCAGGGTGGAGCGTCAATTAACAATCGAGAAGGACAAGCAGCTTTTCGGGGCCAAGGAGAGTCTCAAGACCATTGCTGTCAGATCCGTTGAAGCCTTTCAGACCACTGACGAGTACAACACCGTGCTCCTCAATTGGTATTTTAAACGTTTCGAGCTCTTGAGAAGATACCTGGTGAAGCACCCCTTTGGGGTCGATATGGATAGGCTAGACCTTGAGGAGGTGGACCAGAAGATGGCTGCCGACGAAGCTGCTCAATCTTCTGCGACTGAGCATGACATTCCAACTGACGCACTCGGAGATGTTCCCACCACTGACGCTTCTACTGACGATGGCGCTGCCCGAACCTGACACTTAGCAGAAAAACTTTTCTTTTTGTATGCCCTTTCTGTTTTAGGCAGCTATGTAATTTAAATTTATTTTCATCTATTTTGAGAAAAATATTTTTAGCCCAGTTTATGGGTTTTCAGTTTGTATAAACAATGGTACTTTTGTCCGTTTGTTTTGGGCTTTTAACTTAATTTGTACTTACTTGCATCACATGTTCTTTAGTTTGAGATATGCTGTTGATATCTTTCGATTGCCCTCGTTGTGCACTTGACGAACCCTTGATTCTGTTAGCACCTCTTTCTCCATTTGTTTTATTAGGCAATACCTTATGTTCATCTAAGAATTCTTTAGTCGCTAGTAACTTGTATCTGTCTAGGTGGATTCTTGTTACTTAGCCATTTTTGGCCTTTGCCACTTTTAGTGATTCTTGTATCGTCGGTAACTTACATCCGTCAATGCGGAATCTTGTTACTTAGCCATTTTTGGCTTTTTTCACCCTTTTAGGGGTCTTGTTATCGTCAGTAACTTACATCCGTCAAGACGGAATCTTGTTACTTAGCCATTTTTTGCTTTTTACACCCTTTTAGTGGTCTTGTTAACATTAGTAACTTACATCTGTCAAGGCGGAATCTTGTTACTTAGCCATTTTTGGCTTTTTACTTTCTTCGTCAGTAACTTACATCTGTCTAGGCAGAATCTTGTTACTTATCTATTTTTGGCTTGTGATTTTCTTCGTCAATAACTTACATCCATCTAGGCGGAATCTTGTTACTTAGCCATTTTCAGCTTGTGACTTTATTGTTGACCAGACCTATTTGCACACAGATATTAGCTGAATAATTCATTTATTGTCTTTTAATAACGGATACATCTATCTATTACATCTATTGATGGTACTTCTTTAAATGCTCAATGTTCCATGGCCTTGGTAGCCTCTGCCCGTCTAGGGTCTCCAGGTAATAGCTGCCTTGTCTGGAGTAGTGAACGACTCGGTAGGGTCCTTCCCATGTGGGGTTAAGCTTTCCTTGTGCGGAATCTCTAGTGGCTGTGGTGACCTTGCGCAGGACGAGGTCGCCTATACTAAGTCATCTGAGCTTTATCGTCTTGTTGTAATAGTCAACCATTTTCTGCCGGTATTTCGCCATTCTACTGCAAGTTTTGTCTCTTACTTCATCTAGGCAGTCCAGGTTTACTCGTAGAAGATCTTCATTGTTTTCTCCATTGAATGCTTCTCATCTAGTGCTGGTCATCCCTACCTCGACCGGGATCACAGCTTCAGTACCGTAGGTAAGTCTGAAGGGGGTTTCTCCCGTTAGGGTTCTCGCTGTGGTTTTGTAAGCCCATAAGACATTGGGCAATTCTTCTGGCCAAGCTTCTTTTGCATCGTCTAGCTTCGTTTTGATGATCTTGAGCAGCGTTCAATTTGTCACCTCCGTTTGTCCATTTGCCTGTGGATGCCCTGGGGATGAGAACTAGTTCTTGTTGCCCAGTCCTGAGCAGAAGTCCTTGAAACCTTGGCTGTCGAACTGTCGTCCATTGTCTGATATGATCGTCTGTGGAATCTCGAACCTGTAAACTATATTCTTCCACACGAAGCTCTAGATTCTTGCTTCGGTGATGACCGCCAGTGCCTCTGCTTCAACCCATTTAGTAAAGTAATCAATAACGACTAGTAAGAATTTTACCTGACCTTTGCCTTGAGGCAGTGGGCCAACGATGTCGATTCCCCATTGCGCAAACGGCCACAGGGACGCAATGGTCATTAGTCTCTCTGCTGGAAGTCGCTGAACACTCTCGAACCTTTGACACTTGTCACATTTCTTAACGAACTCTATTGTGTCTACCTGCATTGTTGGCCAGAAATAGCTTGTTCAAATGATCTTGCTTACCAAGGACCTAGGACCAGCATGATCTCCGCAAACCCCTTCATGGATTTCCCTCAAGACATACTTTGCTTCTTCTTCGTCAACACACTTCAAGTAAAGCATGGAAAAGCCTCTCTTGTATAGGGTGTCATTAAGGATCGTGAATCTGGCCACCCTCTTTCTGATCTTCCTGGCCTCGTCTGCATTCTGAGGGAGGTGCTCGTCCTGAAGGAAAGATACAATGGGTGCCATCCAGCTATTCATGCTCTGGATTACGAAAGTCGAAATTTCTTCAATGCTGGGATTTTTCTGGATTTCCATAATCAGGTCTGCGTTGGCTCCTTCATCTTCTAACGAGGCTATCTTTGAGACTTCGTCTGCTGCCATATTCTGGCTTCTGGGAATCTAGACGAACTCAACCTCTTCGAACTTCTGAGTTAGATGTTTCGTCAGCCTAAGGTATTTCTGCATTCTTTCTTCCTTTGCTTCATATTCTCCCTTGATTTGCCTGATTACTAGCTTTGAGTCGTTTTGGATAAGCAGGTTCCTGGCACTAAACACTTTTCTGAGTCTCAAACCCGTCAGAATTCCTTCGTATTCGGCCTCGTTGTTGGTGGCCGGGAACTTCAGCTGAACTCCATACTTTAGTGTTTCTACCATCGGGGGTGGTTATGACGACCCCTACTCCCCCCCTTTTTGGGGCTGACAAACCGTCGGTCTGTATCATCCACGGTTTGTCTTTGCCAGAGAGGTTTTCTCCGTCTGGAAGGGTAAACTCGGCGATGAAGTCTGCCAGAGCTTGTGCTTTAATGGCTGTCCTGGGATGGTACTCAACATCGAATTGGCTAAGCTCAATCGCCCATTGGACCATTCTCCCAGCTGCCTCGGGTTTGTTCATGGACTTCTTGATAGGTTGATCTGTCATCACCAAGACTGGATTCACCTGGAAGTACTGCCTAAGTTTGCGTAAGGCTACTATCAATGCGAACTTGATTTTTTCAATCTTTGGATACTTTGACTCAACTCCTTGGAAGGCTTGGCTGACGTAATAAACTGGAAGCTGTTTCCTATCTTCTTCTCGGATCAAGGCTACACTGACGGCTGTAGCTGATCCTGCTAAGTATAAATACAAGTTCTCACCTTCTTTGGACGGGCTTAGAAGTGGTGGATTGCTCAGATAGCGTTTGAGCTCTTAGAAGGCCGCTTCACACTCGTCGGTCCAGGCGAAAGCCTGTTTTAAGGTCTTGAAGAAGGGTAGGCATTTGTCCGTCGCTCTAGAGATGAATCTGTTGAGGGCTACAATCCGACCCGTGAGCTTATGGACCTCCTTGACGATCTTGGGTGATGCCATGTTGATTATGGCTTGCACCTTCTTCGGATTTGCTTCTATTCCTCTCTGGGACACTATGAATCCCAAGAATTTTCCTGAGGCAACACCAAAAACACACTTACTAGGATTCAGCTTCATTTGATATTATTTAAGGACAGCGAATGTCTCCTTGAGGTCGTCCGAACGGTCAAGTTCTTCCTTACTCTTGACGAGCATATCATTCACATACACTTCCATATTCCGGCCTATCTGCTTGTTGAACATTTTGTTCACCAACCTCTGATAAGTAGCACCTACATTTTTCAGTCCAAATGGCATTACCTTATAGCAATAGAGCCCTTGATTTGTGATGAAGGCCATTTTCTCCTGATTCTCGTCAGCCATTTTTATCTGGTTTTATCCTGAGAAAGTATCCATGAATGTCAATAGCTTGTGTCCGGCCGTAGAGTTTACGAGCTGGTCTATTCTTGGAAGAGGAAAATTGTCCTTTAGGCAGGCCTTGTTCAGGTCCGTGAAGTCCACGCACATTCTCCACTTCCCATTTGCTTTCTTTACTAGTATGACGTTTGCAAGTCAGTCTAAATAGTATATTTCCCAGATGAAGCCTGCAGTCAAGAGTTTGTTCACTTCGTCAACGATTGCTTGGTCTCTTTTGGGTGCGAAGACTCTTCGTCTCTGCTTGACGGGCTTCCTCTCTGGGTTTACATTTAACCTGTGCTGGATGACTTCTAGAGATATGCCTGGCATGTCGTCGTGGCTCTAGGCAAAGACGTCTAGGTTTTCCTTAAAAAAGTGGACGAGCTTTGTTCTCATCTCAGGACTTAGAGTCGTCCCTATCCTGGGTGTTTTTGTTGCTTCTCCTTTGGCCAGCTCCACTGTTTCCAGGGCTTCCACCTTTTCTTCGATATGTATGGTTCTCTTTTGTTGCCAAGACGGCCTGGTAGCATTCCCAAGCTAAAACTTGATCTCCTTTAACTTCACCAACACCGTTCTCCGTGGGGAATTTTACCTTCAAACAGTAGGTAGATGTGGACGCCTTCCACTTGTTGAGTGCTGGCCTTCCAATGATGACATTGTAGGATGAGGGGCAATCTACCACCAAGAAGTCCAGCTGACGGGTCAACTGCTTCAGGTATGTCCCCACAGTTACTGTCAACGTCACTATGCCCTTGGAATATACCCTGTCACCACTAAAACTGACGAGTGGGGAATCAAAAGGACGTAGTCTTCTTGGATCCAGCTTCAATTGTTGGAATGCAGGGGAGTAGATGATATCAACGGAGCTACCATTGCCCACAAGGATTCTTTTGGTGTTGAACCCTTCTATGGTAAGCATTATGACCAAGGGATCGTTGTGAGGTTGTCTCACTCTCCTAGCATCACTCTCGTTGAAAGTCATGTCCTGATCAGTTCGTCTGTGTTTCGACGAGGGCGTCATGTGGACGCTGTTTACCTGTCGTTGATGTGCTTTTTTAAGGGACTTGAATGAGCCTCCTATGATGGGCTCCCCTGCGAACGTCTGTATTTCCCCGATCACATTTTGAGGAGGTTGGGATTGACGGTCATCGCTCTTGGACGAGGACTCATACTGGCCCTTATTCCCGTCCCGGAACTTATTGTACTCCCCCTTCTTCACAAACTTCTGCAATTTCCCCTTTCGTATCAATTCTTCTATTTGCTCTTTGAGGTCTCAACAATCTTCGGTGTAATGGCCATGATCTTTGTGAAATCAGCAGTACTTGTTCTTGTCTCGGACGATAGGAGACGAGTGTAATGGTCGCGGCCATTTAAGGTAGTGTTCGTCCTTAATCCGCGTTAGAATTTTATCAACAGGCATAACAAGAGGAGTAAACTTTACCGTCCGCGGACTTTTATCATCTTTCCTTCTGATTCCGTCATTGGTCTGACGATCTGGGCGCTCACGCTTTTGCCCTCTACGGTCGTCTTCTTTTCTTCTTTTGTCCCCTAGTCTCTCTACGTCCCTGATGGCAGCCAATGCCTCTTCAACGTTCATGTACTTATGTGCTTTAAGGAGCATCTCGGCCATCGTCTTTGGGGGATTCTTTGCGACTAATGTAACGAGCCATCTGGATCCAACCCCCCCTTGAAGGTCGTCAGCTGCACCTTATCGTCAGCCTCGTCTACCTCTAGTGTCTCCCGAGTGAAGAGTTTCACATATGACTTCAGGGTTTCCTTCTCTCCCTGCCTAATGGTGAGCAAGTAGTCCGCGGTCCTCTTTGGTCGTTGTCCTCCAATGAAGTGACGCAAGAAGGCGTTGCTCAACTGCTCGAAGGTGTCAATGGACTATGTTGGCAACTTTGTGAACCATTCCCGTGCAGCTCCCTTGACAGTGGTTGGGAAGGAATGACACAATATTTCGTCTGGGGGCTGCTTGAGCCCTAGTGTTGTTTTGAAGGTGTTAAGATGATCCTGAGGGTCCTTTAGCCCATTGAACGGTTCAAGTTGGGGCAACCAAAATTTTGACAGTACTGGGCATTCAAGGACTGCTATGGTGAACGGCGAATTCGTTGCCCTAACCATTCGATCTACACTCCGTTCTGTTTTCTCCTTGATGGCGTTCCTAAGTTCGTCCATCTCCCTCCTCGTCTCTTGGAGAAGATCCAAGTTGTGCTCGGTTGGAGTAGTAGGCCTTTGATGGTCACTTATTCTGTGGCTATCTCCCTCGTCATCTCGGTTTCCTTTAGATCGATTCTCCTCCTATTGAAGCTGTAGCTTTATTTCCTGATTTTGTCTGGTCAGTTCTTCAACGATGGCTGCGAGAGCCTGAACTTGCTGAGCTAAGGCTATGGAATCTCGATTGGACTCCATCTGATAGTAATTGTTGATCGGAAACTACTTTTTTGAGATTGAACACGAAAATGTCGTTCCTCATAGACGGTGCCAAATTGATGAAGCGTAAGTTCGTCAGTCAGAGTGTGTAGATGGGAGCAATCTCCAGCCTGTGTGAATGTACTCTCGAAGGTGGTCACCGGTGTGATGCCTGCCACAACGCCTCCGATACCAAAGTCCGTATAAGGAACTCTTTTAAGAATGAGCAATATAATGTAATGAAATCAAAGAAATCTCTTAGTCTTTATCTCAGTGTGTATGTACCTTGTCCTTGGCAATGTGTGGGCTTTATATATGTTTTCATGGCTTCTAGCCGTTGGAGTAGTTATGGAGGTCTTAATGCTCCTCTTGGTAACGTTTGGGGCTGTGTAATGTAGCATCAATGTGCTCCAACGATTCATACAGTTGGCCTAGTAACCGTTCTGGGTTTGATTGGCTGCATTTGAATGGTCTGGTTGTCTTTGTCAGTAGCATGGATAATTACTTTGCCTGGTCTGAGGTTGTATTCGTCTATGTTGATGGGATCGTCCATGTGAGACGGACTCGTCAGCCTGTCAAATGGCAAAGCTAAAGTGTAAACTTCCTCTGCTGCAAGCACGCATGTAGTATTGTGGGGTTAATTTTTGTTTATATTCTTTGTAAAATCTCTCTTTCTTCTCATAAAATAAAAAGCAAAGATCAAAACCAGGCATTAGTTATTTTTTATTTTATTTGAGCCCAAGTAATCATCTGTTAGTCCGAAGATATTGGCCAAAAACTGGGATCATGTGGGATTGTTTGGATCGTACGATCCTATCGATCGATCCTAGTACCAATCCTTAGATATGAACGATCCTGAAACGGTCTGAATCTTTTTAGGCAGGTAAGATCCTACGGTACAATCCAAATCTCAATTTTAACAACCATTCTGTGACCCTGGAGATGTACAGCCAAAACTGGTTGCTAAGGACACCGGGATGAGGCATCCCCTAAAAGACAAAGAAATACTTGGTAACCCGGAGTTGTTTGATGCACACCTAGAGGATATTGACAAGGAAGGAAATTGCAAAAACATCTCACACTGGAACATTGGCCAGAATGTAACAAAGTCTCTGAGGGAGGATGTGCCACATGTGGAAGGAAATAATAATAACTTATTGAAGCATCCAATAGAGCCAGAATTGATGAATGTAAAAATGGATAAATGCTTCCAATTTCGGGCAACAACAGTGGAGTATGACAAAGAGGCCAAGTGGAGAAAGTTGATTTAGATCATGGGAGCCACATGGATAATGGGAATACTGGGGAAGGTGGAAGTGTTAGGAAGGATGAGGAAAATATTATTGTGGGCTCAAATAAATTCACTTCGGCCCAAAACGGAAAATGGAAAAGAATTGGCCCACCTCCAAAACAGCACGACACAATGGAAATTGAAGTAGAGTTACAGTATCAGAAGAGAAAGTCTGATACCATTGAGGGAAGTGAAGGAGAAAAAGGGCAGAGGTTAGATATTGAAACAATAGCTCTGAGCAAGCTTATGGCTCAACATTTGGGATCAGCGGGGTTTGCTAAGCAGCCTCGCCAGGTAATACGAGTATCTTAAGTTGAAACTGTGGGGGTTTGGGAACTACGGACTCTCAAACGGGCCCATTCTCCTTATAGGCACACATGGAAGATATGGCTAACCAAGATGCAAAATAGAAGTCTAGGGCTGCAACAGAAGCAATGTTATCAGAACTTGATCTTTATGACAAGAAGAACACTCACAAAGGAGGTGGTGATTCAAGGCAAGGATAGGGAAAATCCAAGGACAAAAAGAATTGGATGCTTAAGACTCAAGATATGGAGGTGCTAGAGTTAAAAGGTGAAAAAAAACTGGAAGATAGTGTAAAAGAAATGGGTATTAACTATTAAGATAAAAATTTTGCAGTTGCCCAGCAATGTAACAAAATGTAATATATATATTTTTTTCCCTTTAAGAAGGAATAGAATAATTAGATATGACTATTAAATTAAGAAACCAGAGACAGGAAAGCAGCTGAGATCGTGTTTAATTAAGGTTGATCAAAGACAAAACATTTTTAAAACAGTGCGAAATATATAAGATCTGCAGAGAGTTCCCAGTTCCCCCAAAATATACAATTTGCTTATTGTAGGCAATCGGAGGTAGCATGGTGCAGCAGGAAAATGTGGGGCAAATGTTAGTTGTTTTTGTTCATACTTTCATATTTGCTTTGGCTATAACACATGTAAATTGTGTAAATTCATGTGTGCTCTCAACCTGTAAGCTTAAATTAAGCTCAACTAGTAAGTTGCCTATGCGATTACGGATAATTGTGTGATATTTTATGTAAGACAGCTTTGAAAAATGTTGTACATATATTATAAAGAATAAGTAATTAAATTAGTGTAAAAAAACATATACATTTTGAAATATTAAAAATTAGTTTAATAGCGTCATTGCACATTTGTATATCTCTCAAAGTAAGATTTTTTTTTTTTTTTAAAATCATGAAACCAAAAATAAATGCAAAAGAGTAACAAGATAATAAAAATCAACTAATCTGTATTGTGTTCACTGTCTTCCACTCATCGATAGTATGACATTAAAACATGGTGTAGGCAAGTGTGTATAAATGTGCCTTATAGATAATTTAAAACCATGGTAGAATATGGCTTTACATTGCACACCAAATATTCTCTCTATTTATATACCCAAGGCAAAAACTATCCAATCAAATTACCCAAACCTAAAACATATTTAAGCCCTAATTTTTTTTTTTTTTTTTAAGAAAAAGAAAAAAATTGCCTAAGGGTTTCGGTGGTTTGATGGTGGTAAGAAGCTAGTATAACAAAGGTGACAGCCCCTCAGATTCCTCTTTCTCTCTCTTACAAATGATTTATCAATCTCAAGTCTTTTATTTTGGAAATAGTGAAATAATGTGTTTCACTTAATAATCCACAACATTTTCGTGTCTCTTTATATCCTTTCAATGCCTTATCTGGTTAGTTATTACTATTGTGGGTACCTAGGATGTACGGATCTTCGGGCCAAGGGCCTTTTACACCGCATCCTCGGCATGTCCTTCAACGTCCTCGGACGGCTTTGCAACGTCCTAGGCATGCATGGCAACGTCCTCGGACGGTGTCCTAGGAGTCCCACATCGAAGGAAAACCCCCCCACTTTCTACCTTATAAACGTTGAAGCGAAAGGAGTAGTGTACCACTAGTTTATAGTTATTCGAATAACTAAACTAGTGGTACACTTCGAATAACTATAAACTAGTGGTACACTACTCTCTTCGCTTCAACGCTTATAAGGTAGAAAGTGGGGGGGTTTTCCTTCGATGTGGGACTCCTAGGACACCGTCCGAGGACGTAGCCAAGCATGCCTAGGACGTTGCAAAGCCGTCCGAGGACGGCTTAGGACGTTGAAAGACATGCCGAGGATGCGGTGTAAAAGGCCCTTGGCCCGAAGATCCGTACATCCTAGGTACCCACAACTATTAATCCTTTTTTTTTTAGCTTTTGTTTTTAATACTAAAACGGTGGGTGTGCTAAAATATATGAAGAAGAGAGAAATGAGTGATGTAAGCTCAGACAATTAATGATAAATTAATGAGATAACAGTAAAAATAAGTTAATGTGAACTTCTTGGTAATAGAAAAAAAAATTAATGAAAAGAGGAATAAAAAAATATAAAAAAATGCTAAATGCAAAATTAGAGGAATACAAGAGAAATGACCTCGTTTTCATTATTATAGTGTATGTATGCTTATGCAAAGTACTGGTTAACTTATATGAAAGCTATAGATAATATTTTAATAAAATATTTGAAATTAAAAAATTAAATAGATAATAGAATTATAAGGTTTAAAATAAAATTTTCCAAATTATTTAAATAATATATTGTGTAAGTTTAGCTTTTATCAAAACCAAGAATTATTGTAGATTATAATTTATAATAAATGGTGAAGCTTCTTTAAAATTCTTGATAGATTTTGATAATTAATGTGTAAATAATTTACCAAACAATATAATTTATCGTTTTTTAACTTATACGTGGCTAAATTTTAGATGAGCATTTTTTCTACATGGCAACACCTCCTTAATTATAGGAAAAATGTTTCTACTATTATATATAGTATATGACTAGTCGAGGACTGTGCGTGTTACGCGTAATAATATTTTTAGGATGATATTATTAAATTTATTTTTTGCAGTTTGGACTAATTTAATAAATAGTAATATATTTTATAATCATATTTTCATTTATTATAGGGACAATAATAAATGTAATATATATCATTTTTGTCACACCAAAATGAAAACAATACAGTTTTTCATCGAGAATTCAAAAAGTAGCAAAAATATTAATTTTATAATAAAAAATATTTATAACATTTTGTGTATCATTAAAAGTATATACAATTTGAAAATTGTTTTTAAAGTTTTAAACAAACTTTTTCAAATCCAATTTCTTCTCTACCGTACAATCAAAAAACCAAGGAACATATAAAAAAATTAACAAAATTCAACAAATCTACAATTCAATTAAAAAAGAAATGGAAAAATAAAACTCACATCAAAGTCAAACTCTTTCTTTTAAATATGTAAAATATTTCAAACGTGATGTAATCAAGCCAAATATCCAATGCATAATCAAATTAAAAAATTTTAATAAGGTTTTGAAGTTATGCAATAGAAATATGTCACTATTTCTAAGAAAAAGTATTGGTTATAGATTTATACATAATAATTGTAACTCTTTTTTCTTAATAATAATTATAAAAAAAAAAAAAAAAAAAAAAAAAACCAAGAGTACAAAGGGGAAAAAAGTAAAGAATTTTTTTGAAAAAAGAAGTATTGTGACAATACTGTCATAATCTAATCTAACATCTAATCTAACATATGAAAAATGAATAAATAAATAAATTTAAACACAAAATTGAATTCATTTTCTTAAAAATCTCAAAGAACACATAAGTGAGATAATGAATATGAGCAATACAAAATATTCGTAAATTCTTAAAACAATTTCTCAATCATCTAAAAATATCATATAATAAAGGCATAACAATTTGCTGCTAATTTGTTAAACAAAATATTTACAAACAGTGAAAGGAAACTGCACAAAGACCATCTTCTTCAGCTGCAATAACTGTTCTTCATCATATTGTCTAGACTATCTTGCTACTTTTCAAATAAGTTAAAACCTGACAACAACACAAAATATGGACATATTATAATATGATTTTTCCCTAAATTTGGTCTACAACATTAAAAATATTTCATGTTGTAAACAAAATGATAAAAAAAAATACTTGCATCAAGGAACACATATAAATTAGTCAATAATAAGACAATGGGAGTACAAACCTCATAAAAATCAAACAAAAAATGGAAAAAAAAAAAAATGAGAGAGAGAGAGAGAGTGAAATAACCTTTATGTGTGGGAAAAATATGCATAAAATGGGAGAGAATGACAAATTTTTTGAAAGATGATGAGAATAAAAATAGTCAAAATAAAGGAAGATAAAATGGCAAAATTATATGTAAAGTTAAAACCATCTAAGAGGAATATGTATAAACAATACTTAGCTATAACATTAAAATTAAAGTAGATGAATATGTAAAGTTAAAACTGCCTAAGATGAATTTTAAAGCTAATGTATTTGTAGGGACTCAAATTGTCTTGGACCTTTTACAATAAAATTTGTAGAGTGCGGGCGTAAGAACTAAACCCAGTAAATAGAGAAAGACGTTATTCTAGCACGGCAGGAGGAATTCCCAATGTAATCAGGAACGGATAATCTCTATCTCCCCTTTTTTCCGTATTATCTCTCCTTTTTTCTTAGAGCATTTCGATTTCCTCTTATATACTACTTTTCCGGTTCATTTTCACCGTACACGTGTAAGTTCCCTTTTGAGATCATCTATCTGTCCCATCCAGCACGTCCCGAATCCTCCGCTTGGTGGTTGTAAGGCTGCTTGACTGTTGTTCAGGTATTACCTCCACATTAATGCGGCCAGAGAGTTAGGTAGGGTGCATTTAATGTGGAGGCAGCAGCTTTTCAGGAGATATTTGTTACCTTTTCCGGTTCCTTATTTGATCAATATTTATTTAGTTTAGTTTGCATGTGACTCCGTAGAACTCCCTGTCAACTAAGGTAGTTGCGCCTACGTCTAAAGCTGGTTTGAGGGATGGATCTCGTCCTCGGACAGGAGAGCATCCTCGGACGAAGGATTTATCCTCGGGCAAGAGAGTGTCCTCGGACAGGTGAATGTCTTCGGTTTGGGCCGTTGGGCCACAGGCCCATTTTTACGTACTCTATTAGTCCTTTGGGCAACGGGCCCCACAATAGCCCCTCAAAATCTCACTTTTTATCGCCACAGAAAGAAAAAGGGGGATTTTGACGTCACCTCCTTAACTCCCGCGTTGGGCTCTTCCACGTTTCAGACTGCCTTTTCACCTGCCCAAGACACGTCCCTGACGTTTCGTCGTCAGGAGCACGCCACTATTTAATGATGGCAGTTTCTCAATCCTCCACGTTTCAGTAGGGTGCGGATCCAACGGTAGGGGGTTTCCGGAACTTATGAGCGGGATTTTTCCCGCTTACGATTTCTGTGCCCTTAATAAGAGCTTTTCAAATCAAATCTCCTCTCCGTTGCACAAAAAATCTCACGATTTTATCAAGTATTCGCTGAACCTATCCTTCTTTCCTTCTTCTCAACGATCTCATATATACCTGGAGTTTATCCGAGGAGTCTATTTTCCACAACTGTAAGTTTCTATGACCCTCATCCTTTTTCATTATCTTCTCTAATTTCTTTTCACAATCTTTTAAGAAATGGGTCGGTTTAAGAATTTAGTTGATTCCGAGGAGCAAATAGAGACGTTTAGGGCTAAGTATAAAATTCCTCCTACGGTGGGCATGAGATACGCTTCCGTGGAGGAGTGGTACGATAAAAGAAAAACAGGGGAAGTAGTCATCCCCATGATTGCTTTCATAGAAGGGGGAATGACTATTCCGATGGGCCACCTTACTAGTAGTTACCTCAGGTTCTTTAGATTGTCCCCCACACAATGCGCCCCAAACATGTTCAGGGTGCTAGGAAGTATAGAAGCCCTTAATACGAGGCTAAATCTGGGCCTTACCCATCACGATGTGAACTGGGTATATAATCTCCAACGCTTAAAGGACGGGGCGTATTACCTTAGGTCCAGGTTCCCCGAGATAAGGTTAATCCAGTGTCTCCCTTCGTCGAACAAGGGTTTGAAGGATGACTTTCTTATTTTTTCTGGTGCTTGGCACGACGGTTTACCCTGTCCGACTCAGGAGGGCACACCAGGTGGGGACTCTCAGGCCGAATACCTTTGCATTTCAGTTTGTGTTTTTTTAGTTCCGGCCAACTTTATTCTTGACGGAATTGCATTGCTGTCTTACTGATCTTTGCAGATAAGCGCGCCACCAAGCCTCAACCCAGACTTATTAATAGGGAGAGTCTGGATAAGATTCTAAGGTCCGAGATATACATAAATCCGTCCGACGGCCAACTGAGGGCGGCACACGTTATCCTTCGGTACAAGCCGATTTCGACTTCCTTTACTCAGCCCAAGTGCGTGATAAAGGCTAAAGACCCTCGGCTACGCTGGATCAGCGTAGCTTACGAGATGAGCAATTTTATAGTTCCCGAGGGCGTTCCCATCCCTGAAGGCACCCCATTTTCTCAGCCTTTATCTGAAGCGGCTATTTCCGTCGGGGCTTCCTCGTCACGTTTTGTTATTCGGGAAGTGAAGGAGGAGCAAGACAAAGAGGAAGAAGAAGAAGAAGAAGTAGAAGAAGAAGAAGAAGAAGAAGAAGCTGAAGAGGCTGAAGAGGTCTCAGATTCTGCGGACGGGTTCGAGGTGTTCAACCAACCCTATTCTCCCGAGGTGACTATTGGTGACATGGGCATCCAGAGAAAGAGCCAAAGAAGCTTGTTTGACGTCATTGAAGGTTCACCGGGGAAAGGAGTTCCAGGGAGGTCATCCCAGACTAATCTCCCTCCTCCTCCTCCTCCTAAACCTCTTCAACCCCAAGGGGGTGAATCTGCTAATCCTAAGAGAAAGAGAGAGGAGAAGGGTAAGGAAGTGATAGGCACAGGGAGGTCTCCTCCGACCAAGGAGAGTGAGGACCAGCAGCCCCTAAAGCAGCGAAAAACAACTCGTGGGGCTTTAAGAACAGGTGCGAAGCAAACTGTTCAGCCTTCTGAGCCCGAAGCCTGGCTTCCTGCCCCTATGCTCAGTGGTGAACCTCTGAGGGCAGACGCATCCCTCAGGGATTATAACGGTGGGATTGGATGCCATGTAGCCTCGGCCCTAGAGGAAACCCTCCTCCTTCCTCGGGATATGGCTGAACTTAAGCAAATGAAGAAAAATGAGCTCTTTATGAATATAAAGAGGCATCTGGGCATGGTATAGAATCCCTGCCATTTCACACTTTTCCTTCTGGTTTGCTTCATTTTTGACTATTCCATTTTGTGCATGCAGGTCGTTCAAAACACTTTCCGGCTAGAGGAGGTGATCAATAACCTTCACCTCCAGTGGATCAAAGAGAGGGAGCTTAGAGGTGAAGCTTCTAAGGCACTTGCCAACAATGAGCAAAGCATAGAGGCGCTGAAGAAAAAGTTGGCGGACGAAGAGTCTGCTCGAAAGGTAGCTGATCTAGCCGTGTCCAGCTTTCAAAAGCAAGCTGAGGATCAAGGAAAAAAGCTTAAAGAGGCCATTGATCAACTAAAGGCGTCTAAGGAAAGCACCTCGCTGCTGACGAAACAACTGGAAGAAGCTCAAAGGCTTAGGGCTCGAGCTGAGAAAGAGAAGGACGAAGCTGAACAGCGGGGGTATGACGAAGGCGTGGCCGAGACCGAGGAAAGGTTCGGAAAAGAGGTCCCAATTGTGTGCCGAGCATACTGTGCTCAGACTTGGGAAGAAGCTCTCAACCGCGCTGGGGTCGAGCCTTCATCAGCATTGAGAAGTCCTGGGAACATCTTTTTTCCCTCGGCCATACGAGCCTCAAGTGCTCTTTCTCAGCAACAAGACGTTTCCTCCACTGTGGTTGACTCAGCTAAAGAGGCTCAGAGCCAGAATCCTCTCCCAACCAGTCAGCAGAAACAGCCTGAAGCGTCTGATGCGGGAAAGCAGACCTCTCCAACCAAAGTCGCAGAAGCCCCTAAAGATGGGCAGGCTTCTCAAACCTTCAAGAAGGACTTAGCTTCCACTGTCTTGCCTGCTGGGGAAGTTCCAAGGGAGAAGGAGAAAGAGAAGGGGGCTCATCCTCAGGAAGCCGTCAACGTTCCTCCTCCCAAGACGCAGATAAAATTAAATAAATAGTTAATGTATTCAGGGCAAAGCTCCCTTTTTTTTTTTGAATTGTATAAGATATAATGGGTCTATAATGGGTCTATATTTTTCTCGTATAGCTCCTTGCATATTTATACTTTCTCACTTACGTTGTCTTGAGCAATAGAAGAGCAAAGTTCAATACTGCGAGAGAAAATTTGGCCTTATTTCTGCCAATTGAGAGTCAGGCGAAAAATGGAGATCGTGTCTCGAATAGTTTGACCTTAATTGAGTGCCCTAGAGTGCTTTGAGACGATGCTAATGGAACTTTCCTTGGCATATAAGGATGATCGCATTGATATTCTTTAAGAAGCGCTAAAACTTATGGCGTGTCTTATCTTCCTCCAAGTCGTGGCCTGAGGACTTTTTGCGACTTAATTTCTGTTTAATAATTTGTTTCACCATCCGAAGTATCTAGTTTCCCCAGAGGCCTGGGTCCGAGGACCATGCAACGCCTTGGTTCTGTCCAGTACCTAGTTTTCTTATTTTAAGTGGTTAGTTTCCCCAAAGGCTGGTGTCCGAGGACCATACAATGCCTTGGTTCTGTCTAACACTTCATTTTTTCATCTGAAGTATCTGGTTTCCCCGGAGGCTTGGGTCCGAGGACCATGCAATGCCTTGGTTCTGTCCAGTACCTAGTTTTCTTATTTTCAGTGGTTAGTTTCCCCATAGGCTGGTGTCCGAGGACCATACAATGCCTTGGTTCTGTCTAACACTTCATTTTTTCATCTGAAGTATCTGGTTTCCCCGGAGGCTTGGGTCCGAGGACCATGCAATGCCTTGGTTCTGTCCAGTACCTAGTTTTCTTATTTTCAGTGGTTAGTTTCCCCATAGGCTGGTGTCCGAGGACCATACAATGCCTTGGTTCTGTCTAACACTTCATTTTTTCATCTGAAGTATCTGGTTTCCCCGGAGGCTTGGGTCCGAGGACCATGCAATGCCTTGGTTCTGTCCAGTACCTAGTTTTCTTATTTTCAGTGGTTAGTTTCCCCATAGGCTGGTGTCCGAGGACCATACAATGCCTTGGTTCTGTCTAACACTTCATTTTTTCATCTGAAGTATCTGGTTTCCCCGGAGGCTTGGGTCCGAGGACCATGCAATGCCTTGGTTCTGTCCAGTACCTAGTTTTCTTATTTTCAGTGGTTAGTTTCCCCATAGGCTGGTGTCCGAGGACCATACAATGCCTTGGTTCTGTCTAACACTTCATTTTATTTAAGGAATGCGGGCAAAAGAACTCTAATTAAGCTAGGAAAGGTATGTATGATAAAACTGTTTGCATTAATAGTAATACCTCCTTAGGTTGCTTACATTCCAAGGGTGGAGTATCGTTTTTTCATCAAGATCTTCCAGATAGTAAGCCCCTACTCCCGCCACAGATGTGATGCGATACGGTCCTTCCCAATTGGGCCCTAGCTTTCCCCAAGCTGGATTTTTGGTATTCCCAACGACTTTCCTCAGCACCAGGTCTCCCGGAGCTAGCGGCCTCAGCCTCACATTCGCATCATAGCCTTGTTTCAGTTTGTGCTGATAATAGGCCAACTGAACCATCGCCCTTTCACGTCGTTCATCTACCATATCTAAACTCTTTCCCAAAAGCTCGTTATTGCCATTGGCGGTGAAAGTACTGGTCCTTAATGTGGGGAAACTCGTTTCTACTAGAATCACGGCCTCCGCCCCATACGTCATTGCGAACGGGGTTTCTCCGGTTGACCGTCGGAGGGTTGTTCGGTAGGTCCACAGAACATGCAGCAGCTCCTCCACCCATCTTCCCTTCGCATCATCTAGCCTCTTCTTGAGACCATTCACAATGACCTTGTTGACAGCCTCAGCTTGACCATTTCCCTGCGGATAAGCTAGAGTAGAATATCTGTTCTTTATTCCTAAGTCAGAACAGTATTCTCTGAAGGCTTTGCTATCAAATTGAAGGCCGTTATCCGAGATAAAGGCATGAGGAACCCCAAATCGGGTGACGATGTTCTTCCAAACAAACCTTTTTACATCCACGTCTCTAATATTAGCCAGGGGCTCCGCTTTCACCCACTTTGTAAAATAGTCCGTGCCGACCAGCAGGTATTTCTTATTCCCAATTGTCTTAGGGAAAGGACCAACGATGTCTAAGCCCCATTGCGCGAAAGGCCACGGACTAGAAAGAGGGTTAAGGACCCCCCCAGGCTGATGGATATTCGGCGCAAACCTCTGACACTGGTCACATTTTCTGACATATTCTTGCGCCTCCTTTTGCATGCCCGGCCACCAGTAGCCTTGAGTAATTGCCCGATGAGACAAAGACCTCCCTCCTGTGTGACTCCCACAAACCCCTTCATGCAACTCTTCTAGAAGTGCCTCTGATGCTTCGGGGTGCACACAGAGCAGATAAGGCCCGCAGAAAGAGCGTCGATATAACTTCTTATCTTCGGACAGCCAGAAACGAGGAGCTTTCCTTCTTATTTTGTCAGCTTCCAACTTGTCCTCAGGCAGTATATCTTTTTCAAGGTACACCGTTATAGGATCCATCCAACTGGGCGTCGAACTGATCTGGTTGATCCGAATAGGGTCCTCTGTTACTGGAGTGGGTGAGCTTAAGTCTTCAACAACAATAATCCGAGGTAAGTTCTTGGCCGAGGAGGTGGCAAGCGTAGCCAAGGAATCCGCATGCGCATTTCCACCTCTAGGGATGTGGGATATCTCGAAAGATTCGAAATCCGCTTTCATACGCCTTACTCGGCACAAGTAACTTTGCATTCTGACGTCTCGGGCTTCCAGTTCTCCTCTGACCTGGCCTGCTACCAGGCTTGAATCCGAGAACATCTCCACCATTTTTCCGCCGAGCTTCTTGACTGTCGCAATCCCCGCTATCAGAGCTTCATATTCTGCCTCATTGTTAGTGGCTGGGAATCCTAACCTTAAAGATTTCTCGATGACGGCCATTTCGGGAGATATTAGAACAAGCCCCACTCCTGACCCTCGTTGGTTTGCTGCCCCATCCACATACACCTTCCAAGGAGTGAGATGCTGCGTGGATATAAGGCCAACAGACTTTCCGTCCATGCCGAGTGGGCTTGCCACTATTTCTTCAAGGCCTTCGGCAAATTCAGCCACCAGGTCGGCGAGAACTTGACCTTTCACGGAGGAACGAGGCATATATTTAATGTCGAAAGCCCCCAGTATTGTGCCCCATTTAGCAACCCTGCTTGTGTAGTCAGCGCTTCGAAGTACAGCTCGAAGTGGATATTGAGTCAGAACAACCACAGTGTGCGCCTGAAAGTAGTGAGGGAGTTTTCGGGTAGCGTGCACTTCTGCCAAAATAGCCTTCTCCAATGGCAGATATCGCACCTCAGCTTCATGAAGTGATTTGCTCACATAATACACCGGCCGCTGTACGCCATTATCCACCCGTATCATAACAAAACTAATAGCGTAGGTGGCTATCGCCAAGTAGGCAAAAAGGACCTCGTCTACTTCAGGGCTAGACAAAATAGGCGGCCGAGATAGATACTCTTTGAGCTGCTGGAATGCTAATGCGCACTCCTCCGTCCATTCGAACCCCTTCCATTTGTGAAGTAAAAGGAAGAAGGGTCTGCATCTGTCTGCTGACCTGGATATAAATCTGTTCAATGCGGCGGTCATCCCCGTCAGCCTCTGAACTTCTTTGGGATTCCTAGGGGGTTGCAAATTATTTATGGCTTTAATCTGGTCGGGGTTCACTTCAATTCCCCGATGGGTCACCATGTAACCCAAAAACTTCCCTGAGGAAACCCCAAAGGAGCATTTGGAGGCGTTCAGTCGTAGCTTATGCTTCCTTAACACTTCGAACGTGCTAATGAGGTCCATCACGTGTTCGGACGCTGCCTTGCTCTTTACTACCATGTCGTCTATGTAAACCTCTATGTTGTTGCCTAACTGTGGCTCAAATATCTTTGTCATCATCCTCTGATACGTTGACCCCGCATTCTTCAAGCCGAACGGCATTACCTTGTAGTGGTAATTTCCATTGGGAGTGAGGAAGGCTGTTTTCTCTTGGTCGCCCAGTGCCAGCGGGATCTGATGATAGCCCTGAAAAGCATCTAGGAAGCTCATCCGAGGATGGCTCACTATGGCGTCAACCAGCCGATCTATACGGGGCACAGGGAAAGGATCCTTGGGACAGGCCCTATTGAGGTCCGTGAAATCGACGCATACCCGCCATTTTCCACTCTTCTTCTTCACCACCACGGTGTTTGCCAACCACTGGGGGTAAAACACCTCTTTGATAGCCCCTGTCTGCTTAAGCTTGTCCACCTCATCTTTAATAGCCTCGGCATGTAATTTGGATGGACGCCGAGGTGGCTGCTTCTTCGGAATAGCTGACGGATTGACATTCAGATGATGACAGATGAAGTCTGGATCCACCCCTGGCGCTTCATAGGCATTCCATGCAAACATGTCTACGTTCTTTCTTAGGACCTCGACCAATTGCTCTCTCTCCGTCGAGGGTAATAGCGCTCCCACCTGGAAGTACCTTTCCGGATCATTACCGACAGTCACCCTCTCCAATTCCTCACATTCAGCCTCCCCTGTGGTTGTGCTGGAGAAGGTTCCTCGGTCCTGTAATTGCTATAATTCATCTTTGGCCTTAGCCGACGAACCTATCTCAGGCTTGCGCTGAATAGCCGCTACCATGCACTGCCTTGCCATGGCTTGGTTTCCCAATATTTCTAACACTTGACCACCTGACAGGTACTTCACCTTCTGATGAAGACTGGAGGATACGGCCCCCAAAGTATGCAACCAAGGTCTTCCCAGGATCGCCGTGTAGGGGGAAAAAACGTCAACCACGATGAAATCCACCTCCACCACATCTGAACCTGCCTGCACAGGTAACCTAACCATGCCCAACGGAATGACCGATCTGCCCTCGAAGCTTACCAACGGGGAGCTATAGGCCGTCAGATCTCGGGGCGTCAAACCTAACCCCCTATACAGGTCGGGATACATTACTTCAGCTGCGCTCCCTTCATCGATCATCACCCTCTTTACGTCATACCCCCCAATTCTCAGCGTAACCACCAAAGCGTCATCATGTGGCTGTATAGTTCCTTTCTTGTCCTCCTCTGAGAAGCCTAGTACCAATGAGGTGTTCAGCTTTGCTTTCTTTGGCGCTGCATTGGAGCTCCCCTCCGAGCAATGTGATACGGATAGTATTCTCGAGGGACAAGACCCTGTCGTTCCCGGGGCTGCAAATATAACGTTTATGGTTCCCAGAGGGACTCCTGAAGAGGCATTCCCTCTCACCGTTTGCCTTGCCTGGCCCCCTCGGGCACTGGTGTGGTGCAAAAGGTGGGTCAACCTCCCTTCTTGGACTAGCTCCTCCAAGTGGTCCCACAAGTTTCTGCAGTCCTCAGTTGTATGCCCATGGTCATGGTGGTATTGGTAGTAGAGGTTCTGGTTGCGTTTCGCAAGATCCCCTGCCATCCTATTGGGCGCTCTGAAGAAAGGCTTGTTTTGTATTTTTTCTAGAACCCTCTGAACTGGTTCTCGGAACACAACGTTGACTGCCTGTGAATTTGCGGATCCCGACTGCCCCCCAAAATCTCTCCGAGGTCGATTGTTATTATATCGATCCTGCCTAAATTCCCTCCTCTCCTGAGGAATCACCTTGGCCTTTCCTCTTCCCCGTATCTGGTCTTCCTCTATTCTCCTAAACCTGTCAATCCTGTCCATAAGCTCTCGCATACTGGTAACAGGCTCACCAGTTAAGGAACGCCTCAGCTCATGGTCGATTTGAAAACCCTCCTTGAAGGTGTTAATAGCCACCCTGTCGTTGGTTCCCTCTACCTCGTTATACATCTCCCAGTATCTGTCAGAGTACACTTTCAGGGTCTCTCCTTCTCGCTGAGACATGGATAACAACGATCCTAAGGGCTGAACATCCCTTCTGCAGGTGATAAAGCGAGCCCCAAAAGCTTGGATGAGTCTCTCAAAGGAATCAACAGTGTTCTCCTCTAGGCCGTTGAACCACCTCATCGCCACCGGGCCTAGGCTTGAAGGAAAAACCTTACACATTAAGGCCTTGTCTCTAGAATGAATGGCCATCCTCTGGTTGTAGTGGCTAACATGCTCCACCGGGTCCGTCTGACCATTATAGATGGTGAATGTAGGTTGGTGGAACCTCCGAGGGAGGCTTGCATTCTCTATGCGTCGTGTGAACGGCGACTTGGAGACTTGGCTCAGCACCTTGTTCAAAGCCTCGTTTCCTAAGCCTTGCTGAGGTGGACTTCTATACGTCCGTCGACTGTGACGCTCTTTATCGAGGGAAAAAAGCTCACTGGGCGGGGTTCTGGACCGTCGCCGGTAACTCGTATCGTCTGACTCATCGGAGGCTTGCTTCGTTTCCTTATTCGTTTGCTTCCGTCGCTCGTACCGTAATTCCCTTCTTAACATATCGATCTCACGCTGCATGTCCTTGCCATCCTTCGCATGGGGGACATGGCTCTTCCCTCGAGTCCGGTTTTTCTCCGTATGGGTTGTTCGCACACTTCCCTCGCGATCTCCCCTTCGTTTACGGTCCATCAATGGTGTACCATGTTGGGGTCCCCTAGACTCTGCCTGGTGTGGACTAGTGTCCACCTGCGGTGGTGCTCCTTCTGCCATCAGCTGTTGCACTTGTCTTTTTCTACGGTCGGATCAAGCTCTCCCCACAGACGGCGCCAATTGTAGGGACTCAAATTATCTTGGACCCTTTACAATAAAATTTGTAGAGTACGGGCGTAAGAACTAAACCCAGTAAATAGAGAAAGACGTTGTTCTAGCACGGCAGGAGGAATTCCCAATGTAATCAGGAACGGATAATCTCTATCTCCCCTTTTTTCCGTATTATCTCTCCTTTTTTCTTAGAGCATTTCGATTTCCTCTTATATACTACTTTTCCGGTTCATTTTCACCGTATACGTGTAAGTTCCCTTTTGAGATCATCTATCTGTCCCATCCAGCACGTCCCGGATCCTCCGCTTGGTGGTTGTAAGACTGCTTGACTGTTGTTCAGGTATTACCTCCACATTAATGCGGCCAGAGAGTTAGGTAGGATGCATTTAATGTGGAGGCAGCAGCTTTTCAGGAGATATTTGTTACCTTTTCCGGTTCCTTATTTGATCAATATTTATTTAGTTTAGTTTGCATGTGACTCCGTAGAACTCCCTGTCAACTAAGGTAGTTGCGCCTACGTCTAAAGCTGGTTTGAGGGATGGATCTCGTCCTCGGACAGGAGAGCATCCTCGGACGGAGGATTTATCCTCGGGCAAGAGAGTGTCCTCGGACAGGTAAATGTCTTCGGTTTGGGCCGTTGGGCCACAGGCCCATTTTTACGTACTCTATTAGTCCTTTGGGCAACGGGCCCCACAGTATTTATATATTTAATATTGTCAAAAAAATTAAAGGTAAAAAATAAATATGAAAAAAATAATGATGTGACAATGACGTGGAAGATGAGGTGTCTTAATAGGAGAATAGCAACAATAAATGCTACGCTTCAACTTATATATATAGATTGATTGATGTGTTTTCACCTGTGCTGTGCTTCAGTTCCTCTTACTCAGCTCTGCCGAACCTTGAAATAATATCTCGTGGACAGACTACCACAACAACTGTTTATGAAATTTATATTGTGGTAGGTTAGACCTGTTCGAAAAACTGGTTTTGCATCTTATACAAAACCCACAGCGGAAGCAACATAAAGTTCTATTTCATTCATGAGAGATAACATATAAACTTGAATTCTAGAACAAAGAAAAGAAAACGAACCTTGATGTAGTAAAATTCAAAAACAAAACTTGAGAATACCTTCGATCTTCATCCAAATTCAACATGGTGCCTAAGATGAGTGGTCTCTCAATTAGTTCTTGTGTACATTGATTTTCCTTTGGAAAAGTGTATTTCCAAGATCCTATAGAGAAAAACTATTTTCTCTTCTTTTAATCATACGTACGTTTTTAACTACCTTAACAATTACTTTATTAATAACTCTTATTAAATAAAAACTGATTATCTAATTAGATTAGCCTTTTAGGCCAGTCCAATTGGGGCTTAGGATGCGACCAAAGGGACTAATAAGGCTCTAACTCCAATCGGCCTCAGACTTATTGCTGTCAACTCTTAACAATCCCAAAGTTACTATTAATTATATAAAAAGTACCACTATGGAAATATAATTGCACTCTAGGCTTTATTAATAAATTATATCTCAAAACTCTAATATAATATCATTCGATCCCTCCATGAAATATCCATAGTGAACAAAGTCATAATAAATTGTCACTTTGTAAACAACTATTTTATTCCTTGAATACCCAATTTAATCTTTTAGTTATTCATATTTATGAAATCTAATTTCAATAAATATAAACTTTAATAACTCTTACTAAAGTGGCCGACCCTGAATAACCAGTTCTCATTAAACTTACCTCAATGGGATATTTCGTATCTCTATAAAAAGAGATTATGGATTTCATCTTGAGAATATGTGTTCCCTTAACATTACATGTGGTTACCCAATATACTGAGATTTTGACCGTTAACCTAGATTTCACTCATGATATATCAAAGTAACCTACATTTTATGATTGGGTTCACTATCCTCTCAAGATTGAGAGTCTATATAATTAGAAGTCAAGAGATTAATTATTCAGGTGACAGTTGTTAATTGAATAATTAATCACACAGCGATCCAACTCAATATGTCTTACACATTGAAGACATATCAACACATCAACTAGAAGTCTCCACTTCCATAATTAAGAGAAATCATTTTAGTTGATGCGTTATAGTCTTTGCAGATGAAACGCCTAATTTCTTCACTAACTACGAACTATATTTTGAGTTTATAAGGAACTTATGATTTACATCTTCTATAACTAAATCACATAAATCACATATAATGCATCTTAAGAACTATGATAATATCCCATTAGTTCATTTATAAATAGTCTCATATAATTAAACAGTTTAATTATTTATAGCATGCTAATAAATTGGATTTTAGGGCACAAACCCTAACAAGACCAAGGTCAAAAAGTCTATTCAATCTATCTACGAACATGACCACTCGGTAGAAATTAGGCTGACACTAGTCGAGACTAAGCTTATAGAACCTAAGGGTCTACAAAAGGAGAGGACAGAGATGGAATCTTACCCCTCCCTCTATCACGACGATGATGGGGATAACAATAAAGCCTTGCTTCCTACAATCTTCAATTTCCTCTTGGGGGCAATATTCTATCCCTACGTCTAAGGGGATATTGTACTTGGCCTTAAAAGCCAAGGCAGTCTCACGAGTATTAACTAGTCGAGCAAATCCCATTTCTTTTTTTGGATTAAAGAGTAAAAAGGGGGGGGGGGGGGGATATAAGAATTTACGAGTAAGAGAGGGATAAGATACTTCCAAGGAGAAAGAGGGGCAGGAAATGCTCTAAGATAAGAGCTTTGTGCAAGGAGAGGAAGAATAACAGGGAACAAGTAGATTCAAAGCAGAGAGTGAAGATGAAAAACATTTACAAGGGAAAGAAAGGGGTATTTATAGGAAGGGAATGTGTTGGGGAAGGCGGGAAGAGCAAACGCACGTCGCTCCTCAATTTGCATACGTGGGGATCACTTCAATCATCAATAGGGGACATTTGTCAAGACACGTGCAGATAAGTTGAACTGTCAAATACGGCGCATTTATTGCCTGTCGTTTGGTTTTCCCGAAGAGAAACGGTGTGGGGACGCACCTACCGAGATGCCAAGGACAAAACCATGATCACCTTCCCCCGATAGGGCAATGGGATCATGGGGGGATATTGTGGTGGGAAAGGTAGTAGGCTCATTTCGGAGTTGGGCTGAAAAGATGAGGAGACCCATTCTAAAGATTATGCATGGCCCGAGGATGGCAAATTATGAAAAGGCCCAACGTTCAGACCCATGACCTCAGCTGAAGACACGAGGAGACCCGAAGATGAACATATGTTCGAGCACCTAACTGGTGTCAAGCACAAGTTACTAAGCAATCCTCTCAATGTCAGAAGATTGGGTCCCACTTATGATAACCGATTTGATAGGCAAGAACAGTGCTATAGACCCAAATGGTCACTTTAACCCTTGGGTCTGTGGGTCCCACACACATGTGGAAGATTCTATCATCATGAGGACTCCAACAACAAGAGAGTATAAAAAGGGAAGGAGGTAACAGTGTTGGTGGTTGGAAAAATTGGGGTGAGAAACATGAGAGATAGGTGAGAGCATGATCCCTAGAAATTGAGGTCCTTCTCAGAACTTAGAGCGGGGAGCTCAGCCAATGAGTTGTGTCCTCGGCCAGAGACTCATGGCATAATTGTGAATCAATAGGAAGGCCCGGCCCATCACAGCGATGGACTATTCCTAGAATCTCCCATTGTGGGCCAAAAACATCATCAGATAACAAATTAATTGAAGGCTTAGGTCCAAACAACGACAAGAGTTTTTGGGCCCTAGTGACCACAATATCCAACTCCATCTCGATGGTACCCATCTCATCATCAACCTTCTCCTTAATTTCTTTATGCCACTTCAATAGAAGTGACTCATAACTTTGGGGTTGGTATCTAATAGTTTTTCTCCTCTCATCTTCTTCATCACAGATTTCCTCTAGCTTCTCATACATCTTTTGGTACAGCCAAATTGCATGTTTTCCCTCACACATATTTTGCAGTAGGATAAACTCAGTGTTAATGAGCCTGAAAAGGTCTTTTACTTGGTTCTTGCTACCTCTCTAAAATTTAGCCACTCCTTCAATTTATTTGCAAGAAATATACACCCACCCGAAAATAACTAGTAAATGAATGCCTCATCATTATTGCTATGATTAACATTTCAAGGGGCTCTTTCAATATTATCAATCTGTGGAGTCACCTGTCCACTCAACATTCGCTCGTCCAAAATTAGAAGGAGAAATTGTCACTCACGTCAACCCTCTCATAACAAACTAGATTAGCTCTCACTTTGTTGTGCAAGACACCCTTATAGAGACAACTTAATCCACAAGAAATGTTGATATTGTTATCCAAGAATCCATAGATGCTGTCTAACTCTGGTTCGTCAAGAAAGCATAGCGAGAGCAGCATCTCATTCAAATGTTGTACAAATAGTATTTTCGGGATTTCATTTACCAGCAACTATACTATCATTCCTAACAGCAAGTTATGAAGGCTAAGAGGAAAAGAGTCCATCATGATATACGTTCTTAAAGTAGCCTGTATGTTGGAGATCTTCAAGTAACGATTTCTATCATCACAATATGGCCAGTTCTCCATCTTCAAAATTTAAGATTTGTCTTCATCTCCCTCATTTCTTGATAAATCTTGAATCAATTTCACTGCTGCATCCGCGTCCATTGGCTTCCAATCGATGCTTTCAATCATATGATGAACTGAATCAGGTATACCTTCCAGCACAACAAACTGTAACTCCTCTGACAAAGTCCCTAAATGCATATTCTTCATATGCACTCTTCACAACTTGCCTTGTCATTCAAAGATTGTTTTATGTCTTGGATTCTGGTGGATAAAAATTCCTTCTTTTCAACTAAGCTAATCACATTTTTCTAGTAGACCTTAGCTGGCATTAACATGTCGAGTTTCTTGATATCATCCCATAATCTAAAACTCTGATTTTCCATTAGGAAACTCAAATATATCTCTGACTTCTCATCTTGTAAAGTTTTGACTATTTCCTTTATATCCTCAGTGCATGATTTGTCCTTTATCATCTTCTTCAGCTGGAGTTTCTTGGTGACCTTTAACAGCTCTCTCAGTCCAATTTTCAAGTTCTCAATCTTCGCCTCTATGGAGGAGTCCTTAGGTTGTCTCCCATCCACATTAAGGGAATCCTCAATTGACAATGCAAGCTCGCATTCTTGAATAATGGGTGTGTAATAAAACTTCAAACCAGCACCATCTTATGTGAGTTTAAAATTGGCTTTCATATGAAATAGTGAGAACATTATAGAGCTCAGGGAAAGCTCTAAGGCTTTTTCAGAGGCACTCATGGCGGAGGCAAAATGGCCATGCTTTTCTGCAATATGTTCAAAGTGTATGCAGGGAGATATTGCAGTACCAAAATGGACGATGCCTAGGATATCTAAAGCAGCCCCAAAGTTTGGGGAGTGGGAAACAATGGTCTCGGCGATCTCTAATGTTTTATTGTAGTCCTCTGCTTTGAGAAATAACATTGCTAATCTACTTCGATGACTATGTAATTCGTATAGTGAAGAAGAAGAAGAAGAAGAAGAAGAAGAAGAAGAATAAGCTTTTTTGTCTGCCATTCTTGATTATATGGGGGTATTTTGGGAGAGAGAGGAAGAGAAGGTAAAATAGGTAATATAGGAAAGTTTTGGAAATTATGGAGGAACAGAGGATATTAAGAATAAGCGGAAAAATTCACTTCACAAAATAACTAACTAACTGAGACTAAACTAACGTAGGAAAGGACTAATGCAATTAAAACATGACACTTGTACAGTACTCATTTTATTTTGTTGTAATTTGAACTTTTACCCTCAATATCATTTATGGTTGTGTGTACATCTCCAATTATACCTTTAAAAAGAAAACCCATTTATGTTTTAACCGCAAGACCTATAATCAAATATTTCTATCTTGTTGCTTTTGATATAGTTAATGAGAACTTAGTTTCAATGGAAACAATATAACAATTGCATCTTAGCATATACTCCTTTAATAAAATTTTGTAAACTTTTTTTCATATATCGATAATTTGAAACACCAGGAGGTGATTTGTCTCTACTATCAAGTCAAAATTATTTATAGTCTTGTTAGTAGTTGTTATAGCCTAGTAATCTGTTTAATGGGTGAAGTAAAGACTATCTAAGAAATTGTCTTTACTATCGACATGGTCTTTTTTTAGAGCAACATGGTTTGATTACTTTGGTTTTAATCCATCGGTGTAGTTATATGTGCATCAAGTATAAATTTGAAAAGTTTACCTGTGATTTTGTGAATGATTAGAAGACTTTTGCAATGAAATTGGGGACTCTTTTACTCTACACAATGATAATTCATTGCTAAGGGGTTTTTGTGAAAGAGATTACCCAAAAAAAAAAAAAACGGTATAGGAACTTTCCTATACTTTTTTTTTGGGTAATCTCTTTCCTATACTTTCCTACACTTTTTTTTTTTTTTTGGGTAATCTCTTTCACTTAAAAAGAACACGTTAGCAATGAATTATCGTTGCGTAGAGTAAAAGAGTCCAGAATTTCATTGCCAAAGTCTTCTAAGCATTCACAAAATCACAGGAAAACTTCTCAAATTTATACTTGATGCATATATAACTACACCAATTGGTTAAAACCAAAGTAATCAAACTATGTTCTCTAAAAAAAAAAAAAACCATGTCGATAGTAAAGACAATTTCTTAGATAGTATTTACTTCACCCTTAAAAAGATTACTAGGCTATAGCAACTACTAACAAGACTAAGTAATTTTGACTTGATAGTAAAGACGAATAAAAAAAAAAAAAAACAAATAGATGCAATAAATAAATAACACAGGGATGTCACATAAGCTGTGATTGTGCTACCACATCAAAAGGGGTGACCAAACATGCTCTTGATTGAGATAATATAAAGATGAAAGCAGTAAATAGTAAACCAGTATTAATTGATTATGAAATATTTTGTTCTTTTTATCAAACCAAAATTACCTCTAATAAAATATTGAATACCTTGAATTGAAATTTTGCAGCCATGGAGTTTTTTGTATTATGCTCTCAATCATTAAAGTGTCTTTCACTCACAATCGTCCAAGTCAATAAACTATGAAATTAGGTATTCAAATGGGTGTGTTTCTAAGAATTATTCAAAAGCTCTTAACTGTGATTAAGAGTGTGACCAAGTTAGTAGTGTGCAATACACGATCAGTACACTAGTTAACTTCATAAAATGGCACTTGACAGTTTGAATGAGCTGATTGGAACAGAAAATGGTGTCCTTCAATTTTTGTTTTTACCGGAGAAGTTTGAGAAAGGAAAGTAGGAGAGTGCATTTTATGGGTCTCACTCAGAAACCCCACTCTCTCTTGCAGGGGCTTATCCTATGAAAGATAGTTAAATCACATAAGAGTATAAGAGTTTTTTTTTTTTTTGTAGTAGCTGCTTGTCTGTTTTAAGTTCTTTTTGGCAGTCTCTTTTGAACTTGTGTTATAGTTTGTCACTTTTTTTTTTTTTGAAACATTGTTTGTCATTGTTATTACTTATTAGTTATTACCATTGCTTTCATTAGTTGTTTATTGCAAGTCCACTTTCCAATTAACTTTTTTTTTTTTTTTTTTTTCTTTGAGGGGGGACTTTCCAATTAACTTACTATTGTATCCGTAATTAAACTCCACTTTCCAATATTTGTTACTATTGCTTTCATTAGTAGTATCTTGCAAGTCCCCTTCTTAACGGTATTCACTATTTTTTGTTGCCACTTTAAATACCCTAAAACAAACTGTACCAATGTCGGCAAACAAACTTGGACCATCCAATTTGAGGAAGAGCCCTTGGCACCTTGCTGCTACGCTATTGACACAAACCTAGGTCTAAAATAAATGACCAATATCGGTTTTTAAAGTTTACCTACTAAACATTTTTAGTCCCTGAAGTTTTAAGTGAGCGCTATTGATTCTTGAAATTTCAACAAAGAACATTAGTGGTCTTTCCATTAATTTCCATTAGTTTCCTTGTCTATTTGTCTAATGGAATAATGACGTGGCAAGCTGATGTGTAATTTTTTAATAATAAAAAATGATCACATCATTAAAAAAAGTTGTAACATCATTATTCTGCTAGACACATAGACAAAGAAAGTAGGAAAGTTAATGGAATGACTAATAACGCTAATTGTTGAAACTTCAGGAATCAATAATACTCATTTGAAACTTCAAGGATTAAAAGTGCTTTGTATGTAAACTTTAGAGATTAACAGTATAGTTTCACTTAAATTCTTCATTGAAATTTTAAAATCCCTAAAAATTTTACCTAGACTAACGAAAATAAGCGTTAACAATATAACCCAACATTAACAAATGTAAGTCTTTATATTTCTAAAAACATAAAAGTCAATTTAATAAAAATATAACATAATTAAACTAAAGGATTTTTAACTCCTAACCATGAAATCCGCATTTGTCATTTCATCTAAACCAAACAAAAAAACAAAACACAGTGTCCATCTCAAAATTTCTAAATGAAAAATATTTTTAACAAAATGAAAAAAAAAAAAAAAAAAAAAAGGTATTTAATAAAAATATTTACTTATTTATTCTCCTAAATACTCTTTGGTTTAATGAGCTACTATAAGGCAAAAGATTAATTAGAGGGGAAAAATAGTACATTAATATTTATATAAGCTAATCTATTTTTATGAAAGTATACATTAAACTTTGATTTTTATACAAGCTTTGGCTGTTAAGAAGGATTTTGGATAGCTTGTTCATGATGGGTTGAGAGATAGGAAGATGGTTATAGATCAATGTTGATAGTGTCATGATGAAGATTACGGTTCAAATTGCCAAATGGATCACCTTTTGGAACTGGAAATGCTTGGAATTTGGTGGTTGAAGATTAAGGTTGACCGAGGGAAAGTGGAAGAGAGAGACCAGATATATACAATTGAGAGTAGAGTTGACTTGGGGCTAAGGAACTTGGTCTTGGAAAGAATTTACCACGAGGGAACAAAGATTATATTAATAACAGGATTCCTATTTGAGTTTCAACATTTTGCATACTAAAATACTCTTACACAAATTCTTAAACTCTCTAAATTACTCCTATTTTTTAATTAAATAATTTTAAATTAAAAAACACAAACTGATTAAAAGAGTAATTTACTGTTCCTAATTTTTAGGCTTTTTCTTATATTTTCTCCATTCGGCCTAAAACTTTGGACATTATCTCTATCTCATTTTTAAACATTATTCCACATTACCTTGTCTCTTTCTTTAAAAATAAAAAAAATAAATACACACGGTTATTTATATATCAATTTTAAACATTATTACACTGTAGGGGCCTTTTTTGTTGTATTGGGTTGAACTGCCTCCTACGGTAATATGCCCGAGTATTCTGAGTAAGAGAGTTAAGACCGGTCCAACTGCAACTCAATTTGGGCCGGCTTGTGCACAAACTATACCTTGTCTGCTAGGAGTATGCTTATGGCAGGCAGAGCTATTTCGAACGGGTTGTGGCAGACAGATATGATAATAATAACAAAATAGAGTACTCTAGGTATTTAATAAGAAATGACCAAATGACCCCTATTTAAGCAACATAATCACAATAATGATAACTATTTTTACAAAAAGAACAAAGGAGCAGAGTAATATATGAATTAATCAGAAGAGAAAAGAAATCAAGTTAAATCTGGTCCGCAGGAGCAAATCCAAAAAGGAAAGAACGCTTCTTCTCAACACGATCAATCTCCCAGGTAAATCCTACCATAGAAATTGATCATTCTAAGAGAAACGAACCTGAATGGTTAATGCTTGAAGGAACCCCTTTTTTCCTTTTAGCAGAGAGCAGGATTTTGAGAGGGAGGGAGGGAAAGAAACCTATCAGTGCATGCCAGACTCACTCTCCGTTCTTTCTTCTTTTTGTTTTTCTTTCTTTGTTTTAGTTTTCCTTTTCTATCTTTCTTTTCCTTTTCTATTTTGTGATTTCTCTCTGTTTCGATTATAACTCCTTTGTGTATTGTTTTTTTTTTCTCCTCTCTATGTATCTCGCCCTGTACACGGCAAAGGCTTCTTTTTATAGTGCCTGCCGTGACCGAATTTTACTGTTCTACCCCTTAACCACCTTTATTTGGTCTAGGTGTACTTGCCGACCATCACTGTTCCGTCTGCGTGCAACTCCCCATTATCAGACAAAGATAGCTATTTTGTTTGTTAGTCTACCGTAGCACCTGTTCCTGCCACGGTACTGATGCTCTCTCTCTCTGTCCCTCATGGCATGCACTTGATGGTTCTAGCTCAACCTTACTTCTTTTGGGAGGTATATCATCCCAGCAAGACGTATCCTCCAAAAGAGCTCGAGCAGGAACCCTGAATAGGTTTTTCCCCTCTCCCCACCACCAAACCATGCCCTTTTATCTCTGACCCACGACATTACCATGTCCTATATTGGTTGGGTACAAGCTGGTAAGGTCTGGGCCTTGCGCATGCCTGCCTTCCACATGTGTCCGAAGTCTGCTTGCTGCTCATGCGTCTTCCGTGATATAGAGGTTTATTTGCACTGTCTGCCGTCCATTCTCGACCTTTTATATGAGCTACTTTCTTTGGTTTCCTGCTCCCTTAGAGGCTGGGCTTTGTATTTCTTGCAACCCATTTCTTGATTGCCTTGACTTCTTACCACATCACTTGTTATTCCTTCCATAATGACTTACTCCTGCTAGGCATCTTTTAGGCCTACTGTTTACTCTTTCCCCTAGTGATTCAACATGACCACTGATGTTCCTACTTATGGGCTCCTGTGTCCCTTTCCTCTTGAGCATCCTTGGCCTATTTGCTTTCTTTGGGCTTCCTTAGCCAATTTACTAACTCTGCATTCCCATGGGCTTTTACTAACTTCATTGGGCTTCCCCGGCCCAATTTTCTTTTTCTCATTCTTGGGGTTTACGGACCTACTATTAACCCCTTACTTTCTTTGTTTACAATGCTTTGGACCTGCCGTGACCAATTCTCACTTTTCTACATCATATACTACCCATGAGTACTTTTTCTCTCTTTCCGGGCCTCTTTAAGCCCATTTTCCTCCTCAAGACCCTTTTGTTTATATTATGGGCCTATGATCCATTATTCCTACCGCTTGAGCTTAATAGTTTTACTTTATGTTTGCCATTCCTTTGCTGCCCGTGTTGTTGAGTTGGGCTTTCTTTCTTCTATTCGGATTCCACAAAAAAAAGACCCCCAACTAACACTAAACCAAAAAAATAAATAAATAAATAAGAGAATTATTGCACACAAAAAAAGCATGTGATGAGTCTTATTAAAATATTCACTTATTATTATAAAACTTGGTGAGGTTTGGATCAGGGCTCTGTTGAAAAAAGAATTATTCATTTCTTCACTCCCCAGTGTCAAATTCAATTCATGACCTTGTAATGAATACTAAATAATATCAAGATTGCCAATTCATATTTTTAGTAAGGAGCAGGTTGGCCAAATAATTTTCATTGGAAAAATTCAATTCATTCCATTGCAATATCTAGTCCCACTTTTTATTTTTTATAAGAGTTATTTTTTTAAATCTTACGGTTCAATTGGTACATTATAGTGTTTCAAATGAAAAATATCTAAGATTCAAATTTTGCCGTCCTATTCTAACTATCGAATAAGGATTTTTTTTTTTTATATTAAAAAAAAAAAAAAAAAAAAAAAAAAAAAAAAAAAAAAAACTTTCTTTAAATGGGGCTGACAAAATGGAGCACTTAATTTGAAGAATGAAACTTCAATCCATCAAAAGCATTCATTTATAATAAGTTTTGTCATCATATTTTGTCGTAAAAGAATTGATTGTCAAAGAATTGATTGTCATTATTGTATCCGTGTTATATCTCAAGAAACCATATTTAAAAATAAAAAAAAAATTACTTTCTTAAGTCTCACCAATTTTTTAGGTACAATTTTTTAAACCTATGTTCAAAAGGCTAAAAAAATAAAATGTACAAGGTCGACACAAATCACAATCCTAATTCTATAGTGTTTAATTTGAGCATGTGACTATCGAATTGCTTTTTTTTTTTTTTTTTTTTTATAATATAGAAATTCTACTCTAACCTAATCTAAATGTAAATGTGCGCGAAACTCCATCGAAAAGACTTGAACTTGGCCCTTGCCCCTCCCCCCTCCCCCCAATCACACCCCACAAGCACTTATACTTATGGAATGACCATTAGGCCAAGAATGCGCGGTAGTAGTTGCTGTTTTTGGTTTGCCTTCTTCGGTAATATCATAGATTAATATTAATTGAAAGGAGAGGTACTAAAGTAATTTAGTCAAATGTCATAATGCTCCCAACTAGAACAAGACAGAAATCTAGTATAACCAAAAGTAGACAAGCATCTGCAATCTTTATTTAGGCTCCGTTTGGTTTGGGTGAAAATGATTTCAGGAAATCATTTTCACCCTGACCCCACTGTTTGGGTGCTACGGAAAATAAAATTTTTCGAAAAATAAGCACCCATTTGACCATTATTTTCACCTTTGACCCGGAAATGGTTTTCACCCCTCATTTTCACTTCAAACCATTTCCGGGTCACGCAAGAGAGAGCCAGTCACGCACAAAAGAAAGAGAGAAAGCCAGAGAGAGAGCCAGTCACGCACAAAAGAAAGAGAGAGAGAGAGAGGAAGGAAGAAACGGAGAGCCCAGATCGAAGAGAGAGAGAGCCCAGTTCGCCGGTGCGAGTTCGCCGGCGAACCCATCTTCACGATCACCACGACCCACCGATCTTCGAACCAGAGCCGGCGACCCACGAACCCAAAGCCCAAACCGTTCGACCCAGACCCAAGCGTTCGACCCAGACGTTCGATCCATCGCCTTCGACCTTCGACCGACGACCTAGACCTTCGACCCACACCTTCGACGACCCAGACCTTCGACCCAGATGTCGTCGTCGACCCATCGCCGAGACCCAGACCCAGACCCAGACCCATCTCAGTTTTGTTTTTTAAAGTTTGATTGTTGTTGTTGTTGTTGTTGCCGGAATCAATTTGTTGTTGTTGTTGTTGTGTTGTTGTGTTGTTGTTGTTGTTGCCGGAATCAATTTGTTGTTGTTGTTGTTGTTGTTGCCGGAATCAATTTTTTGTTGTTGTTGTCGTTGTGTTGTTGTTGCCGATGCTGTTGTGTTGTTGTTGCCGGAAAATAGCATTTTCCTAATAGAACCAAACACATGAAAATATTTTCCACAACAATTTTCATAATACAACCAAACACTTGAAAATATTTTCCTTTTTCGAAAAATAGCATTTCCGGAAAATAGGTATTTTTCGGAAAATATTTTACGGGAACCAAACGGACCCTTAGTAGAAAATGTACATCATAAGATAAAGCGTGTTATAAGAAACACGGATTAATTGTCAATGATTTGGGCATGTTTTTGACTTTCAGCACATACACTTTGGCATTCCAACTTTCACAAGTATGTGAATGCAATCAGTCCATTACCTATTTTTCCTTATGCAGCTCGGTCAATTACTCAATTGCGTAGAAAATAACTTGTGAAAGTAGTGAACGCCACTATTTTTTAACATGAGAAAAGTAAAAATGTCCATATCTATTGAGAATGTATCTCATAGAGCATGTATATGCACTCTTGAGAGTAGTGACCACTTTTGTTGCAATAACGATGTTCAAATGGCTTTTGAAAATTAAAATACAAAAACAAAAAATTATGTGTAAGCGCATGCAGGCGTGTGTAAATTATATATATATATATAGAGAGAGAGAGAGAGAGAGAGAGAGAGAGAGAGAGAGAGCATCCCTTTTTTTGATTTAGTGAAGTTGACTTCATCAGTAACAAAAGTAATGAAATTAAACTACTATGAAGGAAGAAGGATAAGGAGCAGATGTAGAGTGTACCAGGATGTCGAAAGGCTAGAGGAAGTTCCTTAAAACCGCCTGACCATCTAAAACCACTGTGCCCTGACAATTTTGTTACCCTCCAAAGGGTAAGGCTCCATTGCCTATATACATGTCCAAACCTTTTGATTCAATTGGAACTTTAAATTGGTAAAGGTCATTAGCTCAATCCAAGTGTTCCCTGTGAATCATACAAGTTAATTCATCGAATTTTTCTTTGATATTTCTTTTAAGCAAAACAACATTCTTTCTTTATATTCTGCCCATAGCTCTTCTAGATTAACAAACAAAACTGCCTCTTCATTTGTGCTGTGCTAAAGGAAAGTTCACAAATGGGGACAAGAAATCAAAAAAGGCAGGCTGTAAATTAGCAGTTAGCTAGCTCGAAAGTCCAGAAAAAGCTGCAATTTCTGCACCAGGAGCTCACGAGTGCCAAAAAGAGGCTTACCACTGATGATCCAATCCTTCTCGAGAAGTCCTGCTTTAGCACTATTCAGCATTTCATCATGGAAAGCAGACACAACATGGTAGATTGAGGTCCTCAAAACATCAGCAATGGCATATGCTTTTGAATGTAGAGGGCCACCTCTCTTCTTACCCACTGCACCATCTATTCTTCCAGTGCTTGATGTTGCCCATTTAATTCCAGCTGGCCCCATCAAATGAGGGGGGGATTGAATGTTGGTCTTCTTCCCCATGAATGTCTCAACAGCAAGAAGGCAAGATAACAGTGCTGAAATGACTGCAGCATTACTACCAGAGAGCTGAGCAACCCCAAACCTATCTTCTCTGTGTGAGCAGGCAGTCAGTGAGGCAACCGTCCTGGCACACCATGCACATAGCTGCATAAAGAAGTGTCCATCACTAGGTTATATAATTATTCAAATAGCTGCATAATGAAGTTTCCATTATTAAGTTGTACTATGAGTCAAACTTTGACAGAAATTAGCTAGCATGTTCTTTTTTTTTTAATCTTGGTTAGAAAATTCCTAAATCTACCCCACCCCTCGCCGCCCCAAATCTGAAACCAAAGGCCTTGCTCACCCCTTGTGCCTTGGCACTTTGGACCTAGGGAGGCCAGAGGTGCCATTGGACCATTAAGATCATTGGTAAAATTAGCTGGCATGTTCACGCATTTATAAACCCAATATATTATAAATGAATAGTATATATGAGAAATTCATGATGCATAGACCATTGAAACCTAGATTACAATTAAAATTTATGAGATTCATTGCATGAACTAATGTATGCTTATCTGTTTCATATACAGAGGGAAAGTGACGTGCATTGCAAGGATTTCATCAATACAGAACAGCAAATAGAGTTGTCGAAGTTCAATAACTTCAATTCTGAGAGGAAAGTATTTTAAAAATTATGTGCACCAGCATGTGCACACACACAAACCAAAACATAATGTGCTTATGCTGAGAAATCATCATATTTCTCCAACATCTAAAGGCAGAAGGGTTGACCACTTACTCAGATCTAATGCACAGAGGATTCCTAACTGGGAACCATAGAAGAATTCACTGAATGTGATCTTATGTGCGCAGAACAGCCTGCAAGGTAAGGGAAAAACCCATTTCTGCAGTTTTCTTTCCAATATCTAAAATGAAATTATTAATATTATCAGATCTACTGCCTAGAAGATTCTAAGGACCCCTTTGAATGATTAATAGAATGTGATGACCTTGTGCACAGACAGGTCTCCCAGAAGGCAATTGCAAGCCCATATCCAGCATCTTTTGGTGCTCTGTCAATGACAAAGGAATATCAGCTTTCAAAAGATAAGCAGTCTGGTAGTTAATGGCTCATAAAACACCTCTATTTCCAATCCTAAAGTGTCAGACAAACTAAAACTTTTGGACATAACAACCTTATCAACCATCCTTTTCCTATCATCCACTGACACTTAAAAGACATTCAAACTAAAAAGTAGATTTTCGGCACAACAATTGCTCACTAAAACTAGAAAAGAGAAGTAGAGCATTTGATTGGCATCATTCACCTCCTTATCTTCAAAGGACAATCCTAATTCTCAACAATCTCCAATGGTTTCAATATATCTAGACACGATTATGAATCCACCACCTTAAGTCTAAACACATTTCCCTCAAATGCTACATGAAACAGGTGACCTAAACTCAACTTTAGAACCCATAACCTTAATAAAGTATGTACAACAATACAGAGAGACAAGTCAGTCATTTGAGTAGGGGAAAAAAATTATGTTGTCAGTAGAGAAAAGATCTACCATGACAGAGTACAAACAGGCTCCCAAGAGAGACAGAAAATGAGTGTGGCAGATAAAAAAAGCAGCTAAGAAGTTGGATCCCAAATTAATTCTAAAAAGAACAAGAGAGAATCTATTGAATTTGAAACCCAAGATAAGAAAATGACTGATAGCATTATGTCCTAAAATGGAAGTAACAACACTGATTCCATACAGTCAGTGCAACATGCAAAAGCACAAATTTTTTTTGAGAGATATTAAAATATGCTGCTAATCCCGCAACTTGAACCCTTTTCCCCCTAGACTCCTAAGCACGTTGTGCATGGGACAGTGCCAGCATGCAAAATCACAAATAAAGGAGAAGAAAGATCTTTCAAACAGTATCCATCACAACTAAAATCTTACTGTAGATGATGGCATGTATGCTCTAATCTCAAGGAGTTTAGAGCCACATTAAGAACAATCTATATGAGTTTTGCAAAAGTGCTCTCTATGATAAACACTTTTGTTTATGTTCCACACCAGTAAGAACTTTAATCAACTTATACCATAAGCCTCACTTTTTGATATTCAAAGAAGTGCACGAAGTCCTGGTCACCCTGTACAAGACCTTCCATATACCTTTTTTCTTGGAAAATCTGACCTGTATAGGTTTGGAAAAGCAAGCCCTAAAAGCAAGCCAATCATTGACAGGAGATGAAAGCAAGAGACATAATTGTCTCCTGCTTAAGATTAGGAGGTATCAAGCACTTAATTAAGAAAATATATAGCATTATCACCTTGGTTAAGAAAAAAATATCCACCAACACCAGAAATTGGAATAATGACACCTTCGTCCATGTTACTGCTAAGGCAAAAAGATTTTACCCTGATGCCAGTGCCAAACCTTTTTCAAACAAGGTGTCTTTATCCCATTACAACAAAGCTGAAAATTAAAAATAGTTTCTTTGAACTAGCTCTGAGACCCAGAGATTAAAGACACCAGTGATGAGTTGCAGAAAACACTAGCATGCACACACAAAATGATGATAGGGACTGGGATTTTATAATTAGCAATCTTATAAAGGAACAAGGATAATTTTTTATTGCATATAGATTTTTATCTTATAAAACATATTTCAAGTTGAGTTGAGTTTAAAACATATTTCAGGTTGAATTTTTCACCATATTAACTAGAGGTATTTACAGTGTTCCTAATGCCCAGTACTTATACATAAAGATTTGACCTTCAGTTGCTTAAAACTTGTAGAAAATTAAATGACATCTCATCTTCAAAACAAAGGTTAAAAGCTTATTTCTATTTATGGTTTAACTAAATCAACAAATGGCCTTGAACAAGATATGTCGGTCCATTTATATACTCAACTCAACTCAACTAAGTCTTTTATCACATCTGACTGATGTCAAAACAATCCTTTACAAACTTATATTGGTTCGCCATGAAATTCTTTTTTCCTGCATATTTCTTGTATAATTTCCATGTACTAGGGCTTCAACCTTTTATTTTTAGAATCTTGATATGATGTTACTTAGTGTTCATTACATATTAATAAAAAAAACTCATAAATTAATTGCAAGGAGTTTGGGAGATAATAGCATGTTGGCAAGGCAGGTTTGGGAGACAGAAATAGTGCCATTTGGAAAGCTGTTCCCCATTGTTTGATGTGGTGTGTCTGGGAAGAAAGGAATAGAAATTTTGATGGGTGTGAATGAATAATTGCGGATTTGAAGTTCCAGATGATCAGAATGTTATTTGAGTGGATGCTGGCCACAGGGACATCCTTTTTCTAATTTATTGGAGTTTATAGATCATTGTACTTTCTGATTTGCAATATGTAGTTCATCTAGTATACCCAGTGTACTTGATGCATTTTTTCTAATAATACGTATTACTTATCAAAACACAATTTAGTCAAGTCCCATCCACGCATCTAGTATAGAGATCTATCAAGTGCAGATCTTAAAGTTAAAGTTGGAGTTGCCACCTGTGTGTCAAATTTGCATTAGAAAGAATTGAAATTTCTGTTACACAGCAGCAATAATAAATAATATTAACAAATCATTAAAAGGAATCCTCCTACAATTACACTTCACAACACTACTTTATTTGACAACTTGCTTGAAGAATGGTAGAGTCATGAAGGAGGTCCTCCGAAAATTCTCGGACACTCGTGAGTTTGGGAGGTTGCAAAATGTGTTTGCACATAGGTAAGCCCATGTGAGTTTAAAAAAAATTAAAAATTAAAAATTAGTCTGAATAAAAGTAATCTTTTCACCTCAGGACAAGACACCATGATGAGCTTCAACAAATAATGCACACAAACACACACACACTTGTGCATGTACACATCCACAAGTGTAAGCAACAGTATTTTGTACCTGAAAGTTTTTCAGTGGTTCGCAATACTTGGATTCCAGACGGGAGTCAGTTGGTGAGAGTAACTGTTTGGACAGCTGGGAGTTTTTGTCAACAGAACTTTCCAAACCTGCAGCCAACTTTGATGCAAGCTTTTCCAGAGGCCTCAAGCATACAGCTATAACTCTTTTGTAAGTCTCACCTGTTTCTTCAAAAAAGGCAGCTCGTCGCCACGTATCAACATTATTCTCACAGACCATACAGAGATCAAGATATGCAAGATATTGAAGAAGAGAATTTGGGTTGCTATCCTCCAGGGCTGCAAGGAGATGCTCACTTGGATTTGTTTCTGCTGCTGCCGACCCTTTGGGTGGTGCAAATGTGAACCTCTTTGTATGTAGCACCTATATTGCCACATAGTTTCAAACAATTAATGACTGACTTTTTAGAGGTAACAGGAAGGATATGAAGCCAGAAATAGCTGGAATAAAAAATTTTAAACGAATCACAGTGACAGGTGCTATTCACATGGAATTCCTCACCCATTAAGGATTAGAGAGAGGAGGAGATATTTGTTTTTGTGATTAATAATGAGTACAAAATGTTATTAGAAGAGTATGCCAAGATGCAGGTATTCTAGTGTTTCCATTGCAACTAAGTTCTCATTAACTCTCCATTAAAAGCAACAAGCTAGAAATATATATTACAGGTCTTGCGGTTAAAAGATAAATGGATTCGCTTTACAGGTACGTCGATTATACATAGATAAGCAGATGTACACATAACCATAAAGGATATTGAGGAGGAAAGTTCAATTTGCAATAGAATAAAACTCATCTAAATAATACAACAGTCAGTTTGTATGGACACGCAGCAAGGTACAAGAACAATAAACAAATATGTTGAATCAAGGAAAGACAGTAAGTTCATTTGGTAACTCTACTGTATTTGCAATTTGAATTCTAGAAGAATACATTTCTGCAAAATAAATTGTTTTGAAAATAATTTTGGTATTATGCTAAAATTCTTACCAAAAAGTGATTATACTAAATGAAATTGGGTAATAATCCTTAGTTTCAGGACTTCTCATTTTTACTGTAAAATGCATTTTCCAAAAGAGAAATAGAGAATGCATTTTCAAATACCTACTTCAAAGTACTGTTAACAAACCCAAAAAACCAAGGAAACATGCATTCTCAAGCCTAGAAATTTGTGAAATGAATTTTATGTAGAGTTACCAATCATAGCCTAAATAAACATATTTTCACATGTATAACCGCGGTAATATGCTCTTCTTATTTTGTGGGTGGGTGGGAGGGGGGTTGATAGATAACAGGATAATTCTTTTTTTTCCCCAGAGGAACTCTATTGGGGATCGAACCCAGGATGTCTGGGTCTACAGTTCATCCCAAGCCTCCAACCACTAGGCTGCACCTTGACAGGTTAGATAAGAGGATAATTCTTTAGAGAACAACCAGGCATATAGGAATAACAAACATTAATTTGAGACAGTATGTAATACATTAAATAAGTTTTTCATCATTAAATTGAGATGATTAATATGAGTGTCTACTGCACCTCAGTGGATTACTGAAGTGATAGAGAAGTGTCCCTGCATATATAGATGCAGGACACATAAGAATTCAACAGCATTGTAAATAATATAATCTTCATTCAGAATTTTGTCAGAAAATAAACAAATAACCAAACATGATAGGGAAACAGCTAAGAAGATGAATATAATGATCAAAGTTTGATAAACCCTAATCTTGTTCATGTTCTGCCTGTTCCTCTTTTAATAAGTATATATGTTCTTTCTGTTTGACTAATGGAGCAATCAAGAAATAAATTTTTAAAAAAAATGTATATCCAACTTATAAAACTGCTATTCTTTGGGTCCACAGATATACAGTCCAAGCAAAAGATTTTGAACTAGCATACAGTTAAATAGATATTTGCCACATAAAGCTTGAGCATTTTCAGCCATGATTACATTTTTCCCTCTTTTATGCCTTGTATGATTCTTTTATTCCAGCAGAGGAAAGATGGAATGAAAGTGAGGGCATTGGTCAGGGATAATAGTATAATACAGCATGCAAGACATGATGTACCTTGAAGAATCATATAAATGACATGATATGCAATGTGGATTAACAACAATGAAACCAGCTACTAAATGATATGAACATCAAATGGATATTGCAATTATATGAACTGCGTCAGTTGACCACTTGCTAAAGCTAAACGATACTGACAAGAACAAAATTTACAACTAAACTATACCCGATGTAAGTGGTGACTTAATTCCCAGCATAGAAACACTGCAAAGCTCCCAATGCAAAAGATGATTTGCTCAGCAATGAACTTTCTCACTGTAACCTGACCTTTAAACTGATCCAACAGAATTGATCCCAGAACAGCTGAAAATAGGTAAGTCACTCCCGAAAGCTTCAAAGCCTGAGTAATAGCTGAAGGGAGCCCCATCTTGAAGCTGAAGAAAGGTGGGCGCTGTTACAACAAGCAATTATAAGTAGAGGCTATGAGTCTCATAAGTCATAACTAGAAAGCAACATACTCTAAGAATAAATGGCAATCTAATTTATAGCTATAGATGACAAAATTGCAGTTCGGTTCAGCTTATGTTTCATCTTTTCGAAAAATGAGTTTTTAAAAAAAAAAAGTTGTACCTAGAAAAAAAAGTGAAGTTTAAGTTGTACTTTGACCCACTATGCCAAATGGGCAGACATAAAATTCTCAACTAGAAATCAACTTTTTTTGCTATGATGCAGACCAACAGGCTATTCAAGACCAGGGTAAAACCTGATGTTTTGAGCAACGCATAAACACTATAGTAATCAAAGAGTGACAGAAAATTTGATAAGCATCCAGATTTCTCCCAAGCAACAACAAAAGGAAAGTGAAGAGCAACAATGATAGGTGCAAGTGGTTGTAATTACTGATCTGAACATCAATCTAGCCTGAATTTGTCCCATATCACCAGTAGAGAATTTTTCAAGATAATGTGTGCACACACAGTTAGTAACATCAAATCTTAGGCACCATATCAAAAACAGGAAAATTTTAGTGCAGCACAACCCAACACTAGATAGGCACTCATAATTTCCTGGCATTGACCACAAGACTATTGGTAATTTGAAGAATATATAATAATTTTTTATGATAAATTTCAAAGCTTAGAGGAATATGGCTTAAAAAAAGAGCAAGCAAAATCTTCCCTTCCTTTTTCCACAGTCAAAAAAAATCACAACCTCATTTTTGCTAACCTAGATGTCTTATAGCTATGATGATTACATCCTATAATTAGAAACAAAGCCTGCAAGCAGTGGAAAATATATCTTCACCTGATCCCCTATGCATTCCAACGTTTAATCTATCATATAATACTCTTTTAACACTTCATACCCAATACTAACAGCATATAAAGAAAAAAAACAAAAACATCCATATCGAAATGTGACTAACACAATTATTTTAACTAGCACAATATGTAACACCAAGTAATAACAAAATCAATCAAAATATTCTAAACCTTCCCTCTCAACTCTCCCTCACATACTGACCTGAATAATGGGAAACTCCAAAACCCATCTGTGCTTATAAACATAAAACAAGCCGTAAAGCAAACCAAGCAGAAAACCAATGAACCCCACTTTGCCAATCAGCCAGTCTCCATCAAAGCCACTGGATTTGACCCAACACACAGACACTAACCCCACAAACCCAGACACAGCACAGGCCGCCACACACAACACAAAGCTCAGAGAAACCTTAGCCCGGGTCCGAAAATCCAGCGATACCGAAGCCGAAGAGTCCGAAACGAGAAAGAATCGGACGAGGCCGAGAAAGAGCTCAAGAGGGTAAGCAGGGGAATGGGGATAGGGCGAGGAGACGAGTGAGAGAGAAGCAGAGAAGAGGAGCTGTGAGAGGTGGAATGTGAAGAAAGTGAGGAGTGAAATGAGTGATGGAGCAAAAGAGAGTAATGGGTTTTTACTAGTGGAAGTGGTGGTGGTGGTGGTGGTGGTGGTGGAGGTGAGTGTGGAGATGAAGAAGGTTTTGAAGAAGAGGAAGATGGCGGTGGAGGGAATAGACTGCCATATGAGGAACCCTAAGAAGCGGTTCTTGACTACGATTTCTGGCGGTGTTGTCAAGGACATTATTGACATAGTTGCTCTTGTTTTTGGTTTTTGGTTTTTGGTCTTTTTATATTTTGACAAAAGTGTGTTTGTTTGATGATGCTTTTTGGTTTTTGTTTTTGCTGGAGAAGTTTAGGGGAAGAAGACTGTAGAGTAGACACTGGACATAAAGACAGTGGTGGGGTTTTGAATTTGGTTGGGTTTGATTTGTTTTGCACAAAATTCCTGTCTTTTTACTTAATTGTTAAGGAGCCAAGTCCTTAAGCTTTTGTGTCACTTTCGTTTGTATAATTTTCTTTCATTTTCGAATTAACCGCATTTTTAACAAGGTTTTTGCAATTATACCCGTTTTATCTTCCATGTTTTTAAGGGCCCATTTGGTTGGTTAGAAAAGTGGAGAGAAGAAAAGGGAAAAAGAGAAAATATGGGGCAAATGATGTTTAGTTGGGGAGGGGAGAAAGGAGAGAAAATGATGAGGTACAAGAGTTCTCTCCAGCCCAAAATTTGGGGGAAAAAATATATATATATATATATATATAATACCAAAGTAGATCTATGGACACTCAAATAAGGGGTAGGCCCATGGTAAGTCCCCACATGTATGACTCACCCCTGTATGAGAGCTTGGAATATTGCTTGAAGATAAAAAGTGGGAGCTGGTGGGTTTGATAAAAAATTACCCATATGCCCTCCCTCTTTTTAAATGTTTCTACTTTTTTTTCCCCCTTTTTAAGGTATGCAACGTTTTTTTTTTTTTTTCCTTAACTTTTTTTTTTTCTTATATACTATTGAATTTCTTTTTTCTTGGCATTAGAGGCATAGGAGTAAATTGATACAATATACTTTTTATGTCATTTCTTTTTTTTTTTCCTTAATTAAAAAAAATAATTTTTTATTCCTTTACTTTTCCACTCAACCAAATACTAAGAGAGGAAACTAAAATCTCTATTATCTTCCAACTTTTCCATCTCCTCTTCATTTTTTACCTTCTTAGTTTTCCATCCCCCAACCTTTGTAAGTATAATTTTTAAACTCATCTCAAAAGCTTGTTGTATTCCAATTGAAATTACAACTTTTGTCGACCTAAAAAAAAATAAAAACAAACAAACACACATTGAAGTGTAATATCGAGATAAAGACAAAGCAATAACAAAAATTTTCATTACAATTTTTTCCCTGATTTGGTTTTTAAACAAAGCAATTCTACAACCATACAATTTTTTACAATATTTTTACAAACCACTAAGGTGATAAATTCTTATTGGTTTTCATCTAAACTTACCATTGACATCACTTTTTTACTTATCAATAACCACTCACCATATAAACAATGTGTAAAAAAGTTCGTAATTTTAGCATTTTCCTTCTAAACATGATTCTCTCCATTTTACAGTTTTCCTTGAGAAAATGGAATAGTGTCCAAAGTGTCAAAGCAACATTATTTGATAATTTAAAAAAATAATAATACCTTAAAAAAAAAAAAAAAAAGACTTTTAGAATCTACTAAAAGTTATTGTTTAGATGAATGGCTCGTGTCTCAAATAAAAGTTTTTAGGTTGGATAAAAATATTAAAAACTAGTTCATACTTCACATAACTTGTTATACACATTTTCACATATATACTCAAATTGCACATAAGTCGTGACTTGAAGTCATAGTTTCCAACTTAAAAATTGTGACTTCAAGTCACAATTTATGTGCAGTTAGAGTGTGTGTGTGTGTGTGGGTGTGTGCGCGTGCGCGTGCGCGTGTGCGTGTGCGTGTGTGCGTGTGCCTGTGTATAATGGAAGAGTTTTATTTTTTTAGGCTATTTGCGTATAAGTTATTTGGAAATTACATGTAGTCCATAAGATGCATTATATGTAATTTAGGTATGAGAAAGAGGTTCATATATAAAAGATCTAAATAAAAAATTCTTTGTAAATCCATAAACCTTAGTTCGTAGTTCATGATGAAATTGAGGCATTTCATCTATGAATAACTATAACATGTCAATGGTGATGATTTATCTTAATCATGAAAATGGAGACTTTTAATTGATATGTTGTTGTATTTCAACTGTTTGTGATATAGTAAACTAGACCACTATGAGATTTTTTGTTCTACCAATTGCTGCCATTTGAACAAATAAATCTCACGACTTCTATTTGCATTGACTTTCAATTTTGAAAAAATGTGAACTTGAACATAATGTGTAGATGACTTAGATGAATTTCGATGTGCGATCTTGTACATTCAATACCTTAGTACATTAGATAATCGCATATAGCATGTTGGGAGCACTATTGCTGAAGAAGAAATCTAAAATCTTGATAAGAGGCACAAAACAATCCCTTGTGATAGATTTAATTGGAATTGATTACCCATAGTATTAGGTTTGATCATTTTATTAGTAAGGAATTACTAAAATTTATATTCAATAGAATTAGATTTCATAAGAATATAAAAATAATCAAGAGATTAAATTGGGGACTTAAGGACTTGGGATGAAGGGATTTACAAAGTGACAATAATCATTTACTTTGTTTCACTTTGGATGATTTCATGGAAGGGTTAATTGTCACACCCTAGCTCATCATTGGCATGATAATGTCCACTTAGAGTACAAGGTCTACATATAAGCGCAAGACCTCCCTTTATCTAGGTGATGTAGGACTTAGCTAGGATTTGGTTCTCTCTCACCTCACCCCATTTAAGATGTTCTTTGGCCTATTGAATCCCCACATTAACTACTATTTGATAAAGTATTGGGTTGACTTAATAATCATATAGAAACCTAGAGTGCAACCTTAATTTTATAGTGAAATAAATCTTATGGTTAATTGTATCTTTCTATTTGCCAAAAAATTACAGGAGTTGCATGACCCATTGGAACTAGTGTTATTTCCTTTAGGCCCCACTTCAAGCAACACTTTAAAAAGCCCATATAGGCTGGCCCATTAGGTAATCCATTACGTGTTAAACAAATAAAAAGATTAGTTAGTTGATAAAAACATAAGTCCTAGCACAACAAGTTTAAGTGAGAAAAGTTTTCCTTCACCCTCTTTGCCAACACGGCTGAAAAGAGAAGAAATATAAGATTTTCAACACTCCAAGGAGCACATAGCTAGGGTTTTAAAGTCAAGGTTGAGAGCCCACTCTCACAAACAATTATGTGGTCATTGAAGCGAAGATCAATGAGATTCCAAAACCAAATTGCTAGGATTTTAGATATGCTTCGAAGATTCAAGTGTTCTTGGTGAGTTTTTTCAAAGAAGACGCACCAAAGATATGCTTCTCTAAACCCTAATCAAAAAAATTCAAAAGTGCATGTGTTCTAGCATCATAAAAGTAGATGTCAATTTTCTTTTATTGCTGCACGTGATTTGAATGAGATGCAAATAGTTTTGCAAAAGTGCGGACTATTTTATTAGTCCCTCTACTCTATTTTTCTTTTGTTGCATGTCTTTGCTCCAATTTAGTCAGGGTTTTCCATTTTTTTTCCCCTTCACAGCTATAGGTTTTTGTCAGCTAAAACAATGACCTTTCACATCAATAAACTACTTACGGTTATATTAATAAGTTAGTGCGAAGTAGTAAATAAGTAATAGTATTTTAAATCAAAAATAACAAATTAAAAATAAAATAAAGTATAAAATTATATTTCAAAACTCATTTAATTTGTTACTTCATGAATTTTTGTATATGAACATTTAGATTAAAGTTATTGTCGGGGGCAGTTTTTTGCGTGTAGCCATGTGTCTTCTGCTGGATGTGTAACTTTGTTAAGACCGGATTTGTTTTGGGGAGTTCAACCCAGAACTCGATATTAGGTCACATAGCGCAATGGCTTCCGGTGTAATTTTAAGCCTACAAAATAGATAAAGTCCAAAGTCTTAGAATCATTATAATTGTTGGAATAAATAAATAATATGCTTAGCATAATAGCTTTGATTAAATGATGAGTTATTATGTTATTATTATGTATATTAAGTGATGTCCAATATTAGAAAATAATTAATTAGGTATCAAATGTCAAATAATGAGATGGGTGCAATAGTCCATATCCAGCTGCGATATAGTTCATGTTCAATATAATAAGGTATGTTCAGCAATGGTTTATGTCCAAGTAATGTATGTCCATCAATAGTCTATGTCCAAATAATACATGTCCAGTAGTGATATGGATTCAATTTATTAATATATATGTTTATTAATGAAGCATTAGTGAATGCATGTTTATTAAATGGTGAGATAATATTAAAGCGATTTGCATCTAGTGGTAAAATGATAATGAGTTAACATATACTTAATAGGCGTAAATGCACTTTTAGTCCCTACATTTTGACTTTTTTTTTTCATTTTAGTCCCTACATTTTATTTTTACTGCTTTTAGTTCCTAAACCAATTAACGCTCTTCATTTTAGTCCTTGAAGCCCCATTCTGTCACCAATTAACGGGGAAACTGACGGAATTAATAAAATAATAATAAAAATTTTCTGTAGCACTAACACGTCAACACATAAATTTAAAAAATTAATTTATTAAATAAAAAAATAAAAACAGAATTAAGACCCACACAGAACCACACCAAAACCAAAATTATAGGTAAGCACCAACGAAGCTCCACGGATTTGGTTGTGGGTGGTAATGGGTTTACTAATCGGTTTTGGCCGTGGGTTTGGAGCTGAGTTTCGGTGGTGGCTGTGGGAGTGGTGGTATGGTGGTGGCCTAGCATGGCATGGGCGTTGATCGACGTTGAGGATCCTGATGGGTCTCTCACGGGGATCGGCGTGGCATGAAGGATCGAGTGGGTATTTGTTTTGTTTGTGGGTGAAGATCGAGTGGGTTTGTGGTGGGTTAGTGGTGGAGATCGTGGCACATCGGTGGTGGGTTTTGGCAAATCAGCGTGGCGTTGTGATTGGCTCCGTTAATGGTTTTTTTTTTCCTGGGTTTGCTGGTATATATGAAAGTCTGGTTTGGTTTGATGGTTTTTTTTTTTTTTTTTTAAACATGGTTTTGCTTTTGGGTTGATGGTCCAGTGGTGGTGCTGGGATACATGAGGGTGGTGCTCCACGTATTTGGTTGTGGGTGGTGATGGGTTTACTAATCGGTTTTGGCCGTGGGTTTGGAGTTGAGTTTCAGTGGTGGATTGTGGTGGCCGTGGGTGTGGTGGTCTGGTGGTGGCCTGGCATGGCATGGGCGTTGATCGACGTTGAGGATCCTGATGGGTCTCTCACGGGGATCGGCGTGGCATGGAGGATCGAGTGGGTATTTGTTTTGTTTGTGGGTGAAGATCGAGTGGGTTTGTGGTGGGTTAGTGGTGGAGATCGTGGCACATCGGTGGTGGGTTTTGGCAAATCAGCGTGGCGTTGTGATTGGCTTCGTTAATGGTTTTTTTTTTCCTGGGTTTGTTGGTATAAATGAAAGTCTGGTTTGGTTTGATGGTTTTTTTTTTTTTTTTTTTTAACATGGTTTTGCTTTTGGTTTGATGGTCCAGTGGTGGTGCTGGGATACATGAGGGTGGTGCTCCACGTATTTGGTTGTGGGTGGTGATGGGTTTACTAATCGGTTTTGGCCGTGGGTTTGGAGTTGAGTTCAGTGGTGGATTGTGGTGGCCGTGGGTGTGGTGGTCTGGTGGTGCCCTGGCATGGCGTGGGTGTTGAGGATCGTGATGGGTCTCTCATAGGGATCGGCGTGGCATGGAGGATCAAGTGGGTATTTGTTTTGTTTGTGATTGTTGGCGTGGAGGATCAAGTTGGGTTTTGTTCTCATTTGAAGATTGCTGTGTGTTTTGCATGTTTGGTTGCTAAGAAAATGCAAGAAGAGAAACAAAAATATTGATTTTTTAAATTTTTGGGCAAGGTATGTTGGGAAGAACATGAAAAGCATGATTAACGGGGAAGAACACATGTTTTTATTTTGGGCAAGGTTTGAACATGATTTTTTAATTCTGTTTTTATTTTTTTTATTTAATAAATTAATTTTTTAAATTTATGTGTTGACGTGTCAGTGCTACAGTAAATTTTTATTATTATTTTATTGATTCTGTCAGTTTCCCCCATTAATTGGTGACGGAATGGGGCTTCAAGGACTAAAATGAAGGGCGTTAATTGGTTTAAGGACTAAAAGTGGTAAAAATAAAATGTAGGGACTAAAATGAAAAAAAAAGTCAAAATGTAGAAACTAAAAGTGCATTTACGCCTACTTAATAATGTAATTTCAAAGATGGAGAAAACATTGACTTATCTTTTATGTTTTTGACTTCAGCTGTATAGCAGCACTTTATTCTTTATATGATTTGTGGCTCTGACCGTATAGCATCACTTTGTTCTTTATATGATTCGTGGCTCCGGCCATATAGCGTTAATGAGTTGATAACCTTTATATTTTGTAGCTCTAGCCGTATAACATCAGTGGACTTAACATTTCAGCAGCATAAGAAAATGAGTTCAGCGGTATAATAACATTAGCCGAGTGGTATAATGATAATGAATAAAATATACTTAATAATATAAATTTGAAGATAAAAATATAATGACTTATCTTCATATTTTGTAGCTCCAGCCATATAACATCAGTGGACTTAACATTTCAGCAACATGAGAAAATGAGTTCAGCGGTACAATATAATATTATGAGTCCTTTCATGGTAACTTCATGATTGAAGGGAAAAAATAGGTGCAACTAGAGGGAGAGAGAGAATATGTCCAACCGTGTGCATAGGTTGGTTAAGTTCATCCTCTTTATCATGCATGTAAATGATTTTCCCCATGTAATGCTCTTTTAGTTTTTTAGTCAAGTATATGAGTGACATTACCTTCCATAAGAAGGGTTTTTAATTTTATAAGTTTGTGTCTTTCATAAGAATAGCTTTAAGTATTAGAAATGTACGTCTTCAATGAGAATGACTTTCATATGAAGTCTTTGTGCCTTTTAGGAGAAGCACCTTAGTATTGATGTTCATATGTCTTTCATGAGAAGGGCTTTTGTAGTATGTTCTTGGAAGAGTGTTGGGTATCTTTTAAGATGTATGGAGATTAGTAAAAAATATATATGTTTTGTGAGATATGGTGTTTGTAAGATAGATTAGAAACATATATGTGGGAAGTATGTATGGGTAGTTTATGAGGAATGTATTTATAAAATATATAGAAGTATGAGATAGATAATATGAAGGTTAAATGTAGTAAAAGTTGCTGCTGGAGTTGTTTTTTGTGTTATGATATTGGTTATGTTGCTTTCTAAGAAGTGAGGTATTGCAAGAGAAATAGAGAAAGAGATGGAGATGTGTTTATGAGTAGCAAAATGATGATATTTTAGAATAATGGAGTGTGGGAAAGATGGGTAATGAATAATGGTGTGTTGTAATATGTGTGTTGTGTTGTTATCTATGAAGAGAGATTTTGTAAGAGAGATGGAGAAGTATGAAAATGTGTATGTGGCAGGAAAATGAAGTTTCAGAATAAGGGGGTGAGAGAGGGATGGATGGTGTCCCTCCTTTAGTGTGTAGCTTGGTCCTCTTTATATAGAGTCAAGTATGTAACTAGATTAGAATTAGTTGAAGGGAATTTTAGCAAATAAAGAAAAGTCTTTGACAAAGTAAGTGATTTCATTAGTGGGTTTTTTGTTTTTTAGCCAAAAGAAGAAAATTTGAGACTTTAATCCTATTGGAGCTGCTGTTACAACTGTCAATCACAGCTGTTACAACTAGATGATGTCATCTGAATGACATCTTTTGCTGGAGGAAAATATTTGGCATTAAATTCATGGTTTGGCTAAAAATGGTAAGATAATCTTTATGGGATCCTTTTATTTCTAGTACTACATCTAGAGGCTAAGGATTTTAGCTTAAAATGCTAGGATTTCTTTTATGAGATCCTTACTTCTTTGCGTATGACAGCAAGGTGCTGGGATTGGGCATTAATGGGCAAGTGATGTCATATTAGGACATGTGTCAACCTGCTGGAGCTACAACAGCTTTTGTTGGAGCTGTTGCAGCTTTTGTTGGAGCTGTTGCAGGTTTTGCTAGAGCTGCTGTTGGTATTTTTGGCTAAGTTTCATCTTTTGGAAAAATTATATGTTTAGTCCATATATAATTTTGGTAAGTAATAGACTAGTTGGTTAATATTTGATGAAGTTTTAGAGATGTAATTATAGTTTTTTTGTATTTTAACCAAATCTTGGAGAGCAAGGAGAGCATTTAATGCTAGGTTTGAGATATTAATATATATTTAGCCATGTGCTTGGAATTGATTTAAATGAAAATAATAGTATAATTTATATGAAATACCATAATTACATTTTTAAACTTATATTATATGATGAACATTAATTTTTATGTAAAGAGAATGGGGAGTTTTATTATTTTAAGTGTTATGTGATATGAGAGGCTTACCAAATGTTACCTATTGCACACTGTCCCGTCAGAGTTCAGGGAATTGGGGAAGACATGCCAAGCAACATGCTTTTCCTTTATCAACTTTGAACACTAGAGCTTTACTGAACATACTTCTTGGTCCTCCAAACCACGACTCCCAAAATTCCCCCAATAAGAGTCATGAGCTTGGATCATGAGCTGAAAATGAGATGTTGTGCCATGAGTTTGTGATATGCATGAAATATATACAATAAAGTACTCACATATCTACATATTTAGCCTTACTTTTATGTTTTTTTTGTGACTGATTATAACAAGGGTTTTACATGCAAAGTGGAGCTAAGCCAATTGAATCAAGCCAACTTACATCTAGCCAGACATGAATTCAAGGGAAGGCCAACCCAATCAAATTTAAGTCCAATTGGAGCAAGGAATCAAAGGAAATTTGCACCAAATCCAAGTCCAATTCGGATTAGGATTCCAGCCTGGACATTAGTTAGTATTTTTGGCATAACTTTCGGCTCAGATGTCCAATTGAGATGATTCAAGTTGGGCTGGAAAGTTAACTTAAAGGGCTATAACTTTGTAGTTTACCAAAAGCCCGAATTCTGACGTTAAATGGGCCAAAATAGTCGGTTAAGTGAAGCCTAAATATCTGGGATTTTCTCCAAACGGGAATTCAACTTGTAATAGGATTCCTTGACCTATTTAAAGGCTTTTTAGGGCAAAATTTAGGGAGGCTAGTGCTAGGGCTGAGACGCAAAAACAGAAAATTGGAGCAAGAGGCAGTGCCACATGTGGCTTCTCTGTAGCTTTTCTCCATGATAGCACTGTGACTATTTCATTCTCTATTTTATTTGTCTAGTTTAATGTTTAGTATTTTATTCTTGTGTTTTCTTTCAATTATCATGAATAACTAAATTTATAATTAGGGTTGAGGATGAAACCTTGTTAAGGATTATTAGTAATATTTATGTGATTTGATTTTTCCCACAATAGTTGCTCTTTAATGATTTAAATTGTTCTTGCTTCATATCAATTGACTAAGATGAGATTCTAGATATGAGTTCAATCATGTTTTTCTCATGATTTAGGATTTATCTTAATTAATTGAATGCTTGGTTTATTAATTCTTGGTTATAAAATTGGATATCGTTTGTGATTTGTCTGTCAATGGATACAATTTATGATTTGATTTTTAGAATTGGATATATCTTGTGATTTGTTTGGCTACGGATACAATTGATGATTTGATTTTATACTTAAGCGAAGAAGAACATGCTTTTGGTTTTTAAAATAAGAATTTTAATGAGGATATTTTCCATGATAGCAAGATTGATTTCTAGATTATCATGTAGTGAGTTGGGAAAAATTAATGATCATAAATATATGTTGATATGAATTAACAAGGCAGATTCCAAAACCTTAATTCCTTTTCCTTGATTGTTTACATCTTTTTATTGTTTTATATCTCTTACTTAGTTTAACTATTTGCTTAATTTTATTATTTGCTTAGTTTATTTAATTTCAAAACAACCAATTTTTATTAAACTAGATTAAGATTAATTTGGTTAAGGTTTAATTAATTTTCCTACGTTCATTCAAGTCCCTGTGGGTTCGACCTCGTTCTTGTCAAACTATACTTCGGTACGGTTCGTACACTTGCTAGTATTTTAAAATTTCACAACAGCTTGAACTATGGGCTTTGATGAGATTATATCGCCATAAGTTTTGGACCATGGGCTTCGACGTCATTTTGTGAATATGGACTCTTTTTGGCTTTAAAAGAGATTTTCCCAAAATCCATGATAGTGTTGACGTGGTGCGAATTGCCAATGAAATGAAGCCATGTGGTGTGAAAAATTTGTCCTCAACAGTTATTAATGTATATATTTATTCATTCGGTTTTTTGTTTTTATAAATCATTTGTTATTAATTTTACTGTGTTAGTTTGTGTATATACATATGTTAATAGTTATGTTTATATTTTTTTTATATATAAAAAAAGTTTTGTTTATGTTTGGGCTTATTAGTGTATGTATGTTCATTTGTGTATGTTTCTTTGGATCAAAATGACCATTAACATGATTATCATTCTAAGAGCAATAGCATTTGGGGGGGGGGGGGGGGGGGAGGCGTGTAAACACCCCCTAGTTGCTATTTTACAACCAAAATCTCAAAAAGCTTGCTCCATCCAGGTGTGGGTTTACAAATTATTTTGCAACCTGTGAATAGTTGGTCCTTATATATAGAACCAGCTGTTCACTTGGATGTAAAAATAATAATATTATTTTATTGTAAAAATCTATTCTCTCTTCATTCACGCTACCACTCATCTCTCACTCTCTCACTCTCTCTCTCTCTCTCTCTCTCTTTGCCTCCCTTTCTTTCTCTCTCAGCCTTCTCTTGTTTGTCTCTCATCCCTTTATCAGATTAGTATCAAATTTGCTAGTGGTGGTGGGTTTGTAGGTCGGTAGTTGTGATGGGTTTTCAGATTGAAGGTGGAGGTGGGTTTTCAAATCGGTGGTGGTGGAGGTGAGTTTTGAGAATAGTGGTGGTGGTGGGTTTGTAAATCGATGGTGGAGGTGGACTTTTAGATTATCAGTGGTAGTGGATTTTCAAATCGGTTGTGGTGGTGGGATTTCAAATCAGGTTGGTGGTGAAGGTAGATTTTCAGAGCGGTGGTGGTGGTGGATTTTTGTTTGAGCGAAAAGCTCCTTTTTTTTTTTTTTTTTTTTTTTTTTTTTTTTTTTTTTTCTCGTGCTTTTAGATTTGCTTGCTTGGTGCTTATGAGTTTTGTGTGGATTTTTATTTGCCGAGGTTGTGGGGTGTTGCTGTGGTGGTGAGGTGGGTTGTTGCCATGGGTCTATAGGTTCATGGTGGTGGGGGTTTGCCTTGGTGGTTGGGGTGGGTTTTACTATGGTGGGTCAATGGTGGGGTCTGTGGTGGCAGAGGAGGCTGTGGCGGGTCTATGGTGGTTTTTTGTTTAGGGTTTTTGGTGGTGATTTGTGGTTGTTGTGGTTAGTGGTGTGGGTAATTGTGGTGGCTGTTTGGTGGTGGTGGTGGTGGTGGCTGAGTTTCGGTGGTTAGCTTGATCTAGGTTGTTCTATTTTGGGTTTGGGTTTTGGGATGATGAAAAAGAGACAGAGACAGAGACAAAGAGAGAAAGGAGACAAGGGAGAGGAAAGAGAGAGAGGGTAGTTTTATATTTATCTTATTAGGAAGTTTTTATTATTTTATTTCGATGTATGTAAAAATAGAAATTGGAATGTTGAGAGAGTTGTAAAATGAGATGGAAATTAGATAAAGTAGGTTTTTAGGATGTAAAATATAACTATTTTAGCATCCCGGATGCTAATGCTCTAAGAATATTGGGCAATCTTTAGAGCCATCTTCATTTATAGAATTGGTAAAGTCATTACTTATGTAAAGCAAAGCCATATGAATTGTACATGCACTAGATTAGTTAAATATTAAAATTTCTCAATAGGATAATTTTAATTTGAAAAAAGACAACAATGAATAAAACAGAAAGGAAATAATCCATTTAAAAGTATAATAAGGAAAAAAAAAAATACCAACATCGAATCCATAAATAAGGCTTCCAATATTTAATTATGAAAAATCCACAATTTTACTGTGTCGAAGGTATTGGTTAAATTCATCAAACAAACTAGATTACCAATTATGCCTATTATAAACAATATCTTTAAACCAAGTCATACGTACTTCGACTAATTTCTCGAGTGAGAAAGAAGAAGTATGAACAACATATGTTGTGAGTATACAATGATTAAATCATTCAAAGAATTTCTTCAATGCATATGTCGTTCAAACAATTTTATTAGTTTCTTTGCTTTGTCTTTCTTTTATTGCACACTTATTTATTTCTTTCAATATATTTTCTCTAACAATTATAGGATTTTGCTCGCTATAACATTGAGCTTTTATATCAATACACCAATAATAGTTATAGTAATAAATAAGAATTAGTATATTAAATCAAATATTTAAAAAATACAGAAAAAAATAACTTCAAAATTACTATTCAAAACTCATTAAATTTGTTCTTTGTGAATGTTTGTATATAAACATTTACATTTAAGTTATTAACGTATATATCTATTCATCATTTAGTTGTTTTTAGTTTCTATAAATTATTAATTGTCAAATTTAATTTGTGTATATGTATATGTTAATGTTTATGTGTATGTTCATCATCCGTAAAATTTTGTGTTGCATAAGTACTTTCAATGCACTCTTCTCAAAAAGGATTTCAAGATAATCTTTCTAGTAATTTTGGGACATTGTGTTTCTTTATCCTTTATTTTTGAAACACTTAAATTGATGGTATAAAGTATGTGATTTTAATTGCAAGGTTAAATTACCTTGACATGTTAGCGACTCCAAAAAATAAATATGAGTTAGGCTCTATAAAATATTTACAAATGATACAAACTATAAATCACGTACCTTTATAAAATACTTGAATATATTCCAAAACTCTAAATCAATCAACACAAAGTCACAGTCCCCCTAAGATATGCAACCCCAACAACAAATCTAGGTCTGGCACACCCGAGGGTTACAAACTTCAAGAGTCTAATGTGTCTCCCAATTTAGCATAACACTCCAATCACTACCAATAAACGAAACTTCATACTTGAGGTATAACTAATTGATCTGAAAAAATATTAAATAATATTAGGATCCCTAATAAGTAGCATAATTAATGAGGGTATGGGAATAGACTGCCACATGAGGAATCCTAAGAAGCAGTTTTTGACTATGATTTCTAGTGGAGTTGTCAAGGACATTATTCACATGGTTGTTGTTCTTGTTTTGGTCTTTTTTTATTTTTAACAAAGTGTATTGTTTGATGATGATTTTGATATATATATATATATATATATATATATATTTTGCTAGAGAAGTTTGGGGGAGAAGAGTAGAGTAGTTAGTAGACAAAAAGACAATGGTGGGTTTTGAATTAGGATGTGTTTAATTTGTTTTGCACAAAATTCCTTGCATTTTTTACTTAATTGTTAAAGGAGTCAAGTCCTTAAACTTTGTGTCATTTCATTAGTATAATTTTCTTTATCTTTCATGTTTTTAATAATTCATGTGGTTGGCGAGAAACGCAAGGAGAAGAGAAAATGGTTTTTGGTTGGGGAGGGGAGGGAGGAGAGAAAACAATGGGATCTAAGAGTTTTCTATTTAGGCCGACCATTTGGGAGAAAATGAAAAAATTTTAGATACTCCCAGAGCAATACTCCAAGCTCTCATATAAAGGGTGGGGCCTATGGTGGGTCCCATGTGTAGGGCCCACTCCCCATGTCAGAGCTTAGAGAATTGCTCCGAGACTACCTAAGGATTGTCAAAGAAAATAGTTTTCTCCACAAATTGAGGAGAAAAGTAGAGTGAAAAGTGGGGGAAGAGTGGGTTCGATGGAAAATTACCCATTTGCTCTCCCCCATTTAAACGTTGCATTTGTTTTCCCTTTTCGGTATGTTACATTTTTATGTTTTGGTTTTCTATTTTTTTTCTTTAACTTTTAGTTTTATATTTTCTTATATACTACAACATTTTTTTCTTGGTACTAGGGGCATAGGAGTAAATTTCTATAATCCACACTTTCTATTCTCTTATTTTTCTTTTCTTTTCCGCCCTAAAAAAATATCATGGGAGAAAACTAAAATCTCTTATATCCTCCAACTTTTCCATCTCCATCTCAATCCTTCCACTTTTTCATTCCCCAACTAAACAGATTCAAAGTGAAGAAAAAAAAAAAGTAACTTCATAAGTGGAATTTTTAAATTCATCTTAAAAGCTTGCTGTATTCTAATTGAGATTACAACATCCGAAGAAGAAGAAGAAATAACAAATCAATAACAAAAATTCTCATTATAATTTTTTTCCCTAATTTTGTTTTTGAACAAAGCAATGCTACAACCACAAACCTTTTTACAAATTGTTGAGGTGATAAATTATATTGGTCCTCATTCAAGCTCACCATTGATATCACTTTTTTATTTGTCAATAACCACTCACCACATCAACAATTTGTAAAAAATTTGTAGCTTTCGCATTTTTCTTTTAAACATGATTCTCTTCGTTTAACATTTTTCACTTGAGAGAATGGAATGGTATTCTAAGTGTCAAAGTAACATTGTTTGATAAGTATTTTTAATTTTTTTTTAATACTTAAAAACAAAAACTTGTGGACCTACTAAAAAATATTGGTTTGATGAATGGCTCATGTCTCAAATGCAAAGTTTTTAGAAAATACCAAAATGATGTTTTCTAATATGAGTTCTTTGTTTTCTCCAAAAGATGATGGCAATTTATAAATAATTTCACCACCCATCGAACAAGCCCTTAAATGTCCTCTCTCTCTCTCTCACAAACTTGGGCACATAACTTCTTTATGCGTTCCATTTTTATTTAGCTGTGTTGGAATAAGTTTAAGCAGTAGACTGTAGACATGAGCACTTTAGTTACTATTGTGACTCAACTAAGAGTCCAATATACTCTTTTTTTTTCTGGAGTGTCAAAAATCAACGAGCTCATCCATCATTTGTAACCAAACCCCGCTAGTGTACCTTGGAGCAGTTTTTTTTCGAGATATGGTGGGGCAAATTCTAGCAGCCTATTGTATAAACTATAAAGCTTGACTCCCATCTAACTTGGGAGTTACTCAATGTTGCTGGCATGTTTAAAGCTCTCATTTTCGCAAAATAAGTTTGTTTTTTGAGCTGATTGTGGATCGTGTTAGTGGATGCTTGTATGGAGGACTATGTGAAGATTGTTAGCCTCACTATGTAACAAAGTTGCTATTGCTCTTGCATGGGTTTGCACGGGTCCTCAAGTATTGTTAGAGGGATGACCTTTTCTTTTCCCCATGAATTCAGTTTATTAATAATGTTGACGTAGCTTGAATTTAATTGTCACGTGGGATTAATTCCCATGACATGAACTCAATATTGATGTTGCAGTCAGAGAGGCACTTTATTTGGTTCAGCAATTTTGTGAACTTGCAAGAATATAAGTCTTAACATTGCTTTGGAGAGTTGGCCGAATTTGACTAGGATTGAAGTCCTTATTTGTCTTGGTTTTGGAGTTCTATCTATCATATGAGTCGGTTTGCATCGGAGTAGTGTGCACGTGAAATTTATTCCAAAGAGAATTGTTTATATAGCAAATTCCTTTTGCTGGGAGGACACGCATGGTTAACCGACTTAACTCTTTTATATAATTCTAACCGGTGTTGTGGGATACAGTGTGTGGTGAAATCTCTTTGAGGGTGTTGATTTAGGTGCAATCCGATATTTTTGAGAGATAGTGATTTGGTGTAATTGGGATTTGGGTTTGTGAGAGTTATACAACACCAATTTGTATTCTCTCAAATTTGATAGTTAAAATATAGCATTGGAAGAAAAATTGACCTTGGTTGAAAAACATGGACCAGGAGGATTTTAATGCAAATATAACACATGATAGTGTTGATGAGGACTCTAACTTTGCATTGACTAGTTCTTCAAATGAGTGGGTTATGGATTCAGCTTGCACTTTCCATATGTGTCCAAAGAAGGAATGGTTTTATAACCTTGTTGAATCAAAAGTTGGTTCAGTCCGCATGGGTAATAATCAAACCTGTGAGATCTCAGGATTAGGTCAAATTAAGCTAAAGTTGCATGATGGAATAGTTTGTGTTCCAAATGTGGTTCTTTATGTTCCAGACTTGAAGAGTAATCTCATCTCACTTGGTTCATTAGAATCCAAGGGTTTCAAGATTGTTATGGAAAATGGAATTTTGAAGGTACTAAGTGGTGCTTCGGCATTTTTGATAGCCACGCGTCGAAGGAACATGTATTTCCTCAAAGGGAGCACAGTTGTAGATGGAACAACCACAATTCTAATACAACTAGGGAGGTTGCATCAAATACTGCAAGACTTTTGGGACATGCAAGTGAGAATACTTTGAGTGAGAGTGCCAAAACCTGCAAATTGGAATTTTGTAAGCCTTCTGCTTTGGAGAAGCAAACTAGGATCAAGTTTGGTCATCATACTAAGGGTATACTTGACTTTGTACACAAAGATGTGTGGGAGCCTACTAAGGTTGCTTCTCTTGGAGGTAAGCATCATGTTGTTAATGTAAAGATTTGTTGATGTGGCTTCAATTTAATGGTCACGTGGGATTAATTCATGTGGACTCAATATTTATTGGAGTCAAAAGTGACACTTTATTCGGTTAAGCAAGTTTGTATACTTGTAGGATATAAGTCCTAGACAACGTACAACAGCAAGACTTTTTTTTTTCTTTGAAGAAGTAAATATTTGGTGAAGTACATATGTAAGGCTCAATTTGTTTTTTTGAGCGAACAAAAATTGGTTTGTCCAAAATACCGTTCATTAAATTTAATATATATATATATATATATATTCATCATAAGATTTTTTAAAACATTAATACAAACTTTTTTTTTTTTTGATAGGGACCTAAGTTGAATCTAGTGTGGATTAAAAATATTAATAATCCAATTACCTCTCACTTCACAAAACAAAAACTAAAAACAAAACTTAGATACATTATTTTAGATTTTGTATATTAAGTTTCTTAATTAAATTCAATTGTGTGTTTGCATAATGCAACAAAAGAATGTGTCATTGTCCCCAAAGACAATTAAATTCAACCATGTGCTTCATTTGCTAGTGCAATCACATGATTGAATTTAATTGAGAAGCCTAAAGCTGACATTCAAGGAATTGAACTTATCTTTGTAAATTAAAAAAAAAAAAAAAAGATAAGAAGAAATTTGGAAATCCAATTGGCATTCACAAATTACACATTTTGAGTAGTTAAATATAAGAAGCACGGACATACCAAAATCTCGGATTTGTGTCCAACATGCATGTGTCCACATTAGACATGCTGAAAGATACTCTAGATGCATGTCCTTGGTATGATAGGAGAAATTTTTTTTTTTTTTTTTTGAGAAACAGATAAGTCAACTTTTATTAAGGAAAATCAGACTAAAAAACATCATCTAAGTCTTGTGGTAGCTCTTCTAACCACACATCAGTATTAGCAGCTAAAACTGCTCTCCTAGCTAGGGAGTGGGCTAATCTATTACCCCCCCTACAAATATGAGAAAAATTACATAACCGTATGCATGACCCCAACCACTTAATATCCTGGATAATATGGCCTAGCCACGATTTGTCTGGGTTCAGATTTTTGATAGCTTTGATGACTTTTAGGGAGTCACCTTCAAGCTCCACTGTTAAGATACTAATTTCCTGGGCGAAAATGAGAGCACGCTTAGCTGCCAGTGCTTCCACCATATCCACCGAGCTGGGCAGGGGAATTCGTTGACTAAGAGCAGCGATAATCATCCCGTGCTTGTCCCTAACGACAAACCCCAATCCAGCAAGGTCCATGTTCTCGAAGATAGCACCATCAAAGTTGATCTTGAACAATCCAGCAGAAGGAGGCTTCCAGCGTACCACCTCCCGTGGAACCACTGGCCTTGTAGAAAAGCGTTGCCCATCCTGAAACTTTCGTAACAATTCCTTGGCTTTCTTGACCATATCACCCGCATCCCAAACCTGCTGTTTGACTCGTAATTTGTTGCGACGAGTCCATAAACTCCAGGTGATCATGGAAAAGAGGGCAGCAATATTAGAGGAAGTATCGGTGAGAATAACTGAAACCAGGTCTCTAAAGCTTCTAAAAACTTTTGAACGTGGAAAACTGAAGGTCTAATCCGAAAACCACACACCCTTGGCAAAATCACACAACCAAAGGCAATGAAGATGCCACACAAGTTACAACTATTATCAGGGATGATATGCCGGGCACAAAGATTGAAATTAGTGGGTAAAGATTCAGACACCGCGTGCCACATGAAATGTCGCACTTTGTTTGGCACCGTGAGCTTCCAAATTCCATTCCACAGTCTTTTTCCAACTTCGACATCCGATGAACCAGGTTGTGCTTGTCGTAGCTCATTTGCCATAAGCTGATAAGCACTCTTCACTGAATACATACCATCAGGAGTTCTAGACCATATGAGCAGGTCCTCTTCTGTGTGTAAACTGACTGGAATGCTCTTAATACCCTTTGCTTCCCACGGAAAGAAGTTCTGGTCTATGAGCTCCACATCCCAAATATTCGTGCCTGGTAAAAACAGATCCTTCATAACCACCAATGATGGATCGTGTTGAGGAGATAGAATCTGTCCTCCTCCAGATGACTCCACCCATCTACTAGTCCATATATTTATTCTTGACCCATCCCCAACTCTCCACCTAGCCCCCTTATAAATCACCTCTCTTGCCTACAAAATGCTCTTCCAAGCAAAAGAGCTTCGAGGATTGATATCCACTTCTAGTATATTCCCATTGGGAAAATACTTAGATTTGAAAACTTTGTAAAGCAAAGTATCCTTCTCATGGAAAAGCCTCCAAACTTGTTTTCCAAGCAGTGCATCATTAAATTGTCTTAGATCCTGGAAACCCATACCACTAAGGGATTTTGAAGAACAAAGAGTACTCCATTTTACCCATTGCATCTTTCTTGCATTATCTTGATGTCCCCACCAAAACTTGCGGATCATTGCTTCAATGTCTTTTATCAAGCCTAATGGTAATCGAAATACACTCATGGAATAGGTAGGGATGGATTGGACCACCGCCTTGATCATCACTTCCTTCCCCGCTAGTGCGAGTAGCCTCTCTTTCCACCCTTGCATTTTGTTCCAGATCCTTTCTTTTATCTGATTGAAACAAGCTTTTTTCTGCCTTCCCACAAAAGATGGTAAACCCAAATATTTCTCATAATTTTTTATGGCCGGCACACCCAACAAGACCTTGATTTCTTGCTGAACACTTTTAGGGGTGTTTCTGCTAAAAAAGAGAGTGGTTTTGGCCGAATTCACCTGCTGCCCTGAGGCAACTTCATACCAATCAAGAATTTGCTGAATTTTCAAGCATTGGGCTGTGCTTGACCTACAAAATAGGAGACAATCGTCTGCAAATAAGAGGTGAGTAATCCGTGGGCCCTGTCTACATAATGATAAACCTCTAATCTCATTATCTTCGGCAGCTTTGCAGAGGAGAGCATTTAAACCCTCAGCACAAAACAAAAAGAGAAAAGGAGAAAGAGGTTCACCTTGTCTCAAACCCCTCGAAGGTCAAATAAACCCCTGTGGTTCACCATTGAGCAAAATGGAATAAGTCACTGTTGAAACACATTGCATAATCATAGCTACCCATGAATCTTGGAACCCCATTTGCAAAAGGATTCTCTCTAAAAATTTCCATTCCACTTGTCATAGGCCTTACTCATATCAAGTTTCAAGGCCATAAAACCTTCCTTCCTCGAGCATTGAGTTTTCATGTAATGCAGTGATTCAAATGCTATTAAAATGTTATCAGTGATAAGTCTATCTGCAGTAAAAGCACTCTGAGCCTCTGAGATTATAGAATTGAGCAAAGGCTTTAATCTATTAGCAATAACTTTACTAATAATTTTATAAAGCACATTGCACAAACTAATAGGCCTAAAATCTGAAATATTCTCAGGATTGCACACTTTAGGAATCAAAGTAATGAAAGTGTGGTTGATAGATTTAAGAAGAGTACCAGAATTTAGACAGGAAAGGACAGCAATACAGACATCAGGCCCCACATTCGACCAAAAGGACTGATAAAAAAGGGGGGGCATCCCGTCAGGACCCGGTGCCTTCGAAGGAGCCATTTGTTTAATGGCAACTTCCAGTTCCTTTCTGCTGTAAGGTTTCATTAATTCAGTATTCATGCTATCTGTAACAACCCTTTTCACACCCCCTAGAACTCGGTCAAGATCATGGACATTGGATGAAGAGAAATGTCTAGTGTAGAATTCCACAAAGATCTTAGACACAGCCCTCTCATCAAATTGCCACACGCCTTCTTCATCCCGAATGCCTTTGATGAAATTTCGCCGTTTTCTCTGAGTTGTCACTACATGAAAATACTTAGTATTTTTATCGCCCTTCGCCACCCATTGTGTTCTCGACCTTTGCCTCCACATTCGGCTCTCTTTCTCAAGCAACAAATTAAGTTCATGTTTAAGGGAGACCACCAAGTCGTAGCTTCCTCCATTTGCTGCCAACTCTTCGGCCTTCCATAACTCCTCTTTTTCTTTTTAATCTGATTCTTCACACTGCCAAAGTGCTCTTTACTCCAAGACTTCAACATCTTCTTACATTTCTTTAGTTTTTGTGTCACCTTAAACATTGGAGTACCATGGTTTTCAACTTGCCAAGCTCTTAGAACTGTGTCACCGCACCCTTTATCAGCCAGCCACATCTCCTTAAACCGAAAAGGTTTCCTAATCCAATGCTGAGCTTCATTATTTGGATTAAGGATTAAGCAAATAGGTTTGTGGTCAGACAAATAGCAGTGAAGGTGCCTCATTGTAGCAACCGGAAACTTTGACATCCAATCATAATTAGCCACACCCCTATCAAGACGTTCCTAGATCATGTACTCGTGCCTCCTCCCATGCCATGTGAATTCTGGACCTGTAAAGCCAAGGTCTAAAAAGCCATAATAATCCAGTGCCTCACGGAAAGCTTGCATTTGCGCATGCAGATGAAGTCTACCACCTCTCTTTTCCTCGGTATGTAAGAGTTCATTAAAATCGCCCATGCAACACCAAGGTAAATGAGGTTTTGAGTGCAGCAACCAGAGCATACTCCATGCCTCTTCTCTAAGACTTACATCTGGTTCCCCGTAAAAACTGGTAAACCTCCATGCTTCCGTTGTCCCACCATTCATAACTGCGCCGATGTGATTCTTTGAAAAGCTATCAACCCAAACAACAATGTCAGATTTCCAAAAAAGAGCTAAGCCACCTCCTCTATCTATGCTAGGAACGGTAAATAAACCTGCATATTTAATCTTACAACGAATCTCTTCTAAACAATTTTTATCAGACCAAGTTTCTGACAGAAAAATGATCAGGGGATCTTGTGCTCGAATGATTTCTTCAAGCTCTTCCTCTACTCGCATGTTCCTAAGCCCATGGCAGTTCCATGCTAGGCAACTCATTGATCTCGGTGGGGCTGACTTGCAGCCTTCACCGTTGACATGCGTATTTTCTTCCCTGATGTCTTACTTCCAGAAACATCCTCCTCTTCACGTACAAGTTTTTTTTTCTAAGTCTGCATGGGTTGAGTATTAATAGGAGCCCTATCCTGTACCAATCTCTTCCAACCCCGTGTAGTACTTTTTAACTCATGTGGGCTTCCTATTGTATCATGTAGCTCATCCCATTCCGGGAACCAGCTCATAGAGCTGGGATTTATGTGATTAGACTGACCTTCGGCTTGGTCCACAACCATCATCGGCCCAATTGTATTTAAGCCCACTTCTGTAGAGTCAAACTTGGCTAGCTCCGAATCAATCTCCTGTATAACGAATTGAAAATCCGATTTTTCGCCCGAGATATCCTCCGATAATTTTGTGCTAGCTATTATCACGGAGTCCGTATCCCCAGACGGTGCTTCGTAAGCTGGAAGCAACCCATCACCAGCTATAGGATCATTGTATTGCGATGATTCATGTTCTGGATCCCCCCCATCGCCATTGGCATCCGCTTTTGTCTCCCTCCTCTCATCTTCCCCATTTAACTCTCCACCATCCTTCTTTGCTTCTACACCACCCACCTTAACCGATGAGCACTTCCTATTGTTAAAAGTTGGAGCACGAAGCCAAGCACCAAACTGCCTATCTGCCTTGGTCAGGTTTCCTTGACTTTGTATCCAAAGTTCACAGTCCTTATCGCTATGGGAAAGTCTACCGCACCAGTAGCAAATATTCGGCAGGCGTTCATACTTGAACCTAACCCAACCAACCTCCCCATTCTCTTGGCGAATTTTACGCCCTCGACATAAAGGTTTTGAGTATCAACTCTTACTCGGATTCTCATGAAGGTGCTATCATCTTGATTGCCCTACTCTCGTAGCCCCTGAAGAACCTCTCCACAGACCTTTCCAATCTCCGCCGCCGCCTTTGGATTCATATCCCCAAAAGGTAAGTCATGGATTTGCACCCAAAACGAAGTCCTTTCAAACACAAGGTCTTTAACGACAACGTTTTTCTCCATTCGGCACAAAGAGACTAGGTGTTTATCGTAGCTCCATGGTTCACCCATAAGGACTCGATCTACATCCAACCTATCTGAAAACATAAAGAGAACCACGTGGTTTCCCACATCTTTGACTTCGAAACCACCCTTCGTCTGCCATAGCTGCTTAAAGGTATGGGCTATGGCCTCCACATTCAGAACACGTCTAGTAAAAAACTTTGCGGCAAGAACCTTACCCCTTGTGGCCTTAAAAGTCTGACCACTGTACTCATTCTCTTCCTCCTCTGTTAACGAAAGTTTTGTCCATAACATTGATAGATCTTCCATGATAGCACAGCACTGAAACTCTAATAGAAACTATGAATTGGAGAAGCCTAAACCCAAGGGTTAGGCATGACTTTCTACTGAACGGCTAGGGTTTTTAAGAGAGCCTTGCCCTTGCCTTCAGAGAAACTTTGAGAAAAAAAATTATTTAAAAACAAATCTTCAATTTTTGATATGTTTTCAAAATTTTTGATAGATGTTATTTATTTAGAAAACTTACAATAAAGATAAATATATCTAGATGTAAAAAATATACTATATATATGTAACAATTAATTAATTATTGCATACTACAATATCTTTTCCTAATTTTTTAAGAATTATTGTGTCGTCATGTCTGGCGTATGTATGGTCCCAAACTTCTTTTGAATAAACCCAGACTTACCCTGATAATCCTCTCTTAAAAAAAAAAAAAAAATTGATATGGAGAAATTTGGAAATCCAATTGGCATTCACAAATTACACATTTTGAGTAGTAAAATATAAGAAGCACGGACATACCAAAATCTCCAATTTGTGTCCAACATGTGTCCATATTAGACATGCTGAAAGATACTCTAGATGCATGTCCTTGGTATGATAGGAGAAAAAAAATTATTTAAAAACAAATCTTCAATTTTAGATATGTTTTCAAAATTTTTGATAGATGTTATTTATTTAGAAAACTTAAAATAAAGATAAATATATCTAGATATAAAAAATATACTATATATATATTTATATATATATCAATTAATTAATTATTGCATACTTCAATATCTTTTCCTAATTTTTTAAGAATTATTGTGTCGTCATGTCTGGTGTATGTATGTTCCCAAACTTCTTTTGAATAAACCCAGACTTACCCTAATAATCCTCTCTTTAAAAAAAATAATAATAATAATAAAAAATAAAAAAATAAATAAAAAAAGAAGAGAGAAAAAGACTTCCACCGATGATTAAAGAAGTTAAATTTAAATTTATGTTTCTGGCAGTATAGTTGGAGCAGGTTAATAGCCCACGGCCCACAGCTCGACCTAGAAACCTGACGGCCCACCAGGTTAATAGGCAGCTCAACCCGTTGTTATTGAGGCCCATGGGTAGCCCACTAGCCTAGTGGGTTAGGCCGTGGGCTAGTTTTTATGCCCATGGGTATTCGGTGGGTTAGCCCAGTAGCCCAACCCGTTGCCCAGCCTATTGGCCTAACCCGTTAGCCTAGCCTAATAACTCATAATTCATAACAAAAATATATAGGAAGTGTATGAAGGATTGATCCTGAGATATTATAGAGGAATTTCTTAAGAGAACTCCCTTAACCACTAAGATACTCAAAGTAATTGTGCTAAACTTAGTTTACTAAATATATATTTTTCTAGTAGTCTAACAAATTTGAATTAACCATTTGACCTTTTTATTTATTTATTAAAGATAAAAATAAAAAACTATTTAAAGCCTTAATAAAAAAATTAAATAGGTTTCCATCATCAAAACAAAAAATAAAATAGATTTGATTGTAAAAAAATTTGTAATTAAGTATTAAATTCTTTAATTCTTTCCTTTAAAAAAATAGATTGATTATCCCCTTATAAAAAATTGATTCTTTCCTTATAAAAATAATAAAAAAATAATATGCTAACACAAGCCCATAGATAGCCCATTAGACCCAACTCGATAGCCCACCTCGCTAAAGACAAAATGGGCATTGCCCATGGGCAGGGTCATGGGCTGAGGTTTTCTCTTTCGGCCCAGCCTGACCTGGCCCGTTAACTAGTTAATAGCCCATTATGCCCAGCCTATTGTGCCCATGGGCCAAGTAAAAATGGGCCGGGCCAACCCGACCCGGCCCATTGATGACCCTTAGAGCAGGTTTGTATAGGTAATTAAGAGCCATACACTTGACTTGGGCAACTAACACTAACAGCATTGGTGGAGGTATCAGGCAAATGTTATCAGATTATAATCTGTATTGCAACACTTCCTTCTATCATGCATGTATTTTGGGCTTGCAGGGTCCGTTTGGATTGAACTTATTGTTGCTGAAACTGAAAACTGAAAACTCTGTAGCAAAATAATTTTTAAATGTGTGAATAGTGCCGTGAGACCCATTTTTAATATTTTTTATTGCGTGAACAGTGCATGAACAGTGTAAGCACTGTTCATGCACAGTGTTTTTTGTCTCTCAGAGTCAAATAATGTGGCCCAAAAAAAAAAAAAAAAAGGGAAAACGTGGATTGAGGAAACGTGGACGCGCAACGCGCAATCCAAACGCCTTCGTAATATTATCTCTCATTGATTATTATAGAACAAACTAGTCGCAGATTCATGCGATGCATAGGAATAAATAATTATTTTGTAATTGTAATTATAATATAATGTATGTTGAAGCATTTTAATATTAAATAATTAAAATGAATAAATGTTACAACATAAGTATAAAGATATGGGAGTGAATATGGAAGATGAGGAGTTAGTGAAAATATTTAATTCCACATTGAAAAGGAGAGGGACTATTTTATTCTTTTTAATTGCGGTGATTAATGGGCTAACATGAATTGTCTCAGATATTGGGCTAGATACGTGCGCAAGGGGGAGGTGAAGGGTAGCCAACCAAGGGCTTGAATCTCCTTAAAGAGAGCGAGTGTCACGCCTCAGTCCAAATAGTATTGTGTAATTTCTCTCTTTAATTTAATAAAATCAGAAGTATTATTCAATTTCTCTTTGTGTTATTTCTATTATCATTGTGTTTGCACCAACAATGTATAATTTGTTCTCCCTAAAAATTAAACAATTGATATTCGGTCCAAGTAGGTCTATTTCAGTCCAATTTGGTCCACTCGGTCAATTTCGGTCCCTTTTGTTCCATTTTGGACAAATTAGGACTTAAATTGATTTTTTTTTTTTTAGGTTGCCTTTTCAAGTTTAGCTTGAATTTTTTTTTTCTTAATTTTTGGGTTGAAAAGTATGAGATTTTATTATATTTGAGCTAAACTCTTTAGTTTTGAATTAAAAAATACAAACAAAAGAAGCATTAGAAATTAGAAATATGAGCCCTAAAAATGCAATAAAAATGATAAATATTCAAAAGTATAATTCAGTTCACATTGGTCCTATTTGATCCATGTTGGTCCATTCTGCCCACTTTGGTTCTATTTGGTCCACATTGATCCTATTTGGTCTACATTGTACCTATTCAGTCCAATTTGTCCACTTGGTCCTATTTAGTCATCATTGGTCATATTCAATCCATTATGATCCTATTCGGTCCTATTTGTTCCTACTCAGTCCACATTGGTCCACTCTGTCTTAATTAGTTCACTTTAGTCCTATTCGGTCCTCCTTGTTTCCATTTGATCCTATTTTGTCTATTCAGTCCACTTTGTTCTATTTGGCCCATTTGTGTTCACTTCAATCCATTTAGACAACTTCGATTCATTTTAGTCCACTTCGGTCCATTTTTGTACACTTGCATACAGGGAAATGACATATTTAGGTTGAGGTTGAGAGTACATATTCTAAATCCAAATTTATTATATGTATATATATATATATATATATATATCTCAAACTCGTAATATCCAAAATTTTAAACATAACATTTATTGTTGCTAACTTTTGTTGAGTCACATTAACATAGCATTTCAGTCCACTTCAGTCCGACTATATTTAAGTGAAAGTCTTTCTAAACATTAAGGCTATGAATATACAAATCTAATATGAATATATATATATCTCAAATTCATAATATCTAAAATCTTAAGCATAACATTTATTATTACTACACTTTTATTGAGCCACATTAACATAGTATTTCAGTCCACCACGGTCCGGATAAATTTAAGTGAAAGTCTTTCTAAACATTAAGGCTATGAATATACAAATCTAATATTTATGGTAATTACTTATTTATTTTAACATCATTACTTTTAAATGAATTGCATGAGATTGATTATACATTCAAGCAAAAAATAATAAAATAAATAAATAAACATGTGTGTGTGTGTGTGTGTGTGTGTGTGTAATTGGACTGAATTGAACGTATGGAGCAAATTGGATCAAATAAACTTGACTGGATCGAATTAACCAAATTGGACCGAATTGATCGAAGTGGACTAAATGGACCATATGGACTAAATTGGACGGAACAACACTAAATTGACCAAAGTAGACTAAATGGACTAAATTGGACTGAATAGACCGAACTGGACGGAATAGACCTAATTGTACTAAATTGGCCAAGTGGACCATATGGACCAAATAGACCTAATTGGACTGAATTGGCCAAAGTGGACCGAATAGGCCTAGGCGGACCGAATGAACCGAATAGACCTAAGTGGACTGTATGGACCAAATTGGACCGAATAGACCTAGGTGGGCCTTATGGACTAAATTGGACCGAATAGATTGAAGTGGGCAAAATGTACCGAACATGACCGAATTAACCAAAGAAGACCGAATAGACCTAACTAGACCGAATTGGCCAAGTGGACTGTATGGACCAAATTGGACGGAATAGAACTAACTGAACCAAATTGGCCAAAATCATATCTATCGAGTTTTCATATTGAAGCTTGACAGAAGCTCGACAACAGCTGTGTTTGTTGAGAATTACGAAATTAGAATTTCTAGATCTGGTTTCACATATATCTATGAGTATTTGTATAAGGTTTCTTTTCTCACAACCCTAGACATATATAATGATTATTTTAAGGCTGGCTGTCAGATGTGATGCAACTTGAAGCAAAGAGATAATACATACATATTGTGACTAGAGACAATTTTGCCTTAGTTCATCATATTCTCTATAGAAGCTATTGCGTTTTTTTGCCAAGGGTTTTGTGACCAGCAAGGAGCTTCTTGATCTTCATTGTTGGATGAACTGAAAAACTTTGTAGCCAACATTTTCCTCAAGTTGGTGTGTTAGTCACGTACTGGGATCTGTGCATCATTGGTTAGTCACGTACTGGGAGTTGTACATTGATAGGAGAGATTGCCACTACATTACAAGTCCAATTGGGTATTAGTGTAAGGGTTCAACTGTAGGTTGGTATTAGGTACTGGAATTTCTTTTACTTGTAACCACTTGTTTTGATAATAGTGGATTCTTGGGAGTGGTAACCTTAAATTCACCCGGTGGAGTTTTGTCTCAGTGGTTTGCCCCATTCGTAAACAAATCATGTGTCAAATTTATTTTTCGCTGCATTTAACTCAGTTGGTAATTTGTTTGTGCTACCACGCTTATTGAATGTAATTAAATCTAATTAATTCACTTGACTAATTAATTGATTAAGTTATCAAATGGGTTAATACATTCTTGGCTTATCATAACTTCTAATTTTGCAAAGGACAATGCTTATCACACTCACTATTGCATATTCATTATGCACTACCACGTGGGCTAAAATCATGCTTTCACAAAAATGATTTCAATTAAAACTGTGAATTTGTTAATTTTAAAACACGATTTCATCATTTCACAATTTTAACTAAAATTGTGTTTTCAAAACATGATTTTAAAGAGAGTATAATAAACAAAGTATATAATGATGGTGAGTAACAAGATTTTCCTTTTTGTAAATTATGGAACAAGCAATGAGAATAGTTGTTTCTAGTCTCTACATTAACAAACTCAGAATCTCAAATTAATTTCTTCTTGATGTTTTGGTCTCTCTCTCTCTCTCAAGTGATTTCCCCTTTGCTTTCTATTAACAATTTTGTTGTCGTCGGCAAATTTTTTCTTTTAATAATTGTTGTCAAATAAAATCTTAATCTATTAATTATTGGAAATGATTTAACAATTTCTTGGTAAAGATGCAAAACGATACCGAGCTCTGGCAATATGATCTTGTTCCAAATTTCCATTCATCCCAACCCACACCAACACTAAAATTTATGTGATTTTACAATATTCTCTGAAAGCTCGAAAATGTGTTGAAAACACACGAGCGGTTTAGACCCCCAAATTCAAAGTACGGCTTGGTTGATTTTACACTAACTTACTAACAAGTGCGGAATAGTGTAAACACAAGCATATAAGCAAAATACCTACTCTAATTCATATTTAAAGCAACTCAGCAGTAAAAAAGAAATGAACAAGAGTAGGGAAGAAGGATGCAAACACAAATAACACCGAGACGTGTTATCGAAGAGAAAACCGAAGAACTCGGCGAAAAACCTCTCCGCCGCCCTCCAAGCGGAAATCGATCCACTAGACAATCAGTTGGGATACATGGATTAGCAAAAGACCCTCCAAGCCTAGTCTACCCGATGTACCTAAGCCCTCCAAGCTCCTACTCCAACAAGGCTTCTCGGAACCGTGTCTTGTCCTAGTTATCCGGATCCCGCAACAAGCTCCATGTTGCATCTGCCATTAAAGGCTCCTTCCTATGCTTCCCAGCAGCACCAAAACGTCACTCAGCACTCTCAAGGATGTGTCAAGTGTTTGGGCTATCAACCTCTCAAGATATGGATAATGGAGAGGGAAGGGTTGAGGAGATACCACAAGCAAAATGTTTAGAGAAGGTGGGGAAGACAATCTCTAATTACCAAGGTGTTTGGCTAGGGTTTTCTCTCTGAAGCATTCCTCAACAAATGTGGGTAATGATGATATATATAGGAGGGGTGCAAAAGGTGTGACTCAAAAAGTGCAAGCTGGCAGAACAGCTAGTCTCGCGGGTGTCTCGCGGGAAGGCCTTACCTGCGAGATACTCGCGAGACACAGTTGTCTCCACCTGGCATGACTCTTCGCATTCCATCATGTGCCTGGCACATGTCTCACTTCGCGGGAAGCTTGGTCGCGACATACCCGCGAGATACCCGCGAGAATCCTTTTCTTCTTCAAATGCTTGAGTCTTCAACACTCTTTCTCTCACACACCCCTTACATCAATTCCCACAACAAATACAGGGTTTTAAACGATTGAACAGAATTACAATCAAATTTGGCACGGAATGAAAGCCAACAAAAACACAGTTGTAAATTACAACTTTACAATCTCCCCTTTTGGCTATTCCGTGACAAAACCCTAAAACAGACTCTAGACTTAAACGAGAGTTTGGGAACAAAGGCAAAACTCACTCACACCTAATTCTAGATTCTGATAAGCTCTTGAACATATGAACAAGTATCTCCTGAAATACAACAACACACTAATATCATTGCATGTAGAAAAAAACTTGAAATGCATATGGAGCAATAAAAACATGATCAAGCATAAATGAAATAGAAACACTAGATCATGGCAAGATCAAATAAGTAATCACTATGCACAAGCAATTACTATGCTCATTTACACTTGAAATGAACAACCGGATATGCAAGATGATAAGCTCATATGAAGAGAATCATTTGCAACTCCAACACTCAACCAATGCGAAATACTTGAAGTATTTGCATCTAGGAACAATCCTACTAGGGCACAAGAGTGTTCATCACTCAACCAATGCATAGAACGTATATGCATCTAGGAACAATCCTACACGGGCACAAGAGTGATGTACTTGAAGTAAAATGCATGACATTGAACAACAAGCAAACATGCATAAAGGTTGCATAAGCATGGTATAGCAAATGCATGGCACAAACCACAAAGACCTACAAAATATGCATGCAACAAACCCTTAAAGCTTACATAAGCAACATGGGTACAAACAAATGCCACATAGCACATATGCTACAAAGCATAGAACAAGACACAAACTTCTGAAAATAAACTGAAATTAATACTGAAGTTAAAACATAAGTGTCAGAAGTATAAACTTAAAACAGTAAAAACATTAACTATGAACCAAAAAAAACTTAGTAAAAACCGTCTGAAAAACCAATAACCAATAGTTAATGTAGCTAGCAATGCTCCCCCTAAGGCTGTGCAAGCTCTTGTTCATCAGCTCCCCCTCAAAATTTTCTCCCCCTTTTTGACCGGAATGGCCAAAGGACTAGAATTGGTCGGAGTCGGAGTCTGAACCCTGTGTAGGGGAAAGGCTCTGAATCTGAGCGGATAGGGTAGTGATCTGCTCCTGAAGGTATGCAAACTGATCCGCTGTGTGTTGCACATGAGTATCAAGCACTGTAGACATGTGGTCCATCTTTGCTAGGATCTGATCAAGCTTGCTGAGACCCTGTGGTTGTGCTGGAGCAGAAGATGACGGCTGTGCAGTCTCTGGAGCAGAAGTAAACCTCTCAATCTCCTCCTCAGTATCTCCACCCTCCTCTGGGATATCCTGAGGCGCATCCCTAGGCGGTGGAATGAGATGAGGACCTCTCTTGGGGCCTTTAATGTGTGCTGTGCTCCGAGTCAGAGTGTTCGCACCAATGGGGTAATCCCTCTGAACAACAGTAAGGCCACTAGGAAACTTCAGCTTTGCCTTGGCAATGAGACCCATGATCAATGAAGGAAAGGGCATTATGGTTCTGGAGTTTTGCTTCTTGATGCTCTTCTTCAGAATGTGGAAGATGTGACTGCAGATATCAATCTCCTTATGAGTGAAGAGGTCGTAGAGAAACCTCGTCCTTGGAGCTGAGAGAGTTGTGAGGTTGGTGACCGGATACAGGTTATGGATCATGACATAGCTGAGAGTTCTCATTTCTGGAGAGAACTTGAGAGTATCCATTGATGATTTCTTTGGAACTCCACCAAGAGCTGAAATCATCTCCGTGATATGCCCCAATCGCTCATCATACTGAACTGTCATCAGTTGTGAGGGAGGACGAATCTCCAAGAAGTCTTGAATGCTGTCCCTGGTGATCTCAAATTCTTTGCGCCTCACCCAGCAAAGGATCTTATCATCTTCCACCTCAGCATTAGAGAAGAATTCTCTAATAATTTCCGAGTAGACATTCCCAACTGGATTTAGCAACTTTGTCCACGTTCTTTCTTTGAACACATCCGGAATGACTGTGTTCTCAAGATCTTCCAACTGCACCACCCTTTCCATGACAATGGTTGCTCTCTTGTAGCAATCATTGTACTTCATATCTGCCTCTGCGGATTTGAAGTTATCGGAGTCAGTACGAGCACGCTTGGGACCCTTCTTCTTGGTACCGGCATGCTTGGTGGGAGACATCTACACAAGAGGACATAACAAATAAAGCACAAGTGCACACAACACAAGAACAAAACTTGATTAGATTCAAGTTAGATTTCATCAAATGAGATCCATCCAAAACAGAGTAAGGTGCAAAAACAGAGCATTTCCAACACATCAGAGCAAGCCATACCACAAGCTTCATTAGCCCATAACACAAATGCATAGGAAAACACGACATTTTTCATGAAACTAAGTCACTGTGCAAGTGTGTGAGTCTGTGTGTATGCAAGTGTGTGCAACAAAAGATGCATGAGGGTGTGCCTAAATAAGTGCCTAGGTGTTTGTCAAGAGTGTGCAACCTAAGCAAAGTGAATGAACAACACAAATAATGATCAAACAAAGTGCAATTAAACCAAACAAGTGAAAGTCCATGTATTTGAAATCACTTGATTCCATTTTAGTACAAAAATTTCATTTGGTCATTTTGACGAACACTTTGCGTGCACATAAGCAAATATGATATGCATAATGCATGAACATGATGAAAATATGCCTAAATACACTATAAAAAACCACAAGGGGCCAACACAGATGTAACCATATCACAATAAACAAAACCCAATCAAAGATTTGGCATGAACAACACCCAATTTAGAAAAACAACTCAAAATTTCGAAAAATCCCCAATTATCACAACCCTAACCAAAAATCTGCAAAATCTAAGTGAAATCTTTAAAAAGAAGTGAGTAATTAACATACCTTGAAGAAGAAAATGCAGAAAAATGCTTGGTTCGGAGTGGGGTTTGATGGAATAGTGACTTTGTGTTGAGAGAGGTTCGAAGGAGTTGAAAGAGGGAAGTTTGATATGATTTGAAAAACTGTCACATCAGCCCTATAAAACTGAAAACACGCGTTTTTCGCGGGATAGGGAGCCGCGAGATAGTCGCGAGACAACCGCGAAAGGTGCCACTGAAGCACAAAATTTTCGCGAGAAGCCTTAAGTCGCGAGACAGTCGCGAGATTCTCTGTCTGAATTTAAGAAAATTTCAGTTTTTGCCAAACAGCATTTCGCGGGAAGCTTCTTAGTCGCGAGCTTCTCGCGAGAAAGCCACTGAACCAGTTTTTGAAGAAAAACATAAAAATTCATTTTGACCAAAAAGAAACACAAGAAGGTCTAAAGTCACTTTCAAAAACAAATAAAACTCACAAAAATCTTTTTGGATTTGATCAACAAAGATTGAGCATGTGAAACACATTTAATCAAGTACAATCACACAAATGATTATGACATTCATAGAACATAGACTTGTGTGTTGTGTGTGGATATCAAAAATGAGATAGTCCTTAGTCCAATGTGAAGCTTCAATGATCAATTCAATCAAGGCATACACAACTAGCACTAGATTATGTGATCTATCTCAATTATGGAAACATACATATATGACCTCCCACACGTACTTGATAACAATTCATTGAAGCTTTTCATTTTGCTCCATTCATAACAATTCATTAGCAACTTTTTAGCAAGGATAAACTCATTTAGAGAGAGATGCCTGAAATTTTTGATATTTCAATTGATGAGTTAGCCTTTGGCTTTTTGGGCATCATACATTTTATTTTGGTCGCTTTCCCTTTTTCCTAGTCGAATACTAGTTTGTGCGACAGGCTTTTGCAGCTCTATATCTCTTTTCATTTGGAGATTTACATTTAGAGAGCTCTTTTAAGCAAAGCAAAAAAAAATAAAAGTGGGAAGATATATAGGCATGAGTCCATGCATGTATCAAGAACAACACAACCATTCACTAATCATTCATGACAAGGTTGAAGATCTATTTACAACCGTCACATAGATTTCATAATTTCTTCCACTATGATATGAGTGCATGAGGGACAAGCTACGCTCGTTAAATGCACAAAGCCATAAGTACAAAGGTACGAGGCAAAACACGTTTTGAGACAAAACTCAACAAAGTGATCAAACCTTTTAGATTTTATAATTTTTATGGGTTTTTGAAATTTTTGAAACACACCCAAAACAGAACAAAAAGGAAAGATCAACAATAACAAGTGCAAACCATGAAAGTAATGCATGATGCAATGCAACAACAAATGTCCCTAAAAATGGAAAGAATTAATGCATGGACATGTTATAGTGCTTATGCATGAGTACCCCTTTTCACCCACACGTCACGTGCGTTTGGGGTGATATCCTTGACGGATTGGGTACGAGAGTTGGGACTTTCAAACCTCCTGGTGAAACTCTCCAAGCAAGTGGTGAAGGCACCGATCATCTTCATCACGTCTGTCACTCCGGCATCACGAGTTTGGCTTCTTGAGTTCTCACCACCCCAAGCTCTATTGTCATTCCTTCTTCCACGTGATCGAGGAGTGCTTGCATTATTGTCTGCTCTCAATTTTTGACAGTTGGGTCTGGTGTGTCCTTGCAATCCGCAATAGTGACACACATAATCCGTTCTAGGACCCCGTTGAGGTCTTGAGAGAGATCTTGCTCTGGTTTCGTGTCTACCTCCAGCTTGATTTCGAGGCTTATTCATCATCCGTTGCTCATTTACATTCTTCTTTTCAACCTTAACATTCTCAGGAACGGCCTCCCCTACAATTTGCTCTACGGCCTTCACAAATTTCACTTCTTTGGTAGCTTTGACTGATGAGCTACTTCCTCCGGTATATCCCAATCCGGACTTGTCTGAAGAATGTTTTTGGGATGAGATAACATCATCCAACTTTCTGGAGGAAACCCTCTCTATCTTGGCTTGCGCTTGCACCACCTCTTGTTCAAGAAATCTAATCTTCAAGTATGCTTCTGACAGCTCACCATTCAGCCCTTCTATTTCGCATTTGGCCTCCTTATGTCTGATCATGAGACTTCGATAGTCTTCCTCTGCTTTCTTTATTTTTCTCACAGCTGCCTTGGCTATTCTTGCATATTCCCCTGACTTCTCAAGAAGTGAGGAGTAATTCTCTTGAAGATTAGCTATGTTCTCTTCCTCTTCAGCGTCTGATTCTTCCACAACTCCAGCAGATTCTGAATCAGAATGTTCACCAAGTTCCTTCTCAAGTACACCCAAGTCATCCGAGGAATCTTCATGAGCAATGGTCATGAAAGCGGAGTAGTTTCCCTCACTGTCACAGCTCTCTTCCGAATCAGAATTAGAAGATTCAGAATCACTGAGCGTTGTAGCATATGCTTTTCCTTTTCCCCTCAGAAAATTCGGACACTCCTTCTTTAGATGTCCACGGCCATTGCACTCAAAGCACACAATGTCTGGAGAAGGTTGATAGTCCTTTCCTTCTTTTCTCTTAAACTCTTTCTTATCACCTCTTGAAGGAGAGAACTTTTCTCTGTTGAACGGTTTGCCACTGTTCTTCATCTTCAGAAACTTGCGGAAGTTCTTTGCAAGATATGCTACTTCTTTCTCAACTCCATCTTCTTCGGAGGAATCATTTATTCTTTCGGTGATGGTTTTAAGTGCAAGCGATTTGCTCGTCTTGTGGGAAGGCAGTCCCAGCTCATAGGTTTGGAGAGACCCGATCAGCTCTTGAATCTTAATCTCATCCAAGTCTTTGCTTTCTTCTATGGCTGTAACCTTTGCTCTAAAACTTTCAGGTAAGGACCTCAATATTTTTCTCACCACCTTAGTGCCTTCAATCTTCTCCCCAAGATTGAGTTTAGCAATGACAATTTCATTGAGCTTCCCATAGAATGAGTCAAATGGTTCATCATCACTCATCTTGAGTTCTTCAAATTTTGTGGTGAGCATTTGGAGCTTTGTGTCCTTGACTTTCTTTGTACCCTCATAGGTGGTCTCCAAAATCTCCCAAGCTTCCTTAGCTACCGTCATATGAGATATCCTGTGGAATTCATCAGGGGACACACCACAAAAGATAGCATTTAAGGCTTTACTATTAGCATTTGCTGCCGCAAGGGCTGCCTTATCCCAAGTGGACTTAGGAGCCACCGGCTTGGTCCAACCTATCTCAACCGCATCCCAAACGGTATCATCGATAGAGCATAAGAATGCTCTCATTCTAACTTTCCAGAATGCATAATTGTTCCCATCAAAAAATGGTGGAACATTGAGCGATTGAGACCGGTCCATCTCAAGAAGGGTCAAGGATCACACTTAGGTAATTAAACCTCAGCAAGTGTACCCGCTCTGATACCAATTGAAAGCTCGAAAATGTGTTGAAAACACACGAGCGGTTTAGACCCCCAAATTCAAAGTACGGCTTGGTTGATTTTACACTAACTTACTAACAAGTGCGGAATAGTGTAAACACAAGCATATAAGCAAAATACCTACTCTAATTCATATTTAAAGCAACTCAGCAGTAAAAAAGAAATGAACAAGAGTAGGGAAGAAGGATGCAAACACAAATAACACCGAGACGTGTTATCGAAGAGGAAACCGAAGAACTCTGCGAAAAACCTCTCCGCCGCCCTCCAAGCGGAAATCGATCCACTAGACAATCAGTTGGGATACATGGATTAGCAAAAGACCCTCCAAGCCTAGTCTACCCGATGTACCTAAGCCCTCCAAGCTCCTACTCCAACAAGGCTTCTCGGAACCGTGTCTTGTCCTAGTTATCCGGATCCCGCAACAAGCTCCATGTTGCATCTGCCATTAAAGGCTCCTTCCTATGCTTCCCAGCAGCACCAAAACGTCACTCAGCACTCTCAAGGATGTGTCAAGTGTTTGGGCTATCAACCTCTCAAGATATGGATAATGGAGAGGGAAGGGTTGAGGAGATACCACAAGCAAAATGTTTAGAGAAGGTGGGGAAGACAATCTCTAATTATCAAGGTGTTTGGCTAGGGTTTTCTCTCTGAAGCATTCCTCAACAAATGTGGGTAATGATGATATATATAGGAGGGGTGCAAAAGGTGTGACTGAAAAAGTGCAAGCTGGCAGAACAGCTAGTCTCGCGGGTGTCTCGCGGGAAGGCCTTACCCGCGAGATACTCGCGAGACACAGTTGTCTCCACCTGGCATGACTCTTCGCATTCCATCATGTGCCTGGCACATGTCTCACTTCGCGGGAAGCTTGGTCGCGACATACCCGCGAGATACCCGCGAGAATCCTTTTCTTCTTCAAATGCTTGAGTCTTCAACACTCTTTCTCTCACACACCCCTTACATCAATTCCCACAACAAATACAGGGTTTTAAACGATTGAACAGAATTACAATCAAATTTGGCACGGAATGAAAGCCAACAAAAACACAGTTGTAAATTACAACTTTACATTCTCACATTCATAGAATTGCAGCAATTTTCAGTGTTAGAAAAATACAGAGGCGTACAATGATACAGCAAACTCTAATTCTGAAGGAACAAATGTATACCTCAAACAAACGAGTTTAAAAAAGGGCAAAAGACAGTTTAAGTTAGCCCCCCTTTTATGGATTAAGCCTTACAAAAATATCTCATTTAAAACTGTAATGAATAAGAAATATTATTGATGATCAAAAAACACAATACAAAGCTGAGCTAAGAGCCAAAAGGCTCATCACTGTTTCAATGCAGAACATTTTCTTTACAAATAAGAACAGTACTAAAACAAAACAGAAGATCTAAACTTTTTTGTTTTTTTGGTTGAATAACACACCTAAACTCAATCTATGCAATAACACGGCCAACAATAACCGTAATATCATCTCTCTTTCCACCGTTGTGCTTCAGTCCAGCCAGCCGAGCAGCTTGTGCAAATGGGCTATCGACATTTTCATCCATGGAATTGAACAATGCCAAGTGTGCAATAGTGGAAGCCAACTTCTCTGTGTTTACACCTTCCAAAGTGCCCTTACTGATAATATCTTCGATTTCTGCAGTGAACATATTGTCTAGAAGCCCACCAGTACCAAGAACTATAATGTCTCCAGGTAATAAACGTTCCACTGTCGTTACTATAGCTGAACATGGCTTATCACATGTCATGCTATTTCCCAACTGGTACGGATAGTTAAAACCATGTTGTTGTATCCGCGATTTATACACACATTTACTGTTCCTGAAAATCATAAACCCACTGTTTCCCACGTTGATAGCACGTAAATAATAATCCTTGAAAGTCACAATACAAGCCGTGGATGAACCCATAGCCTTGGTATTCAAGAAACCTTCCTCCAAAGCTTGTCTTAGGTCCACGATACGATTGAGCGGTGGTTGTTGCCTTTGGACCGCGGTCACAACATTCGACATCAGTTGGCGTGCGTATTTTCCAGCGTCTACGCCATATCTAGCCCAACCGCCAACACCGTCAGCCACTCCAATAGTGTTCTTCTCCGTAAAGATAAAATGAGCGTCGTCGCCTTGAGATTGAGGATTTCCTGCTTTGTCCTTACGGGTATAGTGCGAACCAAAACTCATCCTCATGCATCCTCTTCCTCGTTCCTGCAGCACAGGAATTAACACCACTTTTCCATCAACACGTTCTTTCTTGAAGATCATGTTGGATCCAAATAGAGAAAAAACCTACGAGAAATTTTGGAGTTGTAGAGGAGGTAGAAATAAAAGGCAGGGTTTGAGTTAAAATTATATAGACATAAGAGTTAGAAGATATTATAAGTTGTTGCTCCTCTCTACTAGTTTTAGTCGGAATAAGTGTTCCTGATATTTAGATAATGTTCCTAATATTTAGCCAAATATATATATATATATATATAGATAATGTTAATGTGTATTTAATTGGACCGGTTAGATTGAGTTTATTGTTTTATTTATATGAGGTTTTGAGGTTTGTATTTTCATGGACTCTTGTTCTGTTGGGATTCTGAAATCTTCAAATCAATTTAAGATTTAAAAAAAAAAAAAATTATCTCAACTTTTTTATTTTATTTTAATATTTTAGTTTTTACCCCGCAATATAAACTATAAAGTCAAAAAGAAAGAAACTCCAATTAAAGTGGAGAAAATAGAGTCGGTGGGTCACCGCACTTATATGGGAATGCTACGGGTCCAATACTCTCCAATGGTTATTACAAGTTTGTAGTAACGCGGTGTGACAAAGTGCGCTTTCATAAACTTTTTGTACTACGCTCAAATTAATTTATTTTTTCTTGTGGTCTGTATCTATGTTTTTCTCTTCCTCAAGTGTTTTCCTCTTTGTTTTATAACATCTTCTTGTTGTTGTCAAATAAGAGTTTTAGGACCCATTTAGTACATGTTTTTAAACATATGTTTTCAGTTTTTTAACAATATTACATGTATTTCTACGCATTTTTTCACCCACACGTATTTTCAAAAAATACAAACAATTTTACTATAACAACGTTATCAAACAACCCCTTTGTCTCTTAATTATTGGAAATCTATACGATTTTTGTGACTATTATATATGCCAAAGATTAATGGATTATTGTTTAATTATGTTTTCAAACTTTCATTTAATATAGTTTGTGGAATTATATATGCTAAATATTAATTATGCTTGAATTTTATAATTTAAAAAAAATTAAAAAAGAAAAAGAAAAGAGGGAGAGAGAGAGAAAGAGAGAGAGAGAGTTCATGTTGGACCTAAACAGGAAAAACGTAAGAGCAAGCTTAAAAGCCCACGAAAACATAGGAGCAAGCTTAAAAGTCCACGAAAATGTCATTTTTGGAGGTGTAGAGAGGAAGTAGAAAAAACCTACTGTTTTGGTTATATATATCATGTAGACTCTTATGGAAGGAATGTTAGAGAGACAAACTCATCCTACCCCGAGAATATATATATATATATATATAGTTACATCTAGTGTAACTTTAATTAATGTTGTATCATTTAATATTTTTTAATTTGATGCAAATTTTGACAATTTCACCGGTAGATATTACCAGGTTGAGCTTCTGTCAAGAGCTTTCCTTCAACATACCTACAGGCCGTAGTGTTCTTCCAAGCTACTTTAGCTTGTGGGAGCATTTCTCCTCTTCCTATAATTCTAGAGCATCCATGAAGCTGTTAAAAAAATTTCAAACTCCGGTGAACTCCCACTTTGCATTACTATATAACTTCGATGAAATCCAAGTACGTAAAACTTTTAGCTTTCTTAATATCCAAGAGGGCATGGAATATAGGGTACTAGCATGGATGATTTTAATCCTTGACAAACAAAAACTCTACCAAACCTCAAAATAACACAAACCTATATCAGAATTTGCTAAAGGAACAATGCATATACATAAGTGTCCATTAGGATCAAGCTTGGGCGAGCTAACCAATACAATGTAAATGGAATGCATGTAATGATCAGAAAAAGCGGCTGCTGATTGAATCTCTTTGACACTGATTTCAGTGCCTGCCAACAAAGCAGTAGGAATCACTGACCCTATTCTTCCCCCGTACTAGTACAAATTTGAGAGTTCGTGTGAAGCGAGAGAGAGAAGCTTGATTTAATTTCTTCAAACATTTAGAAGTCTAAGATTAAGGGTGAGAATTGAGAAGTGGGAGTGGTTGTAGTTCCGTGGTTTCTCACTAGTTTTCTAAATGGGGTTTAACACATACATAGGAAGAAGAAGAAGAATAAAAAAAAAAAAAAAAACATACAATGTTAACGCATTTCGTGTTTTGTTTAAGTAGACATGTGATTGAATTTTAAAACGAATACCTAAAGAACAATACCTAATTAGGCATTTTATCTAAGTTTTGCCCATGTGTGTGTGTGCGTGTGTGGTGCTATTCTTTCTTTTCAACTACAAGTAGAAAGCACACTTGTGAAACCATCACCTTGAGAATGTTGGGCATTGAAATGACTTTCAAGATGCAATCGAGAGAGGCATATTCAATGTAGTTTCTCAAATGATTTCCTAATCATCTTCCTAGAATCACTCTTAAAATTGACTTAATAATGACTTTCCTCGACCTTGCTGCACAAGTAAATGAATTCATTTCATGTGAATCTAAAAGCATTACAATTTCAAATTATTTTGGGAAAATTTTGTATGGCCTTATTTCTGAATTTTTAGTCCATTATAATGACTTCTATGTTAGGACTTAAGAAAGTTTTTTATTTTTTGAGACTATTTGTGCATAAGTTATTGGACATTATGTGTAGTCCATAAGATGCATTATGTGTGATTTAGGTATGAGAACGATGTTCACATATAGAATATCAAAAGTTCTTTGTAAACTCATAAATATTAGTTCATAGATCTGTGAAATTTGGGCATCCCATCTACAAATACTATAGCATGTCAATTATGATAATTTATCTTGATCGTGGAATTAGAGTCTTTTGATTGATATGTTGATGTGTCTCAAGTGTTGGGGATACATTGAATTGGGCTACTATGAGATTTTTTGTTCTACTAGTTACTGTTACTTGAACAAATAAATCTCACTACTTCTATTTTGGAGTGAGATCTTGTTCGGTTAATACCTTAGTATATTGGATAATCACATGTAGCATGTTGGAAGCATTATTCCTCAAGAGGAAATTCATAATCTTGAAAAAAGAGACACGGAACATCCCCTTGTAAAAGATAATTGGAACTGATTGCTTAGAGTATTATGTCTAATCATTTTAGTAAGGAGTTACTATAATTTATATTCAATAGAGTTAGATTTCATAAGGATATAAAAATAATCAAGAGATTAAACTGAGGATTCAAGAACTTAAGATGAAGGGATTTATAAAGTGATAGTAACCATTAACTTTATTTCACTATGGATGATTTCATGGAAATGTTAACTATCACGCCCTAGCTCATCATTGGCATGATATTGTCCACTTTGGGTTGCCCCTCATGGTTTTAAAAGGCTCATACCAATTAGAGTCCAAGGTCTCCATAGAAGGCACAAGACCTCCCCTTAACTAGGTGATGTGGGACTTAGCTAGGATTTGGTTTTCTCTCACCCCACACCACTTAAGATTTTTTTGGCCTTTTGAATCCCCACATTAACTGCTATTTAATAAAGTCTTGGGATGATTAAATAATCATATAGAAACTTAGAGTGCAACCAAAAATTTATAGTGAAATATATAAATTGTGGTTAATGATATCTATAGGCCTATCATAAGATGACAAGATTTGCAAGACCCATTGGAACTAGTGTTTTTATTTCCCTTCGGCCCCACTTTAAGCCACACTCTAAAAAGCCCACATAAGCTAGCCCATTAGCTGATCTGTTATGTGTTAAAAAAAATAAAAAAAGATTAGTCATTTAATGAAAACCTAAGTCTTTGCACTACAGGTTTAAGTGAGAAAAGTTCTCTCTCAAAGAGAAGAAATATCATATTTTTCAACTCTCCAAGGAGCACACGACTAGGGTTTTGAAGTCAAGGAAGAGAGTCCACTCTTACAGACAATTATGTGGTCATTGAAGTGAAGATCAATGAAATTTCAAAATTAAGTTTCTAGGACTTTAGATGTTTAAAGGAATCAAGTGTTCTTGATGAGTTTGTTCTTGGTGAGTTTTTTCGAAGTAGATGCAAAGTAGATGCACAAAAGGTATAACTCTATAAATCCTAATTAGAAAATTCAAAAGTGCACGTGTTCAAGCATAATAAAAGTAGATGTTGGTTTCTCTTTTATGCTGCACATGATTTGTATGAGATGCAAATAGTTTTCCAATAGTTTATACTATTTTGTTAGTCCCTCTACTTTATCTTTTTTTTATTGCATGCCTTTGCCCTAATTTCCTTTTTTTTTTTTTTTTTTTCCTTTCACAGTTATAGGTTTTTGTTAGCTAAAACATTAACCTCTCACATCAATACACTATGAACAATTATGTTAATAAGTTTGTGCAAAGAAGTAAATAAGTAGTAGTATTTTAAATCATAGATAAATATTGCAAATAAAATAAGTATAAAATTACGTTTCAAAACTCATTCAATTTTTTACTTCGTGAATTTTTTTATATGAACATTTAAATTTAATTTATTAACATGTGTATTTATTTGATCAATTTTTTGTTCTTAAAAATTAATTGTTATTGATTATAGTGTGTTAGTTTGTGTATACAAATGTTAATAGTTATGTTTATGTTTTTTTTTTTTCATTTGTGTGTTTCTTTGGAGCAAAAAGACTAATAACATGACCATCATTCTAAGAATATTGGCAAACTTTGGAGCCATCTTCTTTATAGAATTAGCAAAGTCATTGCTTGTATCAATCAAAACCATATGAATTGTTCTTGCACTAGATCAATAAAATATTAAAATTTCTCAATATGATAATTTTAATGTTAAAAAAGACAAAAAAGGGAAATTGTCCATTTAAAAGTGTAATATGAAAAATAAATGAATGTAACTGCATCAAATCCATGAATAAAATTCCCAATATTAATTACGAGAACTCCACAATGTCATGGTTTAGACGTTTTTTTTTAGAAAGACATAAATGCTATTGATAATGAACAAGCTTCCTGCAAAACATACCATCAATATTTTTCTACCATGGTATGCATTATCTAAAATTCAATTAACTTTAGTAATAAATAAGAAGGATAAACTATAGATAATGCCATGCAGTGCACATATAATGAATAAATCATTCAGACAATTTTTTCAATGAATATGTCATTTGAACTGTTAAGATTAGTGCCTTAAAATCCTATTGTATAATGCTATGTATGACATTATGTTATAAGTAATAAAGTTGTTTTATTATCTAAAATAATGATAACATGAACATTTGGACTTTGTATTATTACGAATATTTTCATAAAGGGTTTAAATGTTTAGATAATAAAGTCTTGGGATATAATTTATTAATAAGGCCTAGAGTGCAATTATAATTATATAGTGGTGTTAAATATAATTAATGATAACTTTGGACTTGTTAAGACTTCATAGATAAGCCTAAAACTCATTGGAGCTAGAGCTTTATTTGTCCCTTTTAGTTACATCCCAAGCCACACACTAAAACCCAATTGGGCTGGTTTAAAGGGTTAACCCAATTAAATAATTAGTTTTTTATTTAATAAGAGTTATCAAATAAAGTAACTGCAAGTGCAGTAAAATATATATGTATGATTGAAAGAGAAACTAACAGATTTTATCAAGTCACTCTCTTATTCTCTTGAACAAGTACGTATAAAACTTATTGAGAAACCACACATCTTGGGCATACGTGGAATTGGGGTGAAGATCGAAAGTCTTCCCAAGTTCAATTTTTTCAATATTCGTTTGTTTTTGAATTTTACTGCATCAAGGTATGCCTTCTTGCAACGAGTTCACGACGATTTCCGTGAGTCTTATGAGCCAAGGTTGGTATCACTCGTTCCAATCCACCATGTTAATCCAAATTACCAGCTAGGAGAGGATTCCAAGCTACTATTGACAAATGAATTCATTAAAGGTAGCGGTAAGAGTATGGAAGATATATACAAGATGATTAAGGAGAAAATCAATGAATTGAGGACATGCTTTGAGGAGGTGGTGATGTTTCTAAAAATATAGATGATCCATGTTATCTCACATGAATGACGTAGATCTGTTTATTTCCGCTGTGTGTTTTTGTATGAGATGTAAAACTGTGTTTTCCAACACGAACAATTTTATTAGTTGCTTTCATTTATCTTTCTTTTATTACAACCTAATTTATTTATTTTGATATATTTTTGCTCACAATTATAGGATTTCTCTAACTATAACATTGACCTTTTATATTGATACACCACTAATAGTTATACTAATAAGTTAATTGAAACAAAAGGTAAATAAGAATTAGTATTTTACATCAAATATTTTTAAAAATAGAAAAAAAAAATCAAAATTACTATTAAAAACTCATTAAATTTGTTATTTGATAATGTTTGTATATAAACATATAAATTTAAGTTATTAATGTGTGTGTGTGTGTGTGTATATATATATAGTTGTTGTTGGTTTCTAAAAATTATTAATTGTTAAATTTAATTTGTTAGTTTGTGTATATGCATATGTTAATGTTGATGATTATGTTCATCATTCTGAGAATGTTGTGTAGCATATTTACTTTCAATATGTACTTAATAGTGTTATATTCAATGCACTCTTCTTGAAAAGATTCCGTAACAATCTTTCTAGTAATTGTGAGAGATTGTGTTTCCTTATCCTTTATTTTTTCTATGCAAATTTTCCTTGCTTCAAGAGGGGATGAGACGAGGATGGGTTTTGTTCAGCCCACCCCATCTTACCTCATCCTACTCCGAATGTATATATACATCTGTTATTTAATATATGTTGAGCTTATTTATACATATAATTTAGTTTTTTTTTTAATTTTTTAAATTTTTTTATATGTATTTAGTTTTTCCCTATTTCTTACCAACCAATCTCAGCTGGTGCTCCTTTCTCAAACTAGAATTACTCTAAACATTAGGGAAGATAAGGGAAGACCACTTAAGCAAACCAACCAAAGGGACTTGACTTATATTTTCAAAACACTCGTGTCTTACTTCTCTCCCAATACTCTTATGATCGCCATTTTCGTTTATATTTAATTTTTATCTCATCAATATGTCATAATAATCTCAATAGGAATATTAAAAAATATCTGGCTTATCCATTACCCGACCTGCAATGCAATCATCTGTAGACACCGCATTTTGCATCACTTACAACTTGAGCCCCTGTTCCCCAGTGAAGCTATATTCTAAGACCCAATGTTGGTTTAGGGCCCAATTAGAAGTTAAATTGACTCGAGAAGTGTTAAAATGAAAAATATAACTTTTAATGAGCAAATAAATCAAAATTTGAAAAATAAGACCAAAGAAAACCCTCGCTGTGTGCACGCAAGAATCAGCCTACACACGCAGCTTTCTACTTGTGTACGTTGGCCTGATCTTACGAATGCATATCGATTTTCAGAAACTATACAAGGCAAGTTTTCTACGTTTATGTTGAGGTTTGGAATAAATCCCACATCATCTAGGGATCGTTCCAAACCCCTTTTTCACACTATAAAAAGCCTTACATGATATATTTTTTAAACAGACAAAAATCTCATGGGAAAACACTAAGATTCACTATTTTCACTAGAAATAGTGAATCAAAGAGGGAGTTTTTCACAAAATATCCTCAAGTCAATTTTCTTTTGATTATGGCCTTTTCTAGCCATGATCCTTGAGTTTGATATTACTAATCACTTTCTTATTGGTTTGTGAATAGATTTGATTAAGGGGAACGGTAAAAAATCAAGCTTGAAGAGATTTTCTTTGAGATATTAGTTCAAACTTTTTTTTTTTTTTTCACTTTCTTCTTTTTTCATGCTTTTAATCCTTCTATTTGTCTTGCTTTCTTGTTGCAATATGCTTTAACATGTTTATCTAGTTTAGATTTACATTTTTGTATGTTTTAAAAGTCCGTTAGGCTGTTAGAATGTTTGTTTAAGTGTTCTGCTATGTTTGTTTGTGTTTTAGGGTTTTCTGGGCAGGAACTTGTGTGCACATAATCTTGCCTGTGCATGCAGGCTTGATTATGCACATACGTGCTTGTTCATGCATGCGTATGAACTTGCTTAGAAGCCCTAATTTTGTTTCTTTTGTTTTGCTTCTGCTTTCACATGTTTGTTTTGTTTAGCTTCTCTGTCCATGTTTTTATACTTTTAAAGTCCATGTTTCACATGTTTAATTGCTTGCTTTGTCTCATATGTTAGAATTAGGGTTTTGTTGTATCAATGATATGAACATGCATTCACATGCTCATGCATGATGCCATAGGTGCTGAGTTGCTACAAGGTAAGTAAGGGTAAGTCATGCATTTGTAATATTCATGCAATTATGGTCTTGCTTTGATGATAGAGATGAACATGCCTGTTTGGTTGAGTGTTTCCAAAGTGATCATGCAATGCTTTTAATGATGATATGGTGTGCTTACTGCCTATATCCTTGCTATGACTTGATGATTTATATGTTGTTGTTTGATGATGATAATGTGATGTCATGCTAGATGAATGCTAGGATGAAGTGATATGCATGATTAGATGTATGGTAGGCTTTGTTTGCAAGTGGGATGTTTGATGCCATGTTGATTGCTAGATGTATGCTAGTGTGCGTGTGAGTTAGATACAAGTATTAAGTGTACCTTTAATAGGATTAAGACATAAGACACAATGATAGGAAGCCAACCTTAAGGTTGGACAGTTTTGGATGCATAACACCTTCACAAGACCATACTTTAACTTCGAACCCATATCTCTGGTAGTAAGATCAAAAGGTCTTTACTTGAAAGGATGCAATATATATGGTTCCTAAACTATTGCAAAAACTAGGTGGCAACTCCTTTAAATGACCCCTTGCGTCCACCATCCTGTATGAGTTTTCCTCACCCTAAAAAGGAGACGAGACAGGGATAGGGTTTAATGCCCTAGCCCAATACCCAAAAAAAAAAAAAAAAAAAAAAAAGGATTAGATTTTTGGAGAGCCACACATGTGACCCCACCTACACCACTCCCCTCAACCACACGTTATGCAAAATATCTCTACCTCTTGGCCGGGTGCCTCATTTCTTTTATTTCAGTCTCAAACACAATTGCAAACACACTTACATACACACTGCTCTCTACCTCTCTCTTTCACTCTCTCACCGGTGCTCATCCTCTACTATCTCCACCATCTTTTACGACAAGATCACTGGAAAACTCTTTAGGAGTCTTTAAGGCATCTGCATCTCTTTTATTTGAGGTAAAATTTCTAATCTTTTTGGTGGGTTTATATGCTTTTGCTAGAGGCTTTCTTTATCTAAGCTTTGATAATGATACCCATGTGATTTATGAGTTTTGGAAGTGATATTCATGTGTTTATATGTATAGATTTTGTGTTTGTGGAATTATTTGATGAGTGGGTTTATAGTTTTTACAATAGTGGCTATCTAAGTGGTTAAGATTTGGGGGTTTTGGTTTTTAATGTGAAATAGATGGTGAATGTAATTTTTATTGTTAGTCTTGGAGGATATTGTGATTTTTGGTATCATAGGCCTCTTGTTGATGCGGTGTAAATCTTATGGGAACCACTTATAAAGTGTTGAGGTCTTGATGTTAAGGAAAATACTATGAATGATTTAAGTCTACAAATTGAAGTCTATGCCTTGTAAATTAATTTGTTGAAAAACTTTGGAAGTGGAATATATTATTGATGAAATTAAATACTTAGGCTTGCCAAATTAATTGCTTAGTTAGCAATCTATAACTCATAACTAGACATAATATCTAGCTTTATGCTTATTGTGATAGGTTTGCTTAGTATTATTTAGGTTTTAGCTAATCTCTTTTGAAGCTTGGAGAATAAGGCTTTTTGCGGGTTGTAAGGTAAGTGGCTTCTTAATGAGATTTTTGAAAATGAATCATTATTGCACTCAATTGTTTTATGGTTAAAACCATTTTGGAACATTATTTATGGTTTTCCTAAAATTTATTATTTGTACTATTATTGTTAATCATTTATGGAAAGCGCATTACGCATTGAAAGTGCATCATATTTCTTATTGCATATGGGGAAATGCATGATTTATTAGCAGGGAAAAGATTTGCATCTTTGACTAAATTCTTGAGAATGGAATTCATGGATTTTATGGTATATTGGAAAATTTAAAGATGCTTTGATAATTGGGAAAGTTGATGCAAAACATTTTTGACAAGAAATGATTTTGAGGACTTTGAGAATATTGTGGATACTTGGTTATTGAAATATCTTACGAAAACTACTTGGAAGTAAACTATGTATTTGAATACATTTAACTTGTGAGCTTTTGATGTGTGTTTGCCCTTATGCTATGATGTTGGTGATTACCTCGTCTTTGTTACAACATCTTTGTGACATGTGATTATCCCGTCTTTGTGACGATGACTTTGTGACGTGTGATTATCAACGTTTTCAGACCCAGACCGTTCATTGAACTGTAAAGGAGAGAGGTTCAAGGTTTTTGAGGTCGAACCGGAGTCGAACCGTGAAAACGTCATAATTAATTTAATAATTAAGCCTAAATATAGATATTAAATTTATAAAACTAGCAAAATTGACTAATATATCTATATATGTGAGGGAAATTTAATGATTTTCAAGCATATATTTAATAATTAAATAAGAAAGTTAATAAAATAAAATAATAACTATGAAAACATTAAAATTTATGATTAATTTTTGAAGTAAAGTTGAATATCTTTGAAGGATTATAATTATAATTTTTTTTATTCCTGGTAAGAGATGGATAATTTAATTAAGTAGAATAAAATTGTGTTAAGTTGTTTTTATAAAAAATAATAATAATAAAAATTGCTAAAGGGTTGGACCGCATGGTTCTTGCGATCGGTTCGTGCGGTCCAACCCCGGTTTTAGGGGTTCACAGAATTGCCACATATGCCCGGTTCTTTATGCTTAAAAAATCAGTTTTCATCCCAGTTCCCGGTTTTCATGGTCCAACCTCTCGGTTTGGTCTGGTTCTGAGAACTATGGTGATTACCACATCTTCGTGACGACAAGCTAGGTTAGAGGCTCCCACTTTGCATGACACGAGTAAATCCTTGAGTGTGTAGGTGAGGCTAGGTAGAGCTAAGAGACCACATGCAAAAGAGGTACTACATGACATGTTAACCCTTGTTGCCCATGGGGGGGATGAGTAAATCCTTGAGGGTGTGGGCAGGCTAGGTAGCGCCAATAAACCACATGCCTAAAGAGGTACATATCATGCTAGTGTGTTTGGGTTCTGACTTGTCTGTGGCGGTATGATGTATTGGTAACATTTCCGTCTTTATGGCACCTTGAGTGAGGTTTCAGGTTTTGAAACGGTATTGGACATTTTTATGGCTCACAATGAATAAAATATAGTTTCATAGTTATTTTGGAAAGCTTAGTGCTGTATTATTTCAATCATTCTTGTTGGGTTAATGAATTTGATTTTGCATAAATTAAATGGAAATTCCCAAATTATAGTATATTTTGTAAAATGCTCATTATCATGAAATTTGCATTTCCCCCACCTCTATTAATTATGCTACTTACTGGGCTCTGTCTCATCCCATTCTTTTACAAACCTTTCAGAGTAGGCAACGATCGTTTTGAGACAAGTTTTTTGTGGCTAGCAGTGGTTAGACTAACTACTGATGGATGATGGACTTTTGTTATGGTGATCATTAGATGAACACACCAGAATAGACTTGACTCATTCTTTTATATTTAATAGTGGTTATAACTTTATTTTCACTGATGTGACAAGTTAATGATATGTAATTGTATTTATTTAGACCACTATTCTTTTGTGGCCAATGATCCTTGTAATTATCACATAGAGCTTTGATTCTCAAAAAAAAAAAAAAAAAAAGTTATTGCATAGAGCTTTGACTTACTTTGGGACTATCATTAATGAAATTTTTATGTTAATTCTTGATGTTAGTACTTTGATAATGAATTTTGAATTGAATTGTCAAAAATGAAAAATCAACAGATACCTTAGAGATATTTTCTCATACTTTAGACTTTTCTGGGTTTAGGACGTGACACAGGGCCTCCATGATCTAAACTTGTCCTGTCTCATTCCATCCCTAGAAAGAAGTGTCCGTAGGTGCACACTGCACTCATTTCAAATTTTAATCAGAAGTTGTTGCTCCATAAGGTCAGCGTCTGAATACTCTCCAATTGTCACATTGAGGTAGTTAACCTCTAATTCTTTAATTTATGGAACAAGTAATATGAACCATTGTTTCTCTCACAAGCCTAAACAAGCATATATATAGATGAAATATTTTAATAATTATATTATATATTATTAGTAGTTATTCAATAATTTTGTAAAATCTTACGATTGAATATTCAAATTTATCATTGAATGTGACCGTCACATCTTTCGATGGTCATGGGTTGAGAACATGAATTAAACTTTTGGCATTGAGCTATTTCTTCGTAGGACCTCCTCCATAGTCCATAGTATCGTCATCAATCGTAGTAGAGGTTAATGAATCAACAAGTTCAAGGTGGATTGCTGTGTTTCTTCTATACTTAAGACACCAGAATATTGAATCATGAACTAATAAAGACATGAACGAAAAGCATAGCTATTTTGAGGCCTTTTCCTAAGCTGGGTGGCGATTTAATTTTGTGACCTCTCTTATTGGTGCGCAGCATATTCTAGCCACGTGCATTACAATATCATATTGTTACGCAGCGAAATTGGGCCAATATACCTACCGAAAATTGAATCTGGGCTTAAATATTTGTCTTTGACTAAAACAATCCACTTAGTATATACATCAATATTAGCAGCCATGGCATAGGGAGGGACTCAAAAAAATTGGTATCGTTATTTTTTGTTTTCATTAAGTTTTTGAGTTGAGCAAGTGCCAGTTAGACTGGGTTGAATTTTTTTTTTTTTTTTTTTGAGAAAGAAAACACATTCATTTAATCATAATAAGGAATCCTGATACAAAGTTTCCAAGGCAGGTGGGGGAGAATCCTCCAACCAAAACAAATCAGATTCTAACTCTCTAGCATACTGCGCAAGAGCATGCGCTACCCTATTACCTCCCCTCCTAATCTTACTAGTTTTAACCCACTGTAAACCAGCCATTAAATGGCGGATATCATCAACCACATAACCAAAGAATGAATAGTTAGCCACATTTGAAGAAATAGCTTGCATAACATTGGTATTATCTCCCTCAATCATTATTCTAGTGAAACCAGCATCCACAGCAAATTCAAGAGATCTTCTACACGCCAAAAGTTCAGCTTCCTCACTTGTTTCAATCCTCGGCCCAATAGCAGACATACCAGCCACATAACTTCACCCCTCTCATTTCGAATTATTGCTCCTATACCAGATTTCTCCATACCTGAAAAAATTGCTGCATCAAAGTTCAGCTTATATACCATTGATGGAGGTGGCTGCCATACTTCACCAATTGGTTGCTCCATTGGACTCACTGTTAAATGCACTTGAGCTTGCTTAAATTCCTGCAAAAACTCCTCAGCTCTCTTGTTCAGACTGGTTGGGTTCTTCAGCTGTCCCCCATACAATACACAGTTACGTTGGTTCCATATGATCCAACTTTGCACCCAAAACAGCTCCAGTTCTTCAGTTGATAGCCGATCCACAAGATACTCGACCAGCTGTAGGACATCATGGAAAACTGAATTTCCTTTCTGCAGTTTCAATATACTCCCAGCCCACACGTCAGTTACAGCAGCACAGCCTCATAACGCGTGAATAGCTGTCTCCACCTCCCTTGTACAGATAGGACATGTTTCTTCAGTGATGATCCTTCTCTTCACTAGATTGATTCGTGTAGGTAAAATACAATTACATACCCTCCAACAGGAAATTTTTATTTTATTTGGAATATTTAGCTTCCACAGGACCGGCCAAATAAATCTTCCAACACAGCCCCCTGAAGATTCAGCTTGATTCCCATTACCTCTCATACATCTTGCTACCTTGTATGCAGACTTTACAGTGAATTTCCCATTTTTATTGTGCAGCCAACTAATTGAATCAAGAACAACCCTTCTGCTCAGTGGAATTTTGGTAATTGCATTAGCATCTTCTCTATGGAACAAATCCATGATCACATCCTTTCTCCATTCATGCAAATCCGAATCAATTAATTCTGATACAGCCATCTCATCAACCAGTTCATTAGTTGGGTGAAGAACTTTATTTGTGGGGTAATTGGGAATCCATTTATCCCCTAACACACTTATTGAAGACCCATTACCCACCCTCCAACAATAACCCGATCTAATAATGGGAATTGTAGCCACCAAACTCCTCCGCACATAAGAACATCCAGGAGAATCTTTAGCATCAAGAAAACAGGACCGAGGAAAATATCTTGCTTTGAAGCACTTGTATAGCAATGAATCATTGCCTTGAATCATTCTCCACCCTTGTTTAGCCAACATTGCTAAGTTAAAATCTCTCAAATCTCTAAACCCCATTCCTCCCTCCATCTTTGAAGTTGAGAGCTTATCCCAATTAATCCAATGAATCTTTCTTTCATTGCCTACTTGGCCCCACCAAAACTTGGCACATAAGCTGTCCAGTTCATCACATAATTTCATAGGAAGTTGGAAGATGCTTAGAGTATACGTCGGTATAGATTGAGCAACTGCCTTGATGAGAATTTCTTTCCCAACTCTAGATAATAGCATTCCTTTCCAACCTTGCAGCTTCTTTCAGATTCTGTCTTTCAAATAAGAAAAGGTGTGGTACTTGGCCCTTCCAATCAAAGTTGGCAGTCCTAAATAAGACTCAAATTTCATCACCTCCTTGACACCTAAAATCTGCAACATCTGCTGCTTCTGAACTTCATTTGTGTTAGTGCTAAAATAAATAGAGGACTTCTCCAAATTTATGCTTTGGCCTGAAGCGTTTGCATATGTTTGGAGAATCTCCACAATAGCCTCCCCTTCATTCTGAATAGCCTGACAAAACAACAAAGAATCATCTGCAAACAGTAAGTTAGTAACTCTGGGTGCTCCTCTGCAAATAGAGACTCCTTTGATCCTCCCTTCCAATTTTGCTTTTGCCAATAAAGCTGTAAAGCCTTCTGCACATAACAGAAACAGGTATGGTGACAATGGGTCTCCTTATCTTATTCCCCGTGAGGGGTGTACCATACCATAGGGTTTGCCATTCACCAAAATAGAGAAGGATGCTGTGGTGACACAACTCATCACTCTCTCTGTCCATTGTGTTGGGAAATCCATTTTCTCCATTATCCCTTGAAGAAATTGCCACTTCACCCGGTCATAGGCCTTGCTGATATCTAGCTTCATTTGTATGATATTTTACATATAATATATAATCTATATTAATAATTTTTTTGAAAGGTTAATATATATTAATATTAGCAGCCATTTTAAAGGCAAAAAAAATTGTATATTAGCCATCATTGGTCTTATATAATATATTTATATATTATATATTATACGATGATATACTTTATTAAGAGAAAAATAAAATAAAATATTGTAACAATTGGCTTTTGAAAAGAACATGACCTCATACTTTATTCAGAGAAAAATAAAATCAAATATTGTAACAACTGGCTTTTAAAAAGAGCATGACCTCACCTTAGAGGAAAACCGAGTCCAACTCTCCAAGTCTCAACCACCAAAGTCTACCATTTCACAGTCAAAGGCGTGCGCTTGAACAATTCAAACCGAAGCCTCCTATCAACATAAAGTCACAGTCCTCCTAGGAAATGCCCACAACAAAACTAGGTCTGGGACATCCAAGGGTTACAAATTTCAAGAGTCTAATGTGTCTTCCAATTAATTAGCACAACCCTCCAATCACCACCAATAAACGAAACTTCATACTTGAGGTATAAGTATAACTAATTGATTAGCAAAACTATTAAATAATGTTATGATGTACAACCCAATAAGTAGCATAATTAATAAGGGTATGGGAATAGACTGCCACATGAGGAATCTTAAGATGCAGTTTTTTACTACGATTTCTAGTGGAGTTGTCAAGGATATTATTCACATAATTGTTCTTGTTTTGGTCATTTTTGTTTTTGACAAAGTGTATCGTTTGATGATGCTTTTGATTTTATTTTTTTGCTGGAGAAGTTTGGGGGAGAAGAGTAGAGTAAATAGTAGACAAAAAGACAGTGGTGGGTTTTGAGAGAACATTAACTCAACTCATCATTGGTCTTGATGACAAGGACTTTCATCACCGAACCTAACCTATGTCCCTTGCTGATGTGTTTGATTTGTTTTGCACAAAATTCCTTGTCTTTTTAACTTGATTGTTAAAGGGGTCAAGTCCTTAAACTTTGTATCATTTCATTTGTATAATTTTCTTTATCTTTCATGTTTTTAATGATCTGTATGGTTGGCGAGAAATGTGAGGAGAAGAGAAAATGGTGTTTGCTTGGGGAGGGGAGAGAGGAGAGAGAATGGTGGGATTTAAGAGTTTTCTCTTTAGGCCGACCATTTGAGAGAAAATGGAAAAAATTTAGATAGTCCCAGAGAATTGCTCCAAGCTTAGTGAACTGCTCCGAGACTACTTAAGAATTGTCAAAGAAAATAATTTTCTCCACAAATTGGGGAGAAAATTGGAGAGAAAAGTGGGGGAGGGGTGGGTTCGATGGAAAATTACCCATTTGCTTTCCCCCATTTAACGTTGCATTTGTTTCCCCTTTTAGGTATGTTGCATTTTTTATTTTGGTTTTTTTATTATTTTTTTTTCCTTAACTTTTTGGTTCATTTTTTCTTATATACTACTACTTTTTTTTTCTTGGTACTAGGGGCATAGGAGTAAATTTCTATAATCTACATTTTCTATTCTTAGTTTTCTTTTCTTATCCACCCCAAAAAAATATCATGGGAGAAAACTAAAATCTCTTCTATCCTCTAACTTTTCTATCTCTTTCTCAATCTTTCAACATTTTCATTCCCCAACCAAATGGATTCTAACTTCTAAGTGAAGAAGAAAAAAAGTAACTTCATAAGTGTAATTTTTAAGTTCATCTCAAAAGCTTGCTGTATTCTAATTGAGATCACAATGTTCGAAGAAGAAATAACAAAGCAATAACAAAAATGTTCATTACAATTTTTCCCCTAATTTTGTTTTTGAACGAAGTAATGCTATAACCACAAACCTTTTTACAAATTGTTGAGGTGACAAATTATATTGGTTTTTATTGAAGCTCATCATTGATATTACTTTTTTATTTGTCAATAACCACTCACTGCATCAACAATTTGTAAAAAATTTGTAGTTTTAGTATTTTTCTTTTAAACACGATTCTCTTCATTTTACAGTTTTCACTTGAGAGAATGGAATGGTGTTCTAAGTGTCAAAGTAACATTGTTTGATAAGTATTTTTAAATTATGTTTTTAATACTTACAAAAAAAAACTTGTGGAACCTACTAAAAAATATTGGTTGGATGAATGGCTCATGTCTCAAATGCAATGTTTTTAGAAAATACCAAAATGATGTTTTCTAATATGAGTTCTTTGTTTTCTCCAAAAGATGATGGCAATTTTATAAATAATTTCACCACCCATCGAACAAGCCCTTAATGTTAGTGTCTTTGGAGCTTTTTTTTTTTTTTTTTGGAGATATGGAGGGGCAAATTCTAGCAGCCTATTGTATAAACTATAAACCTTGACTTCCATCTAACTTGGGAGTTACTCAATGTTGGTGGCATGTGTAAAGCTCTCATTTTCGCAAAATAGGTTAGTTTTTTAAGCTGATTGTACGTGGATCGTGTTAGTGGATGCTTGTATAGAGGACTATGTGAAGATTGTCATCCTCACTATGTAACAAAGTTGCTATGGCTCTTGTATGGGTTTGCACTAGTAAAGAAGGGTCCTCAAGTATTGTTAGGGGGATAACCTTTTCTTATCCGCAAGAATTCAGTCTATTAATAATGTTGACGTAGCTTGAATTTAATTGTCACGTGGGATTAATTCCCATGACATGAACTCAATATTGGCGTTGGAGTCAGAGGGGCACTTTATTTGGTTTGGCAATTTTGTGAACTTGCAAGAATGTAAGTCTTAACATTGCTTTGGCGAGTTGGCCGAATTTGACTAGGATTGAAGTCCTTATTTGTCTTGGTTTCGGAATTTTACCTATCATAGGAGTCGGTTTGCATTGGAGTAGTGTGCACGTGAAATTTATTCCAAAGAGAATTGTTTATTAGCAAATTCCTTTTGCTGGAAGGACACGCATGGTTAACCGACTTAACTCTTCTATATAAGTCTAACCGGTGTTGTGGGATACAGTGTGTGGTAAAATCTCTTTGAGGGTGTTGATTTAGGTGCCATCCAATACTTCTGAGAGAGAGTGATTTGTATTCTCTCAAATTTGATAATTAAAATAGAGCATTGGAAGAAAGATTGACCTCGGTTGAAAAATATGGACCAAAAGGATTTTAATGCAAATATAACACATGATATTGTTGATGAGGACTCTAACTTTGCGTTGACTAGTTCTTCAAACAAGTGGGTTATGGATTCAGCTTGCACTTTCCATATGTTTACAAACTTGTTGAATCAAAAGTTGGATTAGTCCGCATGGGTAATAATCAAACCTGTGAGATTTCAGGGATAGGTCAAATTAAGCTAAAGTTGCATGACGGAATAGTTCGTGTTCTAAATGTGGTTCTTTATGTTCCAAACTTGAAGAGTAATCTCATCTCACTTGGTTCATTAGAATCCAAGGGCTTCAAGATTGTTATGGAAAATGGAATTTTGAAGGTATTAAGTGGTGCTTTGGTATTGTTGATAGCCACACGTCGAAAAAACATATATTTCCTCAAAGGGAGTACATTTGTAAATGGAGCAACCACAATTTCTAATACAACTAGGGAGGTTGCATCAAATAATACAAGACTATTTCTAATACAACTAGGGAGGTTGCATCAAATAATACAAGACTTTTGGGACATGCAAGTGAGAATACTTTGAGTGAGAGTGCCAAAACCTGCAAATTGGAATTTTGTAAGCCTTCTGCTTTGGAGAAGCAAACTAGGATCAAGTTTGGTCATCATACTAAGGGTATACTTGACTTTGTACACAAAGATGTGTGGGGGCCTACTAAGGTTTCTTCTCTTGGAGGTAGGCATCATGTCTTTAATGTAAAGATTTGTTGATGTGGATTCAATTTGATGGTCACGTTGGATTAATTCATGTGGACTCAATATTTTTTGGAGTCAAAAGTGACACTTTATTTGATTAAGCAAGTTTGTATTCTTGTAGGATATAAGTCCTGCATTGTCTTGGCTTTGGAGTTCTACTTAGCGTAGGAGGTGGTTTGCTTGGAGTAGTACTGTGCACATGGACATGCCTCCTAAATTGTTTGTATTGTTAAATTTCTTTTGCTTGGAGTAGTACTTTGTTTGTTCATAATATTTATTTTGGCTTAAAATATTTTCACAATCAATCTTGTTTTGGAGAATATGCGAAAATAATGTAATCCAGCTGTGAATTTATCAAAATTCATATATAATTAAAAAAATATTGGATAATGTAACATTACTTAGAGTTACACTAAGCGTAATTTGAACCCAACTCATATCTACATCATATCATATTATATCATATTATATATAATAAAAGTTGGGCTTAGACGCCGTGGTTGCACCAAGTGGCAACACCAAATTGTAAAAATTTTCTTAAATTTTTAAATTTTAAGAAAAAATATATATAAGTTTTCTTCAACTATAATTTCTAAGTGGATATAATTTTTCTTCAAGTATAATTTCTAAGTGGATAAAAATCTTAATTTGATTAAACTAAAAAGGAATAGTAACTACCAGGACTCTAATTCATGTCTAAAAAAAACTGCAAATTAATATTAGATTAATCAGAACTCTAATTCATTATTATCTCTAATTCAAAAAATTAGGAGTCTAATTCATTTTTATCTCTAAAAAAAAAAAATACTGCAAAAAAAAAAAAAAAAATACTGCATCACGTAAGATTTTTTTTTTTTTTGGCATTAATTTTAACGTAAACAAGAAAAAAAAAAATCTAATATCAATCTAACTAATAAATATAAATTCTTTTTGTTGTTTTCTTCTTCTCCTATAATTTCTAAGTTGATTAAAAACTTTAATTTAATTACAATCTAAATTCTTAGAATAATGATTAACGTTAATGTAGAGTTCTAACAAATTGATACACATGAGGCCCAAGCCTACGTTAATTGATATAGATAACACATTTTTATCTAAAAAATTTTAGATTAGGTGCCTGAAATTTTTTTACGTTAATTGACATAGATGACACCTTTTTATCTAAAAAATTTCATATTAGGTGCTTGAAATATTTTTAAAAAAATTGTAAATAAATCTTCTTCTTTAGGTAACTTTAAAATTCTAAACTGAGTATAACTTAAAAAAAAAAAAAAAAAAATCTATCCTATTTCCTTATTAGCATCATTCACGTTTACTTACTTCTTCTTCTTCTTAAATTTTTTTTTTTATTGCTTACATTCATGTCATTGTTGTCAACATTTTTTTTTTCGTTCAATCTATATGACATTTTTATTTTTTGGATAAAACATATATCCTAAATTAACTCTTCTTCTTTTTTAATTCCTAGAGTGATTAGAAATCCAACTTCTTACAACTGAAAATTTTCTATATATATATATATATATTCTGTTTTTTTTGTGTATTCTTATATATTCTTAGGCATAACAACTTCTTCTTCTTTTCTCTCCCCTATTATTATTAATAATTCTCTTTCTTTTATAATTTCTTTGTTGTTTAGAAATCTAACTCTCCTTTACTTTTTTTTTTTTTTTAGGCAATTTGATGTCTGTGAAATCTATAGTAGAAGTTTTTATCAAACCTATCATCCAAAGTATTACAGGTATGTATTTCTCTTCTTTGTTTTTGTGTTTTTTTCCAGCAATGGTGGACAAGTACGTATCTCATGCAAGCATACATGAATTTAAATTGCCTTTCAATATTTTGAATGCTTTATTATTTGCTAGATGTGATTAGGCACAAAAGTATATGCTTTATTATTTTTTTCGATCATTTAAATATGCCACTATTAAGTTAATAGGATTTTTTTATATAATTTTTTTAAACAAAATGAAATTTATTTTTTCAAATTGGATTTATTCATGTTGTTCCCTTTTTCTTTTCTTTTTTTATATTTATATTTTGAATATTATCACTTAATACTTATTTATGTAAAGTATGCATAGTATTATGTATTGGTTTGCAACATTAATTAATATTTTTTGCTAATTATTAGTATGATTTTTTATTCCCAACAAATTTTCATTAATCATTTTTTTTTTGTTTTTAATTGCAAAATTTTGGATCTTTAATTCATGCATTTTCATAATCTTTAAAATGTCATCTTTCTTCCAATATTAATTTTTTTGTGCATTGATTATTTTTACTCTTGAGCCATCACTATAAAATAGGGTTTTTTTCCTTTGCAATTATCAAACTTATTTGACTAAAATAGTAAAATCAAAGTTGAAATGATAGCTATTTTTTTAAATTTTATTTTAAAGCGGTCTTAGACTCATATGAAACTTTACAATCTATATGGTTCTATTTTTTTTTTATTTAATTTAATTTAATTTTCTTCTTGATTTTTTTTTTTTTTTTCAGGTTTGTCATAAAATATTTCAAGCATATCCTAAGAAAGGTTTGTAATCATATGTAGATTCATTAAATGCAAAATTTATATGCAAATAGTTTGATGCATGTAACTAAAAATAATATTATAACACAACTAATAAGAATTATTTATTTTGTTATAATAATTATTAAAATATAATAATTATTTTTACATATATTTTACAAATTTTATTATAAAACCGTGCAACGCACGGGCCTTTAATTAGTGTATATATAAAATCGAAATCTCTGCTCGCTCCACAATTTTCCACATCATCTTTTTTTTTTTAATTTTTTTTAATGTTTTGTTATATTAAAATTTATCAATTTAACTCTCCCATCAGCTTTCACGTCGTCTTTTTTATTTTTATTTATTTTTTTAACGTTTTATTATTATATTAGTTCAGAACCCTAATACAAATTACAACTCCCTCTTCAGCCTCCACGTCTAACCCTATAACCTCTCTATTTTCTCATATATGCTGGCACCCCAAAACTCAAATCCTCCTGCCGCCGCCATGGATCACCGCCACTGCATTGATTTCTCTTTGCCTCTCCATGGTCGCTCAATCCAGCCCATCATATTCTATGTCTGCAAATTATTTAGAGGTAATTAAAACATGTTTTTTACTCTCCTTAATTTCTATATATTGCTCTCTCTCTATCCGCTTCAATTTTTCATGGAATTTTGTTAGTTTGTGGCTGTGGATTGCTTTGGATTTAAGTTTTTTTTTTTTTTTTTTTTTTTTTTTTTTTTTTTTTTTTTTTTCATTTTCATGGAATTTTGTTGGTTTGTGGTTGTGGGTTGCTCTGGATTTAAGTTTTTGTTTTTGTTTTCTTTGCAGATTTCCACGTTTTCTTCTTCTTCCTTTGTTGTCAAATCTATGGCAAAGAAGAATCATGAAATTTTTATAATTAGATTTTCTTTTTCCCTTTTTTTTATGCAAATTTTATTGGATTTTTGGTTTCTTGGGATTCTTCTATTTGGTTTTAATTTTGGGTTTGTTTTAGTTGATATATAGTGTTTTTCTCATCTTCATTTTACATTGTTTTGGATTTTCTTTTTCCCTTTTTTTAGTTATGCAATTTTTATTGGATTTTGTGTTTGTTTTGGTTTGATATATAGTGTTACTGTCGTCTTCATTTACATTGGTTTTCCCTTTGGGTCTTCTTATATGATAGCCTATGAAATGTTATTTAAGCTTCTCTGATGAACAAAATCTGAACCCAAGGTAAGAATTCGGATTCGCATTCAATTGAAGACCTACTTACTCTGTTATTATTTTCTATACGTCTTTGGTTGATTCTATTTTAAACAAGCAAAGGTAATAATTCCTTAATGATTTTCCTCTGCATAATTTGCCACATTGATTGGTTATACTGAAATTTTTCTAAGAAAATTGGTTCCCATCTAGACTAGAGGGTGGCAATCAATCATAGGGTTACAAAGTATAACCCAAGTATCCAACTACAAGTTGTCTCTGTTACTCTGTCTTTGTTCATTATTGTGAACCCTATGTATTTTTCCTACTATTCATTTTTTTAATAATATTTTCTTTCTTACTTATCAAAAAAAAAAAGAAAAAGAAAAAAAAGTGGTCTCTGTTACCCCCAAACTGAAAGCCTAATAAAGACCCATGATACACAGGAAAACCTTACAATTCAATTGCTTCCTTCTCTACCAGATCGCTTGGTTGCTATTAGGTACATTTCTTCTCCTCCTCCTTTTTTATCTGAATTTATTTATTTATTTAGTTTTATTTTACCATTGATTCAAGATCAGGTATTAAGTTTAAGGATCTCTTGCATCTATTTTTTCCCTTTTTGATTGATTTCACAGTCCCAAAAAACTTCCCACAAAATCCCCTAAGCAGAAGCCACGGGTTGTCTTTTTCAACTGGGTATGTATTTCTTATTCGAATATCAATTGTGGGAATTATTGTTGGTTGAAGATTGGTTATAAGCATTGGTTTCTAGGATCATTTATGAAAAATCCAAATAAACTTTTTGTTGTGTTTTGCTTGATTCTTTGTTTTGTTTGATTTGTGTTGAATTAAGGAATTGTTTTAGTTTCCCTATTAATGCTTTGGGATATCATGTAAACTTCAATTTCTTTTTTTTTTTTTTCTTTTTTTGGCTTATGAATATTGATACAGGAAAAAACTGCCAATTAATGAGGAAAAACAAGGCAAAAGTGATGTAGTAAGAAAATGTTTGCTTTACTCTCTGCCCTCTTCTACTACTCTCCAATATCTAACCCAAGTATAGGTTTTTTGTTATCTTTTTTATTACCTGATTTGTTTTTAAAAAAATTTCCGAAAGTAGTTTAGGTAGTCTAATGTTGGTTCCTTAAATTTGACTTGATGTATCAATATGTTTTGGAATTGTGAATTCCATTATTCTAAATATGTCTTAGATACTGGAAATTATGGTTCCCTCAATTTTCAACTTCTCGGTTATATCTGCTAGGAGTTCAACAAAATGCCTCTAAGAGCACCTGGTATTACTTGGCATTTTTGCATCTACGTAAGTTAAAAGCTTGTACATGTGTTTGGACTATTTGATGTGCTTATTCCCACTCCTTTTGATTTATGTTAGGATTGTGCATTTTTGGGTTTATGCTATTTTTTAATGTTGAAATTTTCTTTATAAATAGATATAAATCATGTCAGATGTCAAAACTAATGTGCACATTAGTCCTCAAACCTCAGTTGGTTGCAGCTTAACTGTAATGAGGAGGTGGCAAGTCAGTTGGTTTACATGGTTTTTCTGCAATTGATAGATCATGACCCAATTTGCATATAGGCATGCAACAATGGACTTAGGATTTCACCTGAGGCAGTTCGGTTTATTAATGTAGCAGTTCATTGCAACATATTTGGATTTAGAAAAACGCAAGGGTGTTTAGTGGCAAAGTATTATAAGAGGAGGCTATGCTGTATTCATTCAATTGTAACATGTTTAGTTTGTCATAGGCATAATGTTTGGGTGGATTCATGTTATAGTCTTTTTAATACTATTTTATCAAAAAGTTTCTCTCTTTCCAAGTTTTTGTTTTCTTTTCTTATTAAGTCATGTTTTCTCTTTGTAATGTTAGGTATAAAGAAAAAAGGCAAGTTAAATTCTATCACATTCACAAGTCTCTAATATGCCAATAGACCTTCTCATCGCTATGCTTTTGTTGTTGTTCTTTGGAATCATCATTTAACTTTGCCTTGACGTAAAAAATTACATTACATCATACAAAAATACAATTCATCTGTAAATCAGTTTGTGTCATATATATTTTAGGTTATTTATGATGGATAAGATTTAAAACTGTAATGGTCATTGATCTGGGCATAGAACAGAGCCTTGAAGTTGAGTAGTTATTATATATCTTCAATTAGGTTTTCTATCAATTTATAGATTTCAATTCCTAACCCTTTTTCCTCCCTATTTATTTATTTTTGGTTGAAGTCAAGGAAACGCTCATAGAAATCCAATTCTATAGGTTTTGTAAGAAAATATTGAGGATATGGATGGCTTTTGTAGTGGAGATAGTATCGATTTAATGGCTTTTTTTTTAATTTTTAATTTTATTTGGTGTGTTTTTGAAAGGCCTAAGAGTCGGCCTGGTGATTAATTTATTTGGCTGAAAAATTAATTTATATTGATGTAGATTGTGGTTTCAGAATTTTTAGTGATATATATGGGCTGTTTGTTGTAGATAGTTTTGTTTATGGGATTCAATAAAAATTTTAGGCACAGTTGACTTGATGCTAAATAGTTATTGGGTTTTGTTTTAGAAAATCTTTAGATTTTTTGTTGTTATTGTGATTGACTTCCATTTTTTTTTTCTCTTTCAGTTGATGCTGATTACTATCTTGATTTAATTGATGAAGTCTTGAAACACACATATTTTTACTTAGTGAGGTGTTATACTGATAGCATATATTATTGATAAAGCACTGGAGCTTGCAGCACGATCTAGAGGTAGTAATGGTCAATGGGTAAATGTTGTGGTGTAACTACCAAAACTCTCTCTTGGATCTTTAAGGGAGCCTTTGAGTTGACTGCACTAAAACAAGCAGATGTTGCTGTCATCGATAATGCAGATTTGGTATGCAAGATGACTGACCTTTTTCAGTTTACCCTTTTAATTTTGCTTCAATGGACATTGCTCATTTTGATCAGCATGTATTTAGCTACTTGAATTTTGTTAGATGCAAACTTACTTTTAAAACATAATTGGTATGCTGTTGAAATAGTTAAGGCTGAAGTTTAATCTTGGGTTTGAGACACATTCATATCTATGCAGATAATCTTTTACTCTAATTTTTCCCCCTAATAATAAAGCAGCATTTTTCTAGTTTTGCATGTGTAAATTTTAGGTTATTAATGGTGGATAGGATTTAAAATTGTAGTGGCCATTGATATGAGCATTTGTTTTATATGAGTAGGAGGTTTAAAATTTTAGAACTTTTACCCTGATCTTTTCATAATTTTTCTTGGAGTCAAAATGGTGTGCGGTTACTTTTGAGAATATTATTTCCTTAGGAATTTCTAGATATTGATATGAAAGCCATTTTTGTAGTTGCATCTCTATTTAATGCTACTTTTATTTGCTTTTATCCCACTTTGAACACCATTTTTTTAAAAAATTATTAGTTTATTACATACCTTGTGTTGGTTTTAAAACTAATGCTTGACGGTTAGTTTTATGTCATTAGCGTGTTACCTAAGCTTTTGATGATAGATGTGTCTTTTTCTACTAACAGTTTCTAATGGACAACAGAGTATACTTGGATTAGCAGCCTATATACTTCTCTTCATATTGTTGTGATTGGTGACATTAAGTAACAACCACATCTTAACATCAATTATATACTATTTTGTTCTACCAAATAAAATTCTGATTTGAGTTGTCTTTCTTTGTCATAGGGGTTAGTTAATATATTGATTGGCTTTCATTATGTCACTATTGATACCAAACTAAAGGTCAAATATTCTTCCTGGTAATTTTTTTTAATTTAAAATTTTGTGCATCAAATATTGTTAAATATAGTATATATTTTCTTTAACAAATATGATCTAGGTTTGGGTATTTTCTTGGGATAGATTATGGTTTAGGCATTTGGATTAGATAAAGGTATAAAGGTTAGGTTTGGTTATGTTTTAGATATTTATTTGTGTTAGATTTTGTTTGGTTCACTAAACCATGTGATTTGCTTCAAAATTGTACATTCCGTGTGTAATGCAATTGAGAAGGATACATATTAAGTCAACCTTACATACATAGTAAACATATAGTAGGTATGGAAATAAACATTACCTTTAGGAACTATAAGTGCAATAGAGATATTTACCATTGCAATAAACATTACCATTATTTGTGTTGCCTTTGATTCCATTTGGAATTCATTGATTTTTTATAGATAAGCTTTGGCTTTGCTGAAAATTTTTTCAACTAATAAAATGGTCCAACCTGATATGATCTTTTGTACTAATTTCTTAAATAAGTGATTGTGTCTAATGTTTCACCAAATTATTTGACCCATGGAAGATTGGGGCTATATCAGATCTCTATGTTGGTGTTTCAGCTCTGCATGAAGCTGCAAGCAAGTTCATTTTATAGATATCATATCATATGCCAAGGCTTGGCATCTTCAAGGGATTTTTTTTCCTGTTGGATCTAAATGCAAAAAAATGTATTATTGCATAGTTATACTTCTTTTCCACTTGCTGTAGTGTGCATATATTGCACATTTTTATTTGAAATTGTTACTGCTGTCTAGGAAAAGATTTTTGTATGGTTTTGATTCAAGAAGTGGTACAAATTCAAAATATTGTTATCTTCCTTCAGCAATTTGTGGACAATTATATTTTTACTTAATTTTATTCATTTTCAAATAAATGTACTTTCAAATAAAATTATTATATTTAATTTTTATTTACTAATCCCGTGCATAGCACGGGTTAGCGACTAGTATATATATATATATATTAGTTATTCAAAAATTTTGTAAAATCTTATAGTTGAATATTCAAATTTATCATTGAATGCGACCATCCCATCTTTCGTTGGTCATGGGCTAATAACATGAATTGAACTCCTGGAATTGAGCTATTTCTTCGCAGGACCTCTATGATATTGTCATCGCAGTATAGTTTATCGATCAAGTTCAAGATAAATTGGTGTGGTTCCTCTATGCTTAAGACACTAAAATATTGTGTTTCAAAAAAAGGACACTAAAATATTGAACCATAAGCGAATAAAGACATGAAAGAAATTATATTAGTTAGTTATTGCGAGGCCCTTGCCTAATCTGGGTGGCGATTTTCGTGACCTTTCTCGTTGGTGCGTAGCGTATTCTAGCCACGTGCATTACACTTTCATTTTGCTATACGCAGCGAAATTGGGCCAATATACTTATATACCTACCGAAAATTATCTGGGCCTAAATTATTGTCTTTGACTCAAACAACCCACCAAGTAGTATATTATATATATCAATATTAGCAGCCATGGCCCATTGGTCTTATATATAAAAAATTATCTAATGTGATATATTACAATATAATATATAATCTATATTAATAATTTTTTCTGAAAATATAATATGTGTATATATATATATATATATATTAATATTAGCAGCCATTTTAAAGTTAAAAAAAATGTAAATTAACAATAATTGATCTTATATAATATACTAGTCGTTAACCCTTATATAATTAGCATATTTTAAATATCTTCACTTTATTCAATGTTACAATAAGTTTTAAAAAAATCAAAAGATTCAATGTTTATAAATTAATGAAACAAAAAAAATATATATATAACTACACAATAGAAAAATATAAAAGAAAGATGGCATACCCTTAAAAGAATGATCCATGGCTATAGTCTTTGAAATCTGTCAAATTGTTTCAAATATTAGCAAAAAATAACCCAAGAATTTAAAAGTTAAAAGTTTTAAAAAGCAAAAAGAATTTAAAGAATTAGAAGATTCATTGCCTATAAATTATATATATATATATATATATATATATATATGATTACACAATAAAAAATATAAGAGAGGAAAAATTCAATTAGCTAATAGAAACTTCAGTTCGACATCCAACTTTAATGGAATTGTAATGGGACTAGAAGAAAATATAGACCAATAAATAAAAATCAAATGCTAACCTCCATGACTATCATAGAAAATGGTGCAACTGTCCAAATTTGGATAAGGTGCATGCTACAAAAGAAAACTATGTAAATTTATCATACAATAGCATAATCTATGGAAAATTATTAAGATTATGAATCCACTAAATGGACCCATTGAAAAGCCGACCCAGAGAATTAGTCTAAAAATATAAAGCACTAAACAATTGATCACAATTACTTAGAAAAAATATCAGTATCTTTGTGGAGAGAGGCCAACTCATCAGCATGAATCTAAAAAACATTGATTAAAAAAAAATTATAGAGTATTTGACTATTTTCTCTCTCTTAGCATTTCTTTACTCCCTTGAGTTTGACTTTAGGTTTTAAGAGTGTTTATGGGTCCGTTTGGATATAATTTATTGTTGCTGAAAGTTGCTGAAACCTTAAAACACTATAGCAAAATAATTTTTAAATGTATGAATAGTACTGCGGGATCCATTTTTAATATTTTTTAATGCGTGAACAGTCGCTGTGGGTCCCATGAACAGTGCGTGAACAGTGTTTTTTGTCTCTGCACAGTAACTTCTGTCTCCTGACCCGCGTTAAAGCAAAAAAAAAAAAAAAAAAAAAAACTGAAAACGCAACTGAGAAAACGCACCGCAACAAAACTGTGTATCCAAACCCACACTATATGTTACTACATAGTAGTAGTTGTGTAGTAGTCGGTTTGTTTAGTTTACTACGTAAAATTAATATAGAAGAGTCCCCAAAAAAAGTTAAAACTAATAAATTAATCAATTAATTAAAATAAATTATAATGAGGTGCAAATTTATAAAGCTTGTAAAACTAATGTGTCAAAATTTAAAATTGTCAACAAAAAGTCAAAGGTTTCGATTTATATTATATATAGATGATATACTTTATTTAGGAAAAAAAAAAATCTAATTTTGTAACAATTGGCTTTTGAAAAGAACATGACCTCACCTCAGAGGAAAAACCCAGTCCAAGTCTGCAAGTCTCAACTACCATTTCGCAGTCAAGCAGGTCTACCATTTCACGGTCAAAAGCGTGAGCGTGAAAAATTCAAACCGAAGCTTCTAACAAACTTCAACCTACTACCGTTGTGTATATATAAGTCTCATTCACACCCAACATAAGTTGACATTGATTTTCAAAAACAAAACACAAGCTGATATTAATCTCCCTTAATCTTCATCTTTCTTTCTTTCTTTCGATCAGTTCAATCTTCATCCTTAATTTGATATTACAAGTTGTCTTGCATAACCCCCTTAAGACCATCATGGAGGCATCACCATTGAGGCAAGTCAGAAAAGAAAAAGGAGCAAAGAAAACCAAATGGGTATTGAAGTTGAAGTTTGGTGTAACTTGGAAGGCCATCAAAAAGGCATCAAAAATTCAATTAGCTAACAGAAACTTCAGTTCGACATCCAACTTCAATGAAATTGTAATGGGACAGGAAGAAAATATAGCCCAATAAATAAAAGTCAAATGCTAACCTCCATGACTATCATAGAAAGGGGTGCAACTGTCTAAATTTGGATAAGTTGCATGCTACAAAAGAAAACTATGTAAATTTAGCGTACAATAGCATAATCTATGGAAAATTATTAAGATTATGAGTCCACTAAATGGACACATTGAAAAGCCGACCTAGAGAAGTAGTCTAAAAATATAGAGCACTAAACAATTGATCACAATTACTTAGAAAAAATATTAGTATCTTTGTGGAGAGAGGCCAACTCATCAGCATGAATCTAAAAAACATTGATTAAAAAAAAATTTATAGAGAGTATTTGACTATTTTCTCTCTCTTAGCGTTTCTTTACTCCCTTGAGTTTAGTTTTAGGTTCTAAGAGTGTTTATATGTTACTACATGGTAGTAGTTGTGTAGTAGTCAGTTTGTTTAGTTTACTACATAAAAACTAATATGGAAGAATCCCCCAAAAAAGTTAAAACTAATAAATTAATCAATTAATTAAAATAAATTATAATGAAGTGCAAATTTATAAGGCTTGTAAAACTGAAGTGTCAAAATTTAAAATTGTCAAAAAAAAGTCAAAGGTTTCGATTTTATATTATATATAGATGATATATTTTATTTAGAAAAATAATCTAATATTGTAACAATTGGCTTTTGAAAAGAACATGACCTCACCTCAGAGGAAAAACCCAGTCCAACTCTCCAAGTCTCAACTACCTCTCCAAGTCTCAACTACCAGTTCACAGTCAAGCAGGTCTGCCATTTCACAGTCAAAGGCGTGAGCTTGAACAATTCAAACCGAAGGCTGCTAACAAACTTCAACCTACTATCATTGTGTATATATAAGTCTAATTCACACCCAACATAAGTTGACATTGATTTTCAAAAACAAAACACAAGCTGATATTAATCTCCTTCAGTGGCGGCTCTAGGATTTTTATTTAGGGGGGTCAATAGTGGCAAAGCCATGAATTTATTGGCGGGGGAGGCGTGAGTAAAAACTAAAAATTTTTTTTTTTTAATGATTATTTCTTTTTCTTTTTTTTTATTGTACAATATAACACAACTATATTGTACAATAATCTTTAAAAATATTAACATTTGAAAGATCGTTAAGACAACAATCATTGGATGCATAAACGAATAGAATTAAATAATTAATTATACAGTTTTATCAAATTAATAATAACTTATTATATAATTTATATTTATAAGTTATATCAATTGAATAAAAAATTTTAAATAAATAAGAATAGTAGCACACTTAGGAGTACGGCTGGGGCCTGGGAGTAAGTGTGAAACTAAGAAAAATAATACTCCAGTAATAAAATTTTGCTTATGAAATGTATGGTTTTTTAAATATGCACGTTGTCACTCTCTTGGAATTGGAGTAAACAGTAAAAGATTTCATGGACTTGGAAATGTATAGAGCACTTATCAAAATACTTGATCGGACGTAGAGAAAAACTAAGTAAACATAAATACAAATCAAACAAGGAGAAAAACTAAGGATCATGTTCAAACTTATTTCAATTGGGTTTAACAAAAAATTTAAAGTTAGGGTGTTCATATTTTGATTATAGGGGTCAAAAAAAAATTATATATAATTTTTTTATTTTTTTTTAGGGCCAGGTTAGGGGGTTCATTTGAACCCCCTGGGTTGGTCTTAGAGCCGCCCCTGATCTCCTTCAATCTTCATCTTTCTTTCTTTTTTTTGATCAGTTCAATCTTCATCCTTAATTTGATATTACAAGTTGTCTTGCATAACCCCCTTAAGACCATCATGGAGGTATCACCATTGAGGCAAGTCAGAAAAGAAAAAGGAGCAAAGAAAACCAAGTGGGTATTGAAGTTGAAGTTTGGTGTAACTTGGAAGGCCATCAAAAAGGCATCATCATCCACTATGAAGCTGAATCGTTTTCATCTAACTTGTGCATCAAGCATGAAACAACTCTCCCTAGTCCGGGTTCAGGCAGAGGAGGGTGTTAAGCCAATTCAACAAGCACATACAAAGAAAAAAGCTTCCCATGTTGTCACAAAATCACTATTATCCCTCCTCCAATTGCCATACACAGCTTCAGATTTTATAGACTGGGGTGATCTAATGACTCCCACCAAGTCTCCAAAGGAAAACATATCAACAAAATGGCGTGAAATTCATGCTTTGCACAATTGGGACAGTCTCCTTGACCCTCTCCATCCTTGGCTTCGACGCGAAATTATTAAATATGGGGAATTTGCGCAGGCTACTTATGATGGATTTGACTTTGATCCTTTGTCCGAGTTTTGTGGGAGTTGTAGATACAACCGGCACAAGCTTTTCGAAGAATCAGGCCTAACAAATCATGGTTACAAGGTTACCAAGTACATCTACGCCATGTCACATGTAGATGTTCCGAGTTGGTTTGAGAGGTCACATCTAGGTGAAACATGGAGCAAAGATTCCAATTGGATGGGCTATGTAGCGGTTAGCAACGATGAAGAATCAGAAACGATTGGAAGAAGAGACATAGTCATGGCATGGCGAGGTACGATTGCTCCAACTGAATGGTTCACTGATCTTAAAGCAATGCTTGAGCGTATTGGGGATGGGAAAATAAAGGTCCAACATGGGTTTCGTAGTATTTATAAATCAAAGAGTGAGTTCACCAGGTATAACAAGTTGAGTGCTTCTGAGCAAGTCATGGAAGAAGTGAATAGACTCATCAAGTTCTATAAAGCAAAAGGTGAAGAAATAAGCTTCACCATCACTGGGCATAGCCTTGGTGGTGCTTTGGCTCTCCTCAATGCTTATGAAGCTGCAGCTTCAATCCCTGGCCTTCCCATTACTGTCATTTCTTTTGGAGCACCAAGGGTTGGGAACTTGGCATTTAAGGAAAAGCTTGATGAAATGGGAGTAAAAACACTACGCATTGTAGTTAAGCAAGATATAGTCCCAAAATTTCCAGGGTTCATATTTAACAATATTCTTCATAAGCTTAATTTTGTTACTAAAAAATTCAATTGGGTTTATAGGCATGTAGGAAGCCAGTTGAAACTTGACATGTTCATGTCTCCTTATTTAAAGCGTGAGTCTGATTTGATAGGCAGCCATAATTTGGAGATATACCTCCATCTCTTAGATGGATTTCTTAGTGAGCGGGGCAAGTTTAGGTGGAATGCTCGGAGAGATGTTGCATTGGTGAACAAGACAACAGATATGCTAATTGAGGAGTTGAGGATCCCTAAGTTTTGGTATCAATTGCCTTACAAGGGGCTTGTGCTTAACAAACATGGAAGGTGGGTTAAACCGAGTAGAGAACCTGAAGATGTTCCTTCTCCATTATCTGTAGCATCTGAGAATGAATTACATTAATTTGTAGATACATAGATGTTTCAAATTGTAATATCAAGCAGTTTTGAGCTTTAAGCTTCTGAGTTTCGTTGAGGATGTTGGGCACTTGAATTGATATCGATTTGTGACATTGTATACTAAATTGCACTCCAAACTAAATCCTTTGTTTATTCAATACATCGGCATGATGTTTGTCACCATGTTCTGCAAACCATTTTTATACCACAGGCACTTTTTAGAATCTAACAAATGATTTAATAATGCTGGAATAGACACAATAGACTTGAAATTAGCCAAAGGACATAATTTCACTAAGCCAAAAATTTGACCGTGAGAACAATGAAGATAATAGTCAGGCTTTGGCCTAATCTCAACTGATTCTGATGTTCTATACTCAGGCATAAGCCAGCCAGCTGTCACCTTCATAAATTTTTCAACAAGTAGTCAACCTGTTATTACTGTTGATTAGGCTTTGGAAAGCATGCAATAATGTAGGCTGCTGACATGAAAAAATTAGCAAACATTCCTTTGGATGGATCAAACCCAGAAAGCAATAACAGAAGTTTAAGATTCATTGAGACTACCCAGCTCTTTAGTCTTAAGAATGTTGGTTTTATGAATAAGTGATTGCCCATCTCTAACCCTTACTGCCTAACAAAACTAGTTAAGTATAGGACATACTGAAATTATGAAAATAAAAATAACGGTTGCGTTTGGTAGTGGCTCCCAAAGCTTCATAAGATTTTACGAGGTTTTGAGTTTAAAACTCCTAACCAGCATCTTGGCTCACTCATAAAGGGTTCATTCTTGTTATTAACGGCATATTTGTAGCATTCTCAAGGTAATTTTTTTTTTTTTTTTTTAAATAATGAAACCAAAGATAAATGCAAAAAGTAACAGGACCATGCATGAAATTCAACTAAATTGTGTTATGTTCACATATTTTATACCATGAAATGAAAATATGCCCAACTCTCTCACGATCTTCTACTCATCAATAGTGCGACATTAAGACATGACATGGGAAAGTGAATATTCATGTGTCTTATAGATGATTTAAAATTAAACCATGGTAGAATATGGCTTTAAATTGTGCTCAAAATATTCTTGCTACTTATATACCCAAAACAAAAAATATCCAAAAAAATTATCCATACCTAAATCATATCTAAGCCCCTAAATTTAAATAGATTAAAGAAAAAAATTACCCGTATGGGTTTCGGTGACTTAATGGTGGTGAGAGGCCAATATAACGGATGTGGTAACCCTGGCTCTTACTCTTTCTATCTCTTTCAAATGTTTTTTCAGTGTAGGGACATGTTTTGCAGCCCAAGCCCAAGATATATGAGATCTTGGCCTAGTGTACCAAGTACAATAAATTTGTAGAGAGCAGGTTGGAGAACTAGGCCCTAATGAATTTGACAACGGCTAGTATGGATTTAAAAGATAATCAAGCTAGAACAAGGAAAATAGAGCTAAATGAATTCACTGTCCAATGAGGTATTTTGTCATATAAATTAATAACAGTTGGATAAAAGTACAATTTTAATTGCTACAGTATTCTTTCTCTCTTTTTCTGATCCTTTCCTCATACAGGGTCTCTTATATTATATAGCTCCCTTTGGACTATCTTAATCCTACACTTGTTGATCATCTGAGCCCTTATTTAAGTACTTGTCCTATTAGACACCATCTTTGGTTTTTTGTGAGTTGTGGTAGCCATGGCAACACTGTTCAGAGGTCTTCTCCACATAAATGTGGCAAAAAAAGTAGCTGCAGTGCATTCAATGCAGTGGTAGCAATTTTCTCTTAGATATTTTTAGGTTCCCCTCCTTCTCGTATGTTCATGATGCACGTCTCTTTCACTGGAGTTTCATGGAAGGTCACTCTGATCATTGGAATACATATTTAAGCTGGACTTATCATATCCGAGGAGTTATTCCTCCTCGGACCACCTCCCATTTGTATCTTACTCATTAAATTCTGAGTCTGGACCATTCATTACCATTTGTTCCTCCTTGGACTATTCATGCTCTCGGCCAAACCCAATGTCTAATATATCATTTGGGCCCTTAACCCTACACCTACAATAGCCTCTCAAAACTCCGGTTTTTTCCCTTTCATCTGAGGAGAAAAGTGGGGTTTTGACTTTTGTGCGCTAATATTATTTTGCCCTTTGATTTGCACACGTGGGAATGCCATTTTGCGCGCCCCATCATTGCCACCAGTGTAAGTAATTTGACTAAGTACCAACAATGAAGAGATTTACCCCATATTTGTACCGTGAATTGCTCTTTCTACAATGAAGGCTGATTCTAATAAAGGTAAGTAATAAACTTGGTAAAGAATAAAAAGGGGGAGATATTCTCCACTCTTCTCAATGCTTGGATAAATAATTAAGGACCTTAACTGACTCAGAACTATCAATCTGAGGAGTTGATTATAATCTTGGATCTGTCTTAACACTTAACAAGAAACAAATAGATGTCATACAATGTTAATTTTCCCAAAGTATGTGGTCCGAAGAACCATGCACAACTAAGGTTCTGTTTAATATTGAAGATAATGATTAAAAGTTATCAATTTTCTCAAGGCATGTGGTTCGAGAAGTAAGGCGTGATCAAGGTTCTGTTTGATACTTAGATAGATGTCAGGGAGTATTATTTTTTCCAAAACAGGCGGTCCAGGGAACTAAGCATAGCTAAGGTTCTGTTTAATACTTAAAATAATGATTAAAAGTTATTAATTTTCCCAAGGTATGTGGTTCGAGGAGCTAGGCATGACTAAGGTTCTGTTTGATACTTAGATAGATGTTAGGGAGTATTAATTTTCCCAAAACAGGTGGTCCGAGGAACCAGGCATAACTAAGGTTCTACTTAATACTGAAGATAATGATTAAAAGTTATCAATTTTTCCAAGGTATGTGGTCCGAGGAGTCAAGCATGATTAAGGTTTTGTTTGATACTTAGATAGATGTCAGGGAGTATTAATTTTCCCAAAGTAGGTGGTCTGAGGAGCCAGGCATAGCTAAAATTCTGTTTAATACTGAAGATAATGATTAAAAGTTATCAATTTTCTCAAGGCATGTGGTCCAAGGAGCCAGACATGACTAAAGTTCTATTTAATCACTTATGAAGATGTCAACAAATATTAAGTCCTATTGAGCAACGATGTCTAAGCCCCATTGAGCAAATGGCCAAGGGCTAAATAGGAGGTTAAGGACTTCTCTTGGTTGATGTATATTTGGTGCAAATCTTTGACATTGATCACATTTCCTTACATATTCTTGTGCTTCTTTCTGCATATTTGGCCACCAATAGCCTTAAGTGATGGCTTTGTGAGATAAAGATCTGCCTCCTGAGAGATGTGACTCTCGACTCGAGAGTAACTTTTTCTAGTATGTGTGGTGTGTACGCTACCTTCTCGATCTCGCTTGCGTTTGAGGTTGAGGAAATCATTTTGTCATCAGGAATCCATGGATTCTTATTGATGGGGACTTGATCTTTCCATAGTTAAACGTCGCACTCACTATTACACAAGTTCTTCCCACAGACAGCGCCAATTGTAGGAACGCGTTTTGCAGCCCAAACCTAAGATGTATGGGATCTTGGCTCAGTGTAGCCAGTACAATAAATTTGTAGAGAGTGGGTTGGAGAACTAGGCCTTAATGAATTTGACAATAACTAGTATGGATTTAAAAGATGATCAAGTAAGAACAAGGAAAATAAAGCTGAATGAATTCACTGTCCGAGGAGGTATTTTGTCATATAAATCAATAACAATTGGGTACAAGTACAATTTTTATTGTTACAATATTCTTGCTCTATTTTTCCTATCTTTTCCTCGTGGAGGGTCTCTTACATTATATAGCTCCCTTTAGACCATCTTGATCTTACACTTGTTGAACATCTGAGCTCTTATTTGAGTATCTGTCCCATCAGACACCCTTTTTGGCTTTTTGTGAGTTGTGATAGTTAAGGCAACACTGTTTAGAGGTCTTCTGCACATAAATGCGGCCAGAAAAGTAGTTGCAATGCATTCAATGTGGTGGTAGCAGTTTTCCTTTAGATATTTTTGGGTTCCCCTCCTTCTCGTATGTTCATGCTGCATGGCTCTATCACTAGAGCTTCATGAAAGGTCATTCTGATCATTGGAATACATATTTGAGCTATACTTATCGTATCCGATGAGTTATTCCTCCTCGAACCATCTCCCATTTGTATCTTACTCATTAAATTCTGAGCCTGGACCATTCATTACCATTTGTTCATCCTCGGACTATTTATGCTCTCGGTTAAGCTCAAGGCCCAATATATCATTTGGGCCCTTAACCCTACACCTACAATCAGTCTTAGGTATTTTATTTTGGTAATATATAGTGAAATAATGCGTTTTATTTGAAAATTTATAACATTTTTATGTCGCTCTATCTCTCTTTAGGGCCTTATGTGGTTAGTTATTACTATTAGTCTTTAATTATTATTAATGAGATATTAATAAGATAACAATCAAATAAGTTAATGTGAACATTTGGGTAACAGTAAAAAAAATTGATGAAAGAGGTAACAAAAAAATGTTAATCGCAAAATTAGAGCACCACATGCTCTTCCACGTGAGGTCTCTGCTTTTATATATATATATATATTTTATAATTTTTTACCTTTTCTCCTCCACCCGTTTTCTGACACTTCCACTTCCCCTTTATAATCTCTCGTCTTCATCTTCAACTTTCTTTGCTTTCTACTTTTCTCTGGCTCTCTATTCTTCTGTTTACATTGACCCCTTGTATTTCTTCTCCACTTCTCACTCTCAATTCCCTCAAAATAACTAATCATTCCTAGATCAAACTCACCGATGTAAGCTATACAGGTTTGCCTGACTCTTTAAGTTTTTATTTTTTTATTTTTTATTTATTTTTTTTAACATGTATTTCGGCCCATTTCAGCACCTGAATCGGGCCAAATAAAAAAAAAAAAAAAAAAAGGACTGGCCACAGATGCGCATGCAGCTACGCCGATGGCCACATGGCGCGTCCGTGCGTGTCGAGTGAGGGTGCAGCCATGCTTCTTAGGTGTAGAATACTTTAACATGTCCCATGTATAACTTGTTAAGGTCTCTGAAAGTCCCATTGCTTGCAGTCGCTCTTGTGGAATTCACACTGCCATGTGGGCTAAAATCGTGCTTTCACAAACATGATTTCAATCAAAACTGCGAATTCGTTATTTCAAAACACGATTTCACTATTTCACAATTTTAGCTAAAATTGAGTTTTCAAAACATGATTTCAAAGAGAGTGTGTACAAAATATACAAAGATAGTGTGTAACAAGATTTTCCTTTTTATAAATTATGGAACAAGCAATGACAATAGTTGTCTCTATCACTTCCAAAAAAAAAAAAAACATGCAATCCCTAGTCTCTACATTAACAAACTTAGAATCTCAAATTAACTTTTCTAGTAAAAAAATCTCAAATTAATTTTTTTTGTTGTTGTTTTGGTCTCTCTCTCTCTCTCTCTCTCTCTCTCTCTCTCTCTCAATTGTTTTCCCCTTTGCTTTCTGTTAACGTTTTTGTTGTTGCCATCAAATTTTTTTCTTTTAACAATTGTTGTCAAATAAAATTTTAATCTCTTAATTATTGGAAATGATTTCACAATTTCTTGGCAAAGATGCAAAACAATACCAAGCTCTGGCAATATGATCTAGTTCCAAATTTCCATTCATCCCAACCCAAACCAAAACAAAAATTTATGTGCTTCGGAAATATGCTTATATTCATATAATTGCAGCAATTTTCACAATGTTAGAGAGAAAAATGCATATAGCAAACTCTAATTCTGAAGGAATAAATATATTCCTCAAACAAACGAGTCCAAAAAAAGGGCAAAAAACAGCTCAAGTTGACAAAACTGAACTCCACGAGCCCAACAAAGTGATGAATGAAATATTATTGATGATCAAAAAACACAATACAAAGCTGAGCTAAGAGCCAAAAGGCTGGGCACTGTTTCAATGCAGAACATTTTCTTTACAAATACGAACAGTACAAAAACAAAAGAGAAGGTCTAAACTTTTTTTGTTTTTATGGATGAATAACACACCTAAACTCAATCTATGCAATAACATGGCCAACAATAACCGTAATATCATCTCTCTTTCCTCCGTTGTTCTTCAGTCCAGCCAGCCGGGCAGCTTGTGCAAATGGGCTATCGATATTTTTATCCATGGAATTGAACAATGCCAAGTGTGCAATAGTGGAAGCCAACTTCTCTGTGTTTACACCTTCCAAAGTTCCCTTACTGATAATATCTTCGATTTCTGCAATGAACATATTGTCTAGAAGACCACCAGTACCAAGAACTATAACGTCTCCAGGTAATAAACGTTCCACTGTTGTTACAGTAGCTGAACGCGGCTTATCACATGTCATGCTATTTCCCAACTGGTACGGATAGTTAAAACCATGTTGTTGTATCAGCGATTTATACACACATTTACTGTTCCTGAAAATCATAAACCCACTGTTTCCCACGTTGATAGCACGTAAATAATAATCCTTGAAAGTCACAATACAAGCCGTGGATGAACCCATAGCCTTGGTATTCAAGAAACCTTCCTCCAAAGCTTGTCTCAGGTCCACGATACGATTGAGTGGTGGTTGTTGCCTTTGCACTGCGGTCACAACATTCGACATCAGTTGGCGTGCGTATTTTCCAGCGTCTACGCCATATCTAGCCCAACCGCCAACACCGTCAGCCACGCCAATAGTGTTCTTATCCGCAAAGATAAAGTGAGCGTCGTCGCCTTGAGATTGAGGATTTCCTGCTTTGTCCTTAGGGGTATAGTGCGAACCAAAACTCATCCTCATGCATCCTCTTCTTCGTTCCTGCAGCACAGGAATTAACACCACCGGAATTAACACCAAAGGAATTAACACCACAGGAATTAACACCACCGGAATTAACACCACAGGAATTAACACCACTTTTCCATCAACACGTTCTTTCTTGAAGATCATGTTGGATCCAAATAGAGAAAAAACCTACGACAAATTTTGGAGTTGTAGAGGAGGTAGAAATAAAAGGTAGGGTTTGAGTTAAAATTATATAGACATAAGAGTTAGAAGATATTATAAATTGTTGCTTCTCTCTACTAGTTTTAGTCGGAATAACTGTTCCTGATATTTAGATAATGTTCCTAATATTTAGCCAAAAAATATAAATAGATAATGTTAACGTGTTTTTAATTGGACCGGTAAGATTGAGTTTATTCTTTTATTTATATGAGGTTTTGAGGTTTGTGTTTTCATGGACTCTTGTTCTATTGGGATTCTGAAATCTTCAAATCAATTTAAGATTTTTTTTTTTTTTTTTTCGTTATTAGTTTTTACCTCACAATATAAACTATAAAGTCAAAAACAGAGAAACTCCAATTACAGTAGAGAAAATAAAATCGGTGGGTCATCGTACTTTTTTTTTTTTTTTGATCAGAAACACTGGATATATTCATTAACGAGAAATAACATTCAAACAAGATACATCTTTTGAGACCTGCATAGCTATAACGGGTGGGATATCCTCAACCCATACAACACAATCAACAACTGATAAGGCATTTTTTGCCATAAGATGGGCGGCCACGTTCCCATTTCGACGAACATGGACTGCAGACCAGGAATTAAAGAAACCGAGACTTAACTTGGATCCTTCAATCACCTTCAGAATCGACCAAGGAGTGGTAGAAGAATTTGATAGAGCCGAGATAACAGTCAGGGAATCACTTTCAATTACAACATCCCTCAATTCCAGGTCCCACGCCAAAATAATTCCTTCCTGAACTGCCATAGCCTCTGTTTCCAGCGCCTTAAGGGGGAGTTCTAGTTTTTTACTCATTGCTCCCATAATCTGCCCCTCTGCATTTCTGATCACCACACCAATACCACAGCAACCTCTCTCTTTACAAACAGCCCCATCAACATTTGCTTTATACCAGCCCCGGCTTGGAGGGGTCCAGCTGGGAGAAATGGGTCTAGAAAGCTTGCAAGGGAGGGGATTTTCAAGCCGAAATTCCTTCAGATACTCCTTCACATCTCGGCTAAGTTTCTGAGGAGTTTTCCGTTGACCACCATGCCTCACAGTGTTCCTTTGATTCCATAGACCCCACGCTGTGGCAGTAAACAGCTCCCAATCAACATTGGGTTTTCTGTCCCTAATCTCCCACACAATCTCCAAGAACTCCCCAGCAAGGTAAGGAAGATGCAGCAGTTTGAGCTTTGAAGATCCCCAGACTTCAGCAGCATATTTGCATCCCCATAACACATGTTCCACAGTTTCGCAAACCCCACAAAAATCACACCCCTCCTCAATGTTAACACCCCTTGATTTTAACCGGTGTTTTGTTGGAAGAATATTCCTGCAGGATCGCCATAGGAACTGTTTCAGTTTGTTTGGGCATTTTAGTCTCCACACCAAGCCCCAAAGTGCACGCATACTTGTGTTATCTGAGGAACTTCCCCTGTCAGCCTTCTGCATTTGATCTTTTAACCACTTTTGAGCCACCCTATAGGCACTTTTCACAGAAAACTTGCCATTGGTAGTCCACGCCCAAATCTCGGAGTCCTCAACCAGCCGTGAGCTTAATGTCATTCCCAATATTGTCTCGACTTCATGTGGTAGAAACACTCCTTTTACCTTATCTATATCCCAAGACCTTGTCTCCTTGTCAATGAGGCAAGCCACCAAATCAGAATCAAGAGAAATTTTCGGACTGACCACCATAAAAGAGCCTGGAGTGGGGATCCACTTGTCCTCCCAAATCTTCACTTTCTCCCCATTGCCTACAACCCATCTGGCACCACTAACTACAATATCCTTGGCTGCCATCAAGCTTCGCCACACATATGAGGGTCTATGGCCTAATTTGGCATCTTTGAATGTCGAATCAGCAAAATACTTTGCTTTGAACACCCTGTGGAGAAGTGTGTTTGGGTTTTGCTAGATTCGCCATCCTTGCTTGGCGAGTAGAGCAAGATTAAACGCTTTGAGATCTCTAAACCCCATTCCACCCTCCTCCTTTGGATAACAAAGCTTTTCCCATGCAATCCAGCTCAGTTTCCTCTCATTCTCCTTTTGTCCCCACCAAAACTTGCTCATCATGGAGTTAAGCTCTTTACACAGCGTATCCGGGAGTTTAAAGCAACTCATAGTGTACGTAGGGGTTGCTTGTGCTACCGCTTTGATCAGAATTTCTCTACCCGCATTAGAGAGAAGCCGACCCTTCCATCCGGCTATTTTCCTACCAACTTGATCTTTGATACGGCTAAAAGCTTTCCTTTTGCCTCTCCCCACAAGTGGAGGCAGCCCAAGGTACTTCTCATGATGCTGAATAATTTGAGCCCCAAAAAGCTGTTTCACTTCTTCTTTGACCCCCATATTTGTATTCTTGCTGAAAAATAAGGATGTCTTTTCTTTATTCAATTTCTGCCCTGATTCGGCCTCATAATCTTCCAATACTTTTAGTACCCTTTTACCTTCTTCCACTGTCGCTCTACAAAAAATTATGCTGTCATCGGCAAATAACAGATGGGAGATTTTTGGAGCCCCCCTCTTAACTGACACTCCCCTAATGTTGCCCTCACCCTCTTCCTTTCTTAGCCTTGCGGACAGCCCCTCCGTGCACAGCAAAAATAAGTAGGGAGATAATGGATCCCCCTGTCTCAGTCCCCGGGATGGGATGATCTTGCCTTTTGCTTCCCCATTTATCAGAACCGAATAGGATACCGTAGAAATACACATAAGCATGAGGGAAATCCATTTGTCATGGAAGCCCAATTTCCTCATTATCGTCTCCAAGAACAGCCACTCCACCCTGTCATAAGCTTTACTCATGTCGAGCTTCAGGGCCATCAAAGCTTCTTTGCCTTTTTTCCTCCCATCATTGCAGTGCATGGTCTCAAAGGCCACTAGCACATTATCGGTTATAATCCTCCCTGGAACAAAAGCACTCTGGGACTCATCAATAACCACAGCAAGAATCCTTTTCAGCCGATTAGCAAGAACCTTAGATACAATCTTGTAAATAACGTTACACAAACTAATAGGTCTATATTCAGTTATTTTACGAGGGGCTTTAGTTTTAGGGATAAGACAAATATTGGTTTCATTTACACCACAGGGCATCACACCAGTATTAAGAATTTCTAGCACACAGTCAATCACATTTGTACCTACTAAATCCTAGAACTTTTGATAAAAGATGGGAGACATACCGTAAGGGCCCGGAGCCTTTGTAGGATGCATTTGTTGAAGGGTGTTCCACACCTCATCAGCCTGAAACTCAGCACACAGCAAGGAGTTCATGTCCGCCGTAACTTTAGGTGTGATGGTACTAATGCAAGCCTCAAAACAAGAAGGATTATCTGACTTGTAAATTGATTCAAAATAGTCAAGAATAATACCCTCCAAAGCCCCCGGATCCTCCTGCCATGTACCATACGAATCCAAGAGACCCGTAATGCTATTTCACCTTCGTCTTTGGCTAGCGGTAGCATGGAAAAATTTTGTGTTGCGATCACCCCATTTCATCCACAACGCTCTTGACCTCTGACTCCACATCATTTCCTCCCTAGATAGAGTTTCATTAATCTCCCTCTTAAGGTTCTGTATTTCATCTCCCTTGTCATGGAGATTATTTAAGCCCTCCAAGTATTGAAGCCGCTCCCTTTTCTGCTTTAGAATCAGCCCCACATTACCAAATTCTTTCCAATTCCACTGTTGAAGTTGTTCTTGACATTTCTTGATCCGATCAGTAATCTGGCAATTCGAGTCCCCCATCTCTGCATCCCAAGCATCCTTCACTATCTCTCTACATCTGTCATCTCTAGTCCACATGGCTTCGAACATAAACCTCTTCTTGGCCCGTCTTCGTTTCTGTTCCTTGCTACATTTTAGATACAGCAGGCAATGGTCCGAGATAGGCATTGAAACATGAAAGAGTCTTGCATCAGTGAAAAGCTCCAGCCACTCCTTGTTTACCACCACTCGATCAAGCCGCAGCTTTGTCCTCTGATTTCCGTGCCTGCCGTTACACCAAGTATATTTCTGCCCAAAGAATCCCAAGTCAACTAAGCCACACCGATCAAGACAATCACCAAAAACTTCCATCTGTTTCGCTTCTCTGTCCGGCCCACCCAGCTTCTCTCTCGGATACAAAATCTCGTTGAAATCTCCTAACACTGTCCACGGCATATTACACTGCGCATGAAGCGCTTCCAGCAGCTGCCATGACTCACATCTCTTGCTGGCTTCTGGTTGGCCGTAGAACCCAGTCGCCCTCCACAGCTCGGCTGAACCAACCCCGTGAACCACAACGTCGATGTGGGAGTTGGGGCAGCTTTTGAACCTCACATCGGTCCCCTCTCTCCACAGTAAAGCTAATCCGCCACTTCGACCATCACTCGGCACGATAATTCCTTGAGTATACTCAGTTTTCCGTTGAATCCCCTTTATCCGATTCGCACTCGCCTTCGTTTCCGCTAAGAAGACCAGTGTTGGGTCTTTTGCTTTCACCTCATCAGTGAGGACTCGAACTGCAAGGGAAGACCCCATACCCCTGCAGTTCCATGCTATTATACTTATTTGGCTCGGTGGGGCTGCGGCGGGGCTGCACCGCAGCCGCCGCCTCATCGCCATCCATTTGATTGTGTTGCACAGAGCCTTCGTTATACTTGGAATTCCCCTTTCTTTTCTTTTGACTAAGAGTATTTGGGTCAAGCTCTTGGAGGGGCGTTGGGCCCTCTCTTTTCTGGCTACCTGAGCTCCCAGTCGAGTATACCCCATTTGTCTTCACTTCCCTCGCAAGCCTTTTCCAATGCTTGCTTTGTGGACCGAGTTTCTCAGAGACCCAACCCGCCTTTGGGTCGTAATTCATTGCAACTGGGCCCAATTCGGCTTCTGGGCTTTCTTCCTTTCCCTCGGTCATATTCTTTGGCGCCTTCCTGAATTCAAAAACTGGCTCTTTCTTCTGGACCGTATCATTTTCCACCTGCATATCCGTTGATGTGACTGCCTGTGCCTCTGTCCTGACCCCTGCTTTATCAATCAAAGGGGTTTCCTTGTTCCCCACCTCTTCCTCCAATCCTTTGACCGTACCACTCACATGTAAATCAGACCTTACCTTTCGGCTTTCGTTTGACCTGAGGTCTATCCTCGTCTGATCACTAGGCTCCAATTTTGAATTTGAACTCACGTGATTTACCTCAGCTCCATTTCTCCCCGCCTTCTCACTATATTGTGTTCCTAACTTGTCTGGCTCACCTTCGATGAAACTATGGCGGTTTGGGGCCTTAAAACCCATTCCCATCTGGTTTGCACCCTAACTACTTCGCCTTAACGGTTCTCCCCTCAGCCAGGCTCCGTATTGCATCCTCACTTCAGCCATTTGATTTCTCTCCATAGCTTTTTCTGGGCACTCTTTCAGAGCATGGTTTAGCATTCCACACTCATAGCAGAAATTCGGGAGTCTCTCATACTTGAACTGCACCCGCCGGCTCTCGCCTCCCTCGATGATAACTTTCTTCCCTCGTACTAGTTTTTTAGTGACATCCATACGAACTCTTACTCGCAGGCATTTTCCCCATTGGACCCCGGACTCTGAAACATCAACCTCCATAACCTCACCTAACTTTGATCCGATCGTCCAGCCCGTTTCTTTTGTTCTGCTCTTTAAAGGCAGATTAAACATTTGAACCCAGAAAGGCGACCACTTCATCATAATATCCTTTGGCACAAGCTCCCCTTCAAACTCTTGGAGGAGAACCAGTTGTTTCTCAAAGCTCTAGGGGCACATTTCCATAATCCTCTGTTTATCCTTTGCATCACCAAACTCTGCCATGAAGAGCTCGTCATCTATTTCAGAGATTTGGAGACTCTTGTTAGGCTTCCATAGCATTTTCATATTTTTCCTTAAAGCATCCGAGTTTATGCTTCTTTGAGATAGGACCTTCAACACTATGCAATTTTTCCCCACAGCTCGGGCTGCTGTCGTACAGCTTTTCCCCAGCACGATACCATCATCTTCCTCCTCAGTGAAGGATAGTTTACCCCACAGCTGTTCACGTTCTTCTGCCATGGAGCTCGAACCTTCGTACTGACCAATACTCACTAAAAGGACTTGCTAGATACAATAACACCTTCCAAGTAGGAAGCTAAAAGATATATAACATAACCCCACCTCAGGGGGGTCACCTTAAACTCCTGTAAGCACACTACAGGACGAAACACTGCTACCACATGCCCAATAGCATGAGAGCACTTGGTGACTGAGTTTTAGATCACTGTGTTGTTATAATTTGAAAACGTGGGTCACCGTACTTAAATGGGAATGCTACGGGTCCAATACTCTCCAACGGTCATATTACAAGTTTGTAGTAATGTGGTGTGACAAAGTGTGCTCTCATAAACTTTTTGTACTTCACTCAAATTAATTTCTTTTTTCTTGTGGCCTGTATCTCTGTTTTTCTCTTCCTCAAGTGTTTTCCTCTTTGTTTTCTGATAACGTATTCTTCTTGTTGTCAAATAAGAGTTTTAGGGCCCGTTTGATACATGTGTTTAAATACAAGTTTTCAGTTTTTAAATAATATTACACGTATTTCTACGTACTTTTTCACCCACACCTATTTTCAAAAAGTATAAACAATTTTACTAAAGCAACTTTACCAAACGGCCCTTTAGTCTCTTAATTATTGGAAATCTATACGATTTTTGTGAGTATTATATATGCTAAAGATTGATGGATTATTGTTTAATTATGTTTTCAAACTTTCATTTAATATAGTTTGTGGAATTATATATGCTAATTATTAATTATGCTTGAATTTTATAATTTAAAAAAATATTAAAATAAAAAAAGAAAAGAGAGAGAGTTCATGTTGGACCTAAATAGGAAAAAACATAAGAGCAAGCGTAAAAGTCCACGAAAATGTCATTTTTGGAGGTGTAGAGAGGAAGTAGAAAAAACCTACGGTTTTGGTTATATATATCATGTAGACTCTTATGGAAGGAATGTTAGAGAGACAAACTCATCCTGCCCCAAGAATATATATATATATAGAGAGAGAGAGAGAGAGAGAGAGAGAGAGAGAGTTACATCTAGTGTTACTTTAAGTAATGTTGTACCATTTAATATTTTTTAATTGGATGCAAATTTTGACAAATTCACAATTAGATTACATTATCTTTGTCTATTCTCCATGCTTGCAAAATTTCAAGGTGATCAAAGAATAATAGTCATGTCATCAATCAATTGTTTAAATTCAAGTTTTTGTAGTTTAAAATAATGCTTGAAAGATGGGTTTATGAATCGAATAGCAAATAACATCCAGTTCACATGAATTTTGTAATTTAAAATAATATTATTGAAAGTTTGTCTCAACTCTTGATCTTGAATCATCTTCATTAAGTCACCAAGTTCGTTGAACACAATGTCGTCTCAGTTAACTCATGCCAACTTGAGCATTGGAGCATTCCACCTGAAGATTTCATATAATACCCAATTCATGGCAAAAAAGCAAAGTCTAAATAAGAGCTTGGCTATCATCCGTTGATTTTCTCCAAGTCGTGTAACTTTCTCATTATGAGTTACAACCACTGACCTGTTATTATTGTGAACAATAAATGCAATCCCAGACAAAATGGGTTTTTGCCCTTTTTGGGCAAATTAAGCAGCGTTTTGCCATATTTTTCAAACTAATTAGGGAAATACCCCTCTTTTGAAAATCAATTTTCTTAAAATCGAGTTAGGCCCTATAGCGGCGTTTTTAAGGAGCCTATAGTGACGTTTTCAGGACCTATAGTGGCGTTTTTTAACTCGATTTATATGAAATCAAGTTATAGGTAAAAAATTTTTTAAAAATTGCCTATAACTCGATTTAATGAGAGTCGAGTTACAAAACGTCACTATAGGTCCTGAAAACGTCACTATAAGTCCTTAAAAAGGCCGCTATAGAGCTCCAGAATTTTTTTTTTTATAACTCGAATTTGAGAAAATCAAGTTTCAAAAGAGGGGCATTTCCCTAATTAGTTTGAAAAATAAGGCAAAACGCTGCTTAGTTTGCCCAAAAAGGGCATTTAGCAATTTTGTCCATGCAATCCCTACTGAGTCAGTTTGCTTGTAGGTAGATATTACCAGGTTGAGCTTTTGTCAAGAGCTTTCCTTCAACATACCTACAGGCCGTAGTGTTCTTCCAAGCTACTTTAGCTTGTGGGAGCATTTTTCCACTCCATTTTGTGTTCCTATAATTCCAAAGCATACATGAAGCTGTTAAAAAAATTTCAAACTCTGGTGAACTCCCACTTTGCATTACTATACAACTTCGATGAAATCCAAGTACATAAAACTTTTAGCTTTCTTAATATCCAAGAGGGCATGGAGGGTAGGGTAATAGCATGGATGATTCTAATCCATGACAAACAAAAACTCTACCAAACCTCAAAATAACACAAACCCATATCTGAATTTGCTAAAGGAACAATGCATATACATAAGTGTACCATTAGGATCAAGCTTGGGCGAGCTAACCAATACAATGTAAATGGAATGCATGTAATAAACAGAAAAAGCAGCTGCTGATTGAATCTCTTTGACACTGATTTCAGTGCCTGCCAACAAAGCAGTAGGAATCATTGACCATATTCTTCCCACGTACTAGTACAAATTTGAGAGTTCATGTGAAGAGAGAGAGAGAGAGAGAGAGAGAGAGAGAGAGAAGCTTGATTTAATTTCTTCAAACATTTAGAAGTCTAAGATTAAGGGTGAGAATTGAGAAGTGGGAGTGGTTGCAGTTTCGTGGTTGCAGTTTCGTGGTTTCTCACTAGTTTTCTAAATGGGGTTTAACACGTACATAGGAAAAAGAAGAAGAAGAAGAAGAAGAAGAAAAAAAAAAAAAACATACAATGTTAATGCGTTTCATGTTTTGTTTAAGTAGACATGTGATTGAATTTTTAAAAGAATACCTAAGGAACAATATCTAATTAGGTATTTTATCAAAGTTTTGCCCATATGTGTGTGTGCACGTGTGTGGTGCTATGCTTTCTTTTAAACTACAAGTAGAAAGCACACTTTTGAAACCATCACCGCGAGAATGTTGGGCAATGAAATGACTTTCAAGATGCAATCGAGAGAGGCATATTTAATGTAGTTTCTCAAATGATTTCCTAATCATCTTCCTAGAGTCACTCTTAAAATTGACTCAATAATGACTTTCCTCGACCTTGCTGCACAAGTAAATGAAGTAATTTCATGTGAATCTAAAAGCATTACAATTTCAAATTATTTTGGGAAAATTTTGTATGGCCATATTTCTGAATTTTTAGTCCATTATAATGACTTCTATGTTAGGACTTAAGAAAGTTTTTCATTTTTTGAGACTATTTGTGCATAAGTTATTGGACATTACGTGTAGTCCATAAGATGCATTATGTGTGATTTAGGTATGAGAACGATGTTCACATATAGAATATCAAAAGTTCTTTGTAAACTCATAAATATTAGTTCATAGTCTGTGAAATTTAGGCATTCCATCTACAAATACTATAGCATGTCAATTATGATAATTTATCTTGATCATGGAAGTAGAGACTTTTGATTGATATGTTGATATGTCTCAAGTGCTTGGGATACATTGAATTGGGCTACTATGAGATTTTTTGTTCTACTAGTTACTATTACTTGAACAAATAAATCTCACTACTTCTATTTTGGAGTGAGATCTTGTTCGGTTAATACCTTATATTGGATAATCACATGTAGTCTGTTGGAAGCATTATTCCTCAAGAGGAAATTCATAATCTTGAAAAAAGAGACATGAAACATCCCCTTGAAAAAGATAATTGGAATTGATTACTTAGAGTATTATGTCTAATCATTTTAGTAAGGAGTTACTATAATTTATATTCAATAGAGTTAGACTTCATAAGGATATAAAAATAATCAAGAAATTAAACTAAGGATTTAAGAACTTAAGAATAAGGGATTTATAAAGTAATAGTAACCATTAACTTTATTTCACTATGGATGATTTCATGGAAAGGTTAATTGTCACGCCCTAGCACATCATTGGCATGATATTGTCCACTTTGGGTTGCCCCTCATGGTTTTAAAAGGCTCATACCAATTAGAGTCCAAGGTCTTTGTATAAGGTGCAAGACCTCCCCTTAACTAGGTGATGTGGGACTTAGCTAGGATTTGGTTCTCTCTCACCCCACACCACTTAAGATTTTTTTTTTTTGGCCTTTTGAGTCCTTGCATTAACTGCTATTTAATAAAGTCTTGGGATGATTAAATAATCATTTAGAAACTTAGAGTGCAACCAAAACTTTATAGTGAAATATATAAATTGTGGTTAATGATATCTATGGGCCTATCATAAGATGACAGGATTTGCAAGACCCATAGGAACTAGTGTTTTTATTTCCCTTCAGCCCCACTTCAAGCCACGCTCTAAAAGGCCCACATAAGCTGGTCCATTAGCTGATCCATTATGTGTTAAAAAAAGTAAAAAAGATTAGTCATATAATGAAAACCTAAGTCTTTGCACTGCAGGTTTAAGTGAGAAAAGTTCTCTCTCACCCTCTTTGGCTACACAACTGAAAAAGAGAAGAAATATCATATTTTTCAACTCTCCGAGGAGCAGACGACTAGGGTTTTGAAGTCAAGGAAGAGAGTCCACTCTTACAGACAATTATGTGGTCATTGAAGTGATGATCAATGAAATTTCAAAATTAAGTTTCTAGGACTTTAGAAGTTTCAAGGAATCAAGTGTTCTTGATGAGTTTGTTCTTGGTGAGTTTTTTCAAAGTAGATGCAAAGTAGATGCACAAAAGGTATGACTCTATAAATCCTAATTAGAAAATTCAAAAGTGCATGTGTTCAAGCATAATAAAAGTAGATGTTGGTTTTTCTTTTATGCTGCACATGATTTGTATGAGATGCAAATAGTTTTATAATAGTTTATACTATTTTATTAGTCCCTCTACTTTATCTTTTTTCATTGCATGCCTTTGCCCTAATTTCCTTTTTTTTTTCCCTTCACAGTTATCGATTTTTGTTAGCTAAAACATTAACCTCTCATATCGATACACTATGAACAATTATGTTAATAAGTTTGTTCAAAGGAGTAAATAAGTAGTAGTATTTTAAATCATAGATAACATATTAAAAATAAAATAGTATAAAATTACATTTCAAAACTCATTCAATTTTTTACTTTGTGAATTTTTGTACATGAGCATTTAAATTTAATTTATTAACGTGTGTATTTATTTATTCAATTTTTTGTTCTTATAAACTAATTGTTATTGATTATAGTGTGTTAGTTTGTGTATACATATGTTAATAGTTATGTTTATGTTTTTTTTTTTTTTTTTTTTAATGTTTGGGTGCGTGATTGTATGTATTTTCATTTGTGTGTGTTTTTCTGAAGCAAAAAGACTAATAACATGACCATCATTCTAAGAATATTGGGCAATCTTTGGAGCCATCTTCGTTATAGAATTAGCAAAGTCATTGCTTGTATCGATCAAAACCATATGAATTCTTCTTGCACTAGATCAATAAAATATTAAAATTTCTCAATATGATAATTTTAATTTAAAAAAAGACAAAAAAGGGAAATTGTCCATTTAAAAGTGTAATATGAAAAATAAATGAATGTAACTGCATCAAATCCATGAATAAAACTCCCAATATCAATTACAAAAACTCCACAGTGCCATGGTTTAGGCTTTTTTTTTTAGAAAGACATAAATGCTATTGATAATGAACAAGTTTCCTACAAAGCATACCATCAATATTTTTCTACCATGGTATGCATTATCTAAAATTCAATTCACTTTAGTAATAAATAAGAGGGATAAACTATAGATAATGCCATGTGGTGCATATACAATGAATAAATCATTCAGACAATTTTTTCAATGAATATGTTGTTTGAATTGTTAGGATTAGTGCCTTAAATTCCTATTGTATAATGCTATGTATGACATTATGTTATAAGTAATAAAGTTGTTTTATTATCTAAAATAATGGTAACATGAACATTTGGACATTGTATTACTATGAATATTTTTATGAAGAGGTTAAATGTTTAGATAATAAAGTCTTGGGATATAATTTATTAATAAGGCCTAGAGTGCAATTATAATTATATAGTGGCGTTAAATATAATTAATGATAACTTTGGACTTGTTAAGAGTTGACAGATAAACCCAAAACCCATTAGAGCTAGAGCTTTATTTGTCCCTTTTGGTTACACCCCAAGCCATACACTAAAACCCAATTGAGTTTGTTTAAAGGGATAACCCGATTAAATAATCAGTTTTTTATTTAATAAGAGTTATTAAATAAAGTAACTGCAAGTACGGTAAAATATATATGTATGATTAAAAGAGAAACAGACAGATTTTATCAAGTCACTCTCTTATTCTCTTGAACAAGTACGTATACAACTAATTGAGAGACCGCACATCTTGGGCATACGTGGAATTGGGGTGAAGATTGAAAGTCTTCCCAAGTTCAATTTTTTCAATATTTGTTTGTTTTTGAATTTTACTGCATCAAGATATGCCTTATGAGCCAAAGTTAGTATCACTTAGTCCAATCCACCATGGTAATCCAAATTACAAGCTAGGAGAGGATTACAAGCTACTATTAACAAATGAATTCATTAGTATGGAAGATATATACAAGATGATTAAGGAGAAAATCAATGAGCTGAGGACATGCTTTGAGGAGGTGGTGATGTTTCTAAAAATATAGATGTTCCATGTTATCTCACATGAATGACGTAGATTTGTTTGTTTCCGTTGTGTGTTTTTCTATGAGATGCAAAATTGTGTTTTCCAACACAAACAATTTTATTAGTTGCTTTCCTTTATCTTTCTTTTATTGCAATCTTATTTATTTATTTCAATATATTTTTGCTCACAATTATAGAATTTTGCTAACTATAACATTGACCTTTTATATTGATACACCACTAATAGTTATACTAATAAGTTAATTGAAACAAAAGGTAAATAAGAATTAGTATTTTACATTAAATATTTCTAAAAATAGAAAAAAATTCATAATTTCTATTAAAAATTCATTAAATTTTTTATTTGATAATGTTTGTATATAAACATATAAATTTAAGTTATTAACGTGTGTGTGTGTGTGTATAGTTGTTGTTGGTTTCAACAAATTATTAATTGTTAAATTTAATTTGTTAGCTAGTTTGTGTATATGTATATGTTAATGTTGATGTTTATGTTCATCATTCTGAGAAATGTTGTGTAGCATAAGTACTTTCAATATGTACTTAATTGTATCATATTCAATGCACTCTTCTCGAAAAGATTTCGTAACAATTTTTCTAGTAATTGTGAGACATTATGGGTCTGTTTGGTATGTGTGTTTAAACAACAGTTTTCAGTTTTTTTTTTTTTTTTTTAAATACATGTGGGTGAAAAAGTGTGTAGAATTACGTGTAATGTTGCTTAAAAACTGAAAACATGTGTTTGAACTCGCATACCAAGTGGGGCCTATGTTTCCTTATCCTTTATTTTTTCTATGCAGATTTTCCCTACTTCAAGAGGGGATGCGACGAGGATGGGTTTTGTTCAGCCCACCCCATCTTACCTCATCCTACTCCGAATGTATATATACATCTTTTATTTAATATATGTTGAACTTTTATATATATATATATATATATATTATACATATCTTAGTATATCCTATTTCTTACTAACCAATCTTAGTTGGTGCTCCTTTCTCAAACTAGAATTACTCTAAACATTAAGGAAGATAAAGGGAAGACTGCCTGAGCAAACCAACCAAAGGGACTTGACTTATATTTTCAAAAAACTTGTGTCTTACTTCTCTCCCAATATTCTTATGATTGCCATTGCCATTTTCATTTATATTTAATTTTTATCTCATCAATATATGTCATAATAATCTCACTAGGAATATTAATAAATCTCCGACTCATCCTTTACTCGACCTACCCTGTAATCATTTGTAGACACTGCATTTTGCATCCCTTAGGACTTGGGCCCCCGTTCCTCAATGATGCTAAATTCTAAGACCCAATGTTGGTTTAGGGCCCAATCAGAAGTTAAATTGACTTGAAAAGTGTTAAAATGAAAAATATAACTTTTAATCAGCAAATAAATCAAAATTTGAAAAATAAAACCAAAGGAAACCCTCGCTATGTGCACGCAAGAATTAGCCTACACACGCAACTTTCTGCTTGTGTACATAGGCTTGATATTGCACACGCATATCGATTTTCAGAAACTATACAGGGCAAGTTTTCTGCGTTTATGTTGAGGTTTGGAACGAATCCCACATTGTCTGAGGATCGTTCCAAACCCCTTTTTCACACTATAAAAAGCCTTACTTAATATATTTTTAAAACACAAAAATCCCACGGGAAAACACTAAGATTCACTAGAAATAGTGAATCAAAGAGGGAGTTTTTCACAAAATATTCTCAAGTCAATTTTCTTTTGATTATGACCTTTTCTAGCCTTGATCTTTGAGTTTGATATTACTAATCACTTTCTTTGAGGTATTAGTTCAAACTTTGCTTTTTTCCTTTTCTTCTTTTTTCATGCTTTTAATCCTTCTATTTGTCTCACTTTCTTGTTGCAATATGCTTTAACATGTTTATCTAGCCTAGATTTACGTCTTTGTATGTTTTAAAAGTCTGTTAGGCTGTTAGAATGTGTGTTTAAGTGTTCTGCTCTGTTTGTTTGTATTTTAAGGTTTTCTGGGCAGGAACTTATGTGCGCATAATCTTGCCTGTGCACGCAGGCTTGATTATGTGCATACGTGCTTGTTCATGCATGTGCATGAACTTGCTTAGAAACCCTAATTTTGTTTCTTTTGTTTTGCTTCTGCTTTCACATGTTTGTTTTGTTTAACTTCTCTATCCATGTTTTTATACTCTCAAAGTCCATGTTTCACATGTTTAATTGCTTGCTTTGTCTCACATGTTAGAAGTAGGATTTTGTTGTTTCAATGATATTAACATGCATTCACATGCTTATGCATGATGCCATAGGTGTTAAGTTGCTGCAAGGTAAATGTAACACCCCAAATATTTTTTAAAGCAATTTTCTTTTGAAAGGGAATAATATCTATTGGTGTTTATTTATTTATTTGCGTGTTTAATTATTTTATGGAGGACTTATGAATACTTAAGTTATTTATGGGGCTAGATGAAATATGGGAGGAACCTTAAGGGTGGAGTGGTAATTAAACACAATATATTTTTGGGGCAAACTTGTAATTAAGCCCCTCCCATAAGTCAACCACCCCCCCCCCCCTGGCCAAGCCTACACGTTCTCTCTCTCCCCCTTGTCTTCTCTTTTGTATTTTCTCTCTTCTTGTTTTCACCGCCCTCCATGGCTAATTCATTGAAGGTCCTATATCCTTACCACCACTTCAAATAACCTCCTCAATATCTTGAATCCAACAAGTATGATCTTCCATGAGTTTTGGTTGCCCCAAACAATGATTTTAAGGTGAGTTTTCCATTGACCCACTTCCTTGATTATTTCGTTTATGGCTCAATGCTTCTGTGGGGTTGATCCAATGGATGGGGATAACACTTTGGTAGGGTTAACTACGATTTTTGGGGTGTGGGTATGTGATAGTTGGTATTAGGGTATTCAACCATGGTGGTTTTGGGCACTTGGTTTATTGGAGGAAGGAGGGGCTGACTTTTATGTGTTTTATGTTGATTTTTCAGTTTTGAGTTGAGTTGTTGTAATGACTTTGGTCATATGTAAGAAGTTGATGAAATGTTAACTATTACTTGCCATAGTGATTTGAGAATGTGCTTGTGCATGCCAAGTGTTTGGTATATTGCCTCTATGAGATTTTGGGTTTGATTCCTTGTTTTTAATATGCTTTAAATCTGGTGCTTTTAATATGAGTAAATTCTCAAATAATTTGGGCTAGTCTTACAACTATAGCAACTTTCTAAAGCTGTCATGACAGATTTGAGTCAGCCGCAATGCATGATTTTTAATAAATTACAGAAAAATTGTTTTGGGCTGAATTTTCTGTGGTACATTGTATATATATAAGGGAATGTTTCCTTAAAGTTTTGAATTAATCGGATAAATTTTCATTGACCAAAAAATTTTTACAAAATGGCTGCCCTGCTATGTACTAAATCTAAAAGCAAGACTAAAACGCTGAGAAATTGTGGAATTAATCCCAAACCTTGGTTGATCTTATCTTAGCTTAAATAAATTATTTAGTACCCAAAGAGATTCATGAGTATGCTATATTATCTTATGATGCCCATTATTGCGGTAATGAATTTAAAATGTTTTGGTTGCGTCAGCACTATGAGTTTCTTGGATGCTTGTTTGGTTCCTACTTGGGAAGGGTACTTGTCTTAGGTCAGGCAAGCTAGACTTTAGGGCCTTTGGTTTGATTTTAGAGTATCGTTACGATTTATGGAGATAAGTGTGATGGTACTTTATGAAAGACCTTGTTATTGATAGGTTTAATCATTGTGTTTCTAGGTTCCGATATTCTTAGTGATGGACCTAGTGACTGGATTAGTTGATTTTGTGATGCTCGGTTAAGGTAATATTGGTTGGCCTTCCGAGGCAAGTAGCTTTTTAATGGGATTTTTGAAAAAAATAACCATGTTGCATAAATGTAGTTTTTGGGTTAGACATGCTTTTGGAAACTACTTATGGAAACTATATTTTCCCAAAAAAACTATTATGTCGTAACCTTAATATATATATGATTATATATGAAAATGCATCATATTTGGTTTCGCATTTGGGTAAATGCATGAATTGTTGATATGGAAAAATGAGTATCTTTTATTTAATTTTTGATAAGGAAATCATGGATTTTAGGGTATATTATAAAATTTAAAGATGCTTATCTTGTCTTGTTATGTGGGAAATTGATAGAAAATCTTTTTGACAAGAATGAAGTTGAAAACCTTACAAACTTTGTGGAAGTTAGATTATCTAAGTTTTTTCTGAAATTACCTAGATATAAACTATGTGTTTCAAAGTATATGTAACCTGTGAGCTTTATGTGGTTTTAACACCATGCTATGTGTGATTTCCCGGTGATCACCCAATTTGGTTTCCGTAGTCTTTGTGACAATGGAATCAAATCTAGGTCAGTGTCCTTTTACTTTGGATGACATTCTTCCCTGCTACCCATGGGAGGAAGAGGTTCCTTGATTGTGTGTGGGTGAGGCTATTACCCATGGGGCCAAGAGACCACATGCAAGAGAGGCCCTATTTGACGCGCTCTCTTTGTTGCCCATGGGGGGGGGAGAAAAACCTTGAGGGTATGGGTGAAGCTGCTGTCCATGGGGCCAAGAGTCTACATGCCAGAGAGGACAATATCATGCCAGTTGTGAATGGGTGGATCCCCTGACTGGTCTATGTGGTAGTATGGTATCTTTGTGATAAATTACCGTATGTTAGATTTTATGGCTTTGGAAACTATATTGTTAGTGCTCACAGATTATGGTATATGGTTTCAAGGTATATACTTTGAGAAACTGTGTTCCATTATTTAATCGTTCTTGTCATACTATTATGAGGAAAAAAAAAATCCCCTACAATTCCTTTTGAAGGTTTGGTTTCACATGTTTTGAACCCCTTTGGGTTTGGGGCGTGACAGTAAGTAAGGGTAAGTCATGCATTTGTAATTTCATGCATTTATGGTCTTACTTTGATGATATAGATGAACATACTTGTTTGGTTGAGTGTTTCCAAAGTGTACATGCAATGCTTTTAATGATGATATGATGTGCTTGCTGCCTATATTCTAGCTATGATTTGCTGATTTAAATGTTGCTGTTTGATGATGATAATGTGATGTCATGATAGATGAATGCTAGGATGAAGTGACATGCATGATTAGATGTATGGTAGGCTTGTTTGCAAATATATTGTTTGATGCCACGTTGATTGCTAGATGTATGCTAGTGTGCGTGTGAGTTAGATACAAGTATTGAGTGTATCTTTAATAGGATTAAGACATAAAACACAATGATGGGAAACCAACCTTAGGGTTGGGTGGTTTTGGGTGCATCACACCTTCCCAAGACCGTACTTTAACTCTGAATCCATATCTCTGGTAGTAAGATCAAAAGGTCCTTACTTGAAAGGATGTAATATATATGGTTCCTAAACCATTGCAAAAATTAGGTGGCAACTCCTTTAAACAACCCCTTGCGTCCACCATCCTGTACGGGTTTTCCTCACCCTAAAAAGGAGACAAGACAGGGATAGGGTTTAATGCCCTAACCCAATACCTAAAAAAAAAGGATCAGATTTTTGGAGAGCCACACATGTGACCCCACCTACCCCACTCCCCTCAACCACACATTATGCAAAATATCTCTACCTCTTGGCCAGGTGCCTCATTTCTTTTATTTCACTCTCAAACACAATTGCAAACACACTCACATACACACTCCTCTCTACCTTTCTCTCTCACTCTCTCACCGGTGCTCATCCTCCACCATCTCCACCATCTTTTCACGACAAGATCACCGGAAAACTCTTTAGGAGTCTTTAAGGCATCTGCATCTCTTTTATTTGAGGTGAAATTTCTAATCTTTTTGGTGGGTTTATATGCTTTTGCTAGAGGCTTTCTTTATCTAAGCTTTGATAATGATACCTATGTGATTTATGAGATTTGGAAGTGATATTCATGTGTTACATGTATGGATTTTGTGTTGGTAGAATTATTTAACGAGTGGGTTTATAGTTTTATAATGGTGGCTATCTAAGTGGTTAAGATTTGGGAGCTTTGGTTTTTAATGTGAAATAGATGGTAAATGTAATTTTTATTGTTTATTTGAACTAGTTAAAGATTTAAATTGTTAGTCTTGGAGGATATTGTGACTTTTGGTATCATGGGCGTTTTGTTGATGCGGTGTAAATCTTATGGGAACCACTTATAAAGTGTTAAGGTCTTGATGTTAAGGAAAATACTATGAATGATTTAAGTCTACAAATTGAAGTCTATTCCTTGTAAATTAATTTGTTGAGAAACTTTGGAAGTGGAATATATTATTGAAATTAAATACTTAGGCTTCCCTAATTAATTGCTTAGTGAGCAATCTATAACTCATAACTAGACATAATGTCAAGCTTTATGCTTATCGTGATAGGTTTGCTTAGCATTGTATAGGTTCTAGCTAATCTCCTTTGGAGCTTGGAGAATAAGGCTTTTTGCGGGTTGCAAGGTAAGTGGCTTCTTAATGGGATATTTGAAAATGAATTATTATTGCACTCAATTGTTTTATGGTTAAAACCATTTTGAAACATTATTTATGGTTTTCCTAAAATTTACTATTTGTAGTATTATTGTTAATCATTTATGGAAAGTGTATGACGCATTGAAAGTGCATCATATATCTTATTGCATATGGGGAAATGCATGATTTGTTAGCAGGGAAAAGATTAGCATCTTTGACTAAATTCTTGAGAATGGAATTCATGGATTTTATGGTATATTGGAAAATTTAAAGATGCTTTGATAATTGGGAAAGTTGATGCAAAACATTTTTTACAAGAAATTGTTTTGAGGACTTTGAGAATATTGTGGATATTTTGTTATTGAAATATCTTATGAAACTACTTAGAGGTAAACTATGTATTTGAATACATTTAACTTGTGAGCTTTTGATGTGGGTTTGTCCTTATGCTATGATGTTGGTGTTTACCCCGTCTTTGTGGCGTGTGATTATCCCGTCTTTCTGACGATGACTTTGTGACGTGCGATTACCACATCTTTGTGACGACAAGCTAGGTTAGAGGCTCCCACTTTGCATGACATGGGTAAATCCTTAAGTGTGTGGATGAGGCTAGGTAGGGCCAAGAGATCACATGCAAAAGAGGTACTACATGGCATGTTATCCCCTGTTGCCCATAGGGGAGATAGGTAAATTCTTGAGGGTGTGGGTGAGGCTAGGCAGTGCCAATAAACCACATGCCAAAAGAGGTACATATCATGCTAGTGTGTTTGGGTTTCGACTTGTCTGTGGTGGTATGATGTCTTGCTAACATTTCCGTCTTTGTGGCACCTTGAGTGAGTTTTCAAGTTTTGACATGGTATTGGACATTTTTATGGCTCACAGTGAATAAAATATAGTTTCATAGTTATTTTGGGAAGCTTAGTGCTATATTATTTCTATCATTCTTGTTGGGTTAATGAATTTGATTTTGCATAAATTAAAAGGAAATTCCAAAATTATAGTATATTTTGTAAAATGCTCATTATCATGAAACTTGCATTTCCCCCACCCCTATTAATTTTGCTACTTACTGGGCTTTATCTCATCTCATTCTTTTACAAACCTTTCAGAGTAAGCAACGATCGTTTTGAGACAAGTTTTTGTGGCTAGCCGTGGTTAGACCAACTACTGATGGAGGCTAGACTTTTGTTACGGTGATCATTGGATGAACACACTAGAATAGGCTTGACTCATTCTTTTGTATCTAATGGTGGTTATAACTTTATTTTCATTGATGGGACAAGTTAATGATATGTAATTGTATTTATTTAGACCTCCATTCTTTTGTGGCCAATGATCCTTGTAATTATCGCATAGAGCTTTGATTCTCAAAAAAAAAAATTATTGCATAGAGCTTTGACTTACTTTAAGACTATCATTAATGAAATTTTTATGTTAAATCTTGATGTTGGTACTTTGATAATGAATTTTGGATTGAATTGTTAAAAAGAAAAAATCAACAGGTACCTTTGAGATATTTTCTAATGCTTTGGACCCTTTGGGATTTGGGGAGTGACACAGGCCTCCATGATCCAAATTCGCCCTGTCTCATTCCATCCTTAGAAAGAAGTGTCGGTAGGTGCACACTGCACTCATTTCGAATTTTAATTAGAACTAGTTGCTCCATAAGGTCAGCGTCTGAATACTCTCCAATTGTCACATTGAGGTAGTTAACCTCTAATTCTTTAAATTATGGAACAAGTAATATGAACCATTGTCTCTCTCACAAGCCTAAACAAGCATATAGATGAAATATTTTAATAATTATACATATATATATATATATATTATTAGCAGTTATTCAATAATTTTGTAAAATCTTACGATTGAATATTCAAATTTATCATTGAATGTGACCGTCCCATCTTTCGATGGTCATGGGTTGAAAAAATGAATTAAACTTTTGGCATTGAGCTGTTTCTTCGCAGGACCTCCTCCATAGTATCGTCATCAATCGTAGTAGAGGTTAATGAATCACCAAGTTCAAGATGGATTGCTGTGGTTCTTCTATACTTAAGACACTAGAATATTGAATCATGAACTAATAAGGATTAAAGACATGAAAGAAAAGCATAGCTATTTTGAGGCCTTTTCCTAAGCTGGGTGGCGATTTTTGTGACCTCTCTCATTGGTGCGGAGCATATTCTAGCCACGTGCATTACAATATCATATTCTACCCACTATGTAGTATATATATCAATATTAGCAGCCATGGCATAGGGAAGGACTCAAGATTTCAATTTAAGGGAGTCGGAGTATTGGCAAAAAAAAAAAAAAATTGGTATCATTATTTTTTGTTTTCGTTAAGTTTTTGGGTTGAGCAGGTAACAGTTAGACTGGGTTGATATTATGTTGTATGATATTTTACATATAATATATAATCTATATTAATAACTTTTTTGAAAGGTTAATATATATTAATATTAGCAGTCATTTTAAAGGCAAAAAAAATTGTATATTAGCCGTCATTGGTCTTATATAATATATTTATATGTTATATATTATACGATGATATACTTTATTCAGAGAAAAATAAAATAAAACATTGTAACAATTTGCTTTTGAAAAGAACATGACCTCATACTTTATTCAGAGAAAAATAAAATCAAATATTGTACAATTGGCCTTTGAAAAGAGCATGACCTTACCTTAAAGGAAAACCGAGTCCAGCTCTCCAAGTCTCAACCACCAAAGTCTACCATTTCACAGTCAAAGGCGTGTGCTTGAACAATTCAAACCGAAGCCTCCTATCAACATAAAGTCACATTCCTCCTAAGAAATGCAACCCCACAACAAATCTAGGTCTGGGACATCCAAGAGTTAAAAATTTCAAGAGTCTAATGTGTCTCCCAATTTAGCACAACCCTCCAATCACCACCAATAAACGAAACTTCATACTTGAGGTATAACTAATTGATAAGCAAAACTTTTTTTTTTTTTTACTTGTAGAGTGACCATCGCACTAAGGGCGTGCGGTGGTGATTAGCAAAACTATTAAATAATGTTATGATGTACAACCCAATAAGTAGCATAATTAATAAGGGTATGGGAATAGACTGCCACATGAGGAATCTTAAGAAGCAATTTTTTACTATGATTTCTAGTGGAGTTGTCAAGGATATTATTCACATAGCTGTTCTTGTTTTGGTCATTTTTGTATTTGACAAAGTGTATCATTTGATGATGCTTTGATTTTGTTTTTTTGCTGGAGAAGTTTGGGGGAGAAGAGTAGAGTAGATAGCAGACAAAAAGACAGTGGTTTGAGAGAACATTACCTCAACTCGTCATTGGTCTTGATTTGTTTTGCACAAAATTCCTTGTCTTTTTAACTTGATTGTTAAAGGGGTCAAGTCCTTAAACTTTGTATCATTTCATTTGTATAATTTTTTTTATCGTTCATGTTTTTAATGATCCGTATGGTTGGCAAGAAACACGAGGAGAAGAGAAAATGGTGTTTGGTTAGGGAGGCGAGAGAGGAGAGAGAATGGTGGGATTTAAGAGTTTTCTCTTTAGGCCGACCATTTGAGAGAAAATGGACAAAATTTAGATAGTCCTGGAGAATTGCTCCAAGCTTGGTGAACTACTCCGAGACTACTTAAGAATTGTCAAAGAAAATAGTTTTCTCCACAATTTAAGGAGAAAATTGAAGAGAAAAGTGGGGGAGGGTTGGGTTTGATGGAAAATTACCCATTGTTTTCTCCCATTTAAACGTTGCATTTGTTTTCCCTTTTAGGCATGTTACATTTTTTTTTATTTTGGTTTTTTTATTTTTTTTCCTTAAATTTTAGTTTCATTTTTTCTTATATACTACATCTTTTTATTTTCTTGTTACTAGGGGCATAGGTGTAAATTTCTATAAACTACATTTTCTATTCTTAGTTTTCTTTTCTTTTCCACCCCAAAAAAATATCAAGGGAGAAAACTAAAATCTCTTCTATCCTCTAACTTTTCCATCTCTTTCTCAATCCTTCAACTTTTCCATTCCCCAACCAAATGGATTCTAAGTGAAGAAAAAAAAAAGTAACTTCACAAGTGTAACTTTTAAGTTCATCTCAAAAGCTTGCTGTATTCTAATTGAGATTACAATGTTCGAAGAAGAAATAACAAAACAATAACAAAAATGCTCATTACAATTTTTTTCCCCTAATTTTGTTTTTGAATGAAGCAATGCTACAACCACAAACCTTTTTACAAATTGTTGAGGTGATAAATTATATTGGTTTTCATTTAAACTCACAATTGATATTACTTTTTTTATTTGTTAATAACCACTCACCGCATCAATAATTTGTAAAAAAATTGTAGTTTTAGTATTTTTCTTTTAAACATGATTCTCTTCATTTTATAGTTTTCACTTGAGAGAATGGAATGGTGTTTTAAGTGTCAAAGTAACATTGTTTGATAAGTATTTTTAAATTATGTTTTTAATACTTACAAACAAAAACTTGTGGAACCTACTAAAAAATATTGGTTGGATGAATGGCTCATGTCTCAAATGCAATGTTTTTAGAAAATACCAAAATGATGTTTTCCAATGTGAGTTCTTTGTTTTCTCCAAAAGATGATGGCAATTTTATAAATAATTTCACCACCCATCGAACAAGCCCTTAATGTTAGTGTCTTTGGAGCAGTTTTTTTCCGAGATATGGAGAGGCAAATTCTAGCAGCCTATTGTATAAACTATAAAGCTTGACTCCCATCTAACTTGGGAGTTACTCAATGTTGGTGGCATGTGTAAAGCTCTCATTTTCGCAAAATAGGTTAGTTTTTTGAGCTGATTGTGGATCGTGTTAGTGGATGCTTGTATAGAGGACTATGTGAAGATTGTCATCCTCACTATGTAAAAAAGTTGCTATGGCTCTTGTATGGGTTTGCACTAGTAAAGAAGGGTCCTCAAGTATTGTTAGAGGGATGACCTTTTCTTATCCCCAAGAATTCAGTCTATTAATAGTGTTGACGTAGCTTGAATTTAAATGTCACGTGGGATTAATTCCCATGACATGAACTCAATATTGGTGTTGGAGTCAGGGGCACTTTATTTGGTTCGGCAATTTTGTGAACTTGCAAGAATGTAAGTCTTAACATTGCGTTGGAGAGTTGGCCGAATTTGACTAGGATTGAAGTCCTTAGTTGTCTTGGTTTTGGAATTCTACCTATCATAGGAGTCGGTTTGCATTGGAGTAGCGTGCACGTGAAATTTTTTCCAAAGAGAATTGTTTATTAGCAAATTCCTTTTGCTGGAAGGACTCCCATGGTTAACCGACTTTACTCTTCTATATAAGTCTAGCCGGTGTTGTGGGATACAGTATGTGGTAAAATCTCTTTGAGGGTGTTGATTTAGGTGCAATCCGATCTTTTTGAGAGAGAGTGATTTGTATTCACTCAAATTTGATAATTAAAATAGAGCATTGGAAAAAAGATTGACCTTGGTTGAAAAATATGGACCAGAAGGATTTTAATGCAAATATAACACATGATAGTGTTGATGAGGACTCTAACTTTGCGTTGACTAGTTCTTCAAATGAGTGGGTTATGGATTCAGCTTGCACTTTCCGTATGTGTCCGAAGAAGGAATGGTTTTACAAACTTGTTGAATTAAAAGTTGGTTTAGTCCGCATGGGTAATAATCAAACCTGTGAGATTTTAGGGATAGGTCAAATTAAGCTAAAGTTGCATGACGGAATAGTTCGTGTTCTAAATGTGGTTCTTTATGTTCTAGACTTGAAGAGTAATCTCATCTCGATCACTTGGTTCATTAGAATCCAAGGGCTTCAAGATTGTTATGGAAAACGGAATTTTGAAGGTATTAAGTGGTGCTTTGGTATTGTTGATAGCCACACGTTGAAAAAACATGTATTTCCTCAAAGGGAATACAGTTGTAGATGGAGCAACCACAATTTTTAATACATCTAGGGAGGTTGCATCAAATAATACAAGACTTTTGGGACATGCAAGTGAGAATACTTTGAGTGAGAGTGCCAAAACTTTTGGTCATCATACTAAAGGTATACTTGACTTTGTACATAAAGATGTGTGGGGGCCTACTAAGGTTTCTTCTCTTGAAGGTAGGAATTGATAATGTCTTAAAATGTATACTTGTTATATATTTATGTTGGCATTATCTCCTTATTACTATGCTTAATTTGTATAATTAAGCCATGATTTGCATTGGTCCCTATTATTTATCTTCACATAATTTCTTGAATAAGATGTCAAGCATTGCGTGTAATTTTCTACTTTCAGGAAATCATGTGAAAAAGATGAGCTTACAAGAGTCTATGACAGAATGGAGGCCAAACTAGAATTAAAGAGGAGCAAAAGGACCATACTTATATGTCTAAGGAGGTGCAGCTAGAGTGCTTAGGTCGCCTACCATGTTTGGAAGTTTTAAATAAGGAAAGTAATCAAAGATGCAGAATTTGAAAAGGAAAAATCATATTTGAGTACTGATCAGTATTTTGGGTATATCTCTCTCCTTAAAAATGTAATTGACACAAGGCCAAATGGGTTGGAACCGTGACTGAAATATCTACAACTTTTCAGTTTTGAGTTTTTCGAAATTCTCAATTTTTGAAGGCCGAAATTAACTCACAAATTACTGCTGTAAACCTGGACGAAAATTAAAATAGTAAAAAGTTTTATTTTCTTTGGACACTTGGACATTAGGGTTTTGAAGGGAGGCTGTGTAGAACGAATTTTGGCAGAGAGAAAACCTTGTGTTTTCCTTTCTATAATGGCAGCCTAAACTCTTTGCTAGGGCTTGGGGTTATGTTTCTTCTATACAGTATGAATATTCAATGTAATTCTTTCTAAGATTTTATCAACAACATATTTGATTGTTCAATTAGATTTCTTTTGATGTATTAGTTCTTCCATGCTTTCAATAAGTTCTGATGGTGTATAAAAAATGCTAAGCTGACTTCTCGTCCATGTGGCCGTCCGTCACTACGTACACGGAGTGCTGTTGCGCTCGTCCTTTACTCACCATCGCGTTACACTCGTTCAACATTCGTTCGTCCAAGGGAGGATGTACGAGTAGTGAACCTCGTCCGTCCACAGAGAAGGACGAGGTTATTTCACCAAGAGCCATGATACTCTTCCAAACAGCCAAACGTTGTATTGTTTGTATCAAATCACCTAACTATTGTTGGACACCGGTTCTGATGAGGTAACTCCAATAACAGTTATGGAAGTTGTCCTCTGAATTCTCCAAACACTACGACGATTGAAAAAATAACGGCCAAAATCAACACTATATAAGGACTCCTCTACACAAAGGTATTGTTGTCAACGGAGAAATTTTGAATAAAGAATTTTTTCCTTAAACTGAGAAGAACAAATCCACTAACTTTGTCATCGGAGGACTTTTGGCCGGTCTCCACCGGTCTCCTCTGACTTATTGTTTCTTACTTTCAGGATTTCGCTTGTAGATCGTCAGCGCCCAGAAATTTTAGCCCACTGATTCCTTGACATCATCAAGTTCAATAATGTTTTTCTTATTTTTTAGATGAATTTCTAATAGTTTCAAATAAAAATCAGGTTTCAAAGTGAATGGGTTTTTCTGAAAGCTTTTCTAACCGCATTATTAATCTAGGTTATCATGCGTTCTTGAATTGTCTTAGTTCAACCGAATCATAAGTATTTAATTGTATAAGAACAATCAATTATGAAATATATAATTTCTTAGATCACAAAGAATTTCATATCGATATAGAGAAACACCCAGATGCCCTAGTATTTACATTATTGACTTAAATCAGTTATTATTGTTATTCTTGTTTCAATTACCAAGCAAAAATTATTCTTCATCTTCACCAAAATTTTTTATTTTATTTATTTTTTTAATTACATTGTCTTTGAATTTACCCCGCTCCATGTGGTTTGACCTCGGTACTTTGAGAATTATATTGCTATGATCTCCTGCACTTGGAATGAGCAAGCAGGCATCATTTCTTTAATCCAAAGATTTGTTAATGTGGCTTCAATTTGATGGTCACGTGGGATTAATTCATGTGGACTCAATATTTATTGGAGTCAAAAGTGGCACTTTATTTGATTAAGCAAGTTTGTATACTTGTAGGATATAAGTCCTGCATTGTCTTGGCTTTGGAGTTCTACTTAGCATAGGAGGAGGTTTGCTTGGGGTAGTACTGTGCACATGGACATGCCTCCTAAATTGTTTGTATGTTAAATTTCTTTTGGTTGAAGGCCATGCAGGGTTAACCGACTTAAGTCACCAATGCATGTATATGTGGTGTTGAGGGATAGTGTTTATTGAAGGCTCTCTTTTGGGTTCGTTGCGGCTTAGTTATTTGTTTGCTTTGTACCTGTTGTTTCGTCTTGACAGTGCTGTAATTTTTTTGTGTTTAGATGCAGATATGTTTTGTAGTTTTTTATTTTTATTTTTTATATATCTATTTTCTTTTGGATTAACTTTGTTTGTTCATAATATTTATTTTGGCTTAAAATATTTTCACAATCAATTTTGTTTTGGAGAATATACGAAGATAATGTAATTTAGCTGTAAATTTATCAAAATTCACATATAATTAAAAAAATATTGGATAATGTAACATTACTTAGAGTTACATTAAGTATAATTTGAACCCAACTAATATATATATATATATATATATTAGTTATTCAAAAATTTTGTAAAATCTTACGGTTGAATATTCAAATTTATCATCGATTGCTCAAATTTATCATCGAATGCAACCATCCCTTCCTTCGTTTGTCATGGGTTGATAACATGAATTGAACTCCTGGAATTGAGCTATTTCATCGCAGGACCTCCTCTATGATATTGTCATCGCAATATAGTTTATCCACTAAGGTCAAGATGAATTGGTGTGGTTCCTCTATGCTTAAGACACTAAAATATTGTGTTTCAAAAAAAAAAGACACTAAAATATGGAACCATGAGCGAATAAAGCATGAAAGAAAAGTATATTAGTTAGTAATTGCGAGGCCCTTGCCTAAGCTGGGTGGCTATTTTCGTGACCTTTCTCGTTGGTGCGTAGCGTATTCTAGCCACGTGCATTACACTTTCATTTTGCTATACGCAGCGAAATTGGGCCAATATACCTACCGAAAATTATCTGGGCCTAAATTATTGCCTTTGACTCAAACAACCCACTAAGTAGTATATTATATATATCAATATTAGCAGCCATGGCCCATTGGTCTTATATATGAAAAATTATCTAATGTGATATATTGCAATATAATATATAATGTATATTAATAATTTTATTTGAAAATATAATATATATATATATATATTAATATTAGCAGCCATTTTAAAGTTAAAAAAAAATGTAAATTAACAGTAATTGGTCTTATATAATATACTAGTCATTAACCTGTACGTAGTTAGCATATTTTAAATATCTTCACTTTATTCAATGTTACAATAAGTTTTAAAAAAATCAAAAGATTCAGTGTTTATAAATTAATGAAACAAAACAAAAAATATATAACTACACAATAGAAAAATATAAAAGAAAGATGGCATACCCTCAAAAGAATAATCCATGGCTATAGTCTTTGAAATCTACCAAATTGTTTCAAATATTAGCAAAAAATAACCAAAGAATTCAAAAGATAAAAGTTCTAAAAAGCAAAAAGAATTTAAAGAATTAGAAGATTCGGTGCCTATAAATTATATATATATATATATATATATATATGACTACACAATAAAAAAATATAAGAGAGAAAAAATTCAATTAGCTAACAGAAACTTTAGTTCGACATCCAACTTCAATGGAATTGTAATGGGACAGGAAGAAAATATAGACCAATAAATAAAAGTCAAATGCTAACCTCCATGACTATCATAGAAAGGGGTGCAACTGTCCAAATTTGGATAAGCTGCATGCTACAAAAGAAAACTATGTAAATTTAGCGAACAATAGCATAATCTATGGAAAATTATTAAGATTATGAGTCCACTAAATGGACACATTGAAAAGCCGACCCAGAGAAGTAGTCTAAAAATATAGAGCACTAAACAATTGATCACAATTACTTAGAAAAAATATCAGTATCTTTGTGGAGAGAGGCCAACTCATCAGCATGAATCTAAAAAACATTGATTAAAAAAAAATTATAGAGAGTATTTGACTATTTTCTCTCTCTTAGCGTTTCTTTACTCCCTTGAGTTTAGCTTTAGGTTCTAAGAGTGTTTATATGTTACTAAATAGTAGTAGTTGTGTAGTAGTCGGTTTGTTTAGTTTACTACATAAAAACTAATATGGAAGAGTCCCCCAAAAAAGTGAAAACTAATAAATTAATCAATTAATTAAAATAAATTATAATGAGGTGCAAATTTATAAGGCTTGTAAAACTGATGTGTCAAAATTTAAAATTGTCAAAAAAAAGTCAAAGGTTTTGATTTTATATTATATATAGATAATATATTTTATTTAGGGAAAAAAATAATCTAATATTATAACAATTGGCTTTTGAAAAGAACATGACCTCACCTCAGAGGAAAAATCCAGTCCAACTCTCCAAGTCTCAACTACCTCTCCAAGTCTCAACTACCATTTCACAGTCAAGCAGGTCTGCCATTTCACAGTCAAAGGCGTGAGCTTGAACAATTCAAACCGAAGGCTGCTAACAAACTTCAACCTACTATCATTGTGTATATATAAGTCTAATTCACACCCAACATAAGTTGACATTGATTTTCAAAAACAAAACACAAGCTGATATTAATCTCCTTCAATCTTCATCTTTCTTTCTTTTTTTTTTATCAGTTCAATCTTCATCCTTAATTTGATATTACAAGTTGTCTTGCATAACCCCCTTAAGACCATCATGGAGGTATCACCATTGAGGCAAGTCAGAAAAGAAAAAGGAGCAAAGAAAACCAAGTGGGTATTGAAGTTGAAGTTTGGTGTAACTTGGAAGGCCATCAAAAAGGCATCATCATCCACTATGAAGCTGAATCGTTTTCATCTAACTTGTGCATCAAGCATGAAACAACTCTCCCTAGTCCGGGTTCAGGCAGAGGAGGCTGTTAAGCCAATTCAACAAGCACATACAAAGAAAAAAGCTTCTCATGTTGTCACAAAATCACTATTATCCCTCCTCCAATTGCCACACACAGCCTCAGATTTTATAGACTGGGGTGATCTAATGACTCCCACCAAGTCTCCAAAGGAAAACATATCAACAAAATGGCATGAAATTCATGGTTTGCACAATTGGGACAGTCTCCTTGACCCTCTCCATCCTTGGCTTCGACGCGAAATTATTAAATATGGAGAATTTGCGCAGGCTACTTATGATGGATTTGACTTTGATCCTTTGTCCGAGTTTTGTGGGAGTTGTAGATACAACCGGCACAAGCTTTTCGAAGAATCAGGCCTAACCAATCATGGTTACAAGGTTACCAAGTACATCTACGCCATGTCACATGTAGATGTTCCGAGTTGGTTTGAGAGGTCACATCTAGGTGAAACATGGAGCAAAGATTCCAATTGGATGGGCTATGTAGCGGTTAGCAACGATGAAGAATCAGAAAGGATTGGAAGAAGAGACATAGTCATGGCATGGCGAGGTACGATTGCTCCAACTGAATGGTTCACTGATCTTAAGGCAATGCTTGAGCGTATTGGGGATGGGAAAATAAAGGTCCAACATGGGTTTCGTTGTATTTATAAATCAAAGAGTGAGTTCACCAGGTATAACAAGTTGAGTGCTTCTGAGCAAGTCATGGAAGAAGTGAATAGACTCATCAAGTTCTATAAAGCAAAAGGTGAAGAAATAAGCTTCACCATCACTGGGCATAGCCTTGGTGGTGCTTTGGCTCTCCTCAATGCTTATGAAGCTGCAGCTTCAATCCCTGGCCTTCCCATTACTGTCATTTCTTTTGGAGCACCAAGGGTTGGGAACTTGGCATTTAAGGAAAAGCTTGATGAAATGGGAGTAAAAACACTACGCATTGTAGTTAAGCAAGATATAGTCCCAAAATTTCCAGGGTTCATATTTAACAATATTCTTCATAAGCTTAATTTTGTTACTAAAAAATTCAATTGGGTTTATAGACATGTAGGAAGCCAGTTGAAACTTGACATGTTCATGTCACCTTATTTAAAGCGTGAGTCTGATTTGATAGGCAGCCATAATTTGGAGATATACCTCCATCTCTTAGATGGATTTCTTAGTGAGCGGCGCAAGTTTAGGTGGAATGCTCGGAGAGATGTTGCATTGGTGAACAAGACAACAGATATGCTAATTGAGGAGTTGAGGATCCCTGAGTTTTGGTATCAAATGCCTTACAAGGGGCTTGTGCTTAACAAACATGGAAGGTGGGTTAAACCGAGTAGAGAACCTGAAGATGTTCCTTCTCCATTATCTGTAGCATCTGAGAATGAATTGCATTAATTTGTAGATACATAGATGTTTCAAATTGTAATATCATGCAGTTTTGAGCTTTAAGCCTCTGAGTTTCATTGAGGATGTTGGGCACTTGAATTGATATCGATTTGTGACATTGTATTCTAAATTGCACTCCAAACTAAATCCTTTGTTTATTCAATCCTTCAGCATCATGTTTGTCACCATGTTCTACAAACCATTTTTATATCACAGGCACCTTCTTTTTTTTAATTTTTTAATTTTTTTTTAATTTTTTTAATTTTTTTTTACAGTGGAATAATGTTTGTTGCAAATAATAACCCTATAAAAAATATAATTTTTTTAAAAAAAATTTTTGATGCACAAAGGCCGTCACAAGTGTTAATAGTGCCGACAGTGTTTCTTCTGTCATCGTAAATAATACTCTCTTTTATATTTACGATGGAAGATTGTTTGTTGCAAATACTAACACCATAAAAAATATATATTTTGTATTTTCGATGTACCAAAGCCGTCACAAGTGTTAATAATTCCAACGGTTTTTCTTCAGTCGTCATAAATAATACTTTACTAGCAGCGAACATTTTTGTGCCGCCGTAAAAAGTAAGGCGGGAACACTTCCCTCCAAAAAAAATCACATTTTTGACAAAAATAATAGGCATTTTCGACAGACTCATTTTGCCATCACAAATGTGTTAATATTTAACGAGTCAATGTCGATGGAAGAGACTTGCCTTCGAAAAAGCTAGTTTTTACGACGGCTTTTCGAAGTCGTCGAAAACGTTTCGTCACAAATAGCAATCCTTTTTGTAGTGCATTTTTATACCACGGGCACTTTTTAGAATCTAACAAATGATTCACTGATGCTAGAACAGACACAATAGACTTGAAATTAGCCAAAGGACATAATTTCACTGAGCCAAAAATTTGACCGTGAGAACAATGAAGATAGTAGTCAGGCTTTAAACTCAGGCATAAGCCAGCCAGCTGTCACCTTCATAAATTTTTCAATAAGTAGTGAACCTGTTATTACTGTTGATTAGGCTTTGGAAAGCATGCAATAATGGAGGCTGCTGACATGAAAAAATTAGCAAACATTCCTTTCGATGGATCAAACCTAGAAAGCAATAACAGAAGTTTAAGATTCATTGAGACTACCTAACTCTTTAGTCATAAGAATGCTGGTTTTATGAATAAGCGATTGCCCTTCTCTAACCCTTACTGCCCAACAAAACTAGTTAAGTATAGGACATACTGAAATTGTGAAAATAAAAATAACGGTTGGATTTGGTATAGTGGCTCCCAAAGCTTCATAAGATTCACGAGGTTTTGAGTTCAAAAATCCTAACCAGCATCTTAGCTCACTCATAAAGAGTTCATTCTTGTTATTACCTAATGTAATTGTTCCACTTGAACACAAATACATGTCTTTGTCACACATAAATCAAGTGTCTTATGACAATGTGCATAGAAAAGTCATCTATTAAGCTGAAGATAACAAAATTATAGAAGGCAAGCGACTGTATTTTGAGGGATGATAGCTTACATTATATAAGGCAGAACATTGTTGTTTTAGTGGTGATAGAGCCATGGTCATAGGGAAACACAAAGTCAACTATGATATATCCAAATGATGGCCCCTCCATGGCAGAACATTTGGTTTTGGTGAACAACTTGATTTTATAGTCTCTGGCCTCAATTCCTAGCCACTCAGCTTGGATTTAATTGTCCAATCATGATAGTCTATTTTTATTTTCTAAAATGAAAATAGTCAAGGGCTAAGAAGAAAATTTTAAAACTTAGGAAAATAAGCCTCACCAGATCAAAGTCACAAAGCCAGGATGCCTACTAAACTCTTGTGACATTACTTAAACTACCTTTCTAAAACTAATCATCATCAATATTCTCAGAACTCAAGCTTGGGGGCATGTAAGATCTAAAAACTTGTTCCATATTAGGACTTTTCTTCAAATTATCACAAGCAACTTTCCAAGAGATGTCATGGAAAAATAGGTAGAATTTCTTACTGCAGACATAGCCAAATATCAGGGACAGTTATGATGATTGGAATTAGGAATGGTGCATAGTAGAATTTCATCATCCCAAAGGAACCAAACATAGTAACTTGGTATAGTATCAGAGCCGCTAATATGTGTTTATGCATGTGTTGCAACATCCTTCCATAGCTTTCGTAAGATGCAACATAAACTTTGAGTGCCTGTTAGATAAAACATAGGAAAGAAAACTATATTGACATGAAAAAAATGGGGCAAATAATTGAGCATGAGAGAGCTCAAAAAATAGCCTGGTCAAATAAAAATCAGAAACTCAATAAAAATAAATGAACCTTACCTGATTTCTAAGAATTAGCCCATGATCTCTAGGAAGCCTAGCCTCCTTCAACTCGGACTCAGTCTTACACATATACTTCTTCTTTAAATGGTATATAATTAGAGGAACTATTCTAGATAGTTCAAGACCATAGCCAACAAAGGACCTAGGAATCAAACAATTATTAAATTGAATGAAAAGTGAAAAATTGTTAGGATAATCAACGGATAGTGATGATAATTAGACAGGAATGTGTCAAATGCCCAAGCAAAAACTTAACCTCATCCAAACAGATAGTAATGCAAAAATAAAATACCAAATAGTACATGAAGACTAGCTATATCATCAAAATCCCGCTCAAGAAGAATGGGATAAGCCAGATTTTGATACAAAAGGTGTATGGCACAAAGAAAATAAAATAGTTCCATTTATATTCTATATCATGTAAGGGTGCACATCCACCTTTTAGACTTGAATCATGAAATATGTCATTACTACAGACCATGAACAAAAGAACAGGCTTCTCACTGACAAGAACATAATCATGATCTTACACCAAAGCCACATAGGTTAGGAAGAATGTTGCATTGAGTGACACTCCAATGAAAACATCAAAACACTATGAAATAAAAATATTTCCCTGAAGCAGCTCTCACTACATGACTCTTCGACAGAATTCCCTTGGCCTTAAAGAGAAACAAAAGGAACTTAAGCAACAAAGTCGAAAAAATAATAAGTGCAAGCTGAGGAAGGAAAGCATCCAACACTGTCTTGATTGCATCCACATTCACAATTGACTTTGAAAATGGAAGATATATCTTTAAATTTTCTAGTGTCGTGAGATCAGAAGTAAATCCAAATGGAATCATAAAGAAAATTATGGTCATGGCCACAATAACATAGATGATATATTGCCGTACTTTCCTCTGATAAAGCTTGATTTTAAGATTAGTCCATATCAGTTGGCGAGGTTTGGGAGCATTTGTAACTGTCCATTTGTTAACATTTTGAGCATGTAGACGCTGAGCTGCAGAAGTTGCAATCACCTTGTTAAGTTCTAAAAGTTTAGAACAATTGGTAGATCATGAACACAAACGTGTCTAGATATAGATCCTAAAGTCTATATGTATTATTAGACAATGCTCAAGGTGATACAAGTCAAGATTCGAGAATATACAAGCTGCAAAAAGAAGAATTCGAAATCTGCCTGGTTTGATCGATCGAAGAACAAGCTCGGACGATCAAGAGTCATATCTGCAGAATTTTAATTAAGCCCAAACAGCAGTTCAAACCCATTAAGGATTAGAGTTTCAGATCTACTTCTTCTAGTATATAAAGGAAACCCTAAGCACGTTTTTATAAGGCTTTTCAGAGAGAGAAGAGTGAGACTCCTTTGTATCTAGGGTTTTGTACCCAAAAACCTCTCTCATGTCTTCTACCAGTGTTATTCCTTGAAAAATCTTAAGATCCGGCGTTGTAGAAGTTGTTGCCTTTTCTAGTCATCAAAGGTGTTGATGATCTAAACCTTTAAGGGTGGTCTTGGAGTCACAAACAAGAGAGTTTGTGTTTTTTTATCACAAATGTGGGTGCTTGTGTTGCAAAGGCCAAGTGATAGGCCAAGAATGTATTGACCCCTTGTAATGAATTAACCAATTAATTAGCCAAGTTGATTAATTAAACCGATTAACATGCAATATACGTGGTAGCACAAACAAAACACCAACTAAGTTAATATGTAGCAGAAAATAAAGTTGACACGGTGATTTGTTTATGAATGGGGAAAACCTCTAAGGCAAAAACCCCACCAGATGATTTTAAAGTCACCACTCCCGAGAATCCACTAATATCACAACAAGCGGTTACAAGTAAAGGAATCCTAATACCTTATACCAACCTACAGTTGAACCCTTACCCCAATACCCAATTGGACTTGTTTTGTAGTGACAATCTCTCATTTTCAATGCACGGCTCCTAGTATGTAACTAACCAGTCGATGCACGGATCCAAGTACGTGACTAACCACCAACTTGAGAAGGATGTTGGCTACAAAGTTCTTTAGTTCATCAACATGATGAAGATCTAAATAAAAAATTCTTTGCAAATCCATAAATCTTAGTTCGTAGGTCATGATGAAATTGAGGCATTTCATCTATGAATAACTATAACATGTCAATTGCGATAATTTATCTTAATCATGGAAATGGAGACTTTTAATTGATATGTTGTTGTATTTCAACTGTTTGGGATACAGTAAACTGGACCACTATGAGATTTTTTTTTGTTCTACCAATTGCTGTCATTTGAACAAATAAATCTCACAACTTCTATTTGCATTGACTTTCAATCTTGAAAAAATGTGAACTTGAACATAATGTGTAGATTACGTAGATGAATTTCAATGTGCAATCTTGTACATTCAATACCTTAGTACGTTAGATAATCGCATATAGCATGTTGGGAGCACTATTGCTGAAGAAGAAATCTAAAATCTTGATAAGAGACACAAAACAATCCCTTGTGATAAATTTAATTGGAACTGATTACTCATAGTATTAGGTTTGATCATTTTATTAGTAAGGAATTACTAAAATTTATATTCAATAGAATTAGATTTCATAAGAATATAAAAATAATCAAGAGATTAAATTGGGGACTTAAGGACTTAGGATGAAGGGATTTACAAGGTGACAATAACCATTTACTTTGTTTCACTTTGGATGATTTCATGGAAGGGTTAATTGTCACACCCTAGCTCATCATTGGCATGATATTGTCCACTTAGAGTACAAGGTCTACATATAAGCACAAGATCTCCCTTTATCTAGGTGATGTAGGACTTAGCTAGGATTTGGTTCTCTCTCGCCTCACCCCACTTAAGATGTTCTTTGGCCTATTGAATCCCCACATTAACTACTATTTGATAAAGTTTTGGGATGACTTAATAATCATATAGAAACCTAGAGTGCAACCTTAATTTTATAGTGAAATAAATCTTATGGTTAATTGTATCTTTCTATTTGTCATAAAATTATAGGAGTTGCATGACCCATTGGAACTAGTGTTATTTCTTTTTGGCCCCACTTGAAGCCACACTTTAAAAAGCCCATATAGGCTAGTCCATTAGCTAATCCATTACGTGTTAAACAAATAAAAAGATTAGTTAGTTGATAAAAACCTAAGTCCTAGCACAACAGGTTTAAGTGAGAAAAGTTTTCCTTCACTCTCTTTGCCAACACGGTTGAAAAGAGAAGAAATATCAGATTTTCAACACTCCAAGGAGCACACAACTAGGGTTTTAAAGTCAAGTTTGAGAGCCCACTCTCACAAACAATTATGTGGTCATTGAAGCGAAGATCAATGAGATTCCAAAATCAAATTGCTAGGATTTCAGATATGCTTCAAAGATTCAAGTGTTCTTGGTGAGTTTTTTCAAAGAAGACGCACCAAAGATATGCTTCTCTAAACCCTAATCAAAAAATTCAAAAGTGCATGTGTTCTAGCATCATAAAAGTAGATGTCAATTTTCTTTTATTGCTACACATGATTTGAGTGAGATGCAAATAGTTTTGCAACAGTGCATACTATTTTATTAGTCCCTGTACTCTATCATTCATTTGTTGCATGTCTTTGCTCCAATTTAGTTAGGGTTTTCCATTTTTTTTCCCTTCACAACTATAGGTTTTTGTCAGCTAAAACATTGACCTTTCACATCAATAAACTACTTACGGTTATATTAATAAGTTAGTGCGAAGTAGTAAATAAGTAATAGTATTTTAAATAAAAAATAACAAATTAAAAATAAAATAAGTATAAAATTATATTTCAAAACTCATTTAATTTGTTACTTCGTGAATTTTTGTATATGAACATTTAGATTAAAGTTATTAATGTATATATTTATTCATTCGATTTTTTGTTTTTATAAATCATTTGTTATTAATTTTAGTGTGTTAGTTTGTGTATATACATATGTTAATAGTTATGTTTATGGTTTATATATATATATATATATAAAGAAGTTTTGTTTATGTTTGGGCTTGTTAGTGTATGTATGTTCATTTGTGTGTTTCTTTGGATCAAAATGACCACTAACATGATCATCATCCTAAGAGCAATAGCATTGGGGGGGTGGGGGGCGTAAACACCCCCAGTTGCTATTTTACAACCAAAATCTCAAAAAGCTTGCTCCATCCAAGTGTAGGTTTACAAATTATTTTGCAACCAGTGAACAGTTGGTTCTTATATATAGAACCAATTGTTCACTTGGATGTAAAAAAAAAAAAAAATTTTATTTTATTGAAAAAATATGTTCTCTCTCTTCATTCATGCTACCACTCATCTCTCTCTCTCTCTATCTACCTCTTTTTCCTTCTCTTTTACCCAAACGTATCAACCCTCTCTGTGCCTCCCTTACTTTCTCTCTCAGCCTTGTCTTGTTTGTCTCTTATCCCTCTCTTCCCCCTCTCATCCCTCTATCAAATCAATATCGGATTTGCTAGTGGTGGTGGGTTTATAGATAGGTAGTTGTGATGGGTTTTTAGATTGATGGTAGAGGTGGGTTTTCAAATCGGTGGTGGTGGAGGTGAGTTTTGAGAACAGTGATGGTGGTGGATTTTCAGATCAATTGTGGTAGTGGGATTTCAAATCAGATCGGTGGTGAAGGTGGATTTTCAGAGCGGTGGTGGTGGTGGATTTTTGTTTGAACCAAAAGCTCCATTTTTTTTTTCCGTGCTTTTAGATTTGCTTGCTTAATTGGTGCTTGTGAGTTTTGTGTGGATTTTGCTTTGCCGTGGTTGTAGGGTGTTGTTGTGGTGGTGATATGGGTTGTTGCCATGGGTCTATAAGTTCATGGTGGTGGGGGTTTGCCTTGGTGGTTGGGGTGGGTTTTACTGTGGTGGGTTAATGGTGGGTCTGTGGTGGCAAAGGAGGCTATGGTGGGTCTGTGGTGGTTTTTTGTTTTGGGTTTTTGGTGGTGATTTGTGGTTGTTGTGGTTGGTGGTGTGGGTGATTGTGGTGGCTGTTTGGTGGTGGTGGTGGTGGCTGAGTTTCGATGGTTGGCTTGATCTAGGTTGTTTTGTTCTAGATTTAGGTTTTGGGATGATGAAAAAGAGATAGAGATAGAGACAGAGACAGAGAGAAAAGAGACAAGGGAGAGGAGAGAGAGAGGGTAGTTTAATATTTATCTTATTATGAAGTTTATATTATTTTATTTCAATGTATGTAAAAATAGAAATTGGGTTGTTGAGAGAGTTGTAAAATGAGATGGCAAAATAGATAAAGTAGGTTTTTAGAATGTAAAATATAATTTTTTTAGCATCCCAGATTCTAATGCTCCAAGAATATTTTGGCAATCTTTAGAGCCATCTTCATTTATAGAATTGGTAAAGTCATTACTTATGTAAAGCAAAACCATATGAATTGTACATGCACCAGATCAGTTAAATATTAAAATTTCTCAATAGGATAATTTTAATATGAAAAAAGACAACAATGAATAAAACAGAAAGGAAATAATCCATTTAAAAGAATAATAAGGAAAAAAATATACCGGCATCGAATTTATAAATAAGGCATCCAATATTTAATTATGAAAAATCCACAATTTTACTGTGTCGAATGTATTGGTTAAATTCATCAAACAAACTAGATTACCAATTATGCTTATTATAAACAATATATTTAAACCAAGTCATACATACTTCAACTAATTTCTCGAGTGAGAAAGAAGTACAAACAACATATGTTGTGAGTATACAATGATTAAATCATTCAAAGAATTTCTTCAATGCATATGTCGTTCAAACAATTTTATTAGTTTCTTTGCTTTTTCTTTCTTTCATTGCACACTTATTTATTTCTTTTGATATATTTTCTCTCACAATTATAGGATTTTGCTCACTATAACATTGACCTTTTATATCGACACACCAATAATAGTTATACTAATAAATAATAATTAGTATTTTAAATCAAATATTTAAAAATACAAAAAAAAAACTTTAAAATTACTATTCAAAACTCATTAAGTTTGTTCTTTGTGAATGTTTGTATATAAACATTTAAATTTAAGTTATTAACGTATATATCTATTCATCATTTAGTTGTTTTAGTATCTATAAATTATTAATTGTCAAATTTAATTTGTGTATATGTATATGTTAATGTTTATGTGTACATTCATCATCCTTAGAATTTTATGTTGTATAAGTACTTTCAATGCACTCTTCTCGAAAAGGATTTCATTATAATCTTTCTAGTAATATTGGGACACTGTGTTTCCTTATCTTTTATTTTTGAAACCCTTAAATTGATGGTATAAAGTATGTGATTTTAATTGCAAGGTTAAATTACCTTGACATGTTAGCGACTCCAAAAAATAAATATAAGTTAGGCTCTATAAAACATTTACAAATGATACAAACTATAAATCATGTACCTTCATAAAATACATGAATATATTCCAAAACTCTAAATCAATCAACACAAAGTCACAATCCTCCTAAGATATGCAACCCCAACAACAAATCTAAGTCTGGCACACCCAAGGGTTACAAACTTCAAGAGTCTAATGTGTCTCCCAATTTAGCACAAAACTCCAATCACTACCAATATACGAAACTTCATACTTGAGGTATAACTAATTGATCTGAAAAAAAAAATATTAAATAATGTTATGATCCCTATAAGTAGCATAATTAATGAGGGTATGGGAATAGACTACCACATGAGGAATCCTAAGAAGCAATTTTTGACTATGATTTCTAGTGGAGTTGTCAAGGACATTATTCACATGGTTGTTGTTCTTGTTTTGGTCATTTTTATTTTTAACAAATTGTATTTGTTAGGTTCTAAAGATTTAGGATTTTATGTATTTAGAACTCTAATGTGTAATATTGGCAAACCATGATCAAAACAATATGTTTAGTCTTGTTTAGGCTTGCTCAAAGTTGATTAATTATTGTAAAGTTGGAATCGAGTGGCTGCAGAAGTATTTGTAACTTTCGGCCTGGCTCGATCGATCGAAAATTAGACTCGATCGATCGAAAGTCGGCCAGAACGTTTTTCTGCAGAATTCCAACTCAGCCCAAACTCTATTTAAACGTCTTGGAGTTCAAGTAAAACTCTTATATATATAAGGGAAATCCTAGAACGTTTTTGAGACTTGGTAGAGAGAGAGATTAGAGTGCCTCTTGTGCCTCCTTTTATTTTTTAGGGTTTTGTACCCAAACCTCTCTAAGTCTTTGTTGCTCATATTGCTGTTTATGTGAATCTCTTGTAAGATCTTTGAGGAGCTTTCCTTCACATAAACTTAGGGTTTTCAAGGTAGAGATATTATCTATATCTTGATGATCAACAAGGTTGCAACCATTGAAGCTTAAAGAATAACAAGCGTGGGTGCTTGTAGCTGATTGAGGGATTCAAAGAAAGAAGTAGTCCGTGGACTCGGAGCCTGCGCGTGGTCGTGTCAGGAAGTTTTACTGGTGGGTAGCATTAGGAAGTCAAGCGGGGAGCTTGTAAGTCCTTTTGTAAGAACTTCAATTCTTTCTTAGTGGATTCTGTTTTGCCTTGAGGATCGGTGGGTAAAATCCTCCCCAGGTTTTTCCGTGTGGTTTCCTGGGTGATCATATCATGTGTTATTTATTATTCCGCTGCATTATATTTTTGATATGATTATTTGATTGCTTTAACCTAGATTTGCTTAATTTGACTAAGTAACAACTTGGCTAATTAACTAGGCTACGCAATCTGGTTGTTTGTAAAGGGTTTAAAACCGTTCAAGTGGTATCAGAGCGGGTAGCTCTTCTATTTTAGATCTTTGATCTTTGAGCTGATCCTTGACCCCTGTTGTCATGGATAATTTGAAGTGTCTTTCTGATCATATTTCTGCTCATGCTTCTGCTGATTTTGTTGATGCCTGTGATGTTTTAAGTAAAAAGGACACTATTGTTTCTGTTGATTTTTTTGATGCTTTTGAAACTCTTCGTAAGGAATTATCTAAATCTTTAAAATTTCTAAGAAATTCAAAGAAGAGTTAAAATTGGCTAATCTTGAAAAAGAGGAATTGCTTATTAGATCAGATGAATCTAATAAAAAGAATAAATTTTTGAGAAATCAAATTTCCTCTCAAGATGAGAAGATGAAAAGCTTGGAACAAGAGTTAGTTGAATCTAAAGCTAAAATTGAAAATTTGACTAGTTCTAAGCCTACTGTTGATAACAGAAGTGTTTCTGTTTCTCTTAAGCCTAAAACTGAAAAAGTTTATATCCCTCATTTTAAGAGGAATAATAAAGAAAAGGCTTATTGTGCTAGGTTAGACAAAGGTAAAAATTCTGATGTAGACGCTGAAGTTTCTAAACCTAAGTCTAAACCTACTGTTAGAGAGCATAACAAATCTGTTTTTGTGCCTACCTGTCACCTTTGTGGTGTTATTGGTCATATTAGACCAAATTGTTCTTTGTTGAGGTAAAAACCAAAATCTGAGACTAGACTTGTTGTTAGGAATACTGATGTTCCTAAATTTGTTCCTGTTTGTCACTTTTGTGGTGTCTCCGGTCACATTCGTCCTAATTGTCATAAGTTGAAATTTAAGCATTCTGTATGTCAATCTAGGATATGTGATGATATTTCTCCTGCCATAAGTCCATATAAATTGTTTCATATGCTTTTGAAAAATTTAAGCTTGTTGGCTTGTGAAAGGAATTTGCAGGATTTTAGTCTTTCTCAGAAGATTGGTGTAATCCCTCAAATACACTCTGCTTCTCATGGATTTTTACCTACAAAGCCAAAGACTCGTGCTATATGGGTGAGAAAAGATCCTTTAAGGTAAGTGTTGCTGACTTGTCCCTATTTTAATTCTTTCTATTGTTTGTGGACATATCTTGTTTCTGTTTTTGGTTGTTTTGTTTTTTCTAAGTTGTTTTTTTTTTATTAAAAAAAAAATCCAAAAACATTGAAAAATTTCAAAAAGATAAAAATATTTTATTTTGTGTCTTGTTTTATTTTTCTTGAGGATTACATGAGTTTTGATATCTCTTTTGATTTAGAACATGCTTGACATTGTGGAGAAACTTGAATAGTTTGTGCTAAGCTATTTTTGATTTTGTGTGAGGATGTACTAGTTTGTACATGTACTCATGGGTTAATTAAGAAATTGATATTTCTTGTTTGTGTACCCTCTATAGCTTAGTTAAGCATTGTCATGCATTGCATTTGCATTGATTATTTAGCACAATGTGTGTTTTTTTGTTTTTGGTCATCAATTTTTTCAAAATCTCAACAAGTGGTTATAACGTTTGTTAAAACCAAAAAGATTTTTATGTTTTGTATTATAGATCTTGGATTTATAATCAAGGATTGGCCATATTATTTTTACATAACATGTTTATGTACCTTGTTTAGCTTGGATGAGCTTATTTTATTGCACTTTACTAGTTTGAGCTTTGTAGTGCATGTTGTGTGGGAAAGATGTGTGTGGTTTTTAATCACTTTTTCTTGATCTTGAAGTCACATGTTATTTGACTGTCGGACTTAATCCTTTTGAGAAAGGTATAAATAACCATCTCACCACTGTTCACTAGCCAATCATGAACACCTTAGTGCATATCATAAGATTTTGTGCTCAAGAAAGTGTAGCACATGCACAAAAAGAACATAAGGTGTAGCCTCAATTAAAATTAAAACTGGTGTGTACTATTAGGCTTGATGCCAATTCACTTAATTCAAACCGGTGTGTACTATTAGGCTTGATGCCAATTCACATAAATAAGAGGCAAAAATGCAAGAAACTTACATGATTGCAAGCTTTTGTTCTAGGAGATGTGAGAGTTATATGATGTAACTCTTTAGGTGATAGTCTCTTTTAAATTCTATGTGATGAATTTTGTAGACTTTGTGTTTGATTTCTACTCACATATCACCTCACATGTATCTCAAGCTTTTGCTAGTTGCACACACTACACAAGTTACTCTTTGTTAAACTTGGTACATTTTATTGTGTGTGATTTTGTTGTGGCCATCCAAGATTAAAAGTTCCTTGATTTTAATGCAAAATGTGTTTCAAGTTTGAAAATTTTGAAAATATCTTGAGATTTGTGCACAGCATATTTGTTGCTTAAGAAAATTCAATGGGAAAATGATTGAAACTTGTTTTTTGAGAAAATTGGGTTTAAAATTTGGGTTTTTAAAAAAGCATTCCATCTCATACTCATGCATTTTGTTTTCGTTGTTTAATGCTTTGAGGAGTTGTTTTCAAAATTAAGTTTGTGTTTTTCAAAACTGTGTTTTTTCTCAAAAATTTTGTGAGCCTCTGCCTAGTTCGATCGATCCATTCTGATTTTCGATTGATCGAAAAAGTGCTTTAATTTGTTTAAAAATGACTGTTTCATTCGATCGATCGAATGTATTTTTCGATCAATCGAAAGTCGCGAATCAGGTTTTTAAAAAGGGTTTGTTCTTGATCCGAATTGGGGCTTTTGTTAAATTGGGTTGAATTTGATGAAATTGGCTTGTTGTTTTGATCTAATTAAGCATTATACTCTGTGTGTTGTGTTTTGTAATGCTTAATTCATCAATTTGTTTAAAAATTTCAACAAGTGGTTCTCAATTTTTGGGGTTTTTGTTAGAAATTCCCTGCTCAGGCCAATTTTGTCAAATTGGATCTCAATTGAACTTAATATTTTACTGCATTAGTACATGCATCATGGCATTGTATTTATTCATGCAACATATAGATTTTTATTCTATATTGTTTTTGTGCTAACTTGCAGTTTGCCCTTGGTTTATGTTTAAAATTCACATGCATTGCATTGATTTCTATATCCATCTTGCAGTTTTGCAGTCATATCTCTCATTGTTTTCACACATAGCATGCATACACTTTGCTATATTCGGTACTCAACTTAATCAAAAAATTGATTGATTAATTTTTGAGCGATGTACTTTCTAGTATATGCCTTTTTTATGTGTAAACTGTAGAAAATATTTTTCTTAAGAGATATGATGGATAATCAATGTGCAAATATTTTCTTTACTCATGCAACTGTTTATGGGTCACATAGTGCCTTGTTTGCATTTTATTGAAAGAGAGAATATTTTTTCTTCATGTGTATCCTCACCTTAGTTTTTAACTTTGGTTTGTGTGTTTTTAACTTTGGTCCTACTGGTGAGGATGTTCCTGATCCTGTTGGTGATGCTGCTGCTGCTGATTTTCCCCCTACCCCCTTTATTTTTCCCCAAAACTGTTTTTCCCACAACTTATTTGTTTTTCCTATTTTTATAAGGGGAGAAAAGTTTTTTTTAACCTGTGTTGTTTATAGAGGGAGCTGCCTCTATTTTCTATAGAGTTGAATTGTTTTATGTTCCCCTTGATTCTCTATTTTTTCTTATCCTTTATTGCGTATGTTGACTGTTTACTCTTTGTATGAGTTGTCTTTTGTCAATACGTGACAAAAAGGGGGAGAACTTAGTGATTTATGGGAATCATGTTTGTTTTTTTTAGGGGGAGTTGAATTTATTTTTGATAGGGGGAGAAAATAAATTTTTTATGTATCTAACTTAGGGGGAGAGTTAGTTTGCATATTTGTTATTTGCTTGAGTTTTTATATGATTCTTGTTTCACTTCTTATTGATTTATACTTATGAGTTCTTCATTGGTATATGTCTTTATTTTGTGCTATGTGAAATCAAGAATTTATTTTTGTTGATTTACTGTTTTTCTATCACACATGCGTTTATACGTTTGTTGAGTGTTTCAGGAATATACAGGTGCATTCGATTTGGCTGCTGTCTATACTTGCAACTGATGGATAGTAGTTAGGTTGGATTTGTTGTTATGAGCATTATTTTTGTAATGGGCTTTTACTTTGTAAACTTTGAGTTTTTAGTTTGTGTTTTGTCACGGATTGCCAAAGGGGGAGTTTGTTAGGTTCTAAAGATTTAGGATTTTATTTATTTAGAACTCTAATGTGTAATATTGGCAAACCATGATCAAAACAATATGTTTAGTCTTGTTTAGGCTTGCTCAAAGTTGATTAATTATTGTAAAGTTGGAATCGAGTGGCTGCAGAAGTATTTGTAACTTTCGGCCTGGCTCGATCAATCGAAAATTAGACTCGATCGATCGGAAGTCAGCCAGAACGTTTTTCTGCAGAATTCCAACTCAGCCCAAACTCTATTTAAACGTCTTGGGGTTCAAGTAAAACTCTTATATATATAAGGGAAACCCTAGAACGTTTTTGAGACTTGGTAGAAAGAGAGATTAGAGTGCCTCTTGTGCCTCCTTTTATTTTTTAGGGTTTTGTACCCAAACTTCTCTAAGTCTTTGTTGCTCATATCGCTGTTTATGTGAATCTCTTGTAAGATCTTTGAGGAGCTTTCCTTCACATAAACTTAGGGTTTTCAAGGTAGAGATATTATCTATATCTTGATGATCAACAAGGTTGCAATCATTGAAGCTTAAAGAATAACAAGCGTGGGTGCTTGTAGCTGATTGAGGGATTCAAAGAAAGAAGTAGTTCATGGACTCGGAGCCTGCGCGTGGTCGTGTCAGGAAGTTTTACTGGTGGGTAGCATTAGGAAGTCAAGCGGGGAGCTTGTAAATCCTTTTGTAAGAACTTCAATTCTTTCTTAGTGGATTCTGTTTTGCCTTGAGGATCGGTGGGTAAAATCCTCCCCAGATTTTTCCATGTGGTTTCCTGGGTGATCATATCATGTGTTATTTATTATTCCGCTACATTATATTTTTGATATGATTATTTGATTGCTTTAACCTAGATTTGCTTAATTTGACTAAGTAACAACTTGGCTAATTAACTAGGCTACGCAATCTCGTTGTTTGTAAGGGGTCTAAAACCGTTCAGTATTGTTTGATGATGCTTTTGATTTTTTTTTTTTTTTCCTGGAGAAGTTTGGGGGAGAAGAGTAGAGTAGATAGTAGACAAAAAGATAGTAGTGGGTTTTGAATTTGGATGTGTTTAATCTATTTTAGACAAAATTCCTTGTATTTTTTACTTAATTGTTAAAGGAGTCAAGTCCTTAAACTTTTTGTCATTTCATTAGTATAATTTTCTTTATCTTTTATGTTTTTAACGATTCATATGGTTGGCGAGAAATGCAAGGAGAAGAGAAAATGGTGTTTGGTTGGGGAGGGGAGGGAGGAGAGAAAACAATGGGATCTAAGAGTTTTCTCTTTAGACCGACCATTTGGGAGAAAATGAAAAAATTTTAGATACTCCCGGAGCGATACTCCAAGCTCTCATATAGGGGGTGGGGCCTATGGTGGATCCCATGTGTAGGGCCCACTCCCCATGTTAGAGCTTAAAGAACTGCTGCGAGACTACCTAAGAATTGTAAAAAAAAAAAAAAAAAAAAAAAAAGTTTTATCCACAAATTGAGGAGAAAAGTGGAGGAAGAGTGGGTTTGATGGAAAATTACCCATTTGCTCTCCCCCATTTAAACGTTGCATTTGTTTTCCCTTTTAGGTATGTTACATTTTCATATTTTGGTTTTTTATTTTTTTCCTTAACTTTTAGTTTTTCTTGGTACTAAGGGCATAGGAGTAAATTTCTATAATCTACACTTTCTATTCTCTTATTTTTCTTTTCTTTTCCACCCTAAAAAAATATCATGGGAGAAAACTTAAATCTCTTCTATCCTCCAACTTTTCCATCTCCATCTCAATCCTTCCACTTTTTCATTTCCCAACCAAATAGATTCTAAGAGAAAAAAAGTAACTTCATAAGTGTAATTTTTAAATTCATCTCAAAAGCTTGCTATATTCTAATTGAGATTACAACGTCTGAAGAAGAAGAAGAAATAACAAAGCAATAACAAAAATGCTCATTATAATTTTTTTCCCCAATTTTGTTTTTGAACGAAGCAATGCTACAACCACTAACCTTTTTACAAATCCTCATTCAAGCTCATCATTGATATCACTTTTTTATTTGTCAATAACCACTCGCCATATCAACAATTTATAAAAAATTTGTAGGTTTAGCATTTTTCTTTTAAATATGATTCTCTTCGTTTAATAGTTTTCACTTGAGAGATTGGAATGGTGTTCTAAGTGTCTAAGTAACATTGTTTGATAAGTATTTTTAAATTTTGTTTTTAATACTTAAAAACAAAAACTTGTGGAACCTACTAAAAAATATTGGTTGGATGAATGGCTCATGTCTCTAATGCAAAGTTTTTAGAAAATACCAAAATGATGTTTTCTAATGTGAGTTCTTTGTTTTCTCCAAAAGATGATGGAAATTTATAAATACTTTCACCACCCATCAAACAAGCCCTTAAATGTCCTCTCTCTCTCTCTCTCTCAAACTTGGGCACATAACTTCTTTATGTGTTCCATTTTTATATCAAGAATTCTCCATTTATTCACTTAACTATCCAATTCACTTTCAGCTTTGGTCAAATTTTTTGGACTTAAAAATATTGCTGCCTAATCAGATTTTTCCATTAACGTAATCTTGATCAACCTGAATGTAACAGACATGTGATTTATTCATATCTATTCACTCTAACATTATATCTATCCAATCTAATATTGGAAGCCTTGTATAGTATTCTTAATTTATCAATCCAGTTACCTATTATTCCCTCGATGCAGCTGGACTAGTATTAGACAATAACAAAAGTGTGATGCATGTCGGTTTGACTATAACCAAGTGAGGCTATATACGAATATATATATGTTAACCACAAAACACCCTTTTCCCTTTAATATAAAGATAGGTGGAGATTCATGGAGTGATGCCTATTATCCTAGTAGGTACTAATATAATTCCATGCACCACTCATGTCTTTCCTGCAAACGTGGGACAAGTCTAGCCATAGAATATTCAACATCCTAAATTTAGAGCTAAAGGAAACCATACCTGCAGCAGTCTCACGTTCAACAGCAAAGCAGAAAAAAAAAAAGGTTTGTTCAACCGTGTGTTGCAGCTAAAACAAAAGAAAATCTTTTACATATATGCGTGTATCTTAAGAGGTAAAAGGCTAAGGTTTTTAAAAGCTCATCAAGGCTCATATATTTATTTATGTCACCTCACTTGGGCTTCATATTCCATAGTATTTATCTTATTTTTAATATCTTAGGCCCGAATCAATTAAATCAATTTAATCGTAGGCCTCATTTTTAATTTACGTATAATAATTAAATTGGTATCAAAATTATAGGGTGTTACAAGGAAAGCATCCAACACTATCTTGATTGCATCCACATTCACAATTGACTTATAAAATGGAATCCAACACTATCTTGATTGCATCCACATCCACATTCACATTCACTATCTTCAAATTTTCTTGTGTCGTTAGATCAGAAATAAATCCAAATGGAATCATGAAGAAAATTATGGTCATGGCCACAATAACATAGATGACATATTGCCGTACTTTCCTCTGATAATGCTTGATTTTAAGACTAGTCCATGTCAGTTGGCGAGGTTCGGGAGCATTTATAACTGTCCATTTGTTAACATTTTGAGCACGTAGACGCTGAGCTGCAGAAGCTGCAACCACCCTGCTCGTGAAGAAGACCAGAGCAGAATCTTGCTGCTTGTCTCTAAGAGTGTCTTTTTGTTCCATTTCCAGTTTTCGGTTTAGTTCAATAATCTTCTCATTATAGTACTCTATGCTATCAACTTTTTTACCAATCAGACCAAGGAAGCCAATTTTATTAGTGGGCCTTACTCCTGGTCTGCCAGTTGTTTTAGACTCTGCATATATTGCTTCAGCCTTCAGCATGTGCAAGCTCTTCGTGTACACTTCTAACTCTTCCCAAATTTTGTTCACTTGAGAACCAAACAATGTAAACAAAATAGCATATAGCACCTCCAAAAATGTATAAACAAAACATAAACCATTCAAATCAAATGACATAATCATCTGACATATGGTAGTTTTTTCTAATGCATCGTGAAAGCTTGCACATTTTAGTCTCAAATGCACTATTATCTAAAATTTGATCCTTTAAATATGAAATATCTATGTATTATATTAATAATTTAGCATTATCAAAAGCTGAGAAATTACTTAAAAGAAGAAAGCGAATTGCACGGACAAATATATTACTTAAAGTGTATAGGAAATAAGGAATCCCTCAAGTACTGTGCAATCTCTACCAGTCAAATTAACGCACCAAAAGAAAAGTACATAGCAAAAAAATGCCTCACCTCTTTGTTGTTTGTGACCACCATCGATCTGTTAAATGTCTCGGGATAGATACTTTTAAAAAATGAATCAACATGTGCTTCTCTTGTTTGACCTACAGGGAATGGAGGTATGTCTCTAACAAGAACCGCAAATTGTTATAGTTTCACTTCAGGAGACATAAGAGCATCAGCTCTCAGTCCAGAGACATGCTTATAAGCCTTCCACAAGAGGTAATACGTGACAAATGAAACCCAAAAAGTGGCTATAAGAAATGACCAATAGGTTGGACTCTTCGCCTGTATTTACAAAGAAACACAGAAAACTGAATTCAGAAGAAATGATCAGGAATAAAGAGCTTACTATTACTAACAAACAAAACAGAAAGCCATTAATAGTTTGAATTCATTACGAAACGATATATTAGTTGGATGGCACCACCAGCTCTGCAAATTGTGCCCCAGAACATATTCATTTCATATGTTAGAGATATTATTTAGTGGTTGAGAAACTTTACTACATGCACTTTGACAAGTCTAATAAATATCTGACTTGTCTTGATCATTTGATAACCCATGTCCTGAGAGAATGAAAGAAATAGAACTATCCATCCAGATCATGAAAGGTAGTGTGGAACTAGGATGCATGGGTGCGGATTCAGGTTCAGGTGCCGGTGCTAGTGCTGGTGTGGTGCATCGACTTAGCAATTTAAAAAAAAAAAAAAAAAAAAAAAAGTAGAGTGTGGGTGTGGCGGGATAAATTTATTAAATATATTTTTATTTATAAATTATTAAATATATTTTCATATAATGGTGATTCAAACTTTACCTTAAGGAGTTCGTGCTTTTATGTGTGGCATTGATAATTAAAAAATGTAAGTGCATCCTATAATTCTGTATAAGACTGATTAAAAAAAAATCTGTATAAAACTCTTCCAGGTTACCAAATGACTAAAAAGGGTGCTAGTGGGCAGTGCCTTTATAAAAACTAGTAACTTGCCCGTGCAATGCACGGATAATTTTGTAATATTTTATGTAAGACGGTTTTGGATAATGTTATACATATATGTACGTTTTTAGACCCCTGTAAACTAGATTGTTTAACCTAATTAATTAACCAAGTGAATACTTAGATTTATTATTCAGATCTAGATTATAACAAAACAAGCATATCATGTAAAGCAGCGGAAAATAAAGAACACAATGATATGATGACCTAAGAAAACCAAACAGGTAAAAAACCTGGAGAGGATTTAACCTAACTATCCTCAAGGTAAAAATCAAATCCACTATGAAAGAATTGAAGTTTGTACAATAGAACTTAGATCACTAACATTCTATTCTACCTCAAGTAGAAAACTTACTACCATGATCCCGTGATAGCTCCGAGTCCACAGACTACTTCTTTCGTATGCTTTTGCAACACAAGCACCCACACTTATGATAAAAAAACACAAACTCTCCTATTTGTGACTCCAAGACCACCTTTGAAGGTTTACACTTATGATAAAAAAACACAAACTCTCCTATTTGTGACTCCAAGACCACATTTGAAGGTTTAGATCTTCAACTATTGTTATTCTTCATGCAGCAACTTCAGATCTACTGGTTCTAAAAATATGAGAGTGATATCCGGTAGTGACTTTGATAGAGGAAGGCACAGAACCTTTTAGATCTCATAAGAGCACCTCCAAAGTCATAATAAAACGTGCCTAGCGTTTCCTTTATATACTAGCAGAAGTAGATTTGAAACCCTAATCCTTTTTGGGCTTGAACTGCTATTAGGCCGAACTTAAAATTCTGCAGATACATGTTTCGATCGATCAAGTCTGTCTTTCAATCGGTCGAACCAAGTAAATTCTGAAATCTTCTTTCTGCAACTTGCTTGTTCTTGGATCTTGACTTGTATTACATTGAGCATTTTCTAATAATAACTATAGACTCTAGGATATATATCTAAACAAGTTTGTGTTCACGATTTGCCAATTATTCTAAAATTTTAGAACCTAACAATATATTTAAAAAAAAAAGTAAATTAAATTAGAGTAAAGAAACATATACATTTTGAAATATTAAAAATTAGTTTAATAGGTTCACTGCATATTTATAGCCTTCTCAAGGTAATTTTTTTATTTTTTTATTTTTTTATAATAATGAAACCAAAGATAAATGCAACAAGTAACGAGACTATGAAAATCAACTAATTTGTGTTGTGTTCACATATTTCATACCGTAAAATGAAAGTATGCTCAACTCTCTCACGGTCTTCTACTTATTGATAGTGCAACATTAAGACATGACGTGCGTAAGTGTGTATTCATGTGTCTTATAGATGATTTAAAATTAAACCATGATAGAATATGGCGTAACATTGTGCTCCAATATTCTCTTTACTTTTATACCCAAAACAAAAACTATTCAACAAAATTACCCAAACGTAAATCATATTTAAGCCCCTAATTTTAAAAAGAAAAAAGAAAAAAAAAAAAAAAAAACTTCTAGGGGTTTCAGCGTCTTGATGGTGGTGGGAGGCCAGTATAACGGATGTGGTAACCCTGGGTCTTAGATTCCTCTTTCTCTCTCTTTCAAATGTTTTGTCAGTTTCAGGTCTTTTATTTTGGTGATAAACATTTAAATAGTGCATTTTATTCAACAGTCTATAACATTTTTATGTCTCTCTCTATCTCTCTTTAGCGCCTTATGTGATTAGTTATTACTATTAGTCCTTAATTATTATTATTATTTATTTTGCTTTTTAAAAAATACTAAAACGGTGGGTATGCTAAAAGACATGAAGAATAGAGAAATGTGTGGTATAGGGTAAGCAATTAATGAGATATTAATAAAATAACAATAAAATATAAAAAAAAAATAAAAATAAAAAACTTAAAGAAAGGGGTAAAAAAAATATTAAATGCAAAATTAGAGTAACAATTATTAAGAAGACCTCATGCTCTTCCGCATGAGATTTTTGCTTTATCTATATATATATATATATATATAGTATATATAGATAGATAGATTAGGCCAGCATACTCCCCAAGCCAACATACATTCCAAATTCCAACATTTTTCTTATTCTATATTATTTTTTCCTTTTCTCTTTACCACTCACCCATTCACACATTTATATATATTTTATTATTTTTTACCTTTTCTCCTCCACTCGTTTTCTGACACTTTCACTTCCCCTTTATAAGAGCATTCACAACAGTAGAGCTAAATAGCTATAACATTATTTTAGCTCCACCAAAATACCAAAAAGGGCCACGCAGCAGTGAAGGCACAACAATAATTTTTAGCTGAACTGCTACAGTGCACATCTATCTATAGATACACACTGTAGCAGTCATCTAAAAAAATAAATAATTTTTTCTTCAGCACTCCCGATTAAAATAATACTTGGTTGTTTATTTTTTTTCATTCTTTTATTCTTCATCTCACTGTCCTCTCTCTCATCACTCTCAAGCTCCCATCTGAGAAATTTCTCTCAAGCTCTCACCTTTTTGAAACTCTCAAGTTCACTCTCACCATCTCACCATCTCTCAAGCTGACCGACACCATCCCAGTCGAAGCTCAACCCACCACCGTCCCAGCCGCCGATCGCCTCAGACCTCGCCGTCCCAGCCGATCCACTTTAGGTCAGGGAATTTTTTCATCTTTTTTTTTTTTTTTTTTTTGATGAATTAGTGAATTTTTTCATTTGGGTGTTCGTTGTTTTGGCTTAATTTTTCTGGGTTTGTGTCATCATTTATGGTGTTATTTTGTGGTGAAAAATGGTTTGTTGTTAGGTCAGTGAATTTATTTTATTTTATTTTATTTTTTTATGAATTAGTGAATTTTTTGGTGGCAGCAGCGGTGGCGGTTGAAGGTGGTTGTGATTGTTGTTTATTGTATAGGATATATTATTTTTTTTAGTGGGATATATTATTTTATTGTAATAGTTATATTATTTTATTATGGTGTTTATATTATTTTATTGTGTTAAAAGCTAAAATAGATGAACTGCTGTAGTATGTGTGTAGGTAAAATAGATAAAGTGGCTTTTTGTGTAGCTAAATAGCTAAAATTTTAGATTCACTACTGTGAATGCTCTAATCTCTCATCTTCATCTTCAACTTTCTTTGCTTTTTACTTTTCTTTGGCTTTCTGTTCTTCAGTTTACATTGGCCACTTGGTATTTCTTCTCCAAGTTCACTCAAGCTCTCACCTTTTTGAAACTCTCAAGTTCACTCTCACCATCTCACCATCTCTCAAGCTGACCGACACCATCCCAGTCGAAGCTCAACCCACCACCGTCCCAGCCGCCGATCGCCTCAGACCTTGCCGTCCCAGCCGATCCACTTTAGGTCAGGGAATTTTTTCATCTTTTTTTTTTTTTTTTTTTTGATGAATTAGTGAATTCTTTCATTTGGGTGTTCGTTGTTTTGGCTTAATTTTTCTGGGTTTGTGTCATCATTTATGGTGTTATTTTGTGGTGAAAAATGGTTTGTTGTTAGGTCAGTGAATTTATTTTATTTTATTTTATTTTTTTATGAATTAGTGAATTTTTTGGTGGCAGCAGCGGTGGCGGTTGAAGGTGGTTGTGATTGTTGTTTATTGTATAGGATATATTATTTTTTTTAGTGGGATATATTATTTTATTGTAATAGTTATATTATTTTATTATGGTGTTTATATTATTTTATTGTGTTAAAAGCTAAAATAGATGAACTGCTGTAGTATGTGTGTAGGTAAAATAGATAAAGTGGCTTTTTGTGTAGCTAAATAGCTAAAATTTTAGATTCACTACTGTGAATGCTCTAATCTCTCATCTTCATCTTCAACTTTCTTTGCTTTTTACTTTTCTTTGGCTTTCTGTTCTTCAGTTTACATTGGCCACTTGGTATTTCTTCTCCACTTCTCACTCTCACTTTCCTCAAAATAACTAATCACTGCTAGATCAAACTTGCTGATGTAAGCTGTACAAGTTTGTCTGAGTCTTTAAGTTTTTGGTTTTTTTTTTTTTAATACGTATTTCGGCCCGTTTCGGCACCCGAATTGGCTTGAATTGGAAAACGAAAAAAGGGACTCGTCACGGATGTGCGTGCAGCCGCATCAATGGCCACATGGCACGTCCGTGCGTGTCGAGTGCGGGTGTGGTACTCTTGGAGCCGCACCCGTGCTTCCTAGGTGTAGAATTCTGTACGTTTTTAGATCCCTCTAAAACTAGATTGTTTAACCTAATTAATTAACCAAGTGAATACTTGAGTTTATTATTCAGATCTAGGCTAAAACAAAACAATCATATCATGCAAAGCAATGGAAAATATAAAGTACACAATGATATGATCACTCAAGAAAACCAAACCGGTAAAAAACCTGGAGAAAATTTAACCTAACTATTCTCAAGGTAAAAAATAAATCCACTAGAAAGAATTTAAGTTTGTATAATAAAACTTAGACTACTAACATCCTATTGTTACCTCGAGTAGAAAACTTACTACCACGATCACATGATATCTCTGAGTCCACGAACTACATCTTTCCTTGATCTGCAGCAACCACAAGTTCTCTTACTTGTGACTTTGAGACTCCACTCAAAGGTTTTGGATCTTCTTAAAAGTTTTTTATGCAGCAACTGAAACCACCATCAAGTTCTTGATGCAAATCTTGATCTTGATAGCTCTATGTGTGTGCATGAAGGTAAACACCTCTCAGATCTCACAAAAGATTCAACACACAAATCAACAAAGACCTTAGAAAGCTTTTGGGTACAAAACCCTAGATCTACAAAAGAGGCACAAGTTGCACTCTAATCTCTCTCTCCAAAACCCTCATAAAAACGTACTTTATATACTGGGAGAAGTAGATCTGAAACCCTAATCCTTAATGGGTTGAATTGCTGTTTGGGCTTAATTCAAATTCTGCATATACGATTCTCTATAAATCGAGCTTTGCAATTTTGCATAGTAAGTTAGCTCGATTCAAACTATAACAAATAAACTTTGAGCAAGCCTAAACTTAGACTCATTGTTTTGATCATGGTTTGCCAACATATACAAAGTGAAGTTCTAATACATTTAGTTCCTAAAGTTTTAAAACCTAACAAATACTTTAATATGTCCCATGTATAACTTGTTAAGGTCTCTGAAAGTCTTATTGCTTGCTATTGCTCTTGTGGACTTCACACTACCACGTGGGCTAAAATTGTGCTTTCACAAACACAATTTCAATTAAACTTTGAATTCGTTATTTCAAAACACGATTTCACAATTTCACAATTTTACAATGTTAGCTAAAATTGAGTTTTCAGAACATAATTTTAAAAAGAGTGTGTACAAAATATACAATGATAGTTTGTAACAAGATTTTTCTTTTTATAAATTATGGAACAAGCAATGAGAATAGTTGTCTCTATCACTACCAAAAAAAAAAAAACATGCAATCTCTAGTCTCTACATTAACAAACTCAGAATCTCAAATTAACTTTTCTAGTAAAAAAATCTCAAGTTAATTTTTTCTTGTTGTTTTGATCTCCGTCTTATCTCTCTCTCTCTCTCTCTCAATTGTTTTCCCCTTTGCTTTCTGTTAACGTTTTTGTTGTCGTCATCAAATTTTTTTCTTTTAATAATTGTTGTCAAATAAAATTTTAATCTCTTAATGATTGGAAATGATTTAACAATTTCTTGGCAAAGATGCAGAACAATATCAAGCTTTGGCAATATGATCTAGTTCCAAATTTCCATTCATCCCAACCCAAACCAAAACCTAAATTTACGTCGTTCGGTAATATGCTTATATTAATATAATTGCAGCAATTTTCACAATGTTAAAGAGAAAAATACATGTAGCGAACTCTAATTCTAAAGGAACAAATATATTCCTCAAACAAACAAGTCCAAAAAGAGGGCAAAAAATAGTTCAAGTTAGCCTCTTCTCTATGGTCTAAGTTAACAAAACTGAACTCCACAAGCCCAACAAAGTGATGAATGAAATTTATTGATGATCAAAAAACACAATACAAAGCTGAGCTAAGAGCCAAAAGGCTCAGCACTGTTTCAATGCAGAACATTTTCTTTACAAATAAGAACAGTGCTAAAACAAAACATAAGATCTAAACTTTTTTGCTTTTTTGGATGAATAACACATATAAACTCAATCTATGCAATAACATGGCCAACAATAACCGTAATATCATCTCTCTTTCCTCCGTTGTGCTTCAGTCCAGCCAGCCGAGTAGCTTGTGCAAATGGGCTATCGACATTTTCATCCATGGAATTGAACAATGCCAAGTGTGCAATAGTGGAAGCCAACTTCTCTGTGTTTACACCTTCCAAAGTGCCCTTACTGATAATATCTTCGATTTCTGCAGTGAACATTTTGTCTAGAAGACCACCAGTACCAAGAATTATAATGTCTCCAGGTAATAAACGTTCCACTGTTGTTACAATAGCTGAACATGGCTTATCACATGTCATGCTATTTCCCATCTGGTACGGATAGTTAAAACCATGCTGTTGTATCAGCGATTTATACACACATTTACTGTTCCTGAAAATCATAAACCCACTGTTTCCCACGTTGATAGCACGTAAATAATAATCCTTGAAAGTCACAATACAAGCCGTGGATGAACCCATAGCCTTGGTATTCAAGAAACCTTCCTCCAAAGCTTGTCTTAGGTCCACGATACGATTGAGTGGTGGTTGTTGCCTTTGGACTGCGGTCACAACATTCGACATCAGTTGGCGTGCGTATTTTCTAGCGTCTACGCCATATCTAGCCCAACCGCCAACACCGTCAGCCACGCCAATAGTGTTCTTCTCCGTAAAGATAAAGTGAGCGTCGTCGCCTTGAGATTGAGGATTTCCTGCTTTGTCCTTGGGGGTATAGTGCGAACCAAAACTCATCCTCATGCATCCTCTTCCTCGTTCCTGCAGCACAGGAATTAACACCACAGGAATTAACACCACTTTTCCATCAACACGTACTTTCTTGAAGATCATGTTGGATCCAAATAGAGAAAAAACCTACGAGAAATTTTGGAGTTGGAGAGGAGGTAGAAATAAAAGGCAGGGTTTGAGTTAAAATTATATAGACATAAGAGTTAGAAGATATTATAAATTGTTGCTCCTCTCTACTAGTTTTAGTCGGAATAAGTGTTCCTGATATTTAGATAATGTTCCTAATATTTAGCCAAATATATATATATATATATATATATAGATAATGTTAATGTGTGTTTAATTGGACCGGTTAGATTGAGTTTATTCTTTTATTTATATGAGGTTTTGAGGTTTGTATTTTCATGGACACTTGTTCTGTTGGGATTCTGAAATCTTCAAATCAATTTAAGATTTAAAAAAAAATAATTATCTCAACTTTTTTATTTTATTTTAATATTTTAGTTTCTACGTGGCAATATAAACTATAAAGTCAAAAACAAAGAAACTCCAATTAAAGTGGAGAAAGTAGAGTCGGTGGGTCACCGCACTTATATGGGAATGCTACGGGTCCAATACTCTCCAATGGTTATTACAAGTTTCTAGTAACGCGGTGTGACAAAGTGTGCTTTCATAAACTTTTTGTACTACACTCAAATTAATTTATTTTTTCTTGTGGTCTGTATCTATGTTTTTCTCTTTCTCAAGTGTTTTCCTCTTTGTTTTCTAATAACGTCTTCTTGTTGTTGTCAAATAAGAGTTTTAGGGTTCGTTTAGTACATGTTTTTAAATATATGTTTTCAATTTGTTAACAATATTACATGTATTTCTATGTACTTTTTCACCCACACATATTATTAAAAAATACAAACAATTTTACTAGAACAACGTTATCAAACAACCCCTTAGTCTCTTAATTATTGGAAATCTATACGATTTTTGTGATTATTATATATGCTAAAGATTAATAGATTATTGTTTAATTATGTTTTCAAACTTTCATTTAATATAGTTTGTGGAATTATATATGCTAAATATTAATTATGCTTGAATTTTATAATTTAAAAAAAATTAAAAAAGAAAAAGAAAGAGAGAGAGAGAGAGAGAGAGAGAGAGAGAGAGAGAGAGAGAGTTCATGTCGGACCTAAACAGGAAAAAACATAAGAGCAAGCTTAAAAGCCCACGAAAACATAGGAGCAAGCTTAAAAGTCCATGAAAATGTCATTTTTGGAGGTGTAGAGAGGAAGTAGAAAAAACCTACTGTTTTGGTTATATATATCATGTAGACTCTTATGGAAGGAATGTTAGAGAGACAAACTCATCCTACCCGGAGAATATATATATATATATATATAGAGAGAGAGAGAGAGAGTGTGAGAGAGAGAGAGAGAGTTACATCCAGTGTAACTTTAAGTAATGTTGTATCATTTAATATTTTTTAATTTGCTGCGAATTTTGGCAATTTCACCGGTAGATATTACCAGGTTCAGCTTCTGTCAAGAGCTTTCCTTCAACATACCTGCAGGCCGTAGTGTTCTTCCAAGCTACTTTAGCTTGTGGGAGCATTTCTCCTCTTCCTATAATTCCAGAGCATCCATGAAGCTGTTAAAAAAATTTCAAACTCCGGTGAACTCCCACTTTCCATTACTATACAACTTCGATGAAATCCAAGTACGTAAAACTTTTAGCTTTCTTAATATCCAAGAGGGCATGGAATATAGGGTACTAGCATGGATGATTTTAATCCTTGACAAACAAAAACTCTACCAAACCTCAAAATAACACAAACCCATATTAGAATTTGCTGAAGGAACAATGCATATACATAAGTGTACCATTAGGATCAAGCTTGGGCGAGCTAACCAATACAATGTAAATGGAATGCATGTAATGATCAGAAAAAGCGGCTGCTGATTGAATCTCTTTGACATTGATTTCAGTGCCTGCCAACAAAGCAGTAGGAATCACTGACCCTATTCTTCCCCCGTTCTAGTACAAATTTGAGAGTTCGTGTGAAGAGAGAGAGAGAAGCTTGATTTAATTTCTTCAAACATTTAGAAGTCTAAGATTAAGGGTGAGAATTGAGAAGTGGGAGTGGTTGTAGTTCCGTGATTTCTCACTAGTTTTCTAAATGGGGTTTAACACATACATAGGAAGAAGAAGAAAAAAAAAACATACAACGTTCACGTGTTTCGTGTTTTGTTTAAGTAGACATGTGATTGAATTTTAAAATGAATACCTAAAGAACAATACCTAATTAGGTATTTTATCTAAGTTTTGCCCGTGTGCGTGTGTGTGCGTGTGTGGTGATATTCTTTCTTTTCAACTACAAGTAGACAGCACACTTGTGAAACCATCACCTTGAGAATGTTGGGCAATGAAATGACTTTCAAGATGAAATCGAGAGAGGCATATTCAATGTAGTTTCTCTAATGATTTCCTAATCATCTTCCTAGAATCACTCTTAAAATTGACTCAATAATGACTTTCCTTGACCTTGCTGCACAAGTAAATGAAGTCATTTCATGTGAATCTAAAAGCATTACAATTTCAAATTATTTTGGGAAAATTTTGTATGGCCTTATTTCTGAATTTTTAGTCCATTATAATGACTTCTATGTTAGGACTTAAGAAAGTTTTTTTATTTTTTGAGACTATTTGTGCATAAGTTATTGGACATTATGTGTAGTCCATAAGATGCATTATGTGTGATTTAGGTATGAGAATGGTGTTCACATATAGAATATCAAAAGTTCTTTGTAAACTCATAAATATTAGTTCATAGTCTGTGAATTTGGGCATTCCATCTACAAATACTATAGCATGTCAACTATGATAATTTATCTTGATCGTGGAATTAGATTCTTTTGATTGATATGTTGATGTGTCTCAAGTGTTGGGGATACATTGAATTGGGCTACTATGAGATTTTTTGTTCTACTAGTTATTGTTACTTGAACAAATAAATCTCACTACTTCTATTTTGGAGTACTGAGATATTGTTCGGTTAATACCTTAGTATATTGGATAATCACATGTAGCGTGTTGGAAGCATTATTCCTCAAGAGGAAATTCATAATCTTGAAAAAAGAGACATGAAACATCCCCTTGTAAAAGATAATTGGAACTGATTACTTAGAGTATTATGTCTAATCATTTTAGTAAGGAGTTACTATAATTTATATTCAATAGATTTAGATTTCATAAGGATATAAAAATAATCAAGAGATTAAATTGAGGATTCAAGAACTTGAGATGAAGGGATTTATAAACTGATAGTAACCATTAACTTTATTTCACTATGGATGATTTCATGGAAATGTTAACTGTCACGCCCTAGCTCATCATTGGCATGATATTGTCCACTTTGGGTTGCCCCTCATGGTTTTAAAAGGCTCATACCAGTTAGAGTCCAAGGTCTCAATATAAGGCACAAGACCTCCCCTTAACTAGGTGATGTGGGACTTAGCTAGGATTTGGTTCTCTCTCACCCCACACCACTTAGGATTTTTTTGGCCTTTTGAATCCCCACATTAACTGCTATTTAATAAAGTCTTGGGATGATTAAATAATCATATAGAAACTTAGAGTGCAACCAAAACTTTATAATGAAATATATAAATTGTGGTTAATGATATCTATAGGCCTATCATAAGATGACAAGATTTGCAAGACCCATTGGAACTAGTGTTTTTATTTCCCTTCGGCCCCACTTCAAGCCACGCTCTAAAAAGCCCACATAAGTTGGCCCATTAGCTGATCCATTATGTGTTAAAAAAAAAAAAAAAAAAAGATTAGTCATTTAATGAAAACCCAAGTCTTTGCACTATAGGTTTAAGTGAGAAAAGTTCTCTCTCAAAGAGAAGAAATATCATATTTTTCAACTCTCCAAGGAGCACACGACTAGGTTTTGAAGTCAAGGAAGAGAGTCCACTCTTACAGACAATTATGTGGTCATTGAAGTGAAGATCAATGAAATTTCAAAATTAAGTTTCTAGGACTTTAGATGTTTCTAGTAATCAAGTGTTCTTGATGAGTTTGTTCTTGGTGAATTTTTTCAAAGTAGATGCACAAAAGGTATGACTCTATAAATCCTAATTAGAAAATTCAACAGTGCATGTGTTCAAGCATAATAAAAGTAGATCTTGGTTTTTCTTTTATGCTGCACATGATTTGTATGAGATGCAAATAGTTTGCCAATAGTTTATACTATTTTATTAGTCCCTCTACTTTATCTTTTTTCATTGCATGCCTTTGCCCTAATTTCCTTTTTTTTTTTTTTTTTTTCTTCCTTTCACAGTTATAGGTTTTTGTTAGCTAAAACATTAACCTCTCACATGAACACACTATAAACAATTATGTTAATAAGTTTGTGCAAATGAGTAAATAAGTAGTAGTATTTTAAATCACAGATAACATATTGAAAATAAAATAAGTATAAAATTACGTTTCAAAACTCATTCAATTTTTTACTTCGTGAATTTTTTTATATGAACATTTAAATTTAATTTATTAACATGTGTATTTATTTGTTCAATTTTTTGTTCTTAAAAATTAGTTGTTATTGATTACAGTGTGTTAGTTTGTGTATACATATGTTAATAGTTATGTTTATGTTTTTTTTTTTTTTTTTCATTTGTGTGTTTCTTTGGAGCAAAAAGACTAATAACATGACCATCATTCTAAGAATATTGGGCAAACTTTGGAGCCATCTTCTTTATAGAATTAGCAAAGTCATTGCTTGTATCAATCAAAACCATATGAATTGTTCTTGCCCTAGATCAATAAAATATTAAAATTTCTCAATATGATAATTTTAATTTTAAAAAAGACAAAAAAGGGAAATTGTCCATTTAAAAGTGTAATAAGAAAAATAAATGAATGTAACTGCATCAAATCCATGAATAAAACTCCCAATATTAATTACGAAAACTCCACAACGTCATGGTTTAGACATTTTTTTTTTTAGAAAGACATAAATGCTATTGATAATGAACAAGCTTCCTGCAAAACATACCATCAATATTTTTCTACCATGGTATGCATTATCAAAAATTCAATTAACTTTAGTAATAAATAAGAAGGATAAACTATAGATAATGCCATGCAGTGCATATATAATGAATAAATCATTCAGACAATTTTTTCAATGAATATGTCGTTTGAACCGTTAGGATTAGTGCCTTAAAATCATATTGTATAATGCTATGTATGACATTATGTTATAAGTAATAAAGTTGTTTTATTATCTAAAATAATGGTAACATGAACATTTGGACATTATATTGTTACGAATATTTTCATGAAGGGTTTAAATGTTTAGATAATAAAGTCTTGGGATATAATTTATTAATAAAGCTTAGAGTGCAATTATAATTATATAGTGGTGTTAAATATAATTAATGATAACTTTGGATTTGTTAAGACTTGATAGATAAGCTCAAAAGCCATTGGAGCTAGAGCTTTATTTGTCCCTTTTGGTTACACCCCAAGTCACATACTAAAACCCAATTGGGCTGGTTTAAAGGGTTAACCCAATTAAATAATCAATTTTTTATTTAATAAGAGTTATCAAATAAAGTAACTGCAAGTGCAGTAAAATATATATGCATGATTGAAAGAGAAACTAACAGATTTTATCAAGTCACTCTCTTATTCTCTTCAACAAGTACGTATACAACTAATTAAGAGACCACACATCTTGGGCATACGTGGAATTGAGGTGAAGATCGAAAGTCTTCCCAAGTTCAATTTTTTAAATATTCGTTTGTTTTTGAATTTTACTGCATCAAGGTATGCCTTCTTGCAACGAGTGCACGACGATTTCCGTGAGTCTTATGAGCCAAGGTTGGTATCACTCGGTCCAATCCACCATGTTAATCCAAATTGCCAGCTAGGAGAGGATTACAAGCTACTATTGACAAATGAATTCATTAAAGGTAGTGGTAAGAGTATGGAAGATATATACAAGATGATTAAGGAGAAAATCAATGAACTGAGGACATGCTTCGAGGAGGTGGTGATGTTTCTAAAAATATAGATGATCCATGTTATCTCACATGAATGACGTAGATTGTTTATTTCTGCTATGTGTTTTTGTATGACATGTAAAACTGTGTTTTCCAACGCGAACAATTTTATTAGTTGCTTTCCTTTATCTTTCTTTTATTGCAACCTAATTTATTTATTTTGATATATTTTTGCTCACAATTATAGGATTTTGCTAACTATAACATTGACCTTTTATATTGATACACCACTAATAGTTATACTAATAAGTTAATTGAAACAAAAGGTAAATAAGAATTAGTATTTTACATCAAATATTTTTAAAAATAGAAAAAAAAATCAAAATTGCTATTAAAAACTCATTAAATTTGTTATTTGATAATGTTTGTATATAAACATATAAATTTAAGTTATTAATGTGTGTGTGTGTGTATAGTTGTTGTTGGTTTCTAAAAATTATTATTTGTTAAATTTAATTTGTTAGTTTGTGTATATGCATATGTTAATGTTGATGATTATGTTCATCATTTTGAGAATGTTGTGTAGCATATGTACTTTCAATATGTACTTAATAGTGTTATATTCAATGCACTCTTCTTGAAAAGATTCCGTAACAATCTTTCTAGTAATTGTGAGACATTGTGTTTCCTTATCTTTTATTTTTTCTATGCAGATTTTCCTTGCTTCAAGAGGGGATGGGACGAGGATGGGTTTTGTTCAGCCCACCCCATCTTACCTCATCCTACTCCGAATGTATATATACATCTATTATTTAATATATGTTGAACTTATTTATACATATAATTTAGTTATTTTTTATTTTTTTATTTTTTTTTATACGTATTTTGTTGTTCCCTATTTCTTACTAACCAATCTCAGCTGGTGCTCCTTTTTTAAACTAGAATTACTCTAAACATTAGGGAAGATAAGGGAAGATCACTTGAGCAAACCAACCAAAGGGACTTGACTTATATTTTCAAAACACTTGTGTCTTACTTCTCTCCCAATACTCTTATAATCGCCATTTTCGTTTATATTTAATTTTTATCTCATCAATATGTCATAATAATCTCAATAGGAATATTAAAAAATATCTGGCTTATCCATTACCCGACCTACCTTGCAATCGTCTGTAGACATCGCATTTTGCATCACTTATGACTTGAGCCTCCGTTCCCCAATGAAGCTAAATTCTAAGACCCAATGTTGGTTTAGGGCCCAATCAGAAGTTAAATTGATTTGAGAAGTGCTAAAATGAAAAATATAACTTTTAATGAGAAAATAAATCAAAATTTGAAAACTAAGACCAAAGGAAACCCTCGCTATGCGCACGCAAGAATCAGCTTACACACGCAGCTTTCTGCTTGCGTACGTTGGCCTGATCTTGCACACGCATATCGATTTTTAGAAACTATACAAGGCAAGTTTTCTGCATTTATGTTGAGGTTTGGAACAAATCCCACATCATCTAGGGATCGTTTCAAACCCCTTTTTCACACTATAAAAAGCGTTACATGATATATTTTTAAAACACACAAAAATCCCATGGGAAAACACTAAGATTCACTATTTTCACAAGAAATAGTGAATTAAAGAGGGAGTTTTTCACAAAATATCCTCAAGTCAATTTTCTTTTGATTATGACCTTTTCTAGCCATGATCCTTGAGTTTGATATTACTAATCACTTTCTTATTGGTTTGTGAATAGATTTGACTGAGGGGAACGGTAAAAAATCAAGCTTGAAGAGATTTTCTTTGAGGTATTAGTTCAAACTTTGGTTTTTTTTTTCTTCATGAATTTAATCCTTCTATTTGTCTTGCTTTCTTGTTGCAATATGCTTTAACATGTTTATCTAGCTTAGATTTACATTTTTGTATGTTTTAAAAGTCTGTTAGGCTGTTAGAATGTTTGTTTAAGTGTTTTGCTATGTTTGTTTGTGTTTTAGGGTTTTCTGGGCAGGAACTTGTGTGCGCATAATCTTACCTGTGCACGCAGGCTTGATTATGCGCATACGTGCTTGTTCATGCATGCGCATGAACGTGCTTAGAAACCCCAATTTTGTTTCTTTTGTTTTGCTTCTGCTTTCACATGTTTGTTTTGTTTAGCTTCTCTGTCCATGTTTTTATACTCTTAAAGTCCATGTTTCACATGTTTAATTGCTTGCTTTGTCTCATATGTTAGAATTAGGGTTTTGTTGTATCAATGATATGAACATGCATTCACACAGGGACGGACCCACGTTGGGGCAGAGGGGGGCCATTGCCCCCCCCCCCCCCCCCCAACGTGGGTCCTTTTATTTAATATATATATATATATTAAGATTTGCCCTTTTATTTAGTATAAAAAAATTAAGATTTGCCCTTTTATTTAATATATATTTGTCTCTCTTCTAAAATATTTAGATATTAACCTACAAGAAAATAAATAAAATCCATGTCCCTTTAACTACAAAAACAAAATAAAAAAATAAATATGGACTAAATAAAAATCGCGCACAAAATAAGAAACAATTATTTTGTATGTTATACTTTGTTGATATGTTTTATAATATGAAATGTTTAAAAAATACTTATTTTGTATGTAGTATTTTGTTGAATATAAAATAGATATTAGTTTTTATTTTCATAAATTTTTTTTTTTTTTTGGTTTTAAGCTTTGGCCCCCCTCAGGTATAAATCCTGGTTCCGTCCCTGCATTCACATGCTCATGCATGATGCCATAAGTGCTGAGTTGCTACAAGGTAAGTAAGGGTAAGTCATGCATTTGTAATATTCATGCAATTATGGTCTTGTTTTGATGATAGAGATGAACATGTGATGTCATGCTAGATGAATGCTAGGATGAAGTGATATGCATGATTAGATGTATGGTTGGCTTTGTTTGCAAGTGGGATGTTTGATGCCATGTTGATTGCTAGATGTATGCTAGTGTGCGTGTGAGTTAGATACAAGTATTAAGTGTACCTTTAATAGGATTAAGACATAAGACACAATGATGGGATGCCAACCTTAAGGTTGGGCAGTTTTGGATGCATAACACCTTCCCAAGACCATACTTTAACTCCGAACCCATATCTCTGGTAGTAAGATCAAAAGGTACTTACTTGAAAGGATGCAATATATATGGTTTCTAAACTATTGCAAAAACTAGGTGGCAACTCCTTTAAATGACCCCTTGCGCCCACCATCCTGTACGAGTTTTCCACACCCTAAAAAGGAGACGAGACAGGGATAGGGTTTAATGCCCCAGCCCAATACCCACAAAAAAAAAAAAAAAAAGGATCTGATTTTTGGAGAGCCACACATGTGACCCCACCTACACCACTCCCCTCAGCCACACCTTATGCAAAATATGTCTACCTCTTGGCCGGGTGCCTCATTTCTTTTATTTCACTCTCAAACACACTCACATACACACTCCTCTCTACCTTTCTCTTTCACTCTCTCACCGGTGCTCATCCTCCACCATCTTTTCACGACAAGATCACCGGAAAACTCTTTAGGAGTCTTTAAGGCATCTGCATCTCTTTTATTTGATGTAAAATTTCTAATCTTTTTGGTGGGTTTATAAGCTTTTGCTAGAGGCTTTCTTTATCTAAGCTTTGATAATGATACCCATGTGATTTATGAGTTTTGGAAGTGATATTCATGTGTTTATATGTATAGATTTTGTGTTGGTGGAATTATTTGATGAGTGGGTTTATAGTTTTTACAATGGTGGCTATCTAAGTGGTTAAGATTTGGGGGTTTTGATTTTTAATGTGAAATAGATGGTGAATGTAATTTTTATTGTTAGTCTTGGAGGATATTGTGATTTTTGGTATCATGGGCCTCTTGTTGAAGAGTAAATCTTATGGGAACTACTTATAAAGTGTTGAGGTCTTGATGTTAAGGAAAATACTATGAATGATTTAAGTCTACAAATTGAAGTCTATGCCTTGTAAATTAATTTGTTGAGAAACTTTGGAAGTGGAATATATTATTGATGAAATTAAATACTTAGGCTTGCCAAATTAATTGCTTTGTTAGCAATCTATAACTCATAACTAGACATAATATCTAGCTTTATGCTAATCGTGATAGGTTTGCTTAGTATTATTTAGGTTCTAGCTAATCTCTTTTAAAACTTGGAGAATAAGGCTTTTTGCGGGTTGTAAGGTAAGTGGCTTCTTAATGAGATTTTTGAAAATGAATCATTATTGCACTCAATTGTTTTATGGTTAAAACCATTTTGGAACATTATTTATGGTTTTCCTAAAATTTACTATTTGTACTATTATTGTTAATCATTTATGGAAAGCGCATGACGCATTGAAAGTGCATCATATTTCTTATTGCATATGGGGAAATGCATGATTTGTTAGCAGAGAAAAGATTAGCATCTTTGAGTAAATTCTTGAGAATGGAATTCATGGATTTTATGGTATCTTGGAAAATTTAAAGATTCTTTGATAATTGGGAAAGTTGATGCAAAACATTTTTGACAAGAAATGGTTTTGAGGACTTTGAGAATATTGTGGATACTTGGTTATTGAAATATCTTACGAAAACTACTTGGAAGTAAACTATGTATTTGAATACATTTAACTTGTGAGCTTTTGATGTGTGTTTGCCCTTATGCTATGATGTTGGTGATTACCCCGTCTTTGTTACAACATCTTTGTGACATGTGATTATCCCGTCTTTGTGACGATGACTTTGTGACGTGTGATTACCAAGGTTTTCGGACCCAAATCATTCATTGAACCGTAAAAGAGAGAGGTTCAAGGTTTTTGAGGTCGAACCAGAGTCAAATCGTGATAACGTCATAATTAATTTAATAATTAACCCTAAATATAGATATTAAATTTATAAAACTAGCAAAATTGACTAATATATTTATATATGTGAGGGAAATTTAATGATTTTCAAGCATATATTTAACAATTAAATAAGAAATTTAATAAAATAAAATAATAACCATGAAAACATTAAAATTTATGATTAATTTTTGAAGTAAAGTTGAATATCTTTGAAGGATTTTAATTATAATTTTTTTTTAATTCCTGGTAAGAGATGGATAATTTAATTAAGTAGAATAAAATTGTGTTAAGTTGTTTTTATAAAAAAAAAAAATTGCTAAGGGGTTGGACTGCACGGTTCTTGCCATCGGTTCATGCGGTCCAACCTTGGTTTTTGGGGTTCACGGAATTGCTACATATGCCCGATTCTTTATGCTTAAAAAATCGATTTTCATCCCAGTTCTCGATTTTCACGGTCCGACCTCTCGGTTCGGTCCGGTTCTGAGAACTATGGTGATTACCACATCTTCGTGACGACAAGCTAGATTAGAGACTCCCACTTTGCATGACATGGGTAAATCCTTGAGTGTGTGGCTGAGGCTATGTAGGGCTAAGAGACCACATGCAAAAGAGGTACTACATGGCATGTTATCCCATGTTGCCCATGGGGGGGATGAGTAAATCCTTGAGGATGTGGGGGAGGCTAGGCAGCGCCAATAAACCACATGCCTAAAGAGGTACATATCATGCTAGTGTGTTTGGGTTCCGACTTGTCTATGGCAGTATGATGTCTTGGTGACATTTCCGTCTTTGTGGCACCTTGAGTGAGGTTTCAGGTTTTGAAATGGTATTGGACATTTTTATGGCTCACAATGAATAAAATATAGTTTCATAGTTATTTTGGGAAGCTTAGTGCTATATTATTTCAATCATTCTTGTTGGGTTAATGAATTTGATTTTGCATAAATTAAATGGAAATTTCCAAATTATAGTATATTTTGTAAAATGCTCATTATCATGAAACTTGCATTTCCCCCGCCCCTATTAATTATGCTACTTACTGGGCTCTGTCTCATCCCATTCTTTTACAAACCTTTCAGAGTAGGCAACGATCATTTTGAGACAAGTTTTTTGTGGCTAACAGTGGTTAGACTAACTACTGATGGAGGCTGGACTTTCGTTATGGTGATCATTAGATGAACACACCAGAATAGGCTTGATTCATTCTTTTGTATTTAATAGTGGTTATAACTTTATTTCCATTGATGAGACAAGTTAATAATATGTAATTGTATTTATTTAGACCACCATTCTTTTGTGGCCAATGATCCCTGTAATTATCGCATAGAGCTTTGATTCTCAAAAAAAAAAAAAGTTATTGCATAGAGCTTTGACTTACTTTGGGAATATCATTAACGAAATTTTTATGTTAATTCTTGATGTTGGTACTTTGATAATGAATTTTGGATTGAATTGTCAAAAAAGAAAAATCGACAGGTACCTTTGAGATATTTTCTTACTCTTTAGAGCTTTTTGGGTTTGGGGCGTGACACAGGGCCTCCATGATCTAAACTTGTCCTGTCTCATTCCATCCCTAGAAAGAAGTGTCGGCAGGTGCACACTGCACTCATTTCAAATTTTAATCAGAACTAGTTGCTCCATAAGGTCAGCGTCTGAATACTCTCCAATTGTCACATTGAGGTAGTTAACCTCTAATTCTTTAATTTATGGAACAAGTAATATGAACCATTGTTTCTCTCACAAGCCTAAACAAGCATATAGATGAAATATTTTAATAATTATATATATATATATATATTATGAGATGGGTTCAAGTTACACCTGGTGTAACTCTTTAGAGTTACACATTTTCTAAACCATTAGATTTAAGTAGATCTAACGGTCAAAAAAACAACTCATTAATACTGATATTCTGATTAGCATTTCATTTATTATCATATATTTATGAGATTCCATACCACTCTCTCATTACCAAAAACGAGTTATATGTTCTCTCTCCTCCTAGATTATAGATGATTTTGAGGAGCCACCATGTATTATGTTGATTGTTGAGCACCACCAAGTCAGATTGGTTACCTGTCTTGCTGCAAAGACTCTTTGTGGCCGATTTTTTTTTTTTTCATCATTAGCCTCTTTTATAAATAGGTTCATTGAATTGAAGAATTTTCTATGTAGATCTAGTTTCTCATATTGCAAAACCAACCTTGGCCAACTCCATTCGTAGTTCCTACTGCTTTTTTGACCTTGTAGTCCTTGCTTTTTGAAATAATAATTTCAAAACAATAATTATGATAGGCTAAGTGAAAGAGATGATTACATTATCACGTAGAGTGTTTTAGAAAGACTCAGCCATGAGCGGTTTTCCAATTATTTTCATCCTTAGACCTATTATTTTGGTAGATCTCAAACGAAATTGGTCATGAATATTTTAGAAAAACTTAGCCACAACAATTGTTCTCTAAAATAATTGTGATTTTGGCCATGAGTGATTCTTAAAAAAATGTTGTTATAGCACTAATTACAGTACCTTGAAACAATGGTGTTAGAAATCAATGGTTGAGGGCCTTGAGGCAGTGCATAGAACCAAAAAGACGTGTGACAGAGAAACGATGACGGTGGAGATGGGAGAGTTCAATGCTGTTTTTTTTTTAGGAAGAGTTAATGCCAACCACTAATTTCTAGGGAATAATTATGACATAGCAAGAATGTTTTCGAACTATTGGATCTAAGAAAAATCTATGGTCTTAAAAATGTGTAATTCTAGTGAAGTTACACCAGGTGTAACTTGAACCCATCTCATATATTATTAGTAGTTATTCTATAATTTTGTAAAATCTTACGATTGAATATTCAAATTTATCATTGAATGTGACCGTCCCATCTTTCGATGGTCATGGGTTGAGAACATGAATTAAACTTTTGGCATTGAGCTATTTCTTCGCAGGACCTCCCTATCCTCCATAGTCCATAGTATCGTCATCAATCGTAGTAGAGGTTAATGAATTACCAAGTTCAAGATGGATTGCTGTGGTTCTTCTATACTTAAGACACTAGAATATTGAATCATGAACTAATAAAGACATGAACGAAAAGCATAGCTATTTTGAGGCCTTTTCCTAAGCTGGGTGGCGATTTAATTTTGTGACCTCTCTCATTGGTGAGCAGCATATTCTAGCCACGTGCATTACAATATCATATTGTTACGCAGCGAAATTGGGCCAATATACCTACCGAAAATTGAATCTGGGCTTAAATATTATTTGCCTTTGACTGAAACAATCCACTAAGTAGTATATATATCAACTATCAAAAAAAAAAAAAAAAGTAGTATATATATCAACATTAGCAGAAATGGCATAGGGAGGGATTCAAGATTTCAAATTAAAGCGGGCCGGAGTATAGGCCCAAAAAAATAAAAAAAATTGGTATCATTATTTTTTTGTTTTCGTTAAGTTTTTGGGTTGAACAAGTGCCAGTTAGACTGGGTTGATATTATATTGTATGATATTTTACAAATAATATATAATCTATATTAATAATTTTTTTGAAAGGTTAATATATATAAATATTAGCAGCCATTTTAAAGGCAAAAAAAAAAAAAAAATTGTATATTAGCCATCATTGGTCTTATATAATATATTTATATATTATATATTATACGATGATATACTTTATTCAGAGAAAAATAAAATAAAATATTGTAACAATTGGCTTTTGAAAAGAACATGACCTCATACTCTATTCAGAGAAAAATAAAATCAAATATTGTAACAACTGGCTTTTAAAAAGAGCACGACCTCACCTTAGAGGAAAACCGAGTCCAACTCTCCAAGTCTCAACCACCAAAGTCTACCATTTCACAGTCAAAGGCGTGCGCTTGAACAATTCAAACCGAAGCCTCCTATCAACATAAAGTCACAGTCCTCCTAAGAAATGCAACCCCACAACAAAACTAGGTTTGGGACATCCAAGGGTTACAAATTTCAAGAGTCTAATGTGTCTTCGAATTTAGCATAACCCTCCAATCACCACCAATAAACAAAACTTCATACTTGAGGCATAAGTATAACTAATTGATTAGCAAAACTATTAAATAATGTTATGATGTATAACCCAATAAGTAGCATAATTAATAAGGGTATGGGAATAGACTGCCACATGAGGAATCTTAAGATGCAGTTTTTTACTACGATTTCTAGTGGAGTTGTCAAGGATATTATTCACATAGTTGTTCTTGTTTTGGTCATTTTTGTTTTTGACAAAGTGTATCATTTGATGATGCTTTTGATTTTATTTTTTTGCTGGAGAAGTTTGGGCGAGAAGAGTAGAGTAGATAGTAGACAAAAAGACAGTGGTGGGTTTTGAGAGAACATTACCTCAACTCATCATTGGTCTTGATGACAAGGACTTTCATCAGCGAACCTAACCTATGTCCCTTGCTGATGTGTTTGATTTGTTTTCCACAAAATTCCTTGTCTTTTTAACTTGATTGTTAAAGGGGTTAAGTCCTTAAACTTTGTATCATTTCATTTGTATAATTTTCTTTATCTTTCATGTTTTTAATGATCCGTATGGTTGGCGAGAAACGCGAGGAGAAGAGAAAATGGTGTTTGGTTGGGGAGGGGAGAGAGGAGAGAGAATGGTGGGATTTAAGAGTTTTCTCTTTAGGCCGACCATTTGAGAGAAAATGGAAAAAAATTTAGATAGTCCCAAAGAATTGCTCCAAGCTAGTGAAATGCTTTGAGACTACTTAAGAATTATCAAAGAAAATAATTTTCTCCACAAATTGAGGAGAAAATTGGAGAGAAAAGTGGGGGAGGGGTGGGTTTGATGGAAAATTACCCATTTGCTTTCCCCCATTTAAACGTTGCATTTGTTTCCCCTTTTAGGTATGTTACATTTTTTTTTCCTTAACTTTTTGGTTAATTTTTTCTTATATGCTACTACTTTTTTTTTATTGGTACCAGGGCCATAGGAGTAAATTTCTATAATCTACATTTTCTATTCTTAGTTTTCTTTTTTTTTTTCCACCCCAAAAAAATATCATGGGAGAAAACTAAAATCTCTTCTATCCTCTAACTTTTCTATCTCTTTCTCAATCCTTCAACTTTTCCATTCCCCAACCAAATGGATTCTAACTTCTAAGTGAAGAAGAAAAAAAGTAACTTCATAAGTGTAATTTTTAAGTTCATCTCAAAAGCTTGCTGTATTCTAATTGAGATTACAATGTTCCAAGAAGAAATAACAAAGCAATAACAAAAATGTTCATTACAATTTTTCCCCTAATTTTGTTTTTGAACAAAGCAATGCTACAATCACAAACCTTTTTACAAATTATTGAGGTGACAAATTATATTGGTTTTTATTTAAGCTCACAATTGATATTACTTTTTTATTTGTCAATAACTGCTCACCGCATCAACAATTTGTAAAAAATTTGTAGTTTTACTATTTTTCTTTTAAACATGATTATCTTCATTTTACAATTTTCACTTGAGAGAATGGAATGGTGTTCTAAGTGTCAAAGTAACAATGTTTGATAAGTATTTTTAAATTATGTTTTTAATACTTACAAACAAAAACTTGTGGAACCTACTAAAAAATATTGGTTGGATGAATGGCTCATGTCTCAAATGCAATGTTTTTAGAAAATACCAAAATGATGTTTTCTAATGTGAGTTCTTTGTTTTCTCCAAAAGATGATGGCAATTTTATAAATAATTTCACCACCCATCGAACAAGCCCTTAATGTTAGTGTCTTTGGAGCTTTTTTTTTTTTGGAGATATGGAGGGGCAAATTCTAGCAGCCTATTGTATAAACTATAAACCTTGACTCCCATCTAACTTGGGAGTTACTCAATGTTGGTGGCATGTGTAAAGCTCTCATTTTCGCAAAATAGGTTAGTTTTTTAAGCTGATTGTACGTGGATCGTGTTAGTGGATGCTTGTATAGAGGACTATGTGAAGATTGTCATCCTCACTATGTAACAAAGTTGCTATGGCTCTAGTATGGGTTTGCACTAGTAAAGAAGGGTCCTCAAGTATTGTTAGAGGGATAACCTTTTCTTAACCCCAAGAATTCACTCTATTAATAATGTTGACGTAGCTTGAATTTAATTGTCACGTGGGATTAATTCCCATGACATGAACTCAATATTGGCGTTGGAGTCAGAGGGGCACTTTATTTGGTTCGGCAATTTTGTGAACTTGCAAGAATGTAAGTCTTAACATTGCTTTGGAGAGTTGGCCGAATTTGACTAGGATTGAAGTCCTTATTTGTCTTGGTTTCGGAATTTTACCTATCATAGGAGTCGGTTTGCATTGGAGTAGTGTGCACGTGAAATTTATTCCAAAGAGAATTGTTTATTAGCAAATTCCTTTTGCTGGAAGAACACGCATGGTTAACCGACTTAACTCTTCTATATAAGTCTAACCGGTGTTGTGGGATACAGTGTGTGGTAAAATCTCTTTGAGGGTGTTGATTTAGGTGCCATCCGATACTTTTGAGAGAGAGTGATTTGTATTCTCTCAAATTTGATAATTAAAATAGAGCATTGGAAGAAAGATTGACCTCGATTGAAAAATATGGACCAAAAGGATTTTAATGCAAATATGACACATGATATTGTTGATGAGGACTCTAACTTTGCGTTGACTAGTTCTTCAAATGAGTGGGTTATGGATTCAGCTTGCACTTTCCATATGTGTCCGAAGAAGGAATGGTTTTACAAACTTGTTGAATCAAAAGTTGGATTAGTCCGCATGGGTAATAATCAAACCTGTGAGATTTCAGGGATAGGTCAAATTAAGCTAAAGTTGCATGACGGAATAGTTCGTGTTCTAAATGTGGTTCTTTATGTTCCAAACTTGAAGAGTAATCTCATCTCACTTGGTTCATTAGAATCCAAGGGCTTCAAGATTGTTATGGAAAATGGAATTTTGAAGGTATTAAGTGGTGCTTTGGTATTGTTGATAGCCACACGTCGAAAAAACATATATTTCCTCAAAGGGAGTACAGTTGTAAATGGAGCAACCACAATTTCTAATACAACTAGGGAGGTTGCATCAAATAATACAAGACTTTTGGGACATGCAAGTGAGAATACTTTGAGTGAGAGTGCCAAAACCTGCAAATTGGAATTTTGTAAGCCTTCTGCTTTGGAGAAGCAAACTAGGATCAAGTTTGGGCATCATACTAAGGGTATACTTGACTTTGTACACAAAGATGTGTGGGGGCCTACTAAGGTTTCTTCTCTTGGAGGTAGGCATCATGTCTTTAATGTAAAGATTTGTTGATGTGGCTTCAATTTCATGGTCACGTGGGATTAATTCATGTGGACTCAATATTTTTTGGAGTCAAAAGTGGCACTTTATTTGATTAAGCAAGTTTGTATACTTGTAGGATATAAGTCCTGCATTGTCTTGGCTTTGGAGTTCTACTTAGCATAGGAGGTGGTTTGCTTGGAGTAGTACTGTGCACATGGACATGCCTCCTAAATTGTTTGTATTGTTAAATTTCTTTTGCTTGGAGTAGTACTTTGTTTGTTCATAATATTTATTTTGGCTTAAAATATTTTCACAATCAATTTTGTTTTGGAAAATATACGAAAATAATGTAATCTAGCTGTGAATTTATCAAAATTCACATATAATTAAAAAAATATTGGATAATGTAACATTACTTAGAGTTACACTAAACGTAATTTGAACCCAACTCATATATATATATATATATTAGTTATTCAAAAATTTTGTAAAATCTTATAGTTGAATATTCAAATTTATCATCGAATGCGACCATCCCATCTTTCGTTGGTCATGGGTTGATAACATGAATTGAACTCCTGGAATTGAGCTATTTCTTCGCAGGACCTCCTCTATGATATTGTCATCGCAGTATAGTTTATCGACCAAGTTCAAGATAAATTGGTGTGGTTCCTCTATGCTTAAGACCCTAAAATATTGTGTTTCAAAAAACGGACGCTAAAATATTTGTTAGGTTCTAAGGTCTTAGGATTTTATGTATTTAGAACTCTAATTTGTAATGTTGGCAAACCATGATCAAAACAATGTATTTAGTCTTGTTTAAGTTTGCTCAAAGTTGGTTAAATATTGTAAAGTTGGAATCGAGTGACTGCAGAAGCATTGGAGCTTCTCGACCTGGCTCGATCGATCGAAGGTTAGACTCGATCGATCGAAAGTCGGCCCAGATGCGTTTTTCTGCAGAATTCCAACTCAGCCCTAACTCTTTAAACGTTTAGGGTTTTATGTTTTTGCCCTAGGTATATAAGGCAAACCCTAGCTACGTTTTTCAGAGTTGCACAAGTTGTATTATTGCTCATACATTGCGGTTTTGTGTAAATCTCTTGTGAGATCTAGAGGAACTTTCCTTTACACAAAGCTTAGGGTTTTCAAGATTGAGATCACATCAACATCTTGATGATCAACTTGGTTGCTGCCTTTGAAGCTTAAAGATAAACAAGTGAGGAGCTTGTACCTGATTGAAGGGATTCAAAGAAAGAAGTAGTCCGTGGTCTCGGAGCCTGCGCGTGGTCGTGTCAGGAAGTTACTACTGGTGGGTAGCATTAGGAAGTCAAGCGGGGAGCTTGTAAGTCCTTTTGTAAGAACTTCAATTCTTTCTTAGTGGATTCCGTTTTGCCTTGAAGATCAGTGGGTAAAATCCTCCCCAAGTTTTTCCGGTGTGGTTTCCTGGGTGATCATATCATGTGTTATTTATTTTCTGCTGCTTTATATGTTTTATGTGCTTGATATGATTTTGTGATTGTTTTAACCTAGAATTTCATAATTTGACTAAGTAACAACTTGGCTAATTAATCTAGGCTACGCAATCTGGTTATTGTTTAAGGGGTCTAAACCGTTCAAGTGGTATCAGAGCGGGTAGCTCTTCGTGTTTGAGATCTTTATCTCTGAGCTGATCCTTGACCCCAGTTGTCATGGAGCATGGACACTCTCTGTTTGTTCCTCCTCACTTTGATGGGAACAATTATGCTTACTGGAAAGTAAGGATGAAAGCATTCCTGAAATCCATAGATGAGAGGGTCTGGAATTCCGTTGAATACGGATGGGAGAAGCCCACTACTCCTGTGAGTGAGTGGCAAACTTCTCAGAAAGAAGCAGCAGGCTTTAATAGCAAAGCTATGAACGCCATCTTCAATGCTGTTTCAATGGAGGAATTTAAGAGGATCTCTAATGTTGAGGTTGCTCATACTGCCTGGAAAATCCTCCAAACTGTGCATGAAGGCACAAAGGCTGTTAAAATTAACAAATTGCAGCAATTAACTTCTAGGTTTGAAAACATTAGAATGTCTGATGATGAAACCTTTGATGAGTTTTATGCAAAACTAAATGATATTGTTAATTCTGCTTATAATTTGGGTGAAGTCTATGATCAACCTAAAGTTGTTAGGAAGATTCTTAGATCTTTGACTGAAGACTTTAGACCCAAAGTAACAGCCATTACTGAAAGTAAGGATGTTGACTCCATCTCTGTGGATGAGCTTGTAGGATCTCTTCAGTCCTATGAGTCTGACTTACCCAAGACTGTCAAATCCAAATCAATGGCACTGAAGTCTGTTGATGATGTTGAAGGTGGTGGATTTGATGATGAGCTCTCTCCTACGGAGATAGCTTACCTTGCCAAGAACTTTAGAAATTTTCTCAGAAACACTAATAGAAAGGCAAGGAACACCAACACTGCTGAACCTAGAAACTTTAGGAAGAATGATCCCACTAAAGTTAACAATTTTGAAAAACCTAGAGAACAAGTAGGTCAATCTTCTAATAACTCTTTGGGTCCTCAGTGTTATGGTTGTCAAGGGTATGGTCATGTTAAATCTGAATGTCCTACTTTCTTGAGAAATAAGGGTAAAGCTATGGCTGTAACCCTTAGTGATAATGAGGTTTCTGATGATGAGTCCGGTTGTGACGAGGATGGAAACTTCATTGTTTTCACTGCTATTGGTACAGTAGATGAAAGCATATCTGCTGAGGAGAACCCTGCTGATGGGGAACTCTCTGAAGACGCAGATCTTCAAGAGGCCTATAACAAACTTTGCAAAATTGCTGCAAAGGATGCTATGAAAGTTGATTTAGGCCTAAAGAAAATTGATGCTCTTGAGCTTGAGAAGAAAAATTTGCTTGTGAAATTATTTGATGCTAATGATCTTTTGAATAATGTTAAATCTGAAAACATGCTGTTGCTTGATAAAGTTAGAACTTTGGAACATGATTTATCTGTTGCTAGATCTGCTAGTTTTAAACTTGATCACATGTTAAATGTTCAAAAGTATCCTTCTGATAAAGCTGGGTTAGGATATGTTGAAAGCATCTTTGATTCTGGACCCCATTCCACTGTCTTTGTTCCTTCTTCTTCTTCTTCTGAACCTCTTGTGAGTAAGGTTATGAGTGAAACTATAAAACCCCCTGTGAGTGAGGTTGTTAAACCTGTAGAAGTTTCACCTCCCAAGAAGATTAGGGTAGACTTAAGAGAATCCAAACCTAAGGAGCCTACCAAACCGAAGGACAAGATGCATGGTAAACCTGTTTGGGTTTGTCATTATTGTGGCAAGTCTGGACATATCCGTCCTAACTGTTACAAGCTTCAAGCTGATAAGAGAGCAAAAAGACCAAAAGTGCCTGTGCCTCAAGCACAAGATCCTATGGCACTAATTGGTGAATTGGTAAAGGCGTTAAACCTTTATTCTAATTCTGGAGTTGGGAATCACTCTAATGTGAACAAGAACTCCAATGCTCGGGGTGCATCTAAAAAGTTTTGGATGCAAAAGACTCGAACTAATTGAGTCTTTCTTCCATGGTCCTTGTGCTTCATTGCTTTATTCTGTGTGACCATTGTTATTTGGTTTTTGTGTTTTTCTTTTGTTCTAGGACTTGCATTGCATTACATACATGCATTTCATTCTAGGATTTATTTGTTTTCTCTTTAATTAAAAAAAAAAAAAAAAAAAAAAAGGAAAAAGCAAAATCTGTGTTGAACACTATTTATATTGATTTTTGAAAACAAGGTTGGTCATTCTTTTTACACATGTCATGTCTTGTGTACCTTGTTTAACTTTGATGAGCTTATTTGTTGCACTTAACTAGTTGAAACTTTGTAGTGCATGTTGTGTGGGAAAGATGTGTGTGGTTCTTAATCACTTTGCCTTAATCATGAAGTCACATGTTGTTGACTGACGGACTTGATCCTTTTGAGAAAGGCATAAATAACCATCTCACCACTGTTCACTTGCCAATCATGAACACCTTAGTGCATATCATAAGATTTAGTGCTCGAGAAAGTGTAGCACATGCACAAAAAGAACATAAGGTGTAGCCTCAAATTAAATTAAAACTGGTGTGTACTATTAGGCTTGATGCCATTTCACTTAATTCAAACCGGTGTGTACTATTAGGCTGAATGCCAATTCATATATAAATAAGAGGCAAAATTAAAAGAAACTTACATGATTGCAAGCTTTTGATCTAGGAGATGTGGGAGTTATAGGATGTAACTCTTTAGGTGATAGTCTCTTTTAATTCTATGTGATGAATTGTGTAGACTTTGTGCTTGATTGCCATTCACATATCACCTCACATGTATCTCAAGTATTTGCTAGTTTCACACACTACACAAGTTACTCTTTGTTAAACACTGTACACGCTAGTGTGTGTGTTCTTGGTCTGACCAACCAAGTTTGAAAATATCTTGAGATTTGTGCACAACATATTTGTTGCTTGAGAAAATTAATTTGGAAGACAAATTGAAACTTGTGTTTGAGAGAATTGGGTTTAAATTTTTGGGTTTTTGAAAATGCATTCCATCTCATACTCATGCATTTTGTATTCATTGTTCAAATGCTTTGAAGAGTTGTTTCAAAATTGGGTTTGCTATCTTTTTCAAAACTGTGATTTTCCCCAAAATTTAGTGTTTTTTTGCCCATTTCGATCGATCCAGAGTGTTTTTCGATCGATCGAAAAAGTGCCTCAGAAAGTGCTAAAACGACTGTCACTTTCGATCGATCGAATGTAATTCTCGATTAATCGAACATCGTGAATAAGCTTTTTTAAAAAGAGAAATCTGACTTTTTCAAAGCTTCAAACTTTTTCAAAAACTTTTCTTTTTCTCTCTCCGACGAGGCAAGACCAAATCTTCAAGTTTTTGTCGTTTTCTTCCGAAATTTTTGCATAATCTCTCTCTCCTCAAGCCGGTATGTCTCTTTTACCCTTGCTTTTCAGTTTATTTACTTGATTTCATGCATTTTTCATGCATTTTAGGAGGAGATTTTCGGAACTTTTCTTTTTGGGATTTTTGTTGATTCGGACCAAATTATTTGCAATTAATCAATGGGTTTTGATGGGGACACTCCATAAACATGTTCTTGAGTGATTAATTTGATCAATTTTGAGTTTTTTGAAAAATTGAAATTTCTAGGGTTTATGATTGATCCGAATTGGGGCTTTTTGTGAAATTGGGATTAACTGATGAAATTGGCTTGTGTAATTGATGTAATTGGTTATTATAAACTGTTTGCAATAGTGTATAATGATTGATTCATCAATTTGATGCAAAAATTTTCAAGTGGTTCTCAAATTTTTAGGGTTTTTGTTAAGAAACTCTATTGTTCAAGCCAATTTTGTGAAATTAATCTTAATTCAATCCTGGTTACTGCATTAGTTCATGCATCATAACATTGTTAATGTTCATGCATCATATAGATTTTTATTCTATATTTTTTTTGTGCTAACTTGCAGTCTGCCCTTGGTTTTATTTTCTGTTCTTTTTGGTTTTCTCTTTGTGTCTCTGTCCTATTCCTTAGTACCATGCCTAGGAAGACTAGAGCACGTAGGACCATCCCCACTCCTACTCCACCCTCACCTACCTTTGATAGTGAGCGGTTCCCCAGTGAGAAAAACCAAGAGCTCTTTGAGACTTTAAACCTAAATAGAAAGATTTGGGCTGAGCGTTCTGTGCTTTTAGATGAGGTTGATCCTGCCATTAGGGCAAATTTTGAGCGTAGGGGTTGGTTACCTTTATTAGCTGTGTCTGACCCTCCACCTCCGGCTACCTTAATTAGAGAGTTCTTCTCGAACCTCTCTGTCCGCATCTATGATTCCAACACTCTAGTTAGGAGTTGGATACGAGGTGTAGAGTACTCCATTACTCCTCAGGTAGTGGCTGATGCTCCAGAGGTACCGTTGGTTAGGGATCCTGTTTACCCCTATGATGAGTCACCTGAGCTGAGTGATGTCATGTCTTACATCACTGGATCTTCTATCCAGTGGGGTTCTGATCCTCAGATCACCACCGCTGAGCTTCCTGAGACTACCTATCTATTCTTTAGGATAGCCTGTCATTCACTCTGGCCCATTTCTCATCTGCACACCATTCCTCTTGAGAGGTGTGTTTTTCTATACGCTCTTGTTACAGATGCTCCTATTAGTTTTCCCCATCTTTTTCTTCGTTCTTTGAACGAAGTTTATAGGAGTTCATCTACTTCCCATGCCCTTGTTCATCCTATTTTCATTCATAGGATTTTACTATATCTAGGTTTAGAGGATTTCCCTGCTTCTGAGCCTGTTCATGTTATTGGTCCTATAGGTGCGTCTTTTCTTAGACAGAGGGCCGCTCATCTTCGAGCTGATTCTAAACACCCTAGGTCTGATCCCTCGAGTAGCACTCCTCCTTCTTCTTCTACAGGTCCTGCTGGTGAGGCTGTTCCAGATCCTGTAGGTGCTGCTGCTGTTCCTCCACCTTCTACGGCTGACTTCGATGTTCGTCGTACTCTGGAGACTGTCATGACCGTTCAGGCGGCTCATGGTCAGCTTTTGGTGGATCTGTTCGATGAGATTCGTGCTCTGCGAGCGGATTTGGCGCATCTTCGGTCTTCCTCACCACCTCCTTTTGATGATGGTCTATGATGCCCTTTGGCATTCCGTCACAAAAAGGGGGAGTAGAGTTTTTGACTTGTATAGGCGTTTTTGTTGATAGGGGGAGATTTTTTTGTTAGAGGGAGATATTTTTTGTTAGCATGGGATATTTCTGTGGAGTTTATTTAGATTGTATCTAGGTGCTTCACTTTGTATATCATTTTTGGGATGTTCATGTTAGGGGGAGTAACATTGATTGATATATTGATATACATGTTTCTTTTGATTCTTGTTGTCTTTATGATTCACTGCTTATTGATTTATATTTATGAGTTGCCTCATTGATATATTTCTTTATTTTGTGTTGTGTGAATCTTACAAGAATATTATACCTGTTTATATACTATTTGCTGCCACACATGCGTTTATGTGTTTGTTGAGTATTTCAGGAATATACAGGTTGATTCGACAAAGCTGCTGTCTACACTTGCAACCGATGGATAGTAGTTAGGTTGAACTTTTGTTTATGAGCATTATTATGTAAAGGGCTATTTACTTGTAAACTTTGAGCTTTTATTGTGTGTTTTGTCACGGATTGCCAAAGGGGGAATTTGTTAGGTTCTAAGGTCTTAGGATTTTATGTATTTAGAACTCTAATTTGTAATGTTGGCAAACCATGATCAAAACAATGTATTTAGTCTTGTTTAAGTTTGCTCAAAGTTGGTTAAATATTGTAAAGTTGGAATCGAGTGACTGCAGAAGCATTGGGGCTTCTCGGCCTGGCTCGATCGATCGAAGGTTAGACTCGATCGATCGAAAGTCGGCCCAGATGCGTTTTTCTGCAGAATTCCAACTCAGCCCTAACTCTTTAAACGTTTAGGGTTTTATGTTTTTGCCCTAGGTATATAAGGCAAACCCTAGCTACGTTTTTCAGAGTTGCACAAGTTGTATTGTTGCTCATACATTGCGGTTTTGTGTAAATCTCTTGTGAGATCTAGAGGAGCTTTCCTTTACACAAAGCTTAGGGTTTTCAAGATTGAGATCACATCAACATCTTGATGATCAACTTGGTTGCTGCCTTTGAAGCTTAAAGATAAACAAGTGAGGAGCTTGTACCTGATTGAAGGGATTCAAAGAAAGAAGTAGTCCGTGGTCTCGGAGCCTGCGCGTGGTCGTGTCAGGAAGTTACTACGGGTGGGTAGCATTAGGAAGTCAAGCGGGGAGCTTGTAAGTCCTTTTGTAAGAACTTCAATTCTTTCTTAGTGGATTCCGTTTTGCCTTGAGGATCGGTGGGTAAAATCCTCCCCAGGTTTTTCCGGTGTGATTTCCTGGGTGATCATATCATGTGTTATTTATTTTCCGCTGCTTTATATGTTTTATGTGCTTGATATGATTTTGTGATTGTTTTAACCTAGAATTTCATAATTTGACTAAGTAACAACTTGGCTAATTAATCTAGGCTACGAAATCTGGTTATTGTTTAAGGGGTCTAAACCGTTCAATATTGAACCATAAGCGAATAAAGTCATGAAAGAAAAGTATATTAGTTAGTTATTGCGAGGCCCTTGCCTAAGCCGGGTGGCGATTTTCGTGACCTTTCTCGTTGGTGCGTAGCGTATTCTAGCCACGTGCATTACACTTTCATTTTGCTATACGCAGCGAAATTGGGCCAATATACCTCCCGAAAATTATCTGGGCCTAAATTATTGTCTTTGACTCAAACAACCCACCAAGTAGTATATTACTATATTATATATATCAATATTAGCAGCCATGGCCCATTGGTCTTATATATGAAAAATTATCTAATGTGATATATTACAATATAATATATAATCTATATTAATAATTTTTTTCTGAAAATATAATATGTATATATATATATATATATTAATATTAGCAGCCATTTTAAAGTTAAAAAAAAAAATGTAAATTAACAGTAATTGATCTTATATAATATATTAGTTGTTAACCCGTATATAATTAGCATATTTTAAATATCTTCACTTTATTCAATGTTACAATAAGTTTTAAAAAAATCAAAAGATTCAGTGTTTATAAATTAATGAAACAAAACAAAAATATATATAACTACACAATAGAAAAATATAAAAGAAAGATGGCATACCCTTAAAAGAATGATCCATGGCTATAGTCTTTGAAATCTGCCAAATTGTTTCAAATATTAGCAAAAAATAACCCAAGAATTCAAAAGTTAAAAGTTTTAAAAAGCAAAAAGAATTTAAAGAATTAGAAGATTCGGTGCCTATAAATTATATATATATATATATATGACTACACAATAAAAAATATAAGAGAGGAAAAATTCAATTAGCTAATAGAAACTTCAGTTCGACATCCAACTTTAATGGAATTGTAATGGGACTGGAATAAAATATAGACCAATAAATAAAAGTCAAATGCTAACCTCCATGACTATCATAGAAAGGGGTGCAACTATCCAAATTTGGATAAGCTGCATGCTACAAAAGAAAACTATGTAAATTTAGCGTACAATAGCATAATCTATGGAAAATTATTAAGATTATGAATCCACTAAATGGACCCATTGAAAAGCCGACCCAGAGAAGTAGCCTAAAAATACAAAGCACTAAACAATTGATCACAATTACTTAGAAAAAATATCAGTATCTTTGTGGAGAGAGGCCAACTCATCAGCTTGAATCTAAAAAACATTGATTAAAAAAAAAATTATAGAGAGTATTTGACTATTTTCTCTCTCTTAGCATTTCTTTACTCCCTTGTGTTTAGCTTTAGGTTTTAAGAGTGTTTATGGGTTCGTTTGGATATAACTTATTGTTGCTGAAAGTTATTGAAAACTGAAAACTGAAAACACTGTAGTAAAATAATTTTTAAATGTATAAATAGTACTGCGTCCGTGCGTGTCGAGTGAGGGTGCAGCCGTGCTTCTTAGGTGTAGAATACTTTAACATGTCCCATTGCTTGCAGTCGCTCTTGTGGAATTCACATTGCCATGTGGGTTAAAATCGTGCTTTCACAAACACAAATTTCAATCAAAACAGCGAATTCGTTATTTCAAAACACGATTTCACTATTTCACAATTTTACAATTTTAGCTAAAATTGAGTTTTCAAAACATGATTTCAAAGAGAGTGTGTACAAAATATACAATGATAGTGTGTAACAAGATTTTCCTTTTTATAAATTATGGAACAAGAAATGACAATAGTTGTCTCTATCACTTCCAAAAAAAAAAAAAAAAAACATGCAATCCCTAGTCTCTACATTAACAAACTCAGAATCTCAAATTAACTTTTCTAGTAAAAAAATCTCAAATTAATTTTTTTCTTGTTGTTTTGGTCTCTCTCTCTCTCTCTCTCTCAATTGTTTTCCCCTTTGCTTTCTCTTAACGTTTTTGTTGTTGCCATCAAATTTTTTTCTTTTAATAATTGTTGTCAAATAAAATTTTAATCTCTTAATTATTGGAAATTATTTCACAATTTCTTGGCAAAGATGCAAAACAATACCAAGCTCTGGCAATATGATCTAGTTCCAAATTTCCATTCATCCCAACCCAAACCAAAACAAAAATTTATGTGCTTCGGCAATATGCTTATATTCATATAATTGCAGCAATTTTCACAATGTTAGAGAGAAAAATGCATATAGCAAACTCTAATTCTGAAGGAATAAATATATTCCTCAAACAAACGAGTCCAAAAAAAGGGCAAAAAACAGCTCAAGTTGACAAAACTGAACTCCACGAGCCCAACAAAGTGATGAATGAAATATTATTGATGATCAAAAAACACAATACAAAGCTGAGCTAAGAGCCAAAAGGCTCGGCACTGTTTCAATGCAGAACATTTTCTTTACAAATACGAACAGTACAAAAACAAAAGAGAAGGTCTAAACTTTTTTTGTTTTTATGGATGAATAACACACCTAAACTCAATCTATGCAATAACATGGCCAACAATAACCGTAATATCATCTCTCTTTCGTCCGTTGTTCTTCAGTCCAGCCAGCCGGGCAGCTTGTGCAAATGGGCTATCGATATTTTTATCCATGGAATTGAACAATGCCAAGTGTGCAATAGTGGAAGCCAACTTCTCTGTGTTTACACCTTCCAAAGTTCCCTTACTGATAATATCTTCGATTTCTGCAATGAACATATTGTCTAGAAGACCACCAGTGCCAAGAACTATAACGTCTCCAGGTAATAAACGTTCCACTGTTGTTACAGTAGCTGAACGCGGCTTATCACATGTCATGCTATTTCCCAACTGGTACGGATAGTTAAAACCATGTTGTTGTATCAGCGATTTATACACACATTTACTGTTCCTGAAAATCATAAACCCACTGTTTCCCACGTTGATAGCACGTAAATAATAATCCTTGAAAGTCACAATACAAGCCGTGGATGAACCCATAGCCTTGGTATTCAAGAAACCTTCCTCCAAAGCTTGTCTCAGGTCCACGATACGATTGAGTGGTGGTTGCCTTTGCACTGCGGTCACAACATTCGACATCAGTTGGCGTGCATATTTTCCAGCATCTACGCCATATCTAGCCCAACCGCCAACACCGTCAGCCACGCCAATAGTGTTCTTCTCCGCAAAGATAAAGTGAGCGTCGTCGCCTTGAGATTGAGGATTTCCTGCTTTGTCCTTAGGGGTATAGTGCGAACCAAAACTCATCCTCATGCATCCTCTTCTTCGTTCCTGCAGCACAGGAATTAACACCACCGGAATTAACACCACAGGAATTAACACCACTTTTCCATCAACACGTTCTTTCTTGAAGATCATGTTGGATCCGAATAGAGAAAAAACCTACGAGAAATTTTGGAGTTGTAGAGGAGGTAGAAATAAAAGGTAGGGTTTGAGTTAAAATTATATAGACATAAGAGTTAGAAGATATTATAAATTGTTGCTTCTCTCTACTAGTTTTAGTCGGAATAACTGTTCCTGATATTTAGATAATGTTCCTAATATTTAGCCAAAAAATATAAATAGATAATGTTAATGTGTTTTTAATTGGACCGGTAAGATTGAGTTTATTCTTTTATTTATATGAGGTTTTGAGGTTTGTTTTTTCATGGACTCTTGTTCTATTGGGATTCTGAAACCTTCAAATCAATTTAAGATTTTTTTTTTTTTTTTTCATTTTTAGTTTTTACCTCGCAATATAAACTATAAAGTCAAAAACGAAGAAACTCCAATTAAAGTAGAGAAAATAAAGTTGGTGGGTCACCTTACTTAAATGGGAATGCTACGGGTCCAATACTCTCCAACGGTCATATTACAAGTTTGTAGTAATGTGGTGTGACAAAGTGTGCTCTCATAAACTTTTTGTACTGCACTCAAATTAATTTCTTTTTTCTTGTGCCCTGTATCTCTGTTTTTCTCTTCCTCAAGTGTTTTCCTCTTCGTTTTCTGATAACGTATTCTTCTTGTTGTCAAATAAGAGTTTTAGGGCCTGTTTGGTACATGTGTTTAAATACACGTTTTCAGTTTTAAACAATATTACACGTATTTTTACGCACTTTTTCACCCACACTTATTTTCAAAAAGTATAAACAATTTTACTAAAACAACTTTACCAAACGGCCCTTTAGTCTCTTAATTATTGGAAATCTATACGATTTTTGTGAGTATTATATATGCTAAAGATTGATGGATTATTGTTTAATTATGTTTTCAAACGTTCACTTAATATAGTTTGTGGAATTATATATGCTAAATATTAATTATGCTTGAATTTTATAATTTTAAAAAAATATTAAAATAAAAAAAGAAAAGAGAGAGAGAGTTCATGGTGGACCTTAATAGGAAAAAACATAAGAGCAAGAGTAAATGTCCACAAATTTAATTGGATGCAAATTTTGACAAGTTCACCATTAGATTACATTATCTTTGTCTATTCTTCATGCTTGCAAAATTTCAAGATGATCAAAGATTAATAGTCATGTCATCAATCAATTGTTTAAATTCAAGTTTTTGTAGTTTAAAATAATGCTTGAAAGATGGGTTTATGAATCGAATAGCAAATAACATCCAATTCACATGAATTTTGTAATTTAAAATAATATTATTGAAAGTTTGTCTCAACTCTTGATCTTGAATCATCTTCATTAAGTCACCAAGTTCGTTGAGCACAATGTCGTCTCAGTTAATTCATGCCAACTTGAGCATTGGAGCATTCCACCTGAAGATTTCATATAATACCCAATTCATGGCAAAAAAGCAAAGTCTAAATAAGAGCTTGGCTATCATCCATAGATTTTCTCCAAGTCGTGTAACTTTCTCATTTTGAGTTACAACCACTGACCCGTTATTATTGTGAACAATAAATGCAATCCCTACTGGGTCAGTTTGCTTGTAGGTAGATATTACCAGGTTGAGCTTCTGTCAAGAGCTTTCCTTCAACATACCTGCAGGCCGTAGTGTTCTTCCAAGCTACTTTAGCTTGTGGGAGCATTTTTCCTCTCCATTTTGTGTTCCTATAATTCCAGAGCATACATGAAGCTGTTAAAAAAATTTCAAACTCCGGTGAACTCCCACTTTGCATTACTATACAACTTCGATGAAATCCAAGTACATAAAACTTTTAGCTTTCTTAATATCCAAGAGGGCATGGAGGGTAGGGTAATAGCATGGATGATTCTAATCCTTGACAAACAAAAACTCTACCAAACCTCAAAATAACACAAACCCATATCAGAATTTGCTAAAGGAAATGCATATACATAAGTGTACCATTAGGATCAAGCTTGGGCGAGCTAACCAATACAATGTAAATGGAATGCATGTAATAATCAGAAAAGGCAGCTGCTGATTGAATCTCTTTGACACTGATTTCAGTGCCTGCCAACAAAGCAGTAGGAATCACTGACCCTATTCTTCCCACGTACTAGTACAAATTTGAGAGTTCGTGTGAAGAGAGAGAGAGAGAGAGAGAGAGAGAGAGAAGCTTGATTTAATTTCTTCAAACATTTAGAAGTCTAAGATTAAGGGTGAGAATTGAGAAGTGGGAGTGGTTGCAGTTCCGTGGTTTCTCACTAGTTTTCTAAATGGGGTTTAACACATACATAGGAAAAAGAAGAAGAAGAAGAAAAAAAAACATACAATGTTAACGCGTTTCATGTTTTGTTTAAGTAGACATGTGATTGAATTTTTAAAAGAATACCTAAGGAACAATATCTAATTAGGTATTTTATGAAAGTTTTGCCCATATGTGTGTGTGCACATGTGTGGTGCTATGCTTTCTTTTAAACTACAAGTAGAAAGCACACTTTTGAAACCATCACTGTGAGAATGTTGGGCAATGAAATGACTTTCAAGATGCAATCGAGAGAGGCATATTTAATGTAGTTTCTCAAATGATTTCCTAATCATCTTCCTAGAGTCACTCTTAAAATTGACTCAATAATGACTTTCCTCAACCTTGCTGCACAAGTAAATGAAGTCATTTCCTGTGAATCTAAAAGCATTACAATTTCAAGTTATTTTGGGAAAATTTTGTATGGCCTTATTTCTGAATTTTTAGTCCATTATAATGACTTCTATGTTAGGACTTAAGAAAGTTTTTTATTTTTTGAGACTATTTGTGCATAAGTTATTGGACATTACGTGTAGTCCATAAGATGCATTATGTGTGATTTAGGTATGAGAATGATGTTCACATATAGAATATCAAAAGTTCTTTGTAAACTCATAAATATTAGTTCATTGTCTGTGAAATTTGGGCATTCCATCTACAAATACTATAGCATGTCAATTATGATAATTTATCTTGATCATGGAATTAGAGACTTTTGATTGATATGTTGATGTGTCTCAAGTGCTGGGGATACATTGAATTAGGCTACTATGAGATTTTTTGTTCTACTAGTTACTGTTACTTGAACAAATAAATCTCACTACTTCTATTTTGGAGTGAGATCTTGTTCGGTTAATACCCTATAATGGATAATCACATGTAGTGTGTTGGAAGCATTATTCCTCAAGAGGAAATTCATAATCTTGAAAAAAGAGACACGGAACATCCCCTTGTAAAAGATAATTGGAACTGATTACTTAGAGTATTATGTCTAATCATTTTAGTAAGGAGTTACTATAATTTATATTCAATAGAGTTAGACTTCATAAGGATATAAAAATAATCAAGAAATTAAATTGAGGATTTAAGAACTTAAGAATAAGGGATTTATAAATTGATAGTAACCATTAACTTTATTTCACTATGGATGATTTCATGGAAAGGTTAATTGTCACACCCTAGCACATCATTGGCATGATATTGTCCACTTTGGGTTGCCCCTCATGGTTTTAAAAGGCTCATACCAGTTAGAGTCCAAGGTCTTTGTATAAGGTGCAAGACCTCCCCTTAACTAGGTGATGTGGGACTTAGCTAGGATTTGGTTCTCTCTCACCCCACACCACTTAAGATTTTTTTTTTTTTTTTTTGGCCTTTTGAGTCCTTGCACTAACTGCTATTTAATAAAGTCTTGGGATGATTAAATAATCATTTAGAAACTTAGAGTGCAACCAAAACTTTATAGTGAAATATATAAATTGTGGTTAATGATATCTATGGGCCTATCATAAGATGACAGGATTTGCAAGACCCATTGGAATTAGTGTTTTTATTTCCCTTCGGCCCCACTTCAAGCCATGCTCTAAAAGGCCACATAAGCTGGCCCATTAGCTGATCCATTATGTGTTAAAAAAAATAAAAAAGATTAGTTATTTAATGAAAACCTAAGCCTTTGCACTGCAGGTTTAAGTGAGAAAAGTTCTGTCTCACCCTCTTTGGCTACACGACTGAAAAAGAGAAGAAATATCATATTTTTCAACTCTCCGAGGAGCACACGACTAGGGTTTTGAAGTCAAGCAAGAGAGTCCACTCTTACAGACAATTATGTGGTCATTGAAGTGATGATCAATGAAATTTCAAAGTTAAGTTTCTAGGACTTTAGAAGTTTCAAGGAATCAAGTGTTCTTGATGAGTTTGTTCTTGGTGAGTTTTTTCAAAGTAGATGCAAAGTAGATGCACAAAAGGTATGACTCTATAAATCCTAATTAGAAAATTCAAAAGTGCATGTGTTCAAGCATAATAAAAGTAGATGTTGGTTTTTGCACATGATTTGTATGAGATGCAAATAGTTTTATAATAGTTTATACTATTTTATTAGTCCCTCTACTTTATCTTTTTTCATTGCATGCCTTTGCCCTAATTTCCTTTTTTGTTTTCCCTTCACAATTATCGGTTTTTGTTAGCTAAAACATTAACCTCTCATATCGATACACTATGAACAATTATGTTAATAAGTTTGTTCAAAGGAATAAATAAGTAGTAGTATTTTAAATCATAGATAACATATTAAAAATAAAATAGTATAAAATTACATTTCAAAACTCATTCAATTTTTTACTTTGTGAATTTTTGTATATGAGCATTTAAATTTAATTTATTAACGTGTGTATTTATTTATTCAATTTTTTGTTCTTATAAACTAATTATTATTGATTATAGTGTGTTAGTTTATGTATACATATGTTAATAGTTATGTTTATGTTTTTTTTTTTTTTTTTTTAATGTTTGGGTGTGTGATTGTATGTATTTTCATTTGTGTGTGTCTTTCTGAAGCAAAAAGACTAATAACATGACCATCATTCTAAGAATATTGGGCAATCTTTGGAGCCATCTTCGTTATAGAATTAGCAAAGTCATTGCTTGTATCAATCAAAACCATATGAATTCTACTTGCACTAGATCAATAAAATATTAAAATTTCTCAATATGATAATTTTAATTTTAAAAAAGACAAAAAAGGGAAATTGTCCATTTAAAAGTGTAATATGAAAAATAAATGAATGTAACTGCATCAAATCGATGAATAAAACTCCCAATATTAATTACAAAAACTCCACAATGTCATGGTTTAGGCGTTTTTTTCTTTTAGAAAGACATAAATGCTATTGATAATGAACAAGTTTCCTGCAAAAAATACCATCAATATTTTTCTACCATGGTATGCATTATCTAAAATTCAATTCACTTTAGTAATAAATAAGAGGGATAAACTATAGATAATGCAATGCGGTGCATATACAATGAATAAATCATTCAGACAATTTAATAAGAGTTATTAAATAAAGTAACTGCAAGTACAGTAAAATATATATATGTATGATTAAAAGAGAAACAGACAGATTTTATCAAGTCACTCTCTTATTCTCTTAAACAAGTACGTATACAACTAACTGAGAAACCACACATCTTGGGCATACGTGGAATTGGGGTGAAGATTGAAAGTCTTCCCAAGTTCAATTTTTTCAATATTCGTTGTTTTTGAATTTTACTGCATCAAGATATGCCTTATGAGCCAAAGTTAGTATCACTTAGTCCAATCCACCATGGTAATCCAAATTACAAGCTAGGAGAGGATTACAAGCTACTATTAACAAATGAATTCATTAAAGGTAGCAGTAAGAGTATGGAAGATATATACAAGATGATTAAGGAGAAAATCAATGAACTAAGGACATGCTTTGAGGAGGTGGTGATGTTTCTAAAAATATAGATGTTCGATGTTATCTCACATGAATGACGTAGATTTGTTTATTTCCGTTGTGTGTTTTTCTATGAGATGCAAAATTGTGTTTTCCAATACAAACAATTTTATTAGTTGCTTTCCTTTATCTTTATTTTATTGCAATCTTATTTATTTATTTCAATATATTTTTGCTAACTATAACATTGACCTTTTATATTGATACACCACTAATAGTTATAAGAATAAGTTAATTGAAACAAAAGGTGAATAAGAATTAGTATTTTACATTAAATATTTTTAAAAATAGAAAAAAAATTCATAATTACTATTAAAAACTCATTAAATTTTTTATTTGATAATGTTTGTATATAAACATATAAATTTAAGTTATTAATGTGTGTGTGTGTGTGTGTATAGTTGTTGTTGGTTTCAACAAATTATTAATTGTTAAATTTAATTTGTTAGCTAGTTTGTGTATATGTATATGTTAATGTTGATGTCTATGTTTATCATTCTGAGAAATGTTGTGTAGCATAAGTACTTTCAATATGTACTTAATTGTGTCATATTCAATGCACTCTTCTCGAAAAGATTCCGTAACAATATTTCTAGTAATTGTGAGACATTATGGGTCTGTTTGGTATGTGTGTTTAAACAACAGTTTTCAGTTTTTTTTTAAAATACATGTGGGTGAAAAAGTGTGTAGAAACACATGTAATGTTGTTTAAAAACTAAAAACATGTGTTTGAACTCGCGTACCAAACGGGGCCTATGTTTCCTTATCCTTTATTTTTTCTATGTAGATTTTCCCTGCTTCAAGAGGGGATGGGACGAGGATGGGTTTTGTTCAGCCCACCCCATCTTACCTCATCCTACTCCGAATGTATATATACATCTTTTATTTAATATATGTTGAACTTATTTATACATACATACATACATATATATATATATATATATATATATTATACATATCTTAGTTATTCCCTATTTCTTACCAACCAATCTTAGCTGGTGCTCCTTTCTCAAACTAGAATTACTCTAAACATTAGGGAAGATAAAGGGAAGACCACCTGAGCAAACCAACCAAAGGGACTTGACTTATATTTTCAAAACACTTGTATCTTACTTCTCTCCCAATACTCTTATGATCGCCATTTTCATTTATATTTAATTTTTATCTCATCAATATATGTCATAATAATCTCAATAGGAATGTTAATAAATCTCTGACTCATCCTTTACCCGACCTACCCTGTAATCGTTTGTAGAAATTGCATTTTACATCCCTTACGACTTGGGTCCTTGTTCCTCAATGATGCTAAATTCTAAGACCCAATGTTGGTTTAGGGCCCAATCTGAAGTTAAATTGACTTAAGAAGTGTTAAAATGAAAAATATAACTTTTAATGAGCAAATAAATCAAAATTTGAAAAATAAGACCAAAGGAAACCCTCGCTATGCGCATGCAAGAATAAGCCTACGCAACTTTCTGCTTGTGTACATAGGCCTGATATTGCACACGCATATCGATTTCCAAAAACTATACAAGGCAAGTTTTCTGCATTTATGTTGAGGTTTGGAACGAATCCCACATTATCTGGGGATCGTTCCAAACCCCTTTTTCACACTATAAAAAGCCTTACTTGATATATTTTTAAAACACACAAAAATCCTAGTGGAAAACACTAAGATTCACTAGAAATAGTGAATCAAAGAGGAAGTTTTTCACAAAATATTCTCAAGTCAATTTTCTTTTGATTATAACCTTTTCTAGCCTTGATCTTTGAGTTTGATATTACTAATCACTTTCTTTGAGGTATTAGTTCAAACTTTGCTTTTTTCATTTTCTTCTTTTTTCATGCTTTTAATCCTTCTATTTGTCTTGCTTTCTTGTTGCAATATGCTTTAACATGTTTATCTAGCCTAGATTTACGTCTTTGTATGTTTTAAAAGTCTGTTAGGCTATTAGAATGTGTGTTTAAGTGTTCTGCTCTGTTTGTTTGTGTTTTAGGGTTTTCTGGGCAAGAACTTGTGTGCGCATAATCTTGCCTGTGCACACAGGCTTGATTGTGCGCATATGTGCTTGTTCATGCATGTGCATGAACTTGCTTAGAAACCCTAATTTTGTTTCTTTTGTTTTGCTTCTGCTTTCACATGTTTGTTTTGTTTAACTTCTCTATCCATGTTTTTATACTCTAAAAGTCCATGTTTTTAGAAGTAGGATTTTGTTGTTTCAATGATATGAACATGCATTCACATGCTTATGCATGATGCCATAGGTGTTGAGTTGCTACAAGGTAAGTGTAACACCCCAAATATTTTTTAAAGCAATTTTCTTTGGAAAGGGAATAATATCTATTGGTGTTTTTTATTTTTTATTTTATTATTTATTTTATTTGTGTGTTTAATTATTTTATGGAGGACTTATGAATACTTAAGTGATTTATGGGGCTAGATGAAATATGGGAGGAACCTTAAGGGTGGAGTGGTAATTAAACACAATATATTTTTGGGGCAAACTTGTAATTAAGCCCCTCCCATAAGTCAACCCCCCCCCCCCCCCCCAAGCCTACACGTTCTCTCTCTCCCCCTTGTCTTCTCTTTTGTATTTTCTCTCTTCTTGTTTTCACTGCCCTCCATGGCTGATTCATTGAAGGTCCTATATCCTTACCACCACTTCAAATAACCTCCTCAATATCTTGAATCCAACAAGTATGATCTTCCATGAGTTTTGGCTGCCCCAAACAATGATTTTAAGGTGAGTTTTCCATTGACCCACTTCCTTGATTGTTTCGTTTATGGCTCAATGCTCATGTGGGGTTGATCCAATGGATGGGGATAACACTTTGGTAGGGTTAACTGCGATTTTTGGGGTATGGGTATGTGATAGTTGGTATTAGGGTATTCAACCATGGTGGTTTTGGGCACTTGGTTTATTGGAGGAAGGAGGGGCTGACTTTTATGTGTTTTATGATGATTTTTTTGTTTTGAGTTGAGTTGTTGTAATGACTTTGGTCATATGTAAGAAGTTGATGAAATGTTAACTATTACTTGCCATAGTGATTTGAGAATGTGCTTGTGCATGCCAAGTGTTTGGTATATTGCCTCCATGAGATTTTGGGTTTGATTCCTTTTTTTTAATATGCTTTAAATCTGGTGCTTTTAATGTGAGTAAATTCTCAAATAATTTGGGCTAGTCTTACAACTATAGCAACTTTCTAAAGCTGTCATGACAAATTTGAGTCAGCCGCAATGCATGATTTTTAATAAATTACAAAAAAAATTGTTTTGGGCTGAATTTTCTATGGTACATTGTATATATATAGGGGACTGTTCCCTTAAAGCTCTGAATTAATCGGATAACTTTTCATTGACCAAAAATTTTTTACAAAATGGCTGCCCTGCTATGTACTAAATCTAAAAGCAAGACTAAAACGTTGAGAAATTGTGGAATTAATCCCAAACCTTGGTTGATCTTATCTTAGCTTAAATAAATTATTTAGTACCCAAAGAGATTGATGAGTATGCTATATTATCTTATGATGCCCATTATTGCGGTAATAAATTTAAAATGTTTTGGTTGTGTCAGCACTATGAGTTTTTTGGATGCTTGTTTGGTTCCTACTTGGGAAGGGTACTTGTCTTAGGTCAGGCAAGCTAGACTTTAGGGCCTTTGGTTTGATTTTAGAGTATCGTTATGATTTATGGAGATAAGTGTGATGGTACTTTATGAAAGGCCTTGTTATTGATAGGTTTGATCATTGTGTTTCTAGGTTTCGATATTCTTAGTGATGGACCTAGTGACTGGATCAGTTGATTTTGTGATGTTCGGTTGAGGTAATATTGGTTGGCCTTCCGAGCAAGTAGCTTTTTAATGGGATTTTTGAAAAAAAATAACCATGTTGCATAAATGTAGTTTTTGGGTTAGACACGCTTTTGGAAACTACCTATGGAAACTATATTTTTCCAAAAAACTATTGTGTCGTAACCTTAATATATATATGATTATATATGAAAATGCATCATATTTGGTTTCGCATTTGGGTAAATGCATGAATTGTTGATATGGAAAAATGAATATCTTTTATTTAATTTTTGATAAGGAAATCATGGATTTTATGGTATATTATAAAATTTAAACATACTTATCTTGTCTTGTTATGTGGGAAATTGATAGAAAATCTTTTTGACAAGAATGAAGTTGAAAATCTTACAAACTTTGTGGAAGTTAGATTATTTATGGTTTTACTGAAATTACCCAGATATAAACTATGTGTTTCAAAGTATATGTAACCTGTGAGCTTTATGTGGTTTTAACACCATGCTATGTGTGATTTCCCGGTGATCACCCGATTTGGTTTCCGTAGTCTTTGTGACAATGAAATCAAATCTAGTTCAATGCCCTTTCACTTTGGATGACATTCTTCCCTGCTACCCATGGGGGAAGAGGTTCCTTGATTGTGTGTGGGTGAGGCTGTTACCCATAGGGCCAAGAGACCACATGCAAGAGAGGTCCTATTTGACGCGCTCTCTTTGCTGCCCATGGGGGGAGAGAAAAACCTTGAGGGTATGGGTGAGGCTGCTGTCCATAGGGCCAAGAGTCTGCATGCCAGAGAGGACAATATCATGCCAGTTGTGAATGGGTGGATCCCCTGACCAGTCTATGTGGTAGTGTGGTATCTTTGTGATAAATTACCGTATGTTAGATTTTATGGCTTTGGAAACTATATTGTTAGTACTCACAGATTATGGTATATGGTTTCAAGGTATATACTTTAGGAAACTGTGTTCCATTATTTAATCATTCTTGTCATACTATTATGAGGAAAAAAAAATCCCCTACAATTCCTTTTGAAGGTTTGGTTTCACATGTTTTGAACCCTTTTGGGTTTGGGGCGTGACAGTAAGTAAGGGTAAGTCATGCATTTGTAATATTCAAGCATTTATGGTCTTACTTTGATGATAGAGATGAACATACTTGTTTGGTTGAGTGTTTCCAAAGTGTACATGCAATGCTTTTAATGATGATATGATGTGCTTGCTGCCTATATTCTAGCTATGATTTGTTGATTTATATGTTGCTGTTTGATGATGATAACATGATGTCATGATAGATGAATGCTAGGATGAAGTGATATGCATGATTAGATATATGGTAGGCTTGTTTGCAAATGGGATGTTTGATGCCACGTTGATTGCTAGATGTATGCTAGTGTGTATGTGAGTTAGATACAAGTATTGAGTGTACCATTAATAGGATTAAGACATAAAATACAATAATGGGAAACCAACCTTAGGGTTGGGCGGTTTTGGGTGCATAACACCTTCCCAAGACCGTACTTTAACTCTGAATCCATATCTCTGATAGTTAGATCAAAAAGTCCTTACTTGAAAAGATGTAATATATAAGGTTCCTAAACCATTGCAAAAACTAGGTGGCAACTCCTTTAAACAACCCCTTGCATCCACCATCCTGTACGGGTTTTCCTCACCCTAAAAAGGAGACAAGACAGGGATAGGGTTTAATGCCCTAGCCCAACACCTTAAAAAAAAAAAAAAAAAAAAAAAAAAAAAAAAAAAAAGGATCAGATTTTTGGAGAGCCACACATGTGACCCCACCTACCCCACTCCCCTCAATCACACATTATGCAAAATATCTCTACCTCTTGGCCAGGTGCCTCATTTCTTTTATTTCACTCTTAAACACAATTGCAAACACACTCACATACACACTCCTCTCTACCTCTCTCTCTCACTCTCTCACCGATGCTCATCCTCCACCATCTCCACCATCTTTTCACGACAAGATCACTGGAAAACTCTTTAGGAGTCTTTAAGGCATCTGCATCTCTTTTATTTGAGGTGAAATTTCTAATCTTTTTGGTGGGTTTATATGCTTTTGATAGAGGCTTTCTTTATCTAAGCTTTGATAATGATACCCATGTGATTTATGAGATTTGGAAGTGATATTCATGTGTTTATATGTATGGATTTTGTGTTGGTGGAATTATTTAACGAGTGGGTTTATAGTTTTATAATGGTGGCTATCTAAGTGGTTAAGATTTGGGGGCTTTGGTTTTTAATGTGAGATAGATGGTAAATGTAATTTTTATTGTTTATTTGAACTAGTTAAAGATTTAAATTGTTAGTCTTGGAGGATATTGTGACTTTTGGTATCATGGGCCTTTTGTTGATGCTGTGTAAATCTTATGGGAACCACTTATAAAGTGTTAAGGTCTTGATGTTAAGGAAAATACTATGAATGATTTAAGTCTACAAATTGAAGTCTATTCCTTGTAAATTAATTTGTTGAGAAACTTTGGAAGTGGAATATATTATTGATGAAATTAAATACTTAGGCTTCCCTAATTAATTGCTTAGTGAGCAATCTATAACTCATAACTAGACATAATGTCAAGCTTTATGCTTATCGTGATAGGTTTGCTTAGTATTGTTTAGGTTCTAGCTAATCTCCTTTGGAGCTTGGAAAATAAGGCTTTTTGCGGGTTGCAAGGTAAGTGGCTTCTTAATGGGATTTTTGAAAATGAATCATTATTGCACTCAATTTTTTTATGGTTAAAACCATTTTGAAACATTATTTATGGTTTTACTAAAATTTACTATTTGTACTATTATTGTTAATCATTTATGGAAAGCGTATGACGCATTGAAAGTGCATCATATTTCTTATTGCATATGGGCAAATGCATGATTTGTTAGCAGGGAAAAGATTAGCATCTTTGACTAAATTCTTGAGAATGGAATTCATGGATTTTATGGTATATTGGAAAATTTAAAGATGCTTTGATAATTGGGAAAGTTGATGCAAAACATTTTTGACAAGAAATTGTTTTGAGGACTTTGAGAATATTGTGGATATTTGGTTATTGAAATATCTTATAAAACTGCTTGGAGGTAAACTATGTATTTGAATACATTTAACTTGTGAGCTTTTGATGTGGGTTTGCTCTTATGCTATAATGTTGGTGATTACCCCGTCTTTGTGACAACGTCTTTGTGACGTGTGATTATCCCATCTTTCTGACGATGACTTTGTGACGTGTGATTACCACGTCTTTGTGACGACAAGCTAGGTTTGAGGCTCCCACTTTGCATGACACGGGTAAATCCTTGAGTGTGTGGGTGAGGCTAGGCAGTGCCAATAAACCACATGCTAAAAGAGGTACATATCATGCTAGTGTGTTTGGGTTTCGATTTGTCTGTGGTGGTATGATGTCTTGGTGACATTTCCGTCTTTGTGGCACCTTGAGTGAGTTTTGAAGTTTTGAAATGGTATTGGACATTTTTATGGCTCACAATGAATAAAATATAGTTTCATAGTTATTTTGGGAAGCTTAGTGCTATATTATTTCTATCATTCTTGTTGGGTTAATGAATTTGATTTTGCATAAATTAAATGGAAATTCCCAAATTATAGTATATTTTGTAAAATGCTCATTATCATGAAACTTGCATTTCCCCTACCCCTATTAATTATGCTACTTACTGGGTTCTGTCTCATCCCATTCTTTTACAAACCTTTCAGAGTAGGCAACGATCGTTTTGAGACAAGTTTTTGTGGCTAGCCGTGGTTAAACCAACTACTGATGGAGGCTGGACTTTTGTTACGGTGATCATTAGATGAACACACTAGAATAGGCTTGACTCATTCTTTTGTATCTAATGGTGGTTATAACTTTATTTCCACTAATGGGACAAGTTAATAATATGTAATTGTATTTATTTAAACCTCCATTCTTTTGTGGCCATTGATCCTTGTAATTATCGCATAGAGCTTTGATTCTCAAAAAAAAAAAAAAAATTATTGCATAGAGCTTTGACTTACTTTAGGACTATCATTAATGAAATTTTTATGTTAATTCTTGATGTTGGTACTTTGATAATGAATTTTGGATTGAATTGTTAAAAAGAAAAAATCAATAGGTACCTTTGAGATATTTTCTCGTGCTTTGGACCCTTTGAGATTTGGGGAGTGACACAGGGCCTCCATGATCCAGATTCACCCTGTCTCATTCCATCCCTAGAAAGAAGTGTCGGTAGGTGCACACTGCACTCATTTCGAATTTTAATTAGAACTAGTTGCTCCATAAGGTCAGCGTCTGAATACTCTCCAATTGTCACATTGAGGTAGTTAACCTCTAATTCTTTAATTTATGGAACAAGTAATATGAACCATTGTTTCTCTCACAAGCCTAAACAAGCATATATATAGATGAAATATTTTAATAATTATATATATATATATATTATTAGTAGTTATTCAATAATTTTGTAAAATCTTACGATTGAATATTCAAATTTATCATTGAATGTGACCGTCCCATCTTTCGATGGTCATGGGTTGAGAACATGAATTAAACTTTTGGCATTGAGCTATTTCTTCGCAGGACCTCCTCCATAGTATCGTCATCAATCGTAGTAGAGGTTAATGAATCACCAAGTTCAAGATGGATTGCTGTGGTTCTTCTATACTTAAGACACAAGAATATTGAATCATGAACTAATAAAGATTAAAGACATGAAAGAAAAGCATAGCTATTTTGAGGCCTTTTCCTAAGCTGGGTGGCGATTTTTGTGACCTCTCTCATTGGTGCGGAGCATATTCTAGCCACGTGCATTACAATATCATATTGTTACGCAGCGAAATTGGGCCAATATACCTACCGAAAATTGAATCCGGGCTTAAATATTTGTCTTTTATTGAAACAACCCACTATGTAGTATATATATCAATATTAGCAGCCATGGCATAGGGAAGGACTCAAGATTTCAAATTAAGGGAGTCGGAGTATTGGCAAAAAAAATTGGTATCATTATTTTTTGTTTTCGTTAAGTTTTTGGCTTGAGCAGGTAACAGTTAGACTGGGTTGATATTATGTTGTATGATATTTTACATATAATATATAATCTATATTAATAACTTTTTTGAAAGGTTAATATATATTAATATTAGCAGCCATTTTAAAGGCAAAAAAAATTGTATATTAGCCGTCATTGGTCTTATATAATATATTTATATGTTATATATTATACGATGATATACTTTATTCAGAGAAAAATAAAATAAAATATTGTAACAATTTTCTTTTGAAAAGAACATGACCTCACCTTAAAGGAAAACCGAGTCCAGCTCTCCAAGTCCCAACCACCAAAGTCTACCATTTCACAGTCAAAGGCGTGTGCTTGAACAATTCAAACCGACGCCTCCTATCAACATAAAGTCACATTCCTCCTAAGAAATGCAACCCCACAACAAATCTAGGTCTGGGACATCCAAGAGTCACAAATTTCAAGAGTCTAATGTGTCTCCCAATTTAGCACAACCCTCCAATCACCACCAATAAATGAAACTTCATACTTGAGGTATAACTAATTGAATAGCAAAACTATTTTTATTTTTTTTACTTGTAGAGTGACCATCGCACCAAGGGTGTGCAGTGGTGATTAGCAAAACTATTAAATAATGTTATGATGTACAACCCAATAAGTCAATAAGTAGCATAATTAATAAGGGTATGGGAATAGACTGCCACATGAGGAATCTTAAGAAGCAATTTTTTACTACGATTTCTAGTGGAGTTGTCAAGGATATTATTCACGTAGCTGTTCTTGTTTTGGTCATTTTTGTTTTTGACAAAGTGTATCATTTGATGATGCTTTGATTTTATTTTTTTGCTGGAGAAGTTTGGGGGAGAAGAGTAGAGTAGATAGCAGACAAAAAGACAGTGGTTTGAGAGAACATTACCTCAACTCATCATTGGTCTTGATTTGTTTTGCACAAAATTCCTTGTCTTTTTAACTTGATTGTTAAAGGGGTCAAGTCCTTAAACTTTGTATCATTTCATTTGTATAATTTTTTTTATCTTTCATGTTTTTAATGATCCATATGGTTGGCAAGAAATGCGAGGAGAAGAGAAAATGGTGTTTGGTTAGGGAGGCAAGAGAGGAGAGAGAATGGTGGGATTTAAGAGTTTTCTCTTTAGGCCGACCATTTGAGAGAAAATGGAAAAAATTTAGATAGTCCCGGAGAATTGCTCCAAGCTTGGTGAACTACTCCGAGACTACTTAAGAATTGTCAAAGAAAATAGTTTTCTCCACAATTTAAGGAGAAAATTGGAGAGAAAAGTGGGGGAGGGTTGGGTTCGATGGAAAATTACCCACTTGTTTTCCCCCATTTAAACGTTGCATTTGTTTTCCCTTTTAGGCATGTTACATTTTTTTACTTTGGTTTTTTTATATTTTTCCCTTAAATTTTAGTTTCATTTTTTCTTATATACTACAACTTTTTATTTTCTTGTTACTAGGGGCATAGGAGTAAATTTCTATAAACTACATTTTCTATTCTTAGTTTTCTTTTCTTTTCCACCTCAAAAAAATATCATGGGAGAAAACTAAAATCTCTTCTATCCTCTAACTTTTCCATCTCTTTCTCAATCCTTCAACTTTTCCATTCCCCAACCAAATGGATTCTAAGTGAAGAAAAAAAAAAGTAACTTCACAAGTGTAACTTTTAAGTTCATCTCAAAAGCTTGCTATATTCTAATTGAGATTACAATGTTCGAAGAAGAAATAACAAAACAATAACAAAAATGCTCATTACAATTTTTTTCCCCTAATTTTGTTTTTGAACGAAGCAATGCTACAACCACAAACCTTTTTACAAATTGTTGAGGTGATAAATTATATTGGTTTTCATTTAAACTCACAATTGATATTACTTTTTTATTTGTTAATAACCACTCACCGCATCAACAATTTGTAAAAAAATTGTAGTTTTAGTATTTTTCTTTTAAACATGATTCTCTTCATTTTACAGTTTTCACTTGGGAGAATGGAATGGTGTTTTAAGTGTCAAAGTAACATTGTTTGATAAGTATTTTTAAATTATGTTTTTAATACTTACAAACAAAAACTTGTGGAACCAACTAAAAAATATTGGTTGGATGAATGGCTCATGTCTCAAATGCAATTTTTTTAGAAAGTACGAAAATGATGTTTTCCAATGTGAGTTCTTTGTTTTCTCCAAAAGATGATGGCAATTTTATAAATAATTTCACCACCCATCGAACAAGCCCTTAATGTTAGTGTCTTTGGAGCAGTTTTTTTCCGAGATATGGAGGGGCAAATTCTAGCAGCCTATTGTATAAACTATAAAGCTTGACTCCCATCTAACTTGGGAGTTACTCAATGTTGGTGGCATGTGTAAAGCTCTCATTTTCGCAAAATAGGTTAGTTTTTTGAGCTGATTGTGGATCGTGTTAGTGGATGCTTGTATAGAGGACTATGTGAAGATTGTCATCCTCACTATGTAAAAAAGTTGCTATGGCTCTTGTATGGGTTTGCACTAGTAAAGAAGGGTCCTCAAGTATTGTTAGAGGGATGGCCTTTTCTTATCCCCAAGAATTCAGTCTATTAATAGTGTTGACGTAGCTTGAATTTAAATGTCACGTGGGATTAATTCCCATGACATGAACTCAATATTGGTGTTGGAGTCAGAGGGGCACTTTATTTGGTTCGGCAATTTTGTGAACTTGCAAGAATGTAAGTCTTAACATTGCGTTGGAGAGTTGGCCGAATTTGACTAGGATTGAAGTCGTTAGTTGCCTTGGTTTTGGAATTTTACCTATCATAGGAGTCGGTTTGCATTGGAGTAGTGTGCACGTGAAATTTATTCCAAAGAGAATTGTTTATTAGCAAATTCCTTTTGCTGGAAGGACACCCATGGTTAACCGACTTTACTCTTCTATATAAATCTAGCCGGTGTTGTAGGATACAGTATGTGGTAAAATCTCTTTGAGGGTGTTGATTTAGGTGCAATCCGATCTTTTTGAGAGAGAGTGATTTGTATTCACTCAAATTTGATAATTAAAATAGAGCATTGGAAAAAAGATTGACCTTGGTTGAAAAATATGGACCAGAAGGATTTTAATGCAAATATAACACATGATAGTGTTGATGAGGACTCTAACTTTGCGTTGACTAGTTCTTCAAATGAGTGGGTTATGGATTCAGCTTGCACTTTCCATATGTGTCCGAAGAAGGAATGGTTTTACAAACTTGTTGAATTAAAAGTTGGTTTAGTCCGCATGGGTAATAATCAAACCTGTGAAATTTTAAGGATAGGTCAAATTAAGCTAAAGTTGCATGACGGAATAGTTAGTGTTCTAAATGTGGTTCTTTATGTTCCAGACTTGAAGAGTAATCTCATCTCACTTGGTTCATTAGAATCCAAGGGCTTCAAGATTGTTATGGAAAATGAAATTTTGAAGGTATTAAGTGGTGCTTTGGTATTGTTGATAGCCACATGTCGAAAAAACATGTATTTCCTCAAAGGGAATACAATTGTAGATGGAGCAACCACAATTTTTAATACATCTTGGGAGGTTGCATCAAATAATACAAGAGTTTTGGGACATGCAAGTGAGAATACTTTGAGTGAGAGTGCCAAAACTTTAGGTCATCATACTAAGGGTATACTTGACTTTGTACATAAAGATGTGTGGGGGCTTACTAAGGTTTCTTCTCTTGGAGGTAGGAATTGATAATGTCTTAAAATGTATACTTGTTATATATTTATGTGGGCATTATCTCCTTATTACTATGCTTAATTTGTATAATTAAGCCATGATTTGCATTGGTCCCTATTATTTATCTTTACATAATTTCTTGAATAAAATGTCATTCATTGCGTGTAATTTTCTACTTTCAGGAAATCATGTGAAAAAAATGAGCTTACAAGAGTCTATAACAGAATGGAGGCCAAACTAGAATTAAAAAGGAGCTAAAGGACCATACTTAAATGTCTAAGGAGATGCAGCTAGAGTGCTTGTGTCGCCTACCATGTTTGGAAGTTTTAAATAAGGAAAGTAATCAAAGAGGCAGAATTTGAAAAGGAAAAATCAGATTTGAGTACTGATCAGTATTTTGGGTATATCTCTCTCCTTAAAAATGCAATTGACACAAGGCCAAATGAGTTGGAACCGTGACTTAAATATCTACAACTTTTCTGTTTTGAGTTTTTCGAAATTCTCAATTTTTGAAGGACGAAATTAACTCACAAATTACTGCTGTAAACCTGGACGAAAATTAAAATAGTAAAAAGTTTTATTTTCTTTGGACACTTGGACATTAGGGTTTTGAAGGCAGGTTGTGTAGAACGAATTTTGGCAAAGAGAAAACCTTGTGTTTTCCTTTCTATAATGGCAGCCTAAACTCTTTGCTAGGGCTTAGGGTTATGTTTCTTCTATACGATATGAATATTCAATGTAATTCTTTCTATGATTTTATCAACAACATATTTGATTGTTCAATTAGATTTCTTTTGATATATTAGTTCTTCCATGCTTTCAATAAGTTCAATAATGTTTTTCTTATTGTTTAGATGAATTTCTAATAGTTTCAAATAAAAATCAGGTTTTAAAGTGAATGGGTTTTTCTGAAAACTTTTCTAATCGCATTATTAATCTAAATTATCATGCGTTCTTGAATTGTCTTAGTTCAACCGAATCATAAGTATTTAATTGTATAAGAACAATCAATTATGAAATATATAATTTCTTAGATCACAAAGAATTTCATATCAATATAGGAAAACACCCAGATGCCCTAGTATTTACATTATTGACTTAAATCAGTTATCATTGTTATTCTTGTTTCAATTACCAGGCAAAAATTATTCTTCATCTTCACCAAAATTTTTTATTTTATTTATTTTTTTAATTACATTGTCTTTCAATTTACCCCGCTCCTTATGGTTTGATCTCGGTACTCCGAGAATTATATTGCTATGATCTCCTGCACTTGGAATGAGCAAGCAGGCATCATTTCTTTAATCCAAAGATTTGTTGATGTGGCTTCAATTTGATGGTCACGTGGGATTAATTCATGTGGACTCAATATTTATTGGAGTCAAAAGTGGCACTTTATTTGATTAAGCAAGTTTGTATACTTGTAGGATATAAGTCCTGCATTGTCTTGGCTTTGGAGTTCTACTTAGCATAGGAGGTGGTTTGCTTGGGGTAGTACTGTGCACATGGACATGCCTCCTAAATTGTTTGTATGTTAAATTTCTTTTGGTTGAAGGCCATGCAGGGTTAACTGACTTAAGTCACCAATGCATGTATATGTGGTGTTGAGGGATAGTGTTTATTGAAGGCTCTCTTTTGGGTTTGTTGCGGCTTAGTTATTTGTTTGCTTTGTACCTGTTGTTTCGTCTTGGCAGTGCTGTAATTTTTTTTGTGTTTAGATGCAGATATGTTTTGTAGTTTTTTATTTTTATTTTTTATATGTCTATTTTCTTTTGGATTAACTTTTTTTGTTCATAATATTTATTTTGGCTTAAAATATTTTCAAAATCAATTTTGTTTTGGAGAATATACGAAGATAATGTAATTTAGCTGTGAATTTATCAAAATTCACATCTAATTAAAAAAATATTAGATAGTGTAATATTACTTAAAGTTACATTAAGTATAATTTGAACCTAACATATATATATATATATATATACACACACATATAAGTTATTCAAAAATTTTGTAAAATCTTACGGTTGAATATTCAAATTTATCATCGATTGCTCAAATTTATCATCGAATGCAACCATCCCATCCTTCGTTTGTCATGGGTTGATAACATGAATTGAACTCCTGGAATTGAGCTATTTCTTCGCAGGACCTCCTCTACGATATTGTCATCGCAATATAGTTTATCCACTAAGTTCAAGATGAATTGGTGTGGTTCCTCTATGCTTAAGACACTAAAATATTGTGTTTCAAAAAAAAAGACACTAAAATATTGAACCATGAGCGAATAAAGACAGGAAAGAAAAGTATATTAATTAGTAATTGCGAGGCCCTTGCCTAAGCTGGGTGGCGATTTTCGTGACCTTTCTCGTTGGTGCGTAGCGTATTCTAGCCACGTGCATTACACTTTCATTTTGCTATAGGCAGCGAAATTGGGCCAATATACCTACCGAAAATTATCTGGGCCTAAATTATTGTCTTTGACTCAAACAACCCACTAAGTAGTATATTATATATATCAATATTAGCAGCCATGGCCCATTGGTCTTATATATGAAAAATTATCTAATGTGATATATTACAATATAATATATAATCTATATTAATAATTTTATTTGAAAATATAATATATATATATATATATATATTAATATTAGCAGCTATTTTAAAGTTAAAAAAGAATGTAAATTAACAGTAATTGATCTTATATAATATACTAGTCATTAACCTGTATGTAGTTAGCATATTTTAAATATTTGCACTTTATTCAATGTTACAATAAGTTTTAAAAAAATCAAAAGATTCAATGTTTATAAATTAATGAAACAAAACAAAAAATATATAACTACACAATAGAAAAATATAAAAGAAAGATGGCATACCCTCAAAAGAATAATCCATGGCTATAGTCTTTGAAATCTACCAAATTGTTTCAAATATTAGCAAAAAATAACCAAAGAATTCAAAAGATAAAAGTTCTAAAAAGCAAAAATAATTTAAAGAATTAGAAGATTTGGTGCCTACAAATTATATATATATATATATATATGACTACACAATAAAAAAATATAAGAGAGAAAAAATTCAATTAGCTAACAAAAACTTTAGTTCAACATCCAACTTCAATGGAATTGTAATGGGACAGGAAAAAAATATAGACCAATAAATAAAAGTCAAATGCTAACCTCCATGACTATCATAGAAAGGGGTGCAACTGTCCAAATTTGGAAAAGCTGCATGCTACAAAAGAAAACTATGTAAATTTAGCATACAATAGCATAATCTATGGAAAATTATTAAGATTATAAGTCCACTAAATGGACACATTGAAAAGCTGACCCAGAGAAGTAGTCTAAAAATATAGAGCACTCAACAATTGATCACAATTACTTAGAAAAAATATCAGTATCTTTGTGGAGAGAGGCCAACTCATCAGCATGAATCTAAAAAACATTGATTAAAAAAAAATTATAGAGAGCATTTGACTATTTTCTCTCTCTTAGCGTTTCTTTACTCCCTTGAGTTTAGCTTTAGGCTCTAAGAGTGTTTATATGTTACTACATAGTAGTAGTTGTGTAGTAGTCGATTTGTTTAGTTTACTACATAAAAACTAATATGGAAGAGTCCCCCAAAAAAGTTAAAACTAATAAATTAATCAATTAATTAAAATAAATTATAATGAGGTGCAAATTTATAAGGCTTGTAAAACTAATGTGTCAAAATTTAAAATTGTCAAAAAAAAGTCAAAGATTTCGATTTTATATTATATATAGATGATATATTTTATTTAGAAAAATAATCTAATATTGTAACAATTGGCTTTTGAAAAGAACATGACCTCACCTCAGAGGAAAAACCCAGTCCAACTCTCCAAGTCTCAACTACCTCTCCAAGTCTCAACTACCAGTTCACAGTCAAGCAGGTCTGCCATTTCACAGTCAAAGGCGTGAGCTTGAACAATTCAAACCGAAGGCTGCTAACAAACTTCAACCTACTATCATTGTGTATATATAAGTCTAATTCACACCCAACATAAATTGACATTGATTTTCAAAAACAAAACACAAGCTGATATTAATCTCCTTCAATCTTCATCTTTCTTTCTTTTTTTTGATCAGTTCAATCTTCATCCTTAATTTGATATTACAAGTTGTCTTGCATAACCCCCTTAAGACCATCATGGAGGTATCACCATTGAGGCAAGTCAGAAAAGAAAAAGGAGCAAAGAAAACCAAGTGGGTATTGAAGTTGAAGTTTGGTGTAACTTGGAAGGCCATCAAAAAGGCATCATCATCCACTATGAAGCTGAATCGTTTTCATCTAACTTGTGCATCAAGCATGAAACAACTCTCCCTAGTCCGGGTTCAGGCAGAGGAGGGTGTTAAGCCAATTCAACAAGCACATACAAAGAAAAAAGCTTCTCATGTTGTCACAAAATCACTATTATCCCTCCTCCAATTGCCATACACAGCTTCAGATTTTATAGACTGGGGTGATCTAATGACTCCCACCAAGTCTCCAAAGGAAAACATATCAACAAAATGGCGTGAAATTCATGGTTTGCACAGTTGGGACAGTCTCCTTGACCCTCTCCATCCTTGGCTTCGACGCGAAATTATTAAATATGGAGAATTTGCGCAGGCTACTTATGATGGATTTGACTTTGATCCTTTGTCCGAGTTTTGTGGGAGTTGTAGATACAACCGGCACAAGCTTTTCGAAGAATCAGGCCTAACCAATCATGGTTACAAGGTTACCAAGTACATCTACGCCATGTCACATGTAGATGTTCCGAGTTGGTTTGAGAGGTCACATCTAGGTGAAACATGGAGCAAAGATTCCAATTGGATGGGCTATGTAGCGGTTAGCAATGATGAAGAATCAGAAAGGATTGGAAGAAGAGACATAGTCATGGCATGGCGAGGTACGATTGCTCCAACTGAATGGTTCACTGATCTTAAGGCAATGCTTGAGCGTATTGGGGATGGGAAAATAAAGGTCCAACATGGGTTTCGTAGTATTTATAAATCAAAGAGTGAGTTCACTAGGTATAACAAGTTGAGTGCTTCTGAGCAAGTCATGGAAGAAGTGAATAGACTCATCAAGTTCTATAAAGCAAAAGGTGAAGAAATAAGCTTCACCATCACTGGGCATAGCCTTGGTGGTGCTTTGGCTCTCCTCAATGCTTATGAAGCTGCAGCTTCAATCCCTGGCCTTCCCATTACTGTCATTTCTTTTGGAGCACCAAGGGTTGGGAACTTGGCATTTAAGGAAAAGCTTGATGAAATGGGAGTAAAAACACTACGCATTGTAGTTAAGCAAGATATAGTCCCAAAATTTCCAGGGTTCATATTTAACAATATTCTTCATAAGTTTAATTTTGTTACTAAAAAATTCAATTGGGTTTATAGACATGTAGGAAGCCAGTTGAAACTTGACATGTTCATGTCACCTTATTTAAAGCGTGAGTCTGATTTGATAGGCAGCCATAATTTGGAGATATACCTCCATCTCTTAGATGGATTTCTTAGTGAGCGGCGCAAGTTTCGGTGGAATGCTCGGAGAGATGTTGCATTGGTGAACAAGACAACAGATATGCTAATTGAGGAGTTGAGGATCCCTGAGTTTTGGTATCAAATGCCTTACAAGGGGCTTGTGCTTAACAAACATGGAAGGTGGGTTAAACCGAGTAGAGAACCTGAAGATGTTCCTTCTCCATTATCTGTAGCATCTGAGAATGAATTGCATTAATTTGTAGATACATAGATGTTTCAAATTGTAATATCATGCAGTTTTGAGCTTTAAGCTTCTGAGTTTCATTGAGGATGTTGGGCACTTGAATTGATATCGATTTATGACGTTGTATTCTAAATTGCACTCCAAACTAAATCCTTTGTTTGTTCAATCCTTCAGCATCATGTTTGTCACCATGTTCTGCAAACCATTTTTATATCACAAGCACCTTCCTTTTTTTTTTTTTTTTTAATTTTTTTTTTAACAGTGGAATAATGTTTGTCACAAATAATAACCCTATAAGAAATATAAATTTTTTTTTTTTTCGATGCACATAGGCTGTCACAAGTGTTAATAGTGCCAACAGTGTTTCTTCTATCGTCATAAATAATACCCTCTTTTATATTTACGATGGAAGATTGTTTGTTGCAAATACTAACACCATAAAAAATATATTTTTTGTATTTTCGATGTACCAAAGCCATCACAAGTGTTAATAATTCCGACGGTTTTTCTTCAGTTGTCATAAATAATACTTTACTAGCAGTGAACATTTTTATGCCGCCGTAAAAAGTAAGGCGGGAACACTTCCCTCAAAAAAAAATCACATTTTTGACAAAAATAATAGGCATTTTTGACAGACTCATTTTGCCATCACAAATGTGTTAATATTTAACGAGTCAATGTCGATGGAAGAGACTTGCCTTCGAAAAAGCTAGTTTTTACGATGGCTTTTCGAAGTCGTCAAAAAAGTTTCGTCGCAAATAGCAATCCTTTTTGTAGTGCATTTTTATACCGCAGGCACTTTTTAGAATCTAACAAATGATTCACTAATGCTGGAACAGACACAATAGACTTGAAATTAGCCAAAGGACATAATTTCACTGAGCCAAAAATTTGACCGTGAGAACAATGAAGATAGTAGTCAGGCTTTAAACTCAGGCATAAGCCAGCTAGCTGTCACCTTCATAAATTTTTCAATAAGTAGTGAACCTGTTATTACTGTTGATTAGGCTTTGGAAAGCATGCAATAATGGAGGCTGCTGACATGAAAAAATTAGCAAACATTCCTTTGGATGGATCAAACCTAGAAAGCAATAACAGAAGTTTAAGATTCATTAAGACTACCCAACTCTTTAGTCTTAAGAATGCTGGTTTTAGGAATAAGCGATTGCCCTTCTCTAACCCTTACTGCCCAACAAAACTAGTTAAGTATAGGACATACTGAAATTGTGAAAATAAAAATAACGGTTGGATTTGGTATAATGGCTCCCAAAGCTTCATAAGATTCACGAGGTTTTGAGTTCAAAACTCCTAACCAGCATCTTAGCTCACTCATAAAGAGTTCATTCTTGTTATTACCTAATGTCATTGTTCCACTTGAACACAAATCTATGTCTTTGTCACACAGAAATCAAGTGTCTTATGACAATGTGCATAGAAAAGTCATCTATTAAGCTGAAGATAACAAAATTATAGAAGGCAAGTGACTGTATTTTGAGGGATGATAGCTTACATTATATAAGGTAGAACATTGTTGTTTTAGTGGTGATAGAGCCATGGTCATAGGGAAACACAAAGTCAACTATGATATATCCAAATGATGGCCCCTCCATGGCAGAACATTTGGTTTTAGTGAACGACTTGGTTTTATGGTCTCTGGCCTCAATTCCTAGCCACTCAGCTTGGATTTAATTGTCCAATCATGATAGTCTATTTTTATTTTCTAAAATGAAAATAGTCAAGGGCTAAGAAGAAAATGTTAAAACTTAGGAAAATAAGCCTCACCAGATCAAAGTCACAGAGCCAGGATGCCTACTAAACTCTTGTGACATTACTTAAACTACCTTTCTAAAACTAATCATCATCAATATTCTCAGAACTCAAGCTTGGTGGCATGTAAGATCTAAAAACTTGTTCCATATTAGGACTTTTCTTCAAATTATCACAAGCAACTTCCCGAGATGTGTCATGGAAAAATAGGTAGAATTTCTTACTGCAGACATAGCCAAATATTAGGGACAGTTATGATGATTGGAATTAGGAATGGTGCATAGTAGAATTTCATCATCCCAAAGGAACCAAACATAGTAGCTTGGTATAGTATCAGAGCCGCTAATATGTGTTTATGCATGTGTTGCAACATCCTTCCATAGCTTTTGTAAGATGCAACATAAACTTTGAGTGCCTGTCAGATAAAACATAGGAAAGAAAACTATATTGACATGAAAAAAATGGGGCAAATAATTGAGCATGAGAGAGCTCAAAAAATAGCCTGGTCAAATAAAAATCAGAAACTCAATAAAAATAAATGAACCTTACCTGATTTCTAAGAATTAGCCCATGATCTCTAGGAAGCCTAGCCTCCTTCAACTCGGACTCAGTCTTACACATATACTTCTTCTTTAAATGGTATATAATTAGAGGAACTATTCTAGATAGTTCAAGACCATAGCCAACAAAGGACCTAGGAATCAAACAATTATTAAATTGAATGAAAAGTGAAAAATTGTTAGGATAATCAATGGATAGTGATGATAATTAGACAGGAATGTGTCAAATGCCCAAGCAAAAACTTAACCTCATCCAAACAGATAGTAATGCAAAAATAAAATACCAAATAGTACATGAAGACCAGCTATATCATCAAAATCCCGCTCAAGAAGAATGGGATAAGCCAGATTTTGATACAAAAGGTGTATGGCACAAAGAAAATAAAATAGTTCCATTTATATTCTATATCATGTGAGGGTGCACATCCACCTTTTAGACTTGAATCATGAAATATGTCATCACTACAGACCATGAACAAAAGAACAGGCTTCTCATTGACAAGAACATAATCATGATCTTACACAAAAGCCACATAGGTTAGGAAGAATGTTGCATTGAGTGACACTCCAATGAAAACATCAAACACTATGAAATAAAAATATTTCCCTGAAGCAGCTCTCACTACATGACTCTTCGACAGAATTCCCTCGGCCTTAAAGAGAAACAAAAGGAACTTAAGCAACAAAGCCGAAAAAATAATAAGTGCAAGCTGAGGAAGGGAAGCATCCAACACTGTCTTGATTGCATCCACATTCACAATTGACTTTGAAAATGGAAGATATATCTTTAAATTTTCTAATGTCGTGAGATCAGAAGTAAATCCAAATGGAATCATGAAGAAAATTATGGTCATGGCCACAATAACATAGATGATATATTGCCGTACTTTCCTCTAATAATGCTTGATTTTAAGATTAGTCCATATCAGTTGGCGAGGTTTGGGAGCATTTGTAACAGTCCATTTGTTAACATTTTGAGCATGTAGATGCTGAGCTGCAGAAGTTGCAATCACCTTGTTAAGTTCTAAAAGTTTAGAACAATTGGCAGATCATGAACAGAAACTTGTCTAGATATAGATCCTAAAGTCTATAGGTATTATTAGACAATGCTTAAGGTGATACAAGTCAAAATTCGAGAATATACAAGCTGCAAAAAGAAGAATTCGAAATCTCCCTGGTTTGATCGATCGAAGAACAAGCTCGAACGATCAAGAGTCGTATCTGCAGAATTTTAATTAAGCCCAAACAGCAATTCAAACCCATTAAGGATTAGAGTTTCAGATCTACTTCTCCTAGTATATAAAGGAAACCCTAAGCACGTTTTTATAAGGCTTTTCAAAGAGAGAAGAGTGAGACTCCTTTGTATCTAGGGTTTTGTACCCAAAAACCTCTCTCATGTCTTCTACCAGTGTTATTCCTTGAAAAATCTTAAGATCCGGCGTTGTAGAAGTTGCTGCCTTCTCTAGTCATCAAAGGTGCTGATGATCTAAACCTTTAAGGGTGGTCTTGGAGTCACAAACAAGAGAGTTTGTGTTTTTTTATCACAAGTGTAGGTGCTTGTGTTGCAAAGGCCAAGTGATAGGCCAAGAATGTATTGACCCCTTGTGATGAATTAACCAATTAATTAGCCAAGTTGATTAACTAAACCGATTAACATGCAATATATGTGGTAGCACAAACAAAACACCAACTAATTTAATATGTAGCAGAAAATAAAGTTGACACGGTGATTTGTTTATGAATGGGGAAAACCTCCAAGGCAAAAACCCCACCAAATGATTTTAAAGTCACCACTCCCGAGAATCCACTAATATCACAACAAGTGGTTACAAGTAAAGGAATCCTAGTACCTTATACCAACCTACAGTTGAACCCTTACCCCAATACCCAATTGGACTTGTTTTGTAGTGCCAATCTCTCATTTTCAATGCATGGCTCCTAGTATGTAACTAACCAGTTGATGCACGGATCCAAGTATGTGACTAACCACCAACTTGAGAAGGATGTTGGCTACAAAGTTCTTTAGTTCATCAACATGATGAAGATCTAAATAAAACATTCTTTGTAGATCCATAAATCTTAGTTCGTAGTTCATGATGAAATTGGGCCGTTTCATCTATGAATAACTATAACATGTCAATTGCAATGATTTATCTTAATCATGAAAATGGAGACTTTTAATTGATATGTTGTTGTATTTCAACTGCTTGGGATACAGTAAACTGGACCACTATGAGATTTTTTTTTTTTTGTTCTACCAATTGCTGTCATTTGAACAAATAAATCTCACAACTTCTATTTGCATTGACTTTCAATCTTGAAAAAATGTGAACTTGAACATAATGTGTAGATTACGTAGATGAATTTCAATGTGCGATCTTGTACATTCAGTACCTTAGTACGTTAGATAATCGCATATAGCATGTTGGGAGCACTATTGCTAAAGAAGAAATCTAAAATCTTGATAAGAGACACAAAACATTCCCTTGTGATAGATTTAATTGGAACTGATTACTCATAGTATTAGGTTTGGTCATTTTATTAGTAAGGAATTACTAAAATTTATATTCAATAGAATTAGATTTCATAAGAATATAAAAATAATCAAGAGATTAAATTGGGGACTTAAGGACTTAAGATGAAGGGATTTACAAGGTGACAATAACCATTTACTTTGTTTCACTTTGGATGATTTCATGGAAGGGTTAATTGTCACACCCTAGCTCATCATTGGCATGATAATGTCCACTTAGAGTACAAGGTCTACATATAAGCACAAGATCTCCCTTTATCTAGGTGATGTAGGACTTAGCTAGGATTTGGTTCTCTCTCGCCTCACCCAACTTAAGATGTTCTTTGGCCTATTGAATCCCCACATTAACTGCTATTTGATAAAGTATTGGGATGACTTAATAATCATATAGAAACCTAGAGTGCAACCTTAATTTTATAGTGAAATAAATCTTATGGTTAATTGTATCTTTCTATTTGTCATAAAATTATAGGAGCTGCATGACCCATTGGAGCTAGTGTTATTTCTTTTTGGCCCCACTTCAAGCCACACTTTAAAAAGCCCATATAGGCTGGTCCATTAGCTAATCCATTACGTGTTAAACAAATAAAAAGATTAGTTAGTTGATAAAAACCTAAGTCCTAGCACAATAGGTTTAAGTGAGAAAAGTTTTCCTTCACCCTCTTTGCCAACACGACTGAAAAGAAAAGAAATATTAGATTTTCAACACTCCAAGGAGCACACAACTAGGGTTTTAAAGTCAAGGTTGAGAGCCCACTCTCACAAACAATTATGTGGTCATTGAAGCGAAGATCAATGAGATTCCAAAATCAAATTGCTAGGATTTCAGATATGCTTCAAAGATTCAAGTGTTCTTGGTGAGTTTTTTCAAAGAAGATGCACCAAAGATATGCTTCTCTAAACCCTAATCAAAAAATTCAAAAGTGCATGTGTTCTAACATCATAAAAGTAGATGTCAATTTTCCTTTATTTCTGCACGTGATTTGAGTGAGATGCAAATAGTTTTGCAACAGTGGAGATTATTTTATTAGTCCCTATACTCTATCATTCTTTTGTTGCATGTCTTTGCTCCAATTTAGTTAGGGTTTTCCATTTTTTTTCCCTTCATAACTATAGGTTTTTTACAGCTAAAACATTGACCTTTCACATCAATAAACTACCTACGGTTATATTAATAAGTTAGTGCGAAGTAGTAAATAAGTAATAGTATTTTAAATAAAAAAATAACAAATTAAAAATAAAATAAGTAAAAATTATATTTCAAAACTCATTTAATTTGTTACTTTGTGAATTTTTGTATATGAACATTTAGATTAAAGTTATTAATGTATATATTTATTCATTCGATTTTTTGTTTTTATAAATCATTTGTTATTAATTTTAGTGTGTTAGTTTGTGTATATACATATGTTAATAGTTATGTTTATGGTTTATATATATATAAAGAAGTTTTGTTTATGTTTGGGCTTGTTAGTGCATGTATGTTCATTTGTGTGTTTCTTTGGATCAAAATGACCACTAACATGATCATCATCCTAAGAGCAATAGCATTAGAGGGGCGTAAACACCCCCAGTTGCTATTTTACAACCAAAATCTCAAAAAGCTTGCTCCATCCGAGTGTGGGTTTACAAATTATTTTGCAACCAGTGAACAGTTGGTTCTTATATATAGAATCAATTGTTCACTCGGATGTTAAAAAAAAAAATTTATTTTATCGAAAAAATTTGTTTTCTCTCTTCATTCATGCTACCACTCATCTCTCTCTCTCTACCTCTTTTTCCTTCTCTTTTACCCAAACGTATCAACTCTCTCTTTGCCTCCCTTACTTTCTCTCTCAGCCTTGTCTTGTTTGTCTCTCATCCCTCTCTTCCCCCTCTCATCCCTCTATCAAATCAATATCGGATTTGCTAGTGGTGGTGGGTTTATAGATAGGTAGTTGTGATGGGTTTTCAGATTGATGGTGGAGGTGGGTTTTCAAATCGGTGGTGGTGGAGGTGAGTTTTGAGAACAGTGATGGTGGTGGATTTTCAGATCAGTTATGGTGGTGGGATTTCAAATCAGATTGGTGGTGAAGGTGGATTTTCAGATCAGTTGTGGTGGTGGGATTTCAAATCAGATCGGTGGTGAAGGTGGATTTTCAGAGCAGTGGTGGTGGTGGATTTTTGTTTGAACCAAAAGCTCCTTTTTTTTCTTCTTTTTTTTCGTGCTTTTAGATTTGCTTGCTTGGTGCTTGTGAGTTTTGTGTGGATTTTGCTTTGCCGTGGTTGTAGGGTGTTGTTGTGGTGGTGAGGTGGGTTGTTGCCATGGGTCTATAAGTTCATGGTGGTGGGGGTTTGCCTTGGTGGTTGGGGTGGGTTTTACTGTGGTGGGTCAATGGTGGGTCTGTGGTGGCAAAGGAGGCTATGGTGGGTCGGTGGTGGTTTTTTGTTTTGGGTTTTTGGTGGTGATTTGTGGTTGTTGTGGTTGGTGGTGTGGGTGATTGTGGTGGCTGAGTTTCGATGGTTGGCTTGATCTAGGTTGTTTTGTTCTAGATTTGGGTTTTGGGATGATGATAAAGAGATAGAGACAGAGACAGAGACAGAGAGAAAAGAGACAAGGGAGAGGAGAGAGAGAGGGTAGTTTTATATTTATCTTATTAGGAAGTTTATATTATTTTATTTCAATGTATGTAAAAATAGGAATTGGGTTGTTGAGAGAGTTGTAAAATGAGATGGCAAAATAGATAAAGTAGGTTTTTAGAATGTAAAATATAACTCTTTTAGCATCCCAGATGCTAATGCTCCAAGAATATTTTGGAAATTTTTAGAACCATCTTCATTTATAGAATTGGTAAAGTCATTACTTATGTAAAGCAAAACCATATGAATTGTACATGCACCAGATCAGTTAAATATTAAAATTTCTCAATAGGATAATTTTAATATGAAAAAAGACAACAATGAATAAAACAAAAAGGAAATAATCCATTTAAAAGAATAATAAGGAAAAAAATATACCGGCATCGAATTTATAAATAAGGCTTCCAATATTTAATTATGAAAAATCCAGAATTTTACTGTGTCGAATGTATTGGTTAAATTCATCAAACAAACTAGATTACCAATTATGCTTATTATAACAATATATTTAAACCAAGTCATACGTACTTCAACTAATTTCTTGAGTGAGAAAGAAGTACGAACAATATATGTTGTGAGTATACAATGATTAAATCATTCAAAGAATTTCTTCATTGCATATGTCGTTCAAACAATTTTATTAGTTTCTTTGCTTTTTCTTACTTTTATTGCACACTTATTTATTTCTTTTGATATATTTTCTCTCACAATTATAGGATTTTGCTCACTATAACATTGACCTTTTATATCGACACACCAATAATAGTTATACTAATAAATAATAATTAGTATTTTAAATCAAATATTTAAAAATACAAAAAAAAAATAACTTTAAAATTACTATTCAAAACTCATTAAATTTGTTCTTTGTGAATGTTTGTATATAAACATTTAAATTTGAGTTATTAACGTATATATCTATTCATCATTAAGTTGTTTTTAGTATCTATAAATTATTAATTGTCAAATTTAATTTGTGTATATGTATATGTTAATGTTTATGTGTACATTCATCATCCTGAGAATTTTATGTTGTATAAGTACTTTCAATGCACTCTTCTCGAAAAGGATTTCATTATAATCTTTCTAGTAATATTGGGACACTGTGTTTCCTTATCTTTTATTTTTGAAACCCTTAAATTGATGGTATAAAGTATGTGATTTTAATTGCAAGATTAAATTACCTTGACATGTTAGCGACTCCAAAAAATAAATATAAGTTAGGCTCTATAAAACATTTACAAATGATACAAACTATAAATCATGTACCTTCATAAAATACATGAATATATTCCAAAACTCTAAATCAATCAACACAAAGTCACAATCCTCCTAAGATATGCAACCCCAACAACAAATCTAAGTCTGGCACACCCAAGGGTTACAAACTTCAAGAGTCTAATGTGTCTCCCAATTTAGCACAAAACTCCAATCACTACCAATATACGAAACTTCATACTTGAGGTATAGCTAATTGATCTGGAAAAAAAAATATTAAATAATGTTATGATCCCTATAAGTAGCATAATTAATGAGGGTATGGGAATAGACTACCACATGAGGAATCCTAAGAAGCAATTTTTGACTATGATTTCTAGTGGAGTTGTCAAGGACATTATTCACATGGTTGTTGTTCTTGTTTTGGTCATTTTTATTTTTAACAAAGTGTATTGTTTGATGATGCTTTTGATGTTCTTTTTTTTTTTTTTTTTGCTAGAGAAGTTTGGGGGAGAAGAGTAGAGTAGATAGTAGACAAAAAGATAGTAGTGGGTTTTGAATTTGGATGTGTTTAATCTATTTTAGACAAAATTCCTTGCATTTTTTACTTAATTGTTAAAGGAGTCAAGTCCTTAAACTTTTTGTCATTTCATTAGTATAATTTTCTTTATCTTTTATGTTTTTAACGATTCATATGGTTGGCGAGAAATGCAAGGAGAAGAGAAAATGGTGTTTGGTTGGGGAGGGGAGGGAGGAGAGAAAACAGTGGGATCTAAGAGTTTTCTCTTTAGACCGACCATTTGGGAGAAAATGAAAAAATTTTAGATACTCCCGGAGCGATACTCCAAGCTCTCATATAGGGGGTGGGGCCTATAGAGCTTAAAGAACTGCTGCGAGACTACCTAAGAATTGTAAAAAATATATATATATATATATATATATATATATTTTATCCACAAATTGAGGAGAAAAGTGGAGGAAGAGTGGGTTTGATGGAAAATTACCCATTTGCTCTCCCTCATTTAAACGTTGCATTTGTTTTCCCTTTTAGGTATGTTACATTTTTATGTTTTGGTTTTTTATGTTTTTCCTTAACTTTTAGTTTTTTATTTTCTTATATACTACAACATTTTTTTCTTGGTACTAAGGGCATAGGAGTAAATTTCTATAATCTACACTTTCTATTCTCTTTTTTTTTTTTTCTTTTCCACCCTAAAAAAATATCATGAGAGAAAACTTAAATCTCTTCTATCCTCCAACTTTTCCATCTCCATCTCAATCCTTCCACTTTTTCATTCCCCAACCAAACAGATTCTAAGAGAAGAAAAAAAAAAAAAAAAGTAACTTCATAAGTGTAATTTTTAAATTCATCTCAAAAGCTTGCTATATTCTAATTGAGATTACAACGTCCGAAGAAGAAGAAGAAATAACAAAGCAATAACAAAAATGCTCATTATAATTTTTTTTCCCCAATTTTGTTTTTTAATGAAGCAATGCTACAACCACTAACCTTTTTACAAATCCTCATTCAAGCTCATCATTGATATCACTTTTTTATTTGTCAATAACCACTCACCATATCAACAATTTATAAAAAATTTGTAGCTTTAGCATTTTTCTTTTAAATATGATTCTATTCATTTAACAGTTTTCACTTGAGAGAATGGAATGGTGTTCTAAGTGTCAAAGTAACATTGTTTGATAAGTATTTTTAAATTATGTTTTTAATACTTAAAAACAAAAACTTGTGGAACCTACTAAAAAATATTGGTTGGATGAATGGCTCATGTCTCTAATGCAAAGTTTTTAGAAAATACCAAAATGATGTTTTCTAATCTGAGTTCTTTGTTTTCTCCAAAAGATGATGGAAATTTATAAATAATTTCACCACCCATCAAACAAGCCCTTAAATGTCCTCTCTTTCTCTCTCTCTCTCTCTCTCTCTCTCTCAAACTTGGGCACATAACTTCTTTATGTGTTCCATTTTTATATCAAGAATTCTCCATTTATTCACTTAACCATCCAATTCACTTTCAGCTTTGGTCAGATTTTTTGGACTTAAAAATATTACTGCCTAATCAGATTTTTCCATTAACGTAATCATAGGTATTCATGAAACTTCAATATGGGCGAATAATGAATATTTGATCAACTTGAATGTAACAGCCATGTGATTTATTCATATCTATTCACTCTAACATTATATCTATCCAATCTAATATTGGAAGCCTCATATAGTATTCTTAATTTATCAATCCAGTTACCTATTATTCCCTTGATGCAGCTGGACTAGTATTAGACAATAACAAAAGTGTGATGCATGTCAGTTTGACTGTAAACAAGTGAGGCTATATACGAATATATATATGTTAACCACAAAACACCCTTTTCCCTTTAATATAAAGATAGGTGGAGATTCATGGAGTGATGCCTATTATCCTAGTAGGTACTAATATAATTCCATGCACCACTCATGTCTTTCCTGCAAACGTGGGACAAGTCTAGCCATAGAATATTCAACATCCTAAATTTAGAGCTAAAGGAAACCATACCTGCAGCAGTCTCACGTTCAACAGCAAAGTAGAAAAAAAAAAAAAAAAAAAAGGGTTGTTCAACCGTGTGTTGCAGCTAAAACAAAAGAAAATCTTTTACATATATGCGTGTATCTTAAGAGGTAAAAGACTAGGGTTTTTAAAAGCTTATCAAGGCTCATATATTTACTTATATCACCTCACTTAGGGTTCATATTCCATAATATTTATCTTATTTTTAATATCTTAGGCCCAAATCAATTAAATCAATTTAATCGTAGGCCTCCTTTTTAATTTACGTATAATAATTAAATTGGTATCAAAATTATAGGGTGTTACAAGGAAAGCATCCTACACTGTCTTGATTGCATCCACATTCACAATTGACTTAGAAAATGATAGATATATCTTCAAATTTTCTAGTGTCGTTAGATTAGAAATAAATCCAAATGGAATCATGAAGAAAATTATGGTCACGGCCATAATAACATAGATGACATATTGCCGTACTTTCCTCTGATAATGCTTGATTTTAAGACTAGTCCATGTCAGTTGGCGAGGTTCGGGAGCATTTGTAACTGTCCAGTTGTTAACATTTTGAGCACGTAGACGCTAAGCTGCAGAAGCTGCAATCACCCTGCTCGTGAAGAAGACCAGAGCAGAATCTTGCTGCTTGTCTCTAAGAGTGTCTTTTTGTTCCATTTCCAGTTTTCGGTTTAGTTCAATAATCTTCTCATTATAGTACTCTATGCTATCAACTTTTTTACCAATCAGACCAAGGAAGCCAATTTTATTAGTGGGCCTTACTCCTGGTTTGCCAGTTGTTCTAGACTCTGCATATATTGCTTCAGTATGTGCAAGCTCTTTGTGTACACTTCTAACTCTTCCCAAATTTTGTTCACTTGAGAACCAAACAATGAAATATCTATGTATTATATTAATAATTTAGCATTATCAAAAGCTGAGAAATTACTTAAAAGAAGAAAGCGAATTGCACGGACAAATATTTTACTTAAAGTGTATAGGAAATAAGGAATCCCTTAAGTACTGTGCAATCTCTACCAGTTAAATTAACGCACCAAAAGAAAAGTACATAGCAAAAAAAATGCCTCACCTCTTTGTTGTTTGTGACCACCATCGATCTGTTAAATGTCTCGGGATAGATACTTTTAAAAAATGAATCAACCTGTGCTTCTCTTTTTTGACCTACAGGGAATGGAGGTATGTCTCTAACAAGAACCGCAAATTGTTATAGTTTCACTTCAGGAGACATAAGAGCATCAGCTCTCAGTCCAGAGACATGCTTATAAGCCTTCCACAGGAGGTAATACGTGACAAATGAAACCCAAAAAGTGGCTATAAGAAATGCCCAATAGGTTGGACTCTTCGCCCGTATTTACAAAGAAACACAGAAAACTGAATTCAGAAGAAATGATCAGGAATAAAGAGCTTACTAACAAACAAAACAGAAAGCCATTAATAGTTTGAATTCATTACGAAACGATATATTAGTTGGATGGCACCACCAGCTCTGCAAATTGTGCCCCTCAACATATTCATTTCATATGTTAGAGATATTATTTAGTGGTTGAGAAACTTTACTATATGCACTTTGACAAGTCTAATAAATATCTTGTTAGGTTCTAAGGTCTTAGGATTTTATGTATTTAAAACTCTAATTTGTAATGTTGGCAAACCATGATCAAAACAATGTATTTAGTCTTACTTAGGCTTGCTCAAAGTTGGTTTATTATTGTAAAGTTGGAATCGAGTGGCTGCAGAAGTACTTGGTACTTTCAGCCTGGCTCGATCGATCGAAGGATAGGCTCGATCGATCGAAAATCGCACAGGTTGATTTTTCTGCAGAATTTCCAACTCAGCCCTACTTCATTAAACGTTTAGGGTTTTATGTTTTTACCCTATGTATATAAACTAAACCCTAGCCACGTTTTTGGAGGTTGTCCATATTGCTTTGTTGCTCATACATTGCGGTTTTGTGTGAATCTCTTGTGAGATCTTAGAGGAGCTTTCCTTTACACAAAACTTAGGGTTTTCAAGGTAGAGATGATTTCAACATCTTGAAGATCATTATAGTTGCAACTAATGGAACTTAAAGAAAAACAAGCGGGGAGCTTGTAGCTGATTGAGGAATTCAAGAAAGAAGGAGTCTGTGGATTCGGAGCTTGCACGTGGTCGTGTCAGTAAGTTCTACTGGTGGGTAGCATTAGGAAGTCGAGCGGGGAGCTTGTAGTCCTTTTGTAAGAACTTCAATTCTTTCATAGTGAATTCTGGTTTGCCTTGAGGATCGGTGGGTCAAATCCTCCCCAGGTTTTTACCATGTGGTTTCCTGGGTGATCATATCATTGTGTTCTTTATTATTCCACTGCTTTATATGTTTTATATATATGATATGATTATTTGATTGTTTTAACCTAGAATTGTTTAATTTGACTAAGTAACAACTTGGCTAATTAATCTAGGCTACGCAATCTGATTTTTTTTCAGGGGTCTAAAACCGTTCAAGTGGTATCAGGGCAGGTTGTTCTTTTGTTTGAGATTTTTTATCTCTGAACTGATCCTTGACCCCTGTTGTCATGGATTCTTGGAAAATCTTTTTGCTTATTAGTCAACTTATCTACTTACTGTCTTTGCCATTTGTTGTTTTTGTTAAATCTTTCCTTAAGTATCTTGGCATAATCACATGTGATAAGAATTATGTTTGTTATACTGCTTTAACTGCCTTAAAGGCACGTGATTCTTGTCTTTGGTATTTGAATAATGGTTGTTTCAGGCACATGACAGGAAATAAAGATTTATTCAAAACACTCTTTGAATGAAAGATTGGGACAGTCACTTTTGGAGATGGAAGTAAATCTGTGATCAGAGGCATTGGTACTGTGAATATTCCAGGATTGCCAGTGTTTGAAGATGTTTGGTATGTTGATCGATTGAAGGCCAATTTACTCAGCATTAGTCAGATTTGCGACAATGGTTTAAATGTTCTTTTCACCAAGTATGAGTGTGAGATACTTAATGGAGGAGGTGACTGTATGTGTGTTGGTGTAAGGACAGTTGACAACTGTTATGGGATAACACCAAGTGTAAACAACAAGTGCTTTAGTGCAAAGATAGATCAAGTTGATTTGTGGCATCAACGGTTGGGGCATGCCAGTCATAAGCAGTAAGAGAAGATTTCCAAGTGTGAAGCAGTTATCGGTTTACCTAAATTTGAGAAGATAGATAAGTGCATTTGTGGACCATGTCAGATAGGTAAACAAGTAAAATCCAAGCATCTGTCTGTGACTAGTGTTCAAACGTCAAGACCTTTAGAGTTATTACACATTGATCTCATGGGTCCTGCCAAAGTTCAAAGTCTGGGTGGTAAAAAGTATATTCTAGTTGTTGTGGATGACTTTACTAGATATACTAGGGTTGTGCTTTTGAAGGACAAAGCTAAAGCTCCTGAGAAGATGATACATCTGTGCAAGAAATTGTAGGTTGAGAAAGATACTGTGATAGTCAGAATCAGAAGTGATCATGGAAGAGAATTTGAGAATACCAAGCTGGCTACTTTCTGCAATGATCAAGGCATTCACCAAGAGTTCTCATCTCCCGAGACACCTCAACAAAATGGGATTGTGGAAAGGAAAAACAGGGTTGTTCAGGAGATGGCACGAGTCATGCTACACAACAAAAATTTGCCAAAGTCCTTCTGGGGAGAAGCAGTCAACACTGCTTGCCATACACTCAACCAGGTGTATTTTAGACTTGACTCCAAGAAATCTCCCTATGAACTCTGGAGAGGGAAGAAACCTGTCGTCAAATATTTCAGGATATTTGGCAGTGACTGTTACATTCTACGTGGTAGAAAGAACCTAGAAAAGTTTGATGCAAAGAGTGACAAAGGATACTTTCTAGGATACTCTTCCACCAGTAGAGCTTGTAGAGTGTACAATTTGAGAACCAAAACAGTCATGGAATCCTCAAATGTTGTGATAAATGATGAAGTGTGTTCAGAAGCATCTTCAGAAAGAACTGTTCCTGCTCAAGATAACTCTTTAGAAGTTAATGATTCTCTTCTTACTGAGTATGTTGGGAAACATAGTGAGGAAGAGCTGTTGGTGTTGAATGATACAGTCTCAGTACCATCAAGTTCAGAACCATCCACTCCAGTTCATGACACTCGACAGGTACAAAGTGAGCTCAGTCCTCCATTTGAACAAAAAGGTACCACAACATCTCTTGTTAAACGGCCATCCTCTAGAGTGAGATTGAATCATCCTTCCACAAATATTTTGGGTAGTCTGAATGATAACATGAGATTGAGATCAAAAGCCTTGAATGTGATCACTCACTCATGTTATCTATCCTAATTTGAACTAAAGAAGGTAGATGAAGCCCTTCAAGATGCTGATTGGGTAAATTCCATGCATGAAGAACTTCATCAATTCATTCAGAATGATGTGTGAGAACTAGTTCCTAGACCGAAGAATGTAAATGTGATTGGAACTAAGTGGATCTTTAAGAACAAGTCAGATGAACATGGCACTGTGATCAGAAACAAATCAAGACTTGTTGCACAAGGGTACACACAGGTGGAAGGAATTGACTTTGATGAGACATTTGCACCAGTAGCAAGGTTAGAATCCATCTGGATATTGTAGGCCATAGCAAGTCACCTAAACTTCAAGCTATATCAAATGGATGTCAAGAGTGCTTTCTTGAATGGAATGATACAAGAAGAAGTTTATGTTGAACAACCTAAAGGCTTTGTAGATCCTCACAGACCGGATGACGTCTACAAATTGAAGAGAGCTCTCTATGGGTTGAAACAAGCTCCTCGGGCTTGGTATGATAGACTGACTGCATATCTCACTGAGCATGGATTCAAAAGGGGATCTACAGATACAACTCTCTTCATAAGAAAGGATAAGACTAGTTTTGTTGTAGCTCAAATTTATGTTGATGACATTGTTTTTGGTGCTACTAATGATTCTCTTGCTCATTCTTTTGCAGATGAAATGAAGGCGATGTTTGAGATGAGCATGGTTGGAGAACTAACTTACTTTTTGGGATTGCAGGTAAAGCAAACAGAGACAGGAATCTACATCAATCAAGCTAAATATGCAAGAAATTTAGTTAAAAGATTTGGACTGGACAAAGCTGCTCATGCTAGAACACCGATGGCTGCTAATGCAAAATTAACAATTGATCCATCAGGTGAGTCTGTTGATGTTACTTTGTATAGGAGCATGATAGGCTATCTTTTGTATCTGACTGCTAGTCGTCCTGATATATCTTTTAGTGTTGGTGTTTGCTCTAGATTCTAGTCTAATTCTAAGGTTTCTCATTTAAATGCTGTTAAGAGAATTATAAAATATGTGAGTGGAACCTATGATTATGGATTATTTTATAGCAAGGAGTCAAATTTGTCTCTTGCTGGTTTTTCTGATTCTGATTGGGCTGGGAATGCTGATGACAGAAAAAGCACCACTAGAGGGTGTTTTTATGTTGGAGCCAATCTTGTGGCTTGGATGAGTAAGAAACAAAATTCTGTTTCTCTATCCACTGCTGAGGCAGAATATATTGCTGCTGGGAGTTGTTGTTCTCAGCTCCTTTGGATGAAAAAACTTTTGAGTGATTATGGGATTCCTTAAGATACCATGGTTTAACTCTAGTGCTATTGATATATCTAAGAATCCGGTTCAGCATTCTAAGACCAAACACATTGAGCTTAGGTATCATTTCATTAGGGACTTGGTTGAAAAGAAAATTGTTGTCCTTGAATATATCCCGACTGATCGTCAAAACGCTGACATCTTTACCAAACCGCTTGATGGAAGTAAGTTTGAGACACTTCGTCAAGTAATTGGCGTGCTTCGATGTCCCTAGTTGTTTTTGACTTTCTTGGTCCTTGTGCTTCATTGCTCTATCCTCTGTGACCATTGTTCTTTGGTTTTTGTGTTTTTTTTGCTCTAGGACTTGCATTGCATTACATTCATGCATTTCATTCTATGATTTATTTGTTTTCTCTTTTAATATATATATATATATATATATATATATATAAAAAAAAAGGAAAAAAAGGAGAAAGAAAAAAACTATGTTTGACACTATTTTTCTTGATTTTTGAAAACAAGGTTGGTCAATCTATTTTCATATGTCATATCTTGTGTACCTTGTTTAACTTAGATGAGCTTATTTTATTGCACTTGACTAGTTGAAACTTTGTAGTGCATGTTGTGTGGGAAAGATATTTGTGGTTATTAATCACTTTGTCTTGATCTTGAAGTCATATGTTATTTGACTGTCGGACTTGATCCTTTTGAGAAAGGCATAAATAACCATCTCACCACTGTTCACTAGCCAATCATGAACACCTAAGTGCATATCATAGGATTTTGTGCTCAAGAAAGTGTAGCACATGCACAAAAAGAACATAAGGTGTAACCTCAATTAAATTAAAACTGGTGTGTACTATTAGGCTTGATGCCAATTCACTTAATTCAAACCGGTGTGTACTATTAGGCTGAATGCCAATTCATATAAATAAGAGGCAAAAATGTAAGAAACTTACATGATTGCAAGCTTTTGTTCTAGGAGATGTGGGAGTTATAGGATGTAACTCTTTAGGTGATAGTTTCTTTTAAATTCTATGTGATGAATTGTGTAGACTTTGTGTTTGATTGCCATTCACATATCACCTCACATGTATCTCAAGTTTTTGCTAGTATCACACACTACACAAGTTACTCTTTGTTAAACACTGTACATACTAATGTGTGTGTTTTTGGTCTGACCAACCAAATTTGAAAATATCTTGAGATTTGTGCACAACGTATTTGTTGCTTGAGAAAATTCAATGGGAGAATGATTGAAACGTGTTTTTGAGAAAATTGGGTTTATAAATTTGGGTTTTTGAAAAAGCATTCCATCTCATACTCATGCATTTTGATTTTCGTTGTTCAAATGTTTTGAGGAGTTGTTTTCAAAATTAGGTTTGCATTTTTCAAAACTTTGTTTTTTCTCAAAATTTTTGTGAGCCTCTGCCCAGTTCGATCGATCCATTCTGATTTTCGATCGATTGAAAAAGTGCTCTAATTTGTTTCAAAATGACTGTGTCATTCGATCGATCGAATGTAATTTTTGATCGATCGAAGATCGTGGGGAAGCTTTTTTAAAAGATCAGATCTGACTTTTTCAAACACTTTTTCAAAAAGTTTTCAAACTTTTTCTTTCTCTCTCCAACGAGGCAAGCATCACAGTCAGATTTTTGTCGTTTTCCTCCGAATTTTTTGCAAAGTTTCTCTTCCCTCAAGCCGGTAAGACTCTTTTACCCTTCTTTTTTATTTTATTTTCATGATTTCATGCATAAATTCATGCATTTAAGGGAGATTTTTGGACTTTGCATATTGGGATTTTCTGATTAATTCAAGCCCTATTTTGTGCAATTGATCATTAGGTTTTTGTGGGGACACATCATAAACATGATTCTTACTTGTTAATTTGATCAATTTCAAGTTTGAGAAATTGAAAATTCTAGAGTTTGAATGTACCCGAATTGGGGATTTTGTTAAATTGGATTGAATTTGATGAAATTGGCTTGTTGTTTTGATGTAATTAAGCATTATACTCTGTTGTGTTATGTGATGCTCAATTCATCAATTTGTTTAAAAATTCAACAAGTGGTTTTCAAATTTTTGGGGTTTTTGTTAGAAACTCCATGTTCGAGCCAATTTTGTATAATTGAACTTAATTTGAACTTGTTTACTACATTAGTTCATGCATCACAACATTATATTTGTTCATGCGTCATATAGATTTTTATTCTATTGTTTATTGTGCTAACTTGCAGTCTGCCCTTGGTTTTGTTTTATTCTTTTTGGTTTTTCCTTATGTCTCTGTCCTTTCCTTAGCATCATGCCTAGGAAGACTAGAGCCCGTAGGACTATTCCCTCTCCTTCACCTCCCCCACCATCCTTTGATAGTGAGAGGTTCCTGAGTGAGAAAGACCAAGAGATTTATGAGACTCTAAACCTTAAGAGAAAAGTTTGGGCTGAGTGATCTGTCACCTTAGATGAGGTTGATCCTGCCATTAGGGCAAACTTTGAGCGTAGGGGCTGGTTTCCACTGCTGGATGTTTCTGATCCTCCTCCTCAAGTTACCCTGATTAGAGAGTTCTTCTCGAACATCTCTATCCGCGTTTATGATTCCAACACTCTAGTTAAGAGTTGGATACGGGGCGTAGAGTATGTCATTACTCCTACAGTAGTGTCTGATGCTCTAGGGGTACCTTTGGTACAGCACCCTGTCTATCCCTATGATGAGTCACCAGAGTTGAGTGATGTCATGTCTTACATCACTGAGTCTTCTATCCAGTGGGGTTCTGATCCTAGGATCACCACCGCTGAGCTTCCTGAGTCTGTCTATCTCTTCTTTAGGATAGCTTGTCACTCTCTTTGGCCCATTTCTCATCTGCACACCATTCCTCTCGAGAGGTGTGTCTTCTTGTATGCTCTTGTCACTGATGCTCCTATCAGTTTTCCTCATCTTTTTCTTCGTTCTTTAAACGAAGTTTATAGGAGTTCATCTACTGCTCATGCTCTTGTTCATCCTATCTTTATTCATAGGATTTTACTTCATCTTGGTTTAGATGATTTCCCTTCTTCTAAGCCCGTTCATGTGATTGCTCCCATAAGTGCCTCCTTCCTTAGACAGAGGACTGTTCATCTTCGAGCTGGTTCTAAACACTCTAGGTCTGAGCCTTCTGGTTCTGCACCCCCTTCTTCTTCTACAGGTCCTGCTCGTGAGGTTGTTCTTGATCCTGTAGGTGCTGCTTCTGCTGTTCCTCCACCTCCTGCGGCTGACTTCGATGTTCGTCGTACTTTGGAGACTGTCATGACCGTTCAGGCGACTCATGGTCAGATTTTGGTGGACTTGTTCGATGAGATTCGTGCTCTGAGAGCGGATTTGGCGCATCTTCGTTCATCCTCACCACCTCCTTTTGATGATGGCCTGTGATGTCCTTTGGCATTCTGTCACAAAAAGGGGGGAGTAGAGTTTGCATACTTGTAGAGGGGTTTTTGTAGTTAGGGGGAGTTTTTGTTACTTTTTGAGGAGCTAGTGGAGTTTTTGAGATTAGATTGTATCTAGGTGCTTCACTATGTATACTTTCTTTTGGGCTATACTTGTTGGGAAATACATTTTTTTTTATATATATGATTCTTGATTCTATGTGTTCACTGTTTATTGATTTATATTTATGATTATTCATTGATATATGTCTTTATTATGTGTTGTGTGAACTTTCAAGAATGTGTTTATTTTTGGTGTATCTAACATAGGGGGAGAGTTAGATTACATATCTGTTGATTTACTGTTTTTCTGTCACACATACGTTTATGCGTTTGTTGAGTGTTTCAAGAATATACAGGTGCATTCGATTTGGCTGCTGTCTACACTTGCAACTGATGGATAGTAATTAGGATTGAATTTGGTTTATGAGCATTACTTTTTGTAAAGGGTTTTTTATTGTAAACTTTGAGCTTATAGTTTGTGTTTTGTCACGGATTGCCAAAGGGGGAGTTTGTTAGGTTCTAAGGTCTTAGGATTTTATGTATTTAGAACTCTAATTTGTAATGTTGGCAAACCATGATCAAAACAATGTATTTAGTCTTATTTAGGCTTGCTCAAAGTTAGTTTATTATTGTAAAGTTGGAATCGAGTGGCTGCAGAAGTACTTGGTACTTTCGGCCTGGCTCGATCGATCGAATGATAGGCTCGATCGATCGAAAATCGCACAGGTTGATTTTTTTGCAGAATTTCCAACTCAGCCCTACTTCATTAAACGTTTAGGGTTTTATGTTTTTACCCTAGGTATATAAACTAAACCCTAGCCACGTTTTTGGAGGTTGTCCATATTGCTTTGTTGCTCATACATTGCGGTTTTGTGTGAATCTCTTGTGAGATCTTAGAGGAGCATTCCTTTACACAAAACTTAGGGTTTTCAAAGTAGAGATGATTTCAACATCTTGAAGATCATTATAGTTGCAACCATTGGAATTTAAAGAAAAACAAGCGGGGAGCTTGTAGCTGATTGAGGAATTCAAGAAAGAAGGAGTCTGTGGATTCGGAGCTTGCACGTGGTCGTGTCAGTAAGTTCTACTAGTGGGTAGCATTAGAAAGTCGAGCGGGGAGCTTGTAGTCCTTTTGTAAGAACTTCAATTCTTTCATAGTGAATTCTGGTTTGCCTTGAGGATCGGTGGGTCAAATCCTCCCCAGGTTTTTACCGTATGGTTTCCTGGGTGATCATATCATTGTGTTCTTTATTATTCCGCTGCTTTATATGTTTTATATACATGATATGATTATTTGATTGTTTTAACCTAGAATTGTTTAATTTGACTAAGTAACAACTTGGCTAATTAATCTAGGCTACGCAATCTGGTTGTTTTTAAGGGGTCTAAAACCGTTCATATCTGACTCGTCTTGATCATTTGATAACCCATGTCCTAAGAGAATGAAAGAAATAGAACTATCCATCTAGATCATGAAAGGTAGTGTAGAACTAGGATGCATGGGTGCGGATTCGGGTTCAAGTGCTGGTGCTGGTGCTGGTGTGGTGCATCGACTTAGCAATTTAAAAAAAAAAAAAAAGTAGAGTGTGGGTGTGGCGGGATAAATTTATTAAATATATTTTTATTTATAAATTATTAAATATATTTTCATATAATGGTGATTCAAACTTCACCTTAAGGAGTTCGTGCTTTTATGTGTAGCATTGATAATTAAAAAACGTAAGTGTATCCTATAATTCTGTATAAAACTGATTAAAAAAAATCTGTATAAAACTCTTCCAGGTTACCAAATGACTAAAAAGGTTGCTAGTGGGTAGTGCCTTTATAAAAACTAGTAACTTGCCCGTGCAATGCACGGATAATTTTGTAATATTTTATGTAAAACGGTTTTAGATAATGTTATACATATATGTACGTTTTTAGACCCCTGTAAACTAGATTGTTTAACCTAATTAATTAACCAAGTGAATACTTAGGTTTATTATTCAGATCTAGATTAAAACAAAACAAGCATATCATGTAAAGCAACGGAAAATAAAGAACACAATGATATGATGACCTAAGAAAACCAAACAGGTAAAAAACCTGGAGAAGATTTAACCTAACTATCCTCAAGGTAAAAAGCAAATCCACTATGAAAGAATTGAAGTTTGTACAATAGAACTTAGATCACTAACATTCTATTGCTACCTCAAGTAGAAAACTTACTACCATGACCCCGTGTTGGGTTCTAAGAAATTAGGAATTAATGTATTAAAACTTCAATTTGTATTTTGTTGGCAAACCATGATCAAAACATTTAGTCTAGGTTTAGGCTTGCTCAAAGTATATTTATTTGTAAAATAATCGAATGATTGCAGAATTTATTGGACTAAATCTGTAAGTCTCGATCGATCGAAAATTAGACTCGATCGATCGAACCACGTACAGATTTATTTTTCTGCAGAGTTCCAGTTCAGCCCAAACTCTATTTAAACGTCTTGGGGTTCAAGTTAAACACTCATATATATAAGGGAAACCCTAGAACGTTTTTGGGACTTTTGTAGAGAGAGATTAGAGTGCCTCTTGTACCTCCTTTTATTAGGGTTTTGTACCCAAACCTCTCTAAGTCTTTGTTGCTCATATTTGCTGTTTATGTGAATCTCTTGTGAGATCTTTGAGGAGCTTTCCTTCATATAAACTTAGGGTTTTCAAGGTAGAGATATTTTCTACATCTTGATGATCAACAAGGTTGCTGTCATTAAAGCTTAAAGAATATCAAGCGTGGGTGCTTGTAGCTGATTGAGGATTCAAGAAAGAGTAGTCCGTGGACTCGGAGCCTGCGCGTGGTCGTGTCAGGAAGTTTTACTGGTGGGTAACATTAGGAAGTCAAGCGGGGAGCTTGTAAGTCCTTTTGTAACAACTTCAATTCTTTCTTAGTGGATTCCGTTTTGCCTTGAGGATCGGTGGGTAAAATCCTCCCCAGGTTTTTCCGTGTGGTTTCCTGGGTGATCATATCATTGTATCTTTTATTATTCCGCTGCTTTATATGTTTTATATGCATGATATGATTTTGTGATTGTTTTAACCTAGAATTGCTTAATTTGACTAAGTAACAACTTGGCTAATTAAACTAGGCTACGCAATCTGGTTATTTGTTAAGGGGTCTAAACCGTTCACCCCGTGATAGTTCCGAGTCCACAGACTACTTCTTTCCTATGCTTTTGCAACACAAGCACCCACACTTATGATAAAAAAACACAAACTCTCCTGTTTGTGACTCCAAAACCACCCTTAAAGGTTTAAATCTTCAACTATTGTTGATCTTCATGCCGTAACTTCAGATCTACTGGTTCTAAAAATATGAGAGTGATATCCGGTAGTGACTTTGATAAAGGAAGGCACAGAACCTTTTAGATCTCATAAGAGCACCTCCAAAGTCATAATAAAACGTACCTAGGGTTTCCTTTATATACTAGCAGAAGTAGATCTGAAACCCTAATCCTTTTTGGGCTTGAACTGCTATTAGGCCGAACTTAAAATTCTGCAGATACATGTTTCGATCGATCAAGTCTGTCTTTCAATCGGTCGAACCAAGTAAATTCTAAAATCTTTTTTCTGCAACTTGCTTGTTCTTGGATCTTGACTTGTATTACATTGAGCATTGTCTAATAATAACTATAAACTCTAGGATCTATATCTAAACAAGTTTGTGTTCACGATTTGCCAATTATTCTAAACTTTTAGAACCTAACAATATATTTTTTAAAAAAAGTAAATTAAATTAGAGTAAAGAAACATATACATTTTGAAATATTAAAAATTAGTTTAGTAGGTTCATTGCATATTTATAGCCTTCTCAAGGTAATTTTTTTTTTTTTTATATAATAATGAAACCAAAGATAAATGCAACAAGTAACGAGACTATGAAAATCAACTAATTTGTGTTGTGTTCACATATTTCATACCATAAAATGAAAGTATGCTCAACTCTCTCACGGTCTTCTACTTATTGATAGTGCAACATTAAGACATGACGTGCATAAATGTGTATTCATGTGTCTTATAGATGATTTAAAATTAAACCATGATAGAATATGGCGTAACATTGTGCTCCAATATTCTCTCTACTTTTATACCCAAAACAAAAAATATTCAACAAAATTACCCAAACGTAAATCATATTTAAGCCCCTAATTTTAAAAAGAAAAAAGAAAAAAAAATACTTGTAGGGGTTTCAGCGTCTTGATGGTGGTGGGAGGCCAGTATAACGGATGTGGTAACCCTGGGTCTTAGATTCCTCTTTCTCTCTCTTTCAAATGTTTTGTCAGTTTCAGGTCTTTTATTTTGGTGATAAACAGTTAAATAGTGCATTTTATTTAACAGTCTATAACATTTTTATGTCTCTCTATCTCTCTTTAGCGCCTTATGTGATTAGTTATTACTATTAGTCCTTAATTATTATTATTATTTATTTTGCTTTTTAAAAAATACTAAAACGGTGGGTATGCTAAAAGACGTGAAGAATAGAGAAATGTGTGGTATAAGGGTAAGCAATTAATGAGATATTAACAAAATATCGATAAAATATATAAAAAAAATAAAAATAAAAAACTTAAAGAAAGGGGTAAAAAAAATATTAAATGCAAAATTAGAGTAACACTTATTAAGAAGACCTCATGCTCTCCCCGCATGAGATTTTTGCTTTATCTATATATATATATATATATATATAGATAGACAGATTAGGCCAGCATACTCCCCAAGCCAACATACATTCCAAATTCCAACATTTTTCTTATTCTATATTATTTTTTCCTTTTCTCTTTACCACTCACCCATTCACACATTTATATATATTTTATTATTTTTTACCTTTTCTCCTCCACTCGTTTTCTTACACTTTCACTTCCCCTTTATAAGAGCATTCACAGCAGTGGAGCTAAATAGCTATAATACTATTTTAGCTCCACCAAAATACCAAAAAGGGCCACGCAGCAGTGGAGGCATAGCAATAATTTTTAGCTGAACTGCTACAGTGCACATCTATCTATAGATGTGCACTGTAGCAGTCATCTAAAAAAATAAATAATTTTTTATTCAGCACTCCCGATTAAAATAATATTTGGTTGTTTATTTTTTTTCATTCTTTTATTCTTCATCTCATCGTCCTCTCTCTCATCACTCTCAAGCTCCCATCTGAGAAATTTCTCTCAAGCTCTCACCTCTTTGAAACTCTCAAGTTCACTCTCACCATCTCACCATCTCTCAAGCTGACCGATGCCATCCCAGTTGAAGCTCGACCCAGCACCGTCCCAGCCGCCAATCACCTCAGACCGAGCCGTCCCAGCCGCCCATCTCTCTCAAACCGCCTTAGACCTTGCCATCCCAGCCGATCCACTTTAGGTCAGTGAATTTTTTTCATCTTTTTTTTTTTTTTTTGATGAATTAGTGAATTTTTTCATTTGGGTGTTCGTTGTTTTGGCTTAATTTTTCTGGATTTGTGTCATCATTTATGGTGTTATTTTGTGGTGAAAAATGGTTTGTTGTCAGGTCAGTGAATTTTTTCATCTTTTTTTTTTTTTTTTTTTTTTTATGAATTAGTAAATTTTTTGGGGGCAGCGGCGGTGGCAGTTGAAGGTGGTTGTGATTGTTGTTTATTGTATAGGATATATTATTTTTTTTTAGTGGGATATATTATTTTATTGTAATAGTTATATTATTTTATTGTAGTGTTTATATTATTTTATTGTGTTAAAAGCTAAAATAGATCCACTACTGTAGCATATGTGTAGGTAAAATACATAAAATGACTTTTTGTGTAGCTAAATAGCTAAAATTTTAGATTCACTGCTGTGAATGCTCTAATCTCTCATCTTCATCTTCAACTTTCTTTGCTTTTTACTTTTCTCTGGCTCTCTATTCTTCAGTTTACATTGGCCACTTGGTATTTCTTCTCCACTTCTCACTCTCACTTCCCTCAAAATAACTAATCACTGCTAGATCAAACTCGCAGATGTAAGCTGTACAAGTTTGTCTGAGTCTTTAAGCTTTTGGTTTTTTTTTTTTTTTAACACGTATTTCGACCCGTTTCGGCACCCGAATTGGCCTGAATTGGAAAACGAAAAAAGGGACTCGTCATGGATGTGCGTGCAGCTGCGTCAACGGCCATATGGCACATCCGTGCGTGTCGGGTGCGGGTGTGTTACTCTTGGAGCCGCACCAGTGCTTCCTAGGTGTAGAATATTGTACGTTTTAGATCCCTCGAAAACTAGATTGTTTAACCTAATTAATTAACCAAGTGAATACTTGAGTTTATTATTCAGATCTAGGCTAAAACAAAACAATCATATCATGCAAAGCAATGGAAAATATAAAGTACACAATGATATGATCACTCAGGAAAACCAAACCGGTAAAAAACCTGGGGAAAATTTAACATAGCTATTCTCAAGGTAAAAAATAAATCCACTAGAAAGAATTTAAGTTTGTATAATAAAACTTAGACTACTAACATCCTATTGCTACTTCGAGTAGAAAACTTACTACCACGACCACATGATAGCTTCGAATCCACGGACTACATCTTTCCTTGATCTGCAGCAACCACAAGTTCTCCTACTTGTGACTTTGAGACTCCACTCAAAGGTTTTGGATCTTCTTAAAAGTTTTTTCTACAGCAACTGAAACCACCATCAAGTTCTTGATGCAAATCTTGATCTTGATAGCTCTATGTGTGTGCATGAAGGTAAACACCTCTCAGATCTCACAAAAGATTCAACACACAAATCAACAAAGACCTTAGAGAGCTTTTGAGTACAAAACCCTAGATCTACAAAAGAGGCACAAGCTGCACTCTAATCTCTCTCTCCAAAGCCCTTATAAAAATGTGATTTATATACTGGGAGAAGTAGATCTGAAACTCTAATCCTTAATGGGCTTGAATTGCTGTTTGGGCTTAATTCAAATTCTGTAGATACGATTCTCTATCAATCGAGCTTTGCAATTTTGCACAATAAGTTAGCTCGATTCAAACTATAACAAATAAACTTTAAGCAAGCCTAAACTTAGACTCATTGTTTTGATCATGATTTGCCAACATATACAAAGTGGAGTTCTAATACATTTAGTTCCTAAAGTTTTAAAACCTAATAAATACTTTAATATGTCCCATGTATAACTTGTTAAGGTCTCTGAAAGTCTTATTGCTTGCCGTTGCTCTTGTGGACTTCACACTACCACGTGGGCTAAAATTGTGCTTTCACAAACACAATTTCAATTAAATTGTGAATTCGTTATTTCAAAACATGATTTCGAAATTTCACAATTTTACAATGTTAGCTAAAATTGAGTTTTCAGAACATAATTTTAAAAAGAGTGTGTACAAAATATTCAATGATAGTTTGTAACAAGATTTTTCTTTTTATAAATTATGGAACAAGCAATGAGAATAGTTGTCTCTATCACTACCAAAAAAAAAAAAAAAAAAAACATGCAATCTCTAGTCTCTACATTAACAAACTCAGAATCTCAAATTAACTTTTCTAGTAAAAAAATCTCAAGTTAATTTTTTCTTGTTGTTTTGGTCTCTGTCTTATCTCTCTCTCTCTCTCTCTCTCTCTCTCTCTCTCTCTCTCTCAATTGTTTTCCCCTTTGCTTTCTGTTAACGTTTTTGTTGTCGTCATCAAATTTTTTTCTTTTAATAATTGTTGTCAAATAAAATTTTAATCTCTTAATGATTGGAAATGATTTAACAATTTCTTGGCAAAGATGCAGAACAATATCAAGCTTTGGCAATATGATCTAGTTCCAAATTTCCATTCATCCCAACCCAAACCAAAAAAAAAATTTTACGTCGTCCGGCAATATGCTTATATTAATATAATTGCAGCAATTTTCACAATGTTAAAGAGAAAAATACATGTAGCGAACTCTAATTCTAAAGGAACAAATATATTCCTCAAACAAACCAGTCCAAAAAGAGGGCAAAAAATAGTTCAAGTTAGCCTCTTCTCTATGGTCTAAGTTAATAAAACTGAACTCCACAAGCCCAACAAAGTGATGAATGAAATTTATTGATGAGCAAAAAACACAATACAAAGCTGAGCTAAGAGCCAAAAGGTTCAGCACTGTTTCAATGCAGAACATTTTCTTTACAAATAAGAACAGTACTAAAACAAAACAGAAGATCTAAACTTTTTTGCTTTTTTGGATGAATAACACACATAAACTCAATCTATGCAATAACATGGCCAACAATAACCGTAATATCATCTCTCTTTCCTCCGTTGTGCTTCAGTCCAGCCAGCCGAGCAGCTTGTGCAAATGGGCTATCGACATTTTCATCCATGGAATTGAACAATGCCAAGTGTGCAATAGTGGAAGCCAACTTCTCTGTGTTTACACCTTCCAAAGTTCCCTTACTGATAATATCTTCGATTTCTGCAGTGAACATATTGTCTAGGAGCAATGTTGCACGGACACGGACACGGACACGGACACGACACGGACACGGACACGAGGATACGGCAATTTTTGAAAAATAAGGACAGGACACGGCGGTTACCGGTGGTTAAATAATTAATTAAATTTTATATTTAGGCATATTTTTTAATATTTTTACACATAAAATACGTTTATATTTAAAATTTAAATTATGTAAGAACTACAAATAAATAAAAAAAATTACTAATTCAAACCTGTCCTTTTTTTTACTCTATAGCATACATATGACATGAGGCCGTCTTTCTTTTCATGCAGTACTTTTTTTTTCTATCTCTAATAATTCAGATTATTAAACCAAAATGTATAAAAAAAAAATCTATCTTATCTTCTTTAGTGGGAGTTGTTGTTATTTTCTGGTGGGTACATTGGAGCTCGAGCCCATCACGAGGGTTTTCCATTTTTTTAATTTCCTTTTTATTTAATCTCATAAATAGTATATATCATATATCATCATCACAATAATAAATTTTTTTTTTTCCTAAACTAGTATTCGGAGTGAACAACCAAGCAAAGCAAAAACCCCCCAATCCCCAACGCGTAGATTCTTCATCCATTCATAGCTCACACACATACCCACAAACCCATTTCTCTCTCTCTCTCTCTCTCTCTCTCTCTCTCTCTGATTTTCGAGCACCACCACTCAGTAACCAGAGAAAAATACAGAGACTCTGAAGCCATGAAAAGAGAGCTTGACCCTCATCAAAATCATAATCTCCAACCCTTGCCTGACTCGTCTGTGAGTGGCAGCTCAAGTACTGGAAAAGCCAAGATGTGTTGGGAAGAGGAAGTACAACAAGATGGTGGCATGGACGAGCTCTTAGCTGTGTTGGGTTACCAAGTTCGAGCTTCAGACATGGCCAAGGTTGCCCAGAAGCTCGAATTGCTCGAGGATTTGATGGGAAATGCTCAAGGTGACGGCCTCTCTCATCTCGCTTCAGACATGGCCGAGGTTGCCCAGAAGCTCGAATTGCTCGAGGAGGTGATGGGAAATGCTCAAGCCGCGTCGGCGCCGCGTCGGAGCCGTGTCGGCGCCATGTCGGAGAAGCTAAAAAAAAAAAGGGACACCGCCAGACACCGGAATCTGGCGCATCGTGGCCGTTCCGGTGTCCGACTCGTGTCGGACACGGACACGACGCCAAAAATGGCGTGTCCGTGCAACCTAGTCTAGAAGCCCACCAGTACCAAGAACTATAATGTCTCCAGGTAATAAACGTTCCACTGTTGTTACAATAGCTGAACATGGCTTATCACATGTCATGCTATTTCCCAACTGGTACGGATAGTTAAATCCATGTTGTTGTATCAGCGATTTATACACACATTTACTGTTCCTGAAAATCATAAACCCACTGTTTCCCACATTGATAGCACGTAAATAATAATCCTTGAAAGTCACAATACAAGCCGTGGATGAACCCCTAGCCTTGGTATTCAAGAAACCTTCCTCCAAAGCTTGTCTTAGGTCCACAATACGATTGAGTGGTGGTTGTTGCTTTTGGACTGCGGTCACAACATTCGACATCAGTTGGCGTGCGTATTTTCTAGCGTCTACGCCATATCTAGCCCAACCGCCAACACCGTCGGCCACGCTAATAGTGTTCTTCTCCGCACAGATAAAGTGAGCGTCGTCGCCTTGAGATTGAGGATTTCCTGCTTTGTCCTTAGGGGTGTAGTGCGAACCAAAACTCATCCTCATGCATCCTCTTTCTTGTTCCTGCCGGACAGGAATTAACACCACAGGAACTAACACCACAGGAATTAACACCACAGGAATTAACACTACTTTTCCATCAACACGTTGTTTCTTGAAGATCATGTTGGACGCAAATAGAGAAAAAACCTACGAGAAATTTTGGAGTTGTAGAGGAGGTAGAAATAAAGGGTTTGAATTAAAATTATATAGATTGTTCCTCCTCTCGACTAGTTTTAGTCGGAATAAGTGTTCCTGATATTTAGATAATGTTCCTAATATTTAGCTAAAAAATATAAATAGATAGTGTTAATGTGTTTTTAATTGGACCGGTTAGATTGAGTTTATTTTTTTATTATCAGAGGTTTTGAGGTTTGTATTTTTATGTACTCTTGTCCTGTTGGGATTCTGAAATCTTCAAAGCAATTTATGATTTTTTTTTTTTTTAAATATCTCTAACTTTTGTTTATTTTTTAAATTTTAGTTTTTAATTACCTGGCAATATAAAGTCAAAAACAGAGAAACTTGAATTAAAGTGGAGAAAATAGAGTCGGTAGGTCACCGCACTTAAATGAGAATGCTACGGTTCCAATACTCTCCAACGGTCATATTATAAGTTTGTACTACACTGTAGAGAGGGAAAATTCCCGACCTATCACAAGCTGGCACGTCACACTACCAAGTCCACAAAATACAGCCAATTACAAAGCACCACATACTGCTGTTAGGTTTTGCTATCACTGCTCAGAAACCAACAGAAATTTGCCAAGTGTCATGCAAAAACCAGTCACACATCAGCGCACGTGTAAGCAGTGACACAAGCAACCTCGCACGTGTAAGCGATGACCCAAGCAACCTTGCATGTGTAAGCGATGACCCAAGCAGACCAATAAGATTGTGACATGTGTCACCAATCAGACTCCGCCACGTGTCGCTCACCCACCTCCAAACTCCTATAAATAGAAGCCTTCCTAAGGCATTTCAAAAAGGGATCTGAGATCAGAGGGCTGGAGAGAGGACATCAAGCCATCTAAAGCACTCAGAAGTCCAGAAGCTCTGCTGGAATCAAGCCCCGAAGCCTCTAGCAACTTCAAGAACTTCAAACACAAAATCAAAGAACATTCGAAGCAGAATCATCCTAATCATCTGCTTAGATCCAAAAGTTTGCGGGAATCAAGCCTAAAGTGTCCGAAAACATCAACAAATCACAAACCAGTGAAGCTCTACGGATTCAAGCCTCTAAAGCACCGAAGAACTTCCACCACAAAGCCTTCAAATACGAAGAACATTCAAAGAGGAATCATCCAAATCATATTCCTAGATCTCAAAGCTCATTGGAATCAAGCTCAAAAGCCTCCAGAAACCTCAACAAATCACAAATTAGCGAAGTTCTACGGATTCAAGCCTCTAAAGCACCGAAGAACTTCCACCACAAACCTTCGAAGACAAAGAACACACCAAGAACACGAAGAACACGAAGAACGTGAAGAACAAAGGATTTCTAACAAGCTCATAGCCAAAGATTCATTGTAATTCCGTTTCAACAATCTTCAATCCATCCCTCAACCAAATTGAAGGATATCTTGTGTTCAAATCAAAATCACATTACCACAACTCCAATCAACAAATCTTTCAAGGAGATCGAATCAGAGGATAACTCTTTTGTAATCACAGAGAATTGTACCACACAATCATCAATACAAATTCGCATTTGTGCAACTATTTTACTTGTTTGACTTTATTTCGAACCGAGAAATTTAGTCGTCCACATACACTAAAATCAATTTA